>CP137879.1:0-678587 GCA_034406715.1 Rhodotorula mucilaginosa
GGTACCGATCGAGCAATCACTCCGTATGGCCTCACCGACTGTGGTGTACTTTTGCCAAACCGATCCGTTCGACCCGCTCACCACCCCCGCCGACCGCGTACGCGACGAGCAACGACTGTGGGACCCCACGCTGCAAGGTCCCACCGTGATCATCGTCGGGTAACCGAGTACTTCCAGTCCACACCCGGGACGCGACGGGTGATGGGATGGATAATCTTGCGATCTACGCGCTCGAGGTTGGCGTGCGATAAGAAGAGAGTGCTGGGCGGAGAGGTTAGAGGGAGCCAGCGAGGGGGGATCGAGTTGCGACCTCGGCGGCGACCGGTGGACACCCCGACCCCACGGCATGCTCGCACGCCGACAAGCGGTATGTGGAATAATGTATTAGAGCATAGAAACTGCCACCAACAACTGGACACCTTGCTCTCCGGGGCAAGTAAACGCGAAGGAGGAATGAGGTTGGAAGGTTTATATGTGGCGGAGGCAAGCTGATCTCGCCCATACATCCCTGCGTTTTCACACGGCCAGGTTCTTCCCGGAAAGATCACGAGTCAGTTCGACGAGGACAAGGGCAAGACGCTGTACTACTCGGCGACAGGAACACGAGAGGCGAGCCAAAGATCGGCGGCGCGCGTGAACGTGCAAGGCATCATCGACCGCGAGGGGAGGAGGGCAGGGAGGAGGGGGTAAGTACGGCTCCGGTGGTTGAAGGGCCAGGGATTACTGGGGCAAGTGAGGGTGTGTAGCTAGCGATACACCACGCGTGCCCTGCTCACCAGTAGACGGTTCAGTCCTTACATATGGGACTCCTTTATTCTTGTAATCCCATCTCGTCGTTTTTGTCCTGTGATGGCGTCGTGCGTTGAGCAAAATGCTGATCGACCATGGTAGGTTGCTAGCCCTAACGTTGCCGGGAAGAGAAAAAAGCGCTCAGCTCGACTCCTAAAGCCAATGCTCTCTCGGTTAGTGACGGCGGCGGAGAAGGGCCCCTTGGTTATGAGCTCGAAAGTATGGCTCCTGTCTTGAGCGCGCTTTTGCCGGGGGCGGAAGGCGAGCCGAGGCGAGACGCAAGATGAGTGAGACGGGGGCGGCGCTTAAAATCTCGGCAAGTTTGTTTGTTTCTTGGCGCGCAACAAGACCAGCAGCAGCAAGGCATCCTTTGTACTGGTGCCATGCCTCCCCCTTGTCCCTCCTCCTCAGCGGGCCACTCTTACTTGCATTGCATAGACCGTATCAGCGGTTGGACAGCACGACTTGCATTGCTCGTCTCACCAACAATCGCAAACATGACATGCGTTAGCTAGATCAGGTATAGCAGCCGGCATCGAGGCATCAGTGTGAGCAGCGCGGTTTGGCGAGGGCAACATGCGCCGGGATGATTTCAAACGCAAAAATGCAACAAACAAAGAGCACCCGCTACCAAGCACGCGCAACGGCCAATTCCACCCCTTTACTGAAGCCACGCTGTCATTTTACACGGCCTTTGCCTCCTCCGCCTCCGACTTTTTTTGTTTGTGTATTTAAAACAGGCCCTGGCCCGCAATGTGAACCAACTCGAACCTCGCCATGCGTCCATCACGGCCTATATCTCTCGATCTCGTCTTACTTCTCTCGATAGTCTCGAGCTCGTCATGGGTTTTGCTGAGATCTTGCGTGCGAAGTTGCTTTCGGTTGCCTATAAACTTTGCATTCGATTAAAGTGCTGGGGTGAGAACTAATGAAGGAGCTTGCACCTTGACAAGAAGATCGATTATGAAGGGTCGAGGTATGGCTGCGACAAGCTGCAAGGCGGGCTGGAGTGTGTGTGAAACCATTGGACAAAAAGCTTGCAAAATAAAATGCCTCAAAAAATAAGGACACCTCTGAGCCCACCGCCCACTGTCTTTCCACTGTGTTGTTCTTTGACGTATGTGGTCTTGGTTATAATGTCACAATTCGCAAGGGAGAAGGGAAAATTCGCAGTTGCCCCCAGTTGCACTGGTTCGACACATTCGCACTAACACTCGCACGCACCCCCGTTCCATCCGTGTGATCGTGGATCGTGGGGTTGAATTGCCTGTTCATCCTCTTTCGCCTCTCTCTTCATCGGCCTCTTGATACTCTAGAGTTCTCGTCCATACATCCCACGTGCTTCGTTATTCTTCCCACCGGATTTCCCGAAACCATTCTTTCACAGTCGCACGAATCTCGAAGCACCAGCTTATCAACCTGGCAACTCCCGTGCACATATTCACAATCCCTCATCGAGGACCTTGGAACAAGTTCCGCCATTGACGGGCGCCGTTCCTGAGCCGACAAGTACCGCTAGCTGACCAAGCACCTCTGGGATGCAGCCGACACAGCGCGATTGCGTTGCTTGGCCGGAAACCCGCATACTTTGGGCGCATATTCAACGCTTCTCTGCAGGCAAAATCAGTAGCATCGTGCGCTGGGACTCCACTCTCGGAGCCTCCTATTGCACCTATAGTCTTACGGGCTGCACGGCGCTTGATCCCGCCCCCCCACATTGGATTCCCAGGCACCCGCGACTATTGTCCCAGTCGTGTCACTGCTTCGTGGGCGTGCTGGTCACGGAACCGACCCCGCAGCGCCAAGTTCTCCATGTTTATCTCGCTATCGTCTCTCGTCTTGCAGGTCTATAGCGTGTCCCAGAAGCAAAAACGACTTGGGCCGGCCCCCTCCTCGGCCCCCAGCGTTCTCAAACGATTGGATCTTTTGCAACAAGCTCGATTACTTTTCATTGACACATCTAATTGCTAGAACCTCTCCATACAAGATGCCATTCACGCATTTCTTACTCGTCCCCCAGCGTAGGCAACGGCAGCAGGGATGGGATGGCGCCAAGCAGCAGCAAGTACGGCTAGCATCAACAGCACGACGTCGCCTTTCGTCTTCGTCTCGCCTATGCAGCTTCTCGCTTACTTCCTCGCCTGTTCGATTCAACCTGCAAATCGTCCCGAACCAGGAATCGTCTCGCTTCAAGGCTCTTTTCATCCGGGCCGCAAGTCTCCAGAACCCGATTTTCGTCTCCGCTTCAGGCGCCTTTTCTTCCAACAATTCACTTAAAGAATCGCACGGCTACGCCCACTTCAGATGCAGCCCACCCTTTAGACCTCGCACATCCCACGCAGGGCAGCAGATCATCACCACGTTCCAAAAATACTCCAACCGGACAAGGAGCCGACCGGCTTCGCCTTCTCCGCTGCACACCCCTCGCTCCGCACCTCCGCCGCTCCCCTCGCCCTCGTTCCCAAAGCCTGGCACTCCTGCCACGACCCAAGCGCACAATGTAGTCTAGCATCTCCATCTTGTCGGCACGGCTTGGGCCTTACCCTATAGGTCGCGAGGACAGTCTAGGCCAGCTCGCCTTCCACGTTGCGAGACTCGTCTCACAGGCTTAGGTAGAGAAGAAGAGCGTTCGGGTGTCGGCCTCGGATGCCGAACTTTTTTCGTCACAACGATCGAACCACCACGTTCAACTACACCACAGCCCATTGTGCGCGCTGCTTCGCCCTCGCCGGCGCTCTCGGAAAGGTCTATTCCGTCAACCACGAGCCTGCGTGCCAGGGGCAACTGCGATGCCTCCTCCATCCCGGGATTTCACTTCGAAACAGCACAAGCAGGCGTTGTGGTACCAGGCCTCAGCAGAAGACGGATTGAACTCGAGAAACCCCAACAACTGCGGCACACAAGGGCCCAACGCTGACACGGCAAAGCTTTTCCCGATCAACGTTGCTACTACAGAAGGCGCGGTTGTGAGAAAGCGAAAAGCATAGCAACCAGTCGCCGGCGGACGCGCGATCGCCCACGACCAGTGGTTGAGACATTCTTATCCGAAAGAGGAGAAGATGCTCGGCCAGCCGGCGCACCATTCATATTCATTTGACGCCGGAGCGACGACAACATAACAAAAAGACGGGAGAACGTCAAAGAGCCTATTCCGGTCTCGCATTTCCACTCCAACTCCCTCGATG
Source organism: Rhodotorula mucilaginosa (assembly GCA_034406715.1). Taxonomy (NCBI): domain Eukaryota; kingdom Fungi; phylum Basidiomycota; class Microbotryomycetes; order Sporidiobolales; family Sporidiobolaceae; genus Rhodotorula; species Rhodotorula mucilaginosa. Next base: position 3,975 of record CP137879.1, read on the forward strand.
CCGCCGCGACACCCTTTTACGGTTGCGCATTCCCGACTTCCTTTGAGCTGATCGGACTCGCCGCTGACCAGCAAGCAGCCCAGCCCCTTTACTCGAGCCAGCTTGCGATCTCCCCTTATCCCTTCGGTCGACATGCACCGTTTACTCTGTTCTCACTGCATGCCAAATCCAGCAGCTGGCAACCAGACACTTTCCTACCGCCGAGTCGACCGACAATCCCCCGGCTCGGGCATAAGCCCCTAAGAAACGCCTTCTCGACTCAAACAACGGCAGCACCACCAGCCTGAAGTAGCGGCAAAGAGGTAGGTAGAGTCTCCCCCATGTAGAGAGAGATCATAGGATACTGTCAGAGTGACACGTACAGATAGAGATCGAGCGGCGGCCGATGGGACGGGAATGAATGCGCTCGCCGGCGTTCGCGATCGCGTGACGAGGGTCGTCGCTGTGTGTAGCGGTGCCGTACGGATCAAGCGTGCAGTACGAGATCTGTTTCATAACAGCAGTTTCGCATCATCAGATCAGCTATCCTGCCTCATGATCAGACGTTCGGTTTCTCCATAGCCTCAAAACCTCGAGGAGTTCGCTCACATCACTCGGACAAAATCTGCAGGCTCCTTTCGACGCCATCGCCTCCTTCGAGAACACTGCAATCATCTCCTTGCTAGCCAGCTGCCGAAAGTGCCGATTAAGAGCCAGCAAAGGGAGCAACAATTGACGACGGTCGGATCGGCGAGGTGATGAAGCAAACGATGGTGCAAGGCGGTGTGTATCGGCTCCCAGAAGGCGTGCACAGGAGCATGTCGAGTCTGTTCCATCTCTCGGTTGCAGACTCGGGCAAGTGCCGAGGACTGAAGCGGAGACGGAGAAGGAAGAGTCTGACTGAGTGATTCGGACTTCGGCGACCTCTGCGAGAAGTGGTTATTGTGGTCACTGGAAACTTGAACTGGCTCGCAGTGCAGATATATTACTGCTATGATAAATATGCGCGGCAAGGTTCCCGCTTCGCCTCTACAGCGCTTCTACAACCGCAACCAATCCCGCCACCGCGAAAGAAAGCCCGCATCTCCAGCCGGACCGAGTGCAGCCAGATGACAAACTGTGCTGCGGCCGTTGGCGCCTCGTTGATCGACGGCAATGCCGCCGGATCCGGCTGCCGATGCGCCGGTGGCGATACATTCGTGGATGAAGGCGTCGCCGGAGCGGCGGCCGGTAAAGTCGTCGGAATAGACCGGCAGGGGTCGAGATTCGCGTTTGGTGTGGAAGAGGTGACGGTGGTAGTGAGGGAATGCAAGGATGTGATGGTCCGATTGCTCCGTCCGAGTCGATACAGAGGTGACGGTGGCTACACGGGTTTCGGTCGAAAAGACAGTCTGCGTCACGGTTGCCGTCTTCCGGTCGAAAGAGACGAGCGTGTTGGCGTTGCGGGTATGTTCGTGCTGCTGCTGGTGACGAGAGAGAGGGTATTTCGGCATGCTGGTAGCGAGCGCGGTACCGCGCGATCGGCGAGGGATGCCCGCCTCGGAGATAATGCCAGCCCTGCGTGCCGATCAAGGCGAGGGGTGACGAGCATGAGGAGCCGCGTCAAGCTCTTGACGAGCGGGTCGTCCCGCGACGCCGTCCGTCCGAGTGCCGCTCTTGGCGGATTTCGAAGAAGGAAGAGGAAGAGTCTGTACGGCAGAGTCTCTGGTGTCGCGCTTCTCGGCTGATGCGGGCGGCGCGACCGTCTCAGTCGTCGCTGTCGGAGACGGAAGGGCTGTCTGTGTTTCCTCATCCTGCCATCTGTGCCCGTTCAGGTTCCGCCGCCGCCGACTCGCGCCCGTCTGGGTTGGCCGTCCTGTCCGGCACCGATTCTGGCGAATCCTGGCTCTTCGCTGCCGGAACCTCTTCGGCTTCGAGGACGTCCGGGTCGAACGAAGCAGAAGTCTCGTGCAAACTTGTCGAAGACTGCCGGTCGTCCGGCCCAGGAGTTACGGTCGCGAACGAGCTATCGACGTCCGCATCGAGCGATTCCGCAAACGACACCTCCGTCTCGTCCAGGCGCGGAGTGATGTTCTTCATCGCCTGCTCGTCCATCCGCAACAGCAGAGAGCTGCGGAGACGTCTCCACACTGCTCGACCTCGGCAGGAGCACGATCCTGAGCGGCTCGATTCCGGCCTCCTCCCGACCAGTTGCGCTTCGACTCATCGTCCAGCGGAGTTTCCCATCCGGTTCGCATACGGGACTCCCATCCACCACCGTCAAGAGCTAATCGCAAGCCAGACTGCGTGCCGACTGTGACGACCCTGTCCTCGGTGTCGGCGGACGGGAGCTGAATCGACGGCAGTGGGGTTGATCCGGTCGCGCCAACGTCGACGACGGATTTGCCCGCCAACGAGAGGCGAAAGGCAAGATACGGTCGGTCTGCCAGCGAGTCGACCGCAAATGCCCGCAACGCCGGTCCGAGGTCCACTTGAATTCGGACGATCGTCTTGGCGGTTATCGTAGATGCAACTGGGATTCGGAAGCAGACCTACGTTCGGGCTGTCGCTATGGCGTCGAACTCGGTAACGAGCCGACCTCGAAAGACATGTCGAGCGCGGCTCCGCTTCGGGTCGAAAGGCGCCGCCTGCCGCAACAGATCCGCATCTTGCTCCATCGGCGGCAACGCATCTGTCCGCTGCTGCCGCGCTCGCTTCTTCCGAAGTGTTGCGACGGCTTGAGCTACCCGAAGAAGCATGTCGCCGAGACGGGTGCGAGCAGGCTCGGAGGAGGGAATTTCGGTGACGAAACTGGTTATCGAGCACGGGGGGGCGCCGGCATGGCCGTGTCGAACAGGGAGTGAAAGCCCGGCGGACGAGCTTCGGCGGTCGGTTGGACGATCGTCTTCGACGGCGTAGACGACGTCGCAGAGGAAAGGGACCCGAGGGACCGAGGGAGGAACCGAGGTTTTGCGACGATGGGTTTCACGAGCGACAGATCCGGCGACGACGGTTTTGTGAGGGAGCTCCGCGACAGACACGGTAGAAAGACTCCTCCGCCCGCGACGACCTCCCAGTTACTAACACGGTGGTTCCCGAGGTTCCGACGCAGTCGAGGACGTCCACTGCCGTCCGGGGCGCCTCCCACCGCTCGATTTCGAGCACTGCTTCTCTCTCAGACCCGAGTAGCCAAACCCGACCTGCGCGTCGACCTCTGCACGAGCCACTTGGCCGGGTTCGACCGCACCAAGCTGCCACTGACACTGGCATGCGAGAGGAGCAACTGCGCTTCGTCACCCGGCGCGAGCTGCGGAGCCCACCGGAGCGAGACGTGAAGCCGGGTTGAAGGAAAGTTGCCGGTGATCTGAGTACTTGCGGCGTTTGAGGCGGTGTGGAAGGAGCGAGGCGGCGTTGCTCAGGGGATGGCCGGACGGAGAGATCGCCGAACGCTCGGAAAAGGAGGAGATCGGGCCGGAGGCCGAGGGAAGGGTGAGAGTGAGCGCTGTTTCGGCAGGCAAAGGAGGTGTTCGGGGCGGATAGATATCTGATGTTTTCACACGTTCGAGCACGTCGCGGCGCCGTCGGAGGACCCTTGTGCGCAAGACTAGTCTGAGAGGGAACGTACCGAGTTTTCGCGAAATTGCGGCAAATGGCAAGCCGGCCGGTCGAGAGATCAAAGTGCAGATCGGACAAGATTCTCGCAGGATTCCGCCTGTAGGTTGCTGTACTCGAGACGGCTTAGGTTCGCTTCCGCGGATCGACGTTTTTTTCCCGATTCGGACTGTCGGCGCATGGGGTCGAGAGGCGCAAAGAAGATGCCGTCTCCCTGTTCTTCGATTCGGATAGCGGGGCGCGACCCGTCGCCGACCTGAGCGAAGGCTAACCGAGCCTCTTCTCCGTGCGAGCGGTGGTGGCTGGAGCGTCTGTTCTTGGCCGCCGTCGTACTCCTGCTCGCGTTCCGACGTCAGAAGGGGCTGGATCCCCAATTTTCTCGCGGCTTCGAGGGCGGTGGCCGGGGATGCGGCGGAGAGCGCGGCAGCGCGTATGATTGCCTTGTGCGCGAGTCTGGCGAGCGGGACGTTCCGCAAGAGGCGTACGGCTCGTCCTGCTGGTCGGCAGAGGTGGGGGCCGCAGCGTCTAAACGCAAACTCGTTTGCGCGAAAGAAAACGCACGCATCGCCTTGCCGATCGTTTCCTGCCGGTGCGCTTTCGGTTCGTCCGGATGCTTGATCGCGCCCGACATGATCGACGAGCCGGCAATGATGATGGCGTTGGCGGCGATCAAGTTGTACTCGAATCCGGTCATGGGAGCGGCGAGAAGCAGGCGGAACCGCTCGCGGCGAGGAGTGCCTTTCGGGATGCGCGGTTCAAGGTTCGAGCGGCCGAGTCGGTCTTGCTGCCAGACGATCAGGAAGCCTGCGGGGTGAGAGAATTGCTGAGTTAGGGCATGTCTGCTCGACCGGAAGGGAAATGCACGCACGGCTGACGCAGAGAATGAGGGAGAAGTAGCCCTCGGCGGAAAAGACGAGATACGCGATGAGGACTGCACAGAGCTCAAAGTCAGAGTCAGCCAAACACCTATGCCCCACACGCGCGCGCACGCACCTCCAAACCTGGGTCCGCCGCCGGTTTCATCCTCCCACTCGAGGCAGCTGAACGCGACGCCGAGTGCCATCCCGACGACGCGCATCACGACGTGGAAAAGGACGAACGAATAGCGCGATCGCCATCGGACGGCTTTGGTCGCGTAGAGGTAGGCAAGTACGGCAAGGACGGCCGTGTACAGCACGAGAAAGACGACGGCGGGGGCTGTGTCTCGAGTCGCGCCGGCGGACATGGTGCTCTTGATGCTTCGAGTCAGGAGCAGCGAGTTGTCGGTCAAGCAAGCAGAGGCGCCTGCAAGGCACTGTAGCGGCAGAACAGAGCGAGGTGCATTATCATCGTCAGCCTGCACGTTCACCAATGTCGGGAGGAGAGTTTGCGCGTTTTTGGAGCCATCCAAACTTTGGCATGTGATTGCGTCAAGCTGTCACAATGAAAATCTTTGCTTAGCGGTTTCCCTATCGACTTATCGATGTATATACCCCTGATGGCTTGAAAATCATACAGTAGGTCAGGTCGGCCGCTCGGCACCTTCCGCTCTCGTGGACAAAGAGTGCCTCCGCCAGAAAAGGGCCTACCTTGTCGCGAAACTCGCCGTGAGGCTAGCGTGCTCGGCGGTGGCGGCCTCGCGGCTCGCGGCCTCTGGAGCCAGGCCCGATAACATTGCACATCCTGCGGGAAAAGGAGCCAACCGGCAGATCCGGCGATGAGGAAACGAGAGCCAGCTCAGCGGCGGAAAATCCGAAGCTGAGACGAGGCCGAGTCTTGTGAGCTCGAGTCTGCCACTTGGCGCCATGAAGACAAGGAGCTGCAAGGAGCTGCAGCAAGAGCAGCCGTAGCTGCCGTTCTCAAGGCAGGGATTCCAGTGTCAGCTATGAATGACGGCGGGATAGAAACGAATCAAATCGCACTCGGCAGAGGACGGAGAATGGGCGATGCCCAGGAATCACGCGTAATGCCCAGGAATCACGCGTACCTTTCGAGCAGTCGAAAGACACGAGGGACCGCGACACGACAAGGTGGAACGCCTTGCTGTACGCCGCGCGCAGCAGAGTGGCATCAGACCGCCCGTTTGACGAGAACAGAACAGGCGCTGAGGACTAGCAATGCGGCGGGAAAAGGACGCGAAGCGCGATAATTGCGGGGAAGAGTTGGCGAAAGCAGTTCGACTGGCAAGCGTGACTTGAAGGACACCCGAACGCTCCGACAGCCGCTCCGCGGCAAGCTTCCCCGGTCCTGGCCAGTTCGGGATCGGGCCCGCTGCGCGGGCATGCACGAGCGTTGGCGTTTCGAGAGCAGTGAAGTGAGGGCGGCAGTTCCTGTCTCGTCAAAAAGGCGGAAAGGACGGCACGGCTGGAGGAATGGACGGGAAAAGGAGCAGAACATGAGAACGACCGGAATATGCGCACGGTGTATAGCAGCTGGTTGCTGACTGCGGCCTCAGAAAGCCGTCCTTCGAGCCCAACCCGCCCTGTTTGCGAGCGTGTTCGACTTTGGCTTCAAGCGTACCGAGCACAACCTGTGTCGTTCAAGTCGGATAACGCTGAAGGAGAGCAGGATAGCTTCCTCGAGCTGTCCGGAAGAAAGGAAGTCAGCATAAGAACCTCAACCACCCGCGACGAAAAGCCCATTTCGCGATCCCGAGTCCACCGAGCCGAAGGAGGTGCCCATCTCCCAGGGCGAGAATCTTCCCGCAGAGGAGAGTATAGCGAAGTCAAATCTGCAGATCCGCTCCCAGCGAATTGACCGTCGTCAGACCGTGCGTTGTCGGGTTGCGGACGAGGCGAGCGGCGAACATTCGAGGCGGTCGAACACGCTGCGACGGACGGCGGATCCGGGTCAGCTTTCCTGTGCGCTAGCCGTCGACTGAACCAACTCACCTTTAGTCTTGGCTCTGACGCGATCCCCAGCCGCATAGCCGCCGGTGGTCTGGGTCGTGAGCGAGTCGGGGATGAGAGAGGAGAACAGCCGAGCATGAGCGCAGCAGCGACTGTAGCACGGTTCGAGGGAGCCATGAGCAATCAGACAGCAGCCACAATAGCTTGGCAAGCGCATTACACTGCAAAGTGTGGAGTAGCCAAGGTGAGAGGACGAGGTCAAGCCCTCTCCCCGCTTCAAGCCGAGATCACCAACAGGCTCGTTCTCGGATTCGACCGGAAATTATGCTGGCTTCGATACAAGGGTGTAGATGAAGGGAAAAGGGCTACAATGGATGAACCAGAAAAAGGGGGGAATGCGAGCATGGGGTATGCAGAAGGGTGATCAAGATGAACCGGACTGCCACGCCCGAGTCGACGTGGTCCAAGTGGCTGTAGTGGTTGGGCGCCAGGCCTGTGAGGTTGGAGACCATGCCGGAGAAGAAGAGGAAGAAGACGGGGCGGGTGACCAGGCGGGAGCGGAAGAAGAAGTCCAGGCGCGGGTGGATGTGGTCCAAGTGGCGGCGGAAGAGGAAGGAGTCCAAGCGACGGAGGAAGACGAAGGAGTCCAGGCGGCAGGGGACGAGGAGGAAGTCCAGGTCGAGGTCTTTGACCAGGCGGCAGTTGTAGTTGGCGAGGGGGACCAGGTCGTAGTCACGGCGGCGGAAGAAGACCAGGCGGGTGAAGAGGAAGAGGACGTCGGCGAAGCGGCCTTGCTGCTCGCGGCCCAAGAAGAAGTGGACGAGGCAGGCGAGACCGTGTACGGTTGACCGATGAGCGCTTGCCACGCCGGCTCATCGGTCCAGACCTGCGGAAGGGACGAAAAAGGTCAGAACCGGTACAACTCCGAAAAAAAGGGCAAGATGACCCACCTCGAAATCGGAAGCAGCCTTTCCCGGGCGGACCACCTCCCAGTACATCCAGCTCAAGCCCTGGTCCCGGAACGCCGCCACGAACGCCGCGACGATCTGCGCCTTGTTGGCGCCCGCGACGCCCCACTCGCCCATGATGATCTGCTTATCGGGGTGGTTCGACCGCGCCGAAGCGAGAGCCGAGGCCGTCACGCCGGCCGAGGTGCCGTAATCGTGCACCGAGACGATGTCGATCGAGTCGCAGTTGACGGCCCAGGAACCGAGCGAGTCGGTGGTGGTGATGCCGCCGCCGGACGAGACGAGGATGTTGGACTTGATGAGCGATTTGAGGTAGGCGGCGCGGTCGCAGGCCCAGGTGGACGAAGCCATGAGCATGTGCTGCGGGGCGGGGGCGGAACGCAAACGCAGAAGCGAGAGTCAGCGCGCGCTCGACCGATTCCGTTGCCAGGTCCGGAGACATAGTCGCCGTGAAAAGGCCGGAGAAGCCCGACTCACCCCTTGCGGTTCATTTTGAGCTGTGGGCATCAGGAGAAGTCAATCACTCGATCAGAATCTCCAAGACCTAATCCAGAGAAAAGACGCGCAACTCACGCTCGACAGCAAAGATGACACTCTCCAACTCGGCCCACGTCCTTCCGCCCATCAACGCATTCGAGTGCTTCATGATATGCGCGAGCCGTTTCTCAAACATCGAGATGGTCCACTCGTCGGTATAAAACTTGGACGCGTCGGCGACTTTTTGGGCGCCGAACGAGCCGGGCTGAACAATGTTGAGGTGCGTGGCGTAGCAGTCGGTGGACCAGAACCCGAGGGCGTAGCGATCCGAGAGCGCAATCAGCAGCTTGAGGCCTGGTGGCGGGGGTGGGCGTGTGAGCAAACACAGGGCTGAACCCGAAAAACGGATGGGGACGCACCCCGCTCCTTGCAATCGACCATGAGTTGATCCACCAGGCCCAGAATCGTGTCATCGTAGACGCCGACCTCGTTTGGTTCGACTGCGCAGGATAGTAAGCCCTCCAAACGTGATTCGCGTAAAACCCAGGAACCCGCCCACTCACCATCGTTGACGGCCCTCGAGTTGCTCCCCTTGTTGTTGGCTCCAACGCCGGCAATAAAGATCCTCACGACCGAGAATCCGCCCGACTTGATCGCGTCGAGGACGGCGTAGCGGTCCGAGTCGTACAGCGCAAAGAGGTAATAAGACGAGACGCCGGTCCAGACTCCGCCATTCCCGCGCTTGTCCAAGTCTGACGCCGCATTGCCGCGCTTGTCCAAGTCTGACGCGGTGGTCCTCCGGATCCTCTCGCGCTCGAGGCCCGCCTCGAGACTGCGTTGGTGTAGCAATTCCCCCTCCTGCCTCGCCGTTCTCGCCTCCACGTCCCGATGATGCCCATGCTTCAACCCGCCCATCCTCGGACGCCGATGACGTTTGTACATGCCACCGCGGGGTCGAGGCAGGACCTCCTCTTCATGAGCGATTGCGTACGCCGTCGAGTTGGCCGTAGCAGCGGCGTCGGCAAGGGCGGCAGCACTCTGAAGTGCAAAGAGTTGATGCGGATTCGGTGCGGCCGAGTGAACGAGGCGGGCAGATAGGATGGAGGCAAGGACGAGGAAGAGGGCGTGCATGTCGTCAATCTAGTGTAGAACGAGCGTGGGTGGTGCCGAGAGCGAGAGCGAGGGCACACAAAGGTCGTCAGGGGTGCGTTTCCGGAAGCGTCTCCTCCTGCGGTGCTGAATCGGAGAGACGCTCCTCCTCCTCCTCGACAGGCGAATAGGTGCCCTGCACCCAAAGAAGCGTGGCCGGAACCGATCCAAGCGAGCGAGTCTACCGTAGCAAGTGAGCCGTCGGAGTGGAGACGGTAGCATCAGTCGCAAGCGGCGGCGGCTGGTCCATCTTGAATGATTCACCCCCGAGATTAAGCCAGCAGCTGCGACATATGATCATAAGCGTCTCGAGACAAAAGGGAGCAAAGGGGCGAGAATCGATCAAGTTGGCCGGAAACGGAAAGAGATCGCAAGGGGGCGGGCTGGCTGGCTGGCTGGCTGGCTATGGGGAAGCGAGCAGCGAGCAGTACTGTAGCGCACAGTCTAGTCTGTGTCCCGCAGCCACATCCTGCCTGCTAGTCTCCGATCGCTCGCTGCGCCCGCAAGTTTGTGTGACGGACGAGTCGATCCGATGCATGGCGATGAGGGGAATGGCGAGGACGCTGCAGCCGTGCGTGCGGGCGGACGGGCAGGGTTGAGCGCAAGCTGGAGGTGTGCATAGCATGCGTTCCACCACTGTCCTAGTCGCAGACTCCGGCGTAGCCGTTGGGCAGGCGCAAGGAGGTCATCGAGATGGACGACGGAGCGTCGAATTTCCGTTAAACTCGGTGTATTTTCGGATTCCACTCGAATGAACCAGCAGATTGTGCCCAGCACGCCAGTGAGTGTCTGAGCTCTGATTCATCGATTACTCCGCTCTCCTTCGAAAGAAAAAACGTCGACGTTTGGAAGCTCAAAAGTCCCACAGAAACCGTGGCAGCAAAGTCCATGATCCCACGCCGCGGAGAGAGGAAGCACGATCTATGCAATGCAAAGGACAACACAGCCCGCTCACACTCCCAAGGGCCTCACGCGCCCCTGCCCCGTCGCCCCCTCAAACACGAAAAAGTTGCGGACCGGTTCCTCCTTGCCGCCGATCGCGTTCAGGACGTCCTGCCCCAGGATCCCACCGACGATGGCACAACTCGGTGCGTACTCGAACACTTGTACGGTGGCGATCCGTCTGGGGGAGGAGAGCGGGGGTTCAGTCGAGTTCGCGAGAGAAGGGTGGCAAAAAAAGGAGGGAACGCACTCGATCTCTTCTGCCGGCAGCAAATCGACCGACACTCCCAGCTCAGGCAGCAGCTTCTGGGCGGCTTGTGTCAAAGCCGCAGCGTCGACCTGGACCGGAGTGCTGGCGAGAGAAGTGACGGGCCCGGGTGTGGCGTTGCGCTGGGCCGCAAACAGGGCTGTTCGCGACGGAGGAGCATGGTCAACGCCCCTTCGCCAAAGACGCCAGCAAACAAAGATCCGTCTTCGTTGTACGCACCCAAGAGGCCCCAGAGGACGGTCCCGGTCCGTTTCAGTTCGCGTTTCTTGAGGGTGCCAAACTTGTGCTCGAGGGCGCGCGACAGGGGCGCATACTCGAGGGTCGACTTGGTCGGGACGACGACCGTCTCGCCCTGGCTGACCGTCTTGGTCTTGTCGCTGTGGAGGGAGCCAAGGGTTTCAGTCTTTAGAAGCATCAAGGGGAGCTGAAAAGAGGAAAAAAGCGGGGGAACGCACACGATGAAGTCGTGCGAGAGCAAGTCCGCAAACATCCAGCCGTCCATGCCGACACTCGCCGCGGCCATAAACTTTTTCCCTAACCGTCGCGTCTGCTCGTTGACGGCGAGCTGGCAACAATAATCGAGCAGAGTCAGTCGCAGGAAAGTGTCCCGGAACCCAGGCCAGGCAAGGGGGAAACTGACGGCTGTGGGGATGTCGACGTCGGTGACGACGACGAGGTCAAACTGGCGCAAAAAGTCGTCGTCAAAGAGGCGACTCGCATCGGTTTCGGTCGACAAGTTGACGCGCGGGTTCAAGGCGCGGATTCGAGTTGCCGACGCTTCGACGCGCTGCAGGCCAGGGGGGCAGCAGGGTGAGCACCAGCCTTGTCTACCCATGGAAAGGGGCGCACCTTTTGGCCAATGTCGTGCTCCGTCACAAAGTAGTTGGCGCCGAGGTCTTCCGGTTCCAAGTCGTCGCCATCGAGCAAGGTCAACGCTCCGACTCCGGCGAGGACGACGTTCTTGACTGCGTCGACTGCGATCCCCCTGAACCTGCCCGCAAAGAGGACGTTGCTCGCGAGCATGCGCGCCTGGGCCGCTGCGCCCCAGAGGCGCAGTTGGCGGTCGTACAACTTGGCTTCGTCTTCGCTGATCGCCTTTTCCCGCACGGCAGCCTGAGGGGCTGATTCGGCCATCCTGTCTCGCGCAGAGTTAGCGCGTGTGTGTGTGTGTGTGTAGAGAGTCGACAGAGCTGACTGCCCAAGTGGGGGTGAAATCGACACGCCTCCCCTCGAGCGCTCGGACCGCCTCTCTGATTCGGAAGTGGGGCTCACGGCACATCCGCACGACGCTGCACTGCCGCTCGGAGACGCGGAAAGGGACAGTGTAGCGATGCTCCAACACATCGAGGAAGCCCTCCGCCCGCTCCACCCGCCGGGCACAACCTTTGAGCCAAAACTCGCCAAGAATGACGGCGTCATCGTCGCCTCGACTGGTTCCCTCGAGACGAACCACCGCGAATACCTCTACCGGGTGGTACCCTTGCCTGCGACCCAACTCAAGGGGGAAGCGGAAAGTCTCAAGCGGATCAACGAAGCGAGTCCGGACGCCGCTCCGAGGTTCGTCGCCACTGGAACTCTGCAAGACCAACAGCAGGAATGGATGATTTGCGAATGGCATGGCGAGTCCCCTCTCTTTTCAGCCACCAACCGCTCAATCTATTAACCTTAACCTCCGCCAGACCTTGACCGCCTCCGCTCCGACGAGCACCAACGCCGCCTCGCCGAACTCGTCGCCCAACTCCATCTCGCTCCTGCACCCGCTTCCCAACAATACGGCTTTCCGATCCCGACTTGCTGCGGAGCGACAGTCCAGGACAACACGGAAGAGCCGGACTGGGCTACGTTCTTCGGCGAGAGGAGGATCCGGGATCTGATTCGGAGGATCGGCGATGCCGAGTTGGAAAAGCTCGGTGGCGAGGTGCAGCAAAGGTGAGTCTTGCAAACGGTCTCTGAATGAACACCCTGCTGACCGTGCCAGAGTACTCGTCACTTAGAGTCATCCCGCACTTGTTGGGCAAGTTGGACATCAAACCGTCGCTCCTGCACGGCGACCTCTGGGTGCGCTTTTCCCGTTCCCCCGCGCGCTTCCTTCGCTGGATCGGTAGCTCACTCTTCCCCGTCTGCCCTCGTCACACTCTTTCCACTCTTTTTACAATCTGACCGTTCATTGCTTCCCCTGCGAAAAAAAGTCCGGCAACGCGCGCTTCTCCCGCTCCCGTTCCCAACCCATCATCTTCGACCCCGCCTCCTACTACGGCCACTCGGAAGCCGACCTCGGCATCATGCACATGTTCGGCGGCTTCTCCCCCGCTTTCTTTCAACGGTACCACCAGCTCGTGCCCCGTTCGGAACCGCGAGAGGAGTACGAGCAGAGGGTGCAGCTCTACGAGGCGTACCATCATCTGAACCATGCGCTCCTGTTTGGGGTTCGGGGGTTTTCTCTCTGTCTGCTTTTGTCCCGCTTGCACCCAACGCTTACATGCGCCGGCGTGCCTGCAGGGATCGTACAAAAGCGGCGCCGTCTCGCTCCTGCGAGGTTTGCTATCCTGGGCGGACGGGAAGGGATTGCCCTGAGGGTCAGCATTGCACCGTCGACGGTGGGAAACTTGTACATAGCCATTAAGTCGGAGTCTGAACCACGGCAAATGCATCACTTTGGCCGGATCTCGTCGACGGAAAGCTAGAGGAGGAGATAAAAAAGAGAGAGATCTATTTCGAAAAGTCGAGAGGAAATGCTGCACAGTGGAAACGAGGAGAAAGTCTAGAGGGAGCGAGGTCGGGGGTATCGTTATGCATATGGTCAAACATGAGAGAGAGCGAGGCATTTCTATGGAGGTGGATGGGAGAGCACTCGAGCGAGAAGGGCGAGTTTCACGCCCTCAGTTTGTCGACGAGCTTTTTGAATTCCTCGAGCGTCAGGCTGCGCGAAGCATGGAACGCAAAGTCAGCAACGAGGAGGGAGGAATGAGCGAGAGCAAAAGGGACGACGACCGACAAGACGATGATGGTATTCGGCGAGAGGCGGATGAACGCCGGAGTCCAGCCCTTGAACATCCAGCCCATGCCTTCGTGCTTGAACGAGTGTGCGATGACGGACGAGATCGAGGCCTGGCCGGAGGCGTTCATAATCTGTTCGGCGAGACGCCGAGTTTGGCGACGAGGTGTTCGGTAGAGTGCATGAACGAACGGGCACAAGTCGGAGGTTGGAGTGCGTTCGAGGCGCAGACGGAGACGAGAAGGGTGTGATGAGAGATGGCCAGAGCGAGTAAGAGAGAGGTCAGCGAGTTGCTAGTCTGTACAACCGTCCCAATCAGAACGCCACGCACCCTCGTCTTGATGACATCAAACGGAGCGCAAACAGTCGTGGCGACCGTTCCCTGTCAAGCACGCCAAGGATCAGCCTCCGTCTCCTGAAACGGCAGACTCGAGACCCCGCGAGAAAATGGAACTCACGGCCATGAAAGAACTGGCAAAGTACAGGCCGATGCCGTCTCCGATCAGTCCCGTGCTCAAGATCATTTCCTTGAAAGTATCATATCTGCGGGCGGAGTGGTGCTCAGTTGTGAAGGAGAGAAACGCCATGATGGCCCCCGGCGCGCAACTCACGTAGCCAGCTGCGAGGCGTTCATCAGGACGGCCCGCGCACAGTTGGGGCCGACGCCGCGGAAGAGAGCCGAAGCGCCCTCTTCGCGAATGATCCGGAACACGCCGTCAAAGCTGTGCGGCACGTCGATCGACGTCAGATGGGCACCAGGAAGGGTATACCAGCACATGACGCGCACCAGTGCTTGTAACCGAGCCTCTGTTCGACGGGCTTGCCCGCATCCGCCGTCATCCTCACGAGCACCACATCCGCCGGGTTCCCGGCCAATCCACCCAACCCACCCGCGACACTCGCCGCCGCCGCCATCTCCCACACGGGCAGGGGCGCACCAACTGGATGCCGCGCCTGGAGGCGTTTCTTGAGCTCGTCGTAGACGCCAAAGCGGGTGACCGAGTAGGTCATTTGGCGCAGGATCGAGGCCGAGAGACCGGCGTAGGCGCCTCTTCGGAGGCCTAGCGGTGCGACCGGTAGATTGGTTCAGCAAGGCCTCAGATACAAAAGTTTGAGGGAAGAGGACGCACCATCGGCCTTGACGCTGTCGACGATGGTCCGGATGAAACCCTTGCCCTTTTGCGTCTGCATGCGGCTGCGGGCGGGCATAAAAAGTTTCAGCCAACTACTTCCAGCCTCGACATCGTAGAAATGCCCTGCCACGCACACTTTGGCCAAGTCGAGCGGATCTGAAAGCGGCGAGAGAAGATATCGGCCGAGACGGCAAACCGGGACAACGGGGTCAGCGTGCGCTTCGGTATAGCTGCAGCGCAGTGGCAGAGTAGACTCACGGGTGCATACTGCTGCCCAACTCGCTGCTGCGCCTGTTCCGTCGAGAGTCGCAGACCAAGAATCAGTTCCGGGGAAACGACATGCGGCCACGCTCGACGACGGCTGGACGCACCTCCGAGCCAGAAGGGGTACGACTTTGGTCTTGAAGGCAGCAGCCGTGGCTTTGTCCCAGGCGTCGCAGCAGCCAGTGTGGTCGACGAGGTCGACTGCGCCGAGCTCGTTGAAGAAGCTGCCATCTTGAGTGGCCGAATCTCGGAGAAGCAAGAGTCTCTGCGCGGAGTTGGTCGGATCAGTTTCCCCCGTTAAGACGTTGGCTGCCCTGCTTGACTCACTCCGCCGCACTGCCCGACGCCCGGGGATTCGAGCCAACTTGAGGAACTTGGCTTCCGAGACGCGGAACGCTCAAAAAACCGCGTCACGTGCTCGCTCGCTGCCGGTCACGGGAGCTCGAAGAGTAGACAGCGCAATGTCATATGCAATGCAGACCCAATGTACTGTAGACCCTGTAAGACAGCGCATTGCTCCGTTTTTTTTTTTTCCTGAGTGTGTGTGCCGAGTTCTGCCGAATTTGGCCACCTGCATCACCCGCACTGGTGACCGCTTGCTCGGCAACGCTTCAAAGGACGTTCTCCAACGTCGTCGTCCAGAGCCTCGGCGGAGACGGCCAAGACTCCGTGATCAGCCTCCGAAGCTGGCCCGTGATCCGCATCCAGCGCAACTCCAGACGCCGTGCGCGATCGCGAACCCGGCACCGAGTGCAGAGTCGACGCCGACGACGTCGATGCGGCGTCCGGAGCGAGGACCAGAGTGTAAGAGCTGGTGACGGGTGACCAGCGAGTCGAGCGCGCCCCAGCCGAGTCGGCGAGGACTTGCTCCTTGCGCATGTCCGATTCGAGCGGCGTAAACTCGAGCGACGAGAACGACGACGACGATGACGACCTCGACGAGGTTGAACTCGCGTCGTCCGAGTCGCGCTTTATGCGCGTCGTACCGAGACTCGAAACGGTCGTCGATGTTGAGCCTCGGATAGCATCTCGTCGAGCAATGGCGACGCTAGCTGAACGAGGACGCTGGCGGCCGCCGACCATGTCATTCGTAGCGCCTTGACCCGCGGAGTGGCCGAACATGGGACCCGACGACGCACGGCGACGATCCGCCGCCTCGGACTGGAGGCGGGTAGTTGCCGTCGTCGGGCGATGGCAATCAGCTTGGGGCGGCGGCAACCCCCGCAGTCCCTCTTCCAGTCGTTGCAGTACCGCATCGAGTGCAACTTGTCGACGCTGCATGTCGCGTTGAATCTCCGCTCCGGGGGATCCCGCCGCCTGGTCATCTCCCGCCGCCTCGAGAAGAGCCCGTCGAGCACGCGCGGTCGCGACGAGCTGACTCGTCTGCGGACGATGCGCCGGCAGGAGGAGATACGGCACGATCGCTGGCTCAAACAAAGGGTAGAGCCGTTCGAGTAGGCCGTGTTCGCGCGCGAGGCGAGCAGCAGCCTCGAGTGGGAGCCTGATTGTGGCGGCAAGCATATCATCATCAGCGGTGGAAATCAAGCGGTAGAGGGAATCCGTGAGAGTGCGCACCAAACGCCCTGCACACGAACCAAAAAGTGGTCAGAATCGTGCCAAGGTAGATCAGAGGAAAGACAGCCCACCTTGAGATGGAGAGCTCCGCGCCGAAAGACGAGGCGATCGGGCTCGTTCTTGAGAAACATGTCACGTTTGCCGCGCGAGAGTCCGTCGACCATCTGTCGGGGCAACAGGACTCGGCACTGAGTCTTGCGAGACCCACAAACCACGGCAACTCGTTTGAGAAGGAAAACACCCACATTCAGCAGCTTGGTCGAGTTGACCCAGTCGTTGTCAGTCCTCCTGGCAACCACATGACCTCCGACGACAACTTGGACGACGACGCAGCGTTCGTCCTCCCATAACGTGCACGAGAGGGTTGGTTCGGTCGAAGAAGGCGCGCGAGCTGGAACAGCGGGACGAGTGACAACTCGGGATGGCGCAGGCGCAGTATTCACGCCGAAACCGCCTTGCGACAAGGGAGTAAAGTACGAACCGCTGCGAGGCGGACGTGCGTGCGCAGGATCCGTTACCGCGCCGCCTTCTCGACGGGTAAAACGCTGCGCTGTCTCTGAATGAGCTTGATGGTCAGCGGATGCTTGAGAATGCTCCGCTCTGTGGCGACGCTGCGACCGAGGATCATGAGCGCAATCGTGTGCTGGACTAGCGTCGTCAAGGAGACCCGGAACTCCGAAGAAGTGTTGCCGAAGCGCCGGCAGCGAGCGAGCAGCGTGAACTGGGCCACCATCTGGCCCTCCCGCATCAGCTTCCCTCCCGACCACACGACGACTCGGACCCCACCGAAAAGCTGGGATCCAAATCGGAGAGGCAGGAGCAGTCTGGCGACACTCAGCAGGCGACGGCAAATCGTGCCGGGAAGAAAATGGGCGCGGTGGCGAGTCCCCATCGTGCTCGAAATTGGGCGAATGCGGGACCGGGATCGTACACATGGCGAGGTACCTGCAAGCGAGTTCGACACGGCCATGTCAGGTCGATTCGGCTGACGCGGACCGGACGTGCCGAACGACTTGCCTTCACCGTTTCCGTCTTTGCGAGGGTGGCGAAGCAGTAACCCGACCGCTCAACGCCTTTTCAGTTGTGTCAACGACGAAGCAGCTGTCGTGCTGTCACGGCTGAAGGAAAAGTCAGCAAAGGCAGGAACGCGATGACCGTCCAAGCAACGAGCGGAATCAGAACTCACGAGTCCACAAGCTGTCTCCTCCCACAGAGTCCGCACCGAGTGAGGCGGTCAAGCATGAGCAAGCAGCGCTAGCTGCACGGGGGGGAAGAACACGGCAGACGAAAAGAAAAGGCTTCCTTGTCCGCACGCGAGGTCCGGTAGTCCGCGGCGAAGTACGTGCGCTCGAGCCTCGTGCGAAGCGGACGCGGGAAACGCGATCGAATTCCGGGCCGCGTGCAAGCTGCAAAATTTAAACGAACGATAAGCCGCGCGTACATAGGGAGCTTCGTAGCGATCCTTTGTCGGCCAAGGCGAAAGTAGTGGTGGAGCGGGCGGCAGCGGTGATAATGCAACACAGTGTTTACGGGTGATTCTAATCTGCGGAAAGCCAAGCTCCGCCTCGCTTGACATCTGCAGGCGCCGGGGGGTTTTGTCAGTGCGCAGCACCATATCGACCCTATCGACTGCGAACACCCACACTTGTCGAGCAGGACGCCGACGTCCTGCAGCACGAAACGGCACACCACGTGGCCAAAGAACTCGCTGCACCGGCGCAGGGAGCGCTCGACGTGCAAGCGCAAGTTGCGATCGAGGAGGTCGTACGGGCTGTCGTGGTCGGGTGAGCGGGCGCCTTGAAGAATCGCGGCGAGGTGTTCGTCTGGAGGGGGGCGGCGTTCGTCAGTCTCGCGTGGGAGCTAGAAGGCGGAGAAGGGCGAGGGAGACCGTACCGATACACTGTGCTTGGTGGAAGACCTTGGCGATGGCATCGACATAGGCGGCCTGAGAATCGACGAGGCTGCAAAAGACAAAAAATCAGTCAAGCAAGCGGGCACCCACGGCGCAATGGGCGACTCACCTGCTGCCGTTCGTGACACGATTCAGGCTGTGCGACAGTTTGGAGCTCCACGAGGCAAAGCTGGCCTGTGGAAATAACGCACTGCGTCAGAAGGGGCCGACATTGAAAGGGAGGAAAAAGGTCGACAACGCACTGCACTCCCCTTGCGACCGCCGCCGCCGCCATTCGGGGCCGACGGGACCGCGACGCCCGGTCCCAATTTTTTCGCCAGCGTACTCTGCACGCCTTCCGCCAACCCCTCAAAGCTATCGAGCTCGCGTGCGAACCGGTCCGCCTCTTGCCTCGCGACAGCCCTCGCGTTCTGACTCTCGATCGGGACGAGCAACAAACCCCTCCCAGCCTTGTCGAGGCCGTCCAACCCGTTCGAGAGCAAGTCGAGCATGCGCACTTTCGTCTCGAGCGCGACGAGTTTCGTCGCTGCACCGCCACCACCCTGGGTGGAAGTTCTCCAGATCGCCGAGGGGAGGAATAGCTTCTCGCTGATGTAGCCGCCGGTGCTGGTTGGAGATGACGACATGGTCGCCAGTACGAGGCGCATCAAGTGGAACGGTCTCCGAGGGGGAGGGATCGACAAGGCCGTTTCGCGCGAAGCCGGCGAAGAGGCATCCGGCGGTGGGTTGGCCAACCCCGCCGACAAGTAGATCCCCGTCGCCGCTGCCGACGCCGCCGAAAGGGGAGTCCCGCGCCCCACCGCCACCGATGAGCGCCGTCGACGGAGAGGTCGTGGTGGAAACGAAGACGACGCGTTGCTCGCGATCGACGACGACGCCGACGTGCTCCGACCGAGTCTCGGCGCAGTCAACGACGTCGGAGTCGGGACGGAACCTTTGCGCGAAGGGCCTCCCCCACCGGCAGAAGTGCCGAATGACGAGGTCGAAGTGGAGGGGCGATGGTAATGATATGACGTCGAGGACGAGGAGGACGGGACTCGCCGATTCGTCCTGGGCGAGATCTCGAGCGGTGGTGGTGGTGGTGGTTGCTGCTGCTTCGGCAAGGGGGGCAGCGAGGACTCAACCTCTCCTGCCTCTGCCACCGTCGTAGTCTGCCACTCGAGCGGCAACATCAACCTGGACTCGGTCCGCAGCCTCGTCGGCAACGATCCCGTCGTCCAAGTCTCATGCCGTGCCGAATCGGTCGGTCGACCGAAATCGTCCATCGCAGCGACCACAGTGTGCGATCTGTTGTCGTACCCGCCCTCGGCACCTGCCAAGAACTCTTCCTCGCCCTCGCCCGGCTGTGGAGTGATCGTCATTCGCCCCTGCCTCCGTTGACTAATCGTCCCCTCCCCCGTCGACGAATTAACCAACCCCATCCCCATCCCTGCAGTCGTCGTCGCCAACGTCGGCAACGCCAACCCAGAAGCCAAAGAACCGCCGCCGCCGCCGCCGCCGCCTCCGAGCGAAGCGCCACGAGTCGGACGCGGTCGAGCACC
The DNA here is from genome assembly GCA_034406715.1 of Rhodotorula mucilaginosa. NCBI lineage: Eukaryota > Fungi > Basidiomycota > Microbotryomycetes > Sporidiobolales > Sporidiobolaceae > Rhodotorula > Rhodotorula mucilaginosa. The sequence goes on from CP137879.1 coordinate 23,597, forward strand.
CTCGACAGGAGGCGTACGTACCGGCCCTTCTTCGATGTAAGCCAACCCGCCGATCCCGATCGAAGAAGACCCCCTCCGGGAGAGAAGGACGGGCGTATCGACCATCGAACCGGTGCTGTACCCTCTTTGCATGTCCGGCGCCCGAGGGGACGTCGAGGCTCCTCCGACGACGACGAGAGAGGCAGCAGACCCTGCACGAGATCGCGACCCCAATCCCGAACCCGATCCCGAACGAGAGCCGGAGCTCGGTACAGAGACCGAAGTGAGGAGGAGTGCTCCGGCCGAGGCGCCTCTCCTCATAGGAGGAGCCACCGCAGCGAGAGGGGACGACGGTGTTCGTGACGCATCATGATGGCGGGGAGAGATAGGCTCGACGTCGTCCCTCGCAGTCGCGGTCGAGTCGCTTGCGAAACTGGGTCGTCGTCGTGGTGGTCGTGACGACGAGAGCGAGTGGTCGTTCCCGTACCGCGGAAAAGTCGACTCAACGGCCGCGGTGGAAAAGGCGGGTGACGACGACGACGAATCCTCCACCGCAGCCGCGACGACGACGGGCAACCTCTCCAGACGAAGGACCGGTTCCGTCGCGCGACGGCGTCCTCCCGCAGCCGGGCTTCGTTGTTGGACCTGAAAGTCGTCGTCGTCACCTCCCAGCCCTCCTTCACGATCACGATCGTACGTCGGACCGGGGTTCGCGAGTTCGAGCATGGCCGCTCCGATCCCGTGTCCATCACCATCGTCAACCGCAACGAGTTCTTCTTCTCCTCCTCCTCGTCGGGGGGCGGTCGTCGAGGAAGACGCGGTGGCGGCAGCAGCGGCCGCAGCCGCAGCCGAATAGGGATGAGGTCGATGCGTCGGATCCGTTAAAGGCAACGGCAACGGCGAGGGCGAGGAAGGTCGCCTTTGATGATGGTTTGGCGAGGCGGCGGCGGTGGAAGATGCAGAAGGAGTAGTCGGGCGCGTGGACGAGGAGGGAGAAGGGGCAGCAGGTAACGGGGTTGCCCCCATTTGGACGAGCATGCGTATCCGATCTTGGTACGTGTCGTGCTGCAGGAGGGAGGGCGGGCGGGCGACTTAGATTCCAAAAATTCGTGAAAGATCGCGGGCAAAGTCCCCAGAACGAAAACGCACAATGACTTTGAGCCTGCGCGCCTCGTCCGCCTTTGCCTTTTCCTTCCTTTCGTACCTCTCTTTCCTCTTTTCCCATTCCGCCTCACTCTCTCCCTCGCGGGGCCCACTCTCGCCCGCGCTGGACCGTTTCCTCTCCATGTCGCGACTGCCCTCCTCCACACGGGCCATGACCTGGCGCAAGAGGCGGACGGCTTGGGCGTAGGCGGTGATGGCTGCGGGGTAGTTCTGGGCACTGTCGAGGAGAACGGCGGATTGGGCGCGTTGGAGGGCGATGGTGAGGGCCGACTTTGAGGAGGAGGAGGATGGCGGCGGGGATCTTGGCCTCGCGTCGGCCTCGGAGGAGGCGGGTGGTTGCAGAGCAGCAGCGGTGGTCGCATTTCCACCTCCGCCGTGCGGGAACGTGCCTGTGTACAGTGTCGCGAAACAGGGTCAGCTGAAGAGAGACGAGATGTCGGCGGCACAGGAGGACTCACCGCCTCCAGATCGCTGCTCCTCCAGTGACATGCCTCCCTTGGACCGCCCCGTAGAGGTCGCTGCTCGACTGTGTCTATGAGTGGGCGACGGCGGCGCTGCTGCTGGGTGCGTCCACGAAGTTGGCGATGGCTGGAGATCCAAGGGGCGGCGTGCATCGGGACTAGTCATGGTAGCGTACGGATGCCGCCGCGTGTCCATACAAGCGGCGTGCTAGCTTAGCCTGAGCTTGGCTTGGCTCGGCGTAGCGTAGAGCGCAGCGAGGCGGAGACGATTGATTGAATGCGGAGCGCAGAGAGAGAGGGGTCCCACACCCACGCCCCTTCGCACGCGGGAGAGGGCTATAGACCGGAAGCTGTCGAGCTCCTACAGTAGACTAGACGATGGCGTGCAGCATGGCGCTGCGTGCGTGCGAGGCGAGTCTATGTAGTCGAGAGAGAGAGAGAGGTCACTGGATTACAACTCGTCATTACAAATTGTAATTGCGTCTCAGTAATCAACCCGCCCCACTTCTCTCCCTCCTCCTCACTATAGCGACCCGGATGGACGTCAACCTGCAGCACGTGCAATGGCGCGCGCCCGAGTTCCTCCTCGCCCTGCCGCAGGGCCAACTCTCGTCGCGCCACCTCGCGCTCGACTACTTTGCCGCGTCGCCGTTCTTTGACAAGCAGAGCAGCAACGCCCAACTCCGCATGCAGATGCTCTTCAGCCGCCAACCAGCTGACACGTGGGACGAAGAGCGCCAACTCGCGCGCTTCACCGGGATCGAGTACGTCGTCGCCGCGTTGGAATCGGACCCTCCCGACCTCTGGATCATCCACAAACGCCGTCGCTCGTCCCCCTCCGAGACGCGAGTCCTCGCTGCGTACCACATCCTCAACGGCAACGTCTACCTCGCGCCGACCCTCTACCAAATCCTCAACGAACGCCTCCTCACCTCGACCCACGCCCTCGCCACCGCCTTCAACGCCCTCGCCGACCTCAAACCCACTTGGACCCCCGAACGCCAATACGCCTGGGACATCAAGCAGCCGCCGCCCGTGGCTGCAGCGGCCTCGAATCTGGGCCCCGACGAGTCAGCCACAGCCGTGACTCTCAATCCCGACCCTCAGAAACAACAAGAAGAAGACGAGGACCCTCCCCACGAAGAGGAAGAGGAACGCCCCGGAGAGACATTCAACCCCCTCCTCTTCCGCGCTCTACAAACCATCGCCACCAGAACCGAAGCGGAAGCCATCCTCGCGCACCAGCAAGAGACCCAGCAGGCGGCGGCTAAGCAGGTGGCCGAAGGGGCGAGAACGGCAGCGGGAGAGGATGTCAAGATGGGCAGGAGGATGAGGGCGACGGCGAGTGCGAGTGCTACTCCGGCCCCGACGGTGTGAACGGCGCCGCGTCGGAGTGAACTCGCAGATGACGGCGAGAGGACAGGCGAGGCTCGGCCGAGGGGAAGGAAGGGAACGGTCGCGCTAGGAAGGAGCCGAGTCTGGGATCTGTTGTTGTCACTACCACACATATGTATGCACTGCGTTGTTTTCTCTCTCTCCTTCCTTGCCTCTGCAGACTCGTCCGAGAAGCTTACCGCCGTAAGAAAGAACGAGTCTCTCCTCGAGCTTCCTGTCTCTCTCGGGCGGTCTCGGCTGCACGGAGGACTGCACCGTGACACAACCTTGATACTACTCCGCGACATTCGACACCAAAAGAAAAACGCCGACCGGACCGACCGACCACTTCAGCCCCGCCTCCTAGCAGCTGCCAGCACGGACCGGTCTAAACACCTCCGACTCGGCCCTCTCCCCTTCAATCCGTCTCGCCTCCTCCGCCGCCTTCCTCGCCACCTCCTCATGAGCCGCACCAACTTTGCACGCCATCTCCGGCTGCACCCGCTCCACCGAGCGGACATATTCCCATTTCGGGTCGGCCGCCGGTTTCTTCGCACGTTTGAGGGGACCGCCGGTCCGAGCGATCCGGGCTTGTTTCTCCTCTTCGATGAGGTCGTCGATTTGGCGAGTCCATCCCCCATCGGCGTCTTTGCTGTTGGTGGCGGTGGCGGAGGACGACGATCTCAAGCGAGCGTACCATTTCCCGGCTTCGCGGAGCGCGCTCGCCCCCGCCCGATCAGGCTGCAAAGCCTGGAAAACATGCACCCCATCCATCCACACCTGATGCGTCACCTTCCCCTCGTTCCCTCCCGCCAATCGTAACCTCCTGACGAGGACCACATTCTCATCGACGAGGGTTTCCAACCCCCCCGTTTGGACCAACATGGGGGGCAAGTCTCGCAATGCTTCGAGAGGCGCGAGGGCTTGGGAGACATAGCCTGAGACGAGGAGGCGATTGTAGTCGGCGTCGCTGGCGGGCGTGCGGGGGTAGACGGGCGAGAGGTAAAGACGAGGGGGATGCATCGGATCGTTCTCGTCGTCGATTTTGATGTAGTCGTGGTCCTTCTGAGCGAGAGTATATGTTACTTTAACGTCAGAGAGAGGGAGACGTGTTTCTCAAAGCTAGAGAGAAACCCGCCCTGTCTCACATTGCGGTTCCACGATTCAAAGCTCGTCGTCAGATCACACCACGGCGAGAGCAAGTACGCCGCCCCGACTTGGGGCAACCCGGCATCGCGGAGGTACTGCATCAAAGTCAAACACAAGCCTCCACCGGCTGAATCACCCGCGACGATGATCTCCTCCGGAGCGATGCCGAGATCTGCGGGCGCCGAGTGGAGCTGGTGGTCAGGTCCAGCTTCTTCCATCGAGTGATGCTCTGAGAGAGTCGGAAGCACCTTCTGTGAGATAAAAGTAGGCCGAGACGGCGTCGAGCGTCGAAGCGGGAAAGACCACGCCCGGCGAGAGGCGATAATCGAGCGCTGTCTCGGGGGTGGGATCTGTCTTCCGTCAGCATAGGAAAGTTTTCCCCCACCGTTCGCCCCAATAACCCAAACTCCAACACCGGAGACTCACACAAGGCGCGACACTTGAACTCTTGCGAGATGCGCGCGACGGTGCGGCGGTGCGTGCGCGGGCTGAGGCGGACGTGCGCGCCGCCGTGCAGGTACAGGACGACTTGGGGGCGCGGGGTGGTGCGGCCTTTTGTGGTGCAGGAGGGGAGGAGCGAGTCGTGTACGGTCCATTCGGCCTGCGGGAGGGTCGTTAGTCAATATATGGGAGAATTAGAGAGAGTGTGTTTGGTGCGCGCCTTGAGCTTGCGATCTCCCGTCTCTTGCGCCGCGCACTCTTGCAACAACCCTCCCAACTCGGGGCGCTTCTTGACAGTAAATTCGACCTCTTTGACAATCGCATCCTCGAGGGCATCCTTGTCGACGACGAACTTGTCGAGGGTGGACTTGACTTGGGCGAGTCCGACCAGTTCGGCGCGCGTGCGAGGTGGGTTGGCGGTTCGTTTGCGGGTGGCGGAGGTGGCGGAGGTGCGGATCAAGTAGGTCACGATCGAGACGAAGAGCGGCCACGTCGGGGCGGGGGCTGCGAGGGCAGCGCGGGTCAGCGAGTCCGAGATGGGGCAGAAGGGCGAGGAGGACAGAGCTCACGCCCGACGGTGTAATGCTTCCATGCTCCGACAAAAGCGAGTCGGATCAGAGTCAGCGCAGTAAGGCTGTCATGGCGCAAGGGGTAATTCGCAGTCAGCGTGGAACATGCATGTGGGGCTGTCCAGAGAGTGACAGTACTGACAACTTATCTGCGGTGCTCTGCTTCGGCGGCGGGATCGCCTCGACGTTCTGCTCAGCCGCCGCGGATACCTCGCTCGCTGCCATCTGCTCCATCCTAGTGTATGGTGGGAGAGAGAGAGAGAGAAACGAGCTCGGCTGTACTGCTGCCGAAGCCGGAACCGAGTCCAGAACCGATCGCGATGATGAACAGCGATGGCCGACGTCAAGACAAATTGACTAGCACGGACGAGGTGAGCTAGCTACTTATAGACCAGAGACTGTGTATAGAAGCGGCCCACGCTCCGGTGTCCAGTGCGGCTGGCTATAGCTTGCGACTGAGCAGCAGGAGGTTTGACATCTCGATCACGCGAGTTTTGACATTGGTCACGTGACGCGTCTCTCACGCGGAAGCAATCCTCATTGCTCGCGTCTCTTCTTCTTCTCTTTCGCTACCACGCTGACGACCGGAGCAAAGGCGAGGGGCGAGAAGATGGCAGCCAGGAGGAGAAGGCAGGGCGAGGTGCTCGTGGTCAGCAGCAGCAGCAGCAGCAGCGAAAGCGATGACGGTCCTCCTGCTCCCGGACCGAGTCGTCGTCACTCGTTCAACAACCAAGTCAACGCCAAGAGCCAGCGCCCGAACCGCCGTACAGAGGTCAGTGGAACGCTTTACCGTGCCCGAGAGCGCCCCCACGCTCTCCCTAGCCGCGCTGACATCGAGCCGAATCCTCAGGTTCCAAGTCTCTCGCGCAAGTCTCTCAACCGCCCTCGAGCACCTCCTGCGCGCAGCCCGAGTCCAGACTTGTTCGCTTCCTCGCCGCCGAGGAGGGAACACAACGCGGCTCGAAAGCGGAGGAAAGCTTGGAACCAGAGCAGCAGCAGCGAAGACGACGATGCAGAGGGTGACCAGGGTTCGCTTAGCCTCTGTCGCGCTCGAAGAGAGCTCACGGTCCCTCACATTACACAGACCGACAACGCCCGTATGGCCGCCGACCTGAAGACCGCCTTCGCCAGCTCCAATTCTCTCCTCCGCCGTGGGGGAGCCCCGACTTTTTGCCGGTTCGCGATCGTCTGCAGCGCGACGGGTTCGACGTCTTTGACCCCACCTCGCCCGAGCCGTTACCTCGCCGGCGCGGCCCTGCCAACCGTCGTGCTCCCTCCACGCCCGTTGAAGATCATCTCCCCCTGTCGCCGAGGCAGATTCTCTCTCAAGGCCGGCGCGACCAGCTCGAATCGCCTCCGCCTCGGCCTCGGCAGCGTATCCGTCGTGCCCCTGCGCCAGTCAAAGATCGTCGGCCGCCCCGTGAGGTGGTGCCCGAGTTGGTGCTGGACGATTCGGACGATTCGGACGATTCGGACGATTCGGACGACGAGTCGAGGCGCCGTCCTCGGCGTCGCCGAAGGGAGAGTTCGGTCGAGACAGACTCGAACGACGATGAAGATGAAGACGCGGCGGAGGCGGAGGAGGAGGTCGCTGTTGTCGACGACGAAGAACAAGACGCGTCGATCGACCTCCTGAACGAAGCGATCGCGCAGGTCCTGCTCCTCTTTCCGGATGTCTTGCCTTCGCACGTCGAGAACCTCCTGGCCGTCCACGTGGACGAATTGGGAGGCAACTACGCCGCGGCGATTGAGATGGTCGTCGCGTTGCTGGTCGACGATCCGGCGTACCCGAGAATGGGCGAAGAAGGAGGGGCGAACAAGAAGGAGAAGGAAGGGGGCGAGACGGATTGGCCCAATGTTCCCGCTCGGCTCCAAGCTGGCGAAAAGCCTGATCGGAACTACAAGAGTCATGTGTGCGTCAACGTTCTGTTTGCTCCCGGCGGACTCGAATCGACCAACTGATTGTCCAACAACCACGCATGGCAGCCTTGATCTCCTCATGGACTCGTTCCGCGACTTGCCGGTCAAACTGCTCCGAACCGAACTCGCACAGCGCTCCCACTTTTTCGCGCCGACGTTCTACGCCCTGAGTGCGAGCGTCCGCGAGGGCGACTTGGCGACGAAAAAGATCAAGCGTCCGCGCGGGGCGCCCAAACAGCGAGTCACGTTCGTTGCGATTACGGAGATTGATGAGGACACGGGCGAAGAGGTTACGAGGCATGAAGCGCGGGAGGAGGAGGTGCCCGAGGTGTTGGCGCGGGAGAAGCGTTGGGTGGAAGAAATGATTGGTGAGTCCGACACGAAGGGCCAGCCAGGTCAATTATGCCATCGCGACCGAGTGACTGATCAGACTTTGCTCCGCAATGTACTCCTCGGACTCGCAGCTCGAGAAGACAAAGAACGCCTGCGCCAGCAACTTGCGGACGAGCTGGCCGAGCGCGAACGCCAGCGGGCGGAGAACCTCGACCAGGCGGCGAGGCGTCAAGGAATCGCGGTCGAGTGTCAGTGCTGCTTTGACGATATCGCCGTCGAGAACACGAGTGAGTCGAGATGATGGTCGTTGCTACTGTCCTCGCGCTGGTCAGGAATCTAACTCCGACTTTTTTCCATCGCAGCCACCTGCGCGGACGGTCACCTCTTCTGCAAGACGTGCGCTGCTGCCAACGCCAACACTCGACTCGGGCAACCCCAAGCGGTGCGCGCCTGTCCTCTATCTGCCAGCGTACTAGTGTACCCTGACCTTCCCCAAACCCGTACCTCTGCAGACTTTGCCTTGCATGGCCGCCGACTGTACAGCTGTGTTCCTGCCGATCACCTACTCGAGCTTCCTTCCCGCTGTCACGGTCGACGCTCTGGCCGACTTGGCGCAGCAAAAGGATCTCGAAATGGCGTTCGACGGCGTCGAGGGTTTCGAAAAGTGCCCGTGAGTCTCTTCTAATTGGCGGTGCCTCGGTCTGACTTTGCAAGCTGATTTCTATACACCCTTGCGCGCAGCTTCTGCCCCTACGCTTGCTTCATCGAGAGCAAGATGGAGAAGCTCTTCCGTTGCATGCGTGCCGAGTGCCGCAAGGTCTCTTGCCGCCAATGCAAGCTGGTGCGTCTCAGACGGCCCTCTCGCCCGCCGCGAGAACCGGACTGACTCGGCACCACCTGCGAATCACGCAGGAGAACCACATCCCGAAGACTTGCGACGAAGTCGCCAAGGAACGTTCGCTCGCATCCGTCCACGGCGTCGAGGAGGCGATGACGGCCGCGCTCATCAAGAATTGCCCAAAGTGCAAGGTCCGACATGCAAGCAGGACGGCTGCAACAAGATGACGTGCTCCAACTGCCGCATCTACTGGTGCCATCGCTGCGGCGAGCAGGCGAGTCGAGCTCCGTTTTCTCTGCCAGTTGCAGCACTTGCTGACTCTTCCGCTCTCGCAGATCACGGGGTACGAGCACTTTGCGGACGAGAACTACGGCGGCCAAAATCCGAACGGCTGTCCTGTCTTTGACGACACGACCGCTCGTGAGCGCGAAGCGATCGAAGCTGCGAGGTTGCAAGCTCAAGCCAACCTCGACGATCAAGCTCGCGAAGCTGCCGAAAAGCTCGCTGAACCGCCGCTGGATCGTGGTCAACGCAACCGGGGAGATGCTGCGGCGGAGGAGCAGCAGGAGCAGGAGCAGGAGCAGGAGGAGGAGCAGGAGCAGGAGCAGCAGGCGCAACGAGCGGCGCGACGGGAGGCACGACGGGAGGCACGACGGGATGCACGACGGGAGGCACGACGGGAGGCACGACGGGAGGCGCGACGGGAGGCACAAAGGGAGGCGCAGCAGCAGGCGCAACGACACCGGCAGCGACAAGAGCAGCGGCAACGGCAACGGCAGGCGCGGCAAGAAGCGCAAGCGGCTCACCTAGCCCGCATGCAGGCGCAGGCAGCCCAACAGGCGTACACGGCGCAGCAGCGGGCGGAGGCGGCGGAGCGGGCTTATGCTGCTCATCAACAAGCGCAGGCGGAGGCGGCGCATCGGGCGTACGTGGCGCAGCAGCAGGCGTACATGGCGCAACGTCAAGCGCAGGCACATGCAGCGCGTCGCGCGTACGTTGCGCAGCAGCAGTGGCAAGCGCAGCAGCGGGCGCAGGCGACGCAGGAGCAGGCGTATGCTGAGCAGGTGCGGGCGCGGGAACTAGCGCAGGAACGAGCGCAGGCAGAGGCGCAGCAACGAGCGCATGTTCAGGCGCAGCAACGCGCTCGGGTGCGGGCGCAACGACAAGCGGTGGCGGAGGCGGCAGCGCAGGCGCAGGAACGGGCGGAAGCGCAGGCGCGGGAGGCTGCGAACTGGCATGCCGCGATGGCGAACGCCCAGAACGCGATCAACAACGTCTGGGCGAGCTTTTCTGGTGTGTGGAGGGGTTGGTGAGTTTGGGAGGGTTGACTTGACGGTGGAGGACGAAGGATGGGGAGGAGATGAAAGAGGCTTGTTTCGCTTGTGTCGGGCATTACCAACTGGTGCGTGGACTCTTTCCTCCTTCTCAAGCACGCAATCCCAGCTCACCGCAGCGACCGTTTGTCCGCAGTCAATATTCTGTTCTATCTATGTTGCTGCCACTCCCTACCGCTTTCGCAATTGCATTTCCAGAGTTCCATCACTACTCTTCGCGGCGGAGTCGTTTCGAGAGATTAGAGTGCAGCGTCAAAAGGGTAAACAGCCGCTGGCTATTGAGCGAGTGTAAAGGTTGATCTCGGGTAGGGCTACAAACGGTTTGAGAGCCGAGAAAGGGATACAAAAAAGTTCGGCGGCGAGAGACGAGCATGTTGACGAAAAGCGTCGAACGAGCGAAGGTGAAGCGTTTTAGGCTTTAGAGGTACGGCCGGTGCAGCAGGCGCCGACGTAAGGGACGATTGAGAGGTAGAGAAGGGCGTTCGCGGACCAGAGAAGGGCCTGTGGAATTGCGAAGCATGTCAGACTCGAAATCTAAACATTCGACCGGAAGCAAAGAAGAAACACGCACCAGCCCGTTGCCATAGTCGAGCGTGATGCCGACATCGACTCCATTCGCAGTGGCCGTGTCGATGGCGCTGTTCGCCTCCGAGTACAGGATCTGATACATGGCGAGTCCGGCCGAGAGAGCAAAAGCCGACACGACATTGAAAAAGGCGGCAAAGAAGAATCCGCCGCGGTGAGAAAAGAGGCCGAGGAGGGCGGCGAGGCCGGCGGTGATGGTGGCGGTCAGGATGACGATGCTCGCGCGGTTCGTGTAGAAATCGAGGGCTGGCGAAACGCGCGGGGGTCGTCAGTTGAATCGTCGCCAGCCAGCAAAACATGCCCAGAAGCAACTCACAATCGCTGACGGATAAGACCTGGTTCGGGAGGATCGACTTGAGCAAGTCCGAGTACTTGAGCGGGACGTCTTCCAAAAGGACCGCGGCCGGGTCGACGCCGTTGTTGACGCTGCTCGCGACGCAGTACGACCGAGGCGCACCGAGGTCGCCGTTCGTGGCGCAGTACGACCAGAGACCCCATTCGTAAGTTTGACTGCGGGCGGGCGACAAGGATCAGCTCTGCCGCTTTCCAAATGAACAAGCGAAACAGCGCTCACCGGAGGCCACCGTGCAGGCTCTCGTTTGAGCTCTTGATAAAGTAGTCCTTGCCGATCGGCTGGGTACTGTACACGTCTGAGAAGTTGCCCGATCCCTCAATCGAGACGCCGTTTTGCCGCGCGGCGGAAGCGAGCGCCTTGGACACGCCGGCCGTGTCGATGGCAAAGATGCGGACGTGCCGAGGGAAGACGCTGGTGCCGAGTTGTCCGACCTGGGTGCATCGGTTACGGTTAGTCTTCCAGTATCGGATACGACAGAGGCATGAAGAGGAGCGCACCTGACCAAAAATCATGAGAATCAAGGCGCTGTCCGGACGCATATCCTCAGTCAGCACGCGCGGCCTTCGAGTAACTTCGGGACAGTAGACTCACGCCCAGGCAAAGACGATGCCAAGACCGGCGCAGAAGTTGACCATCGTGCGAAAAGGTGAACGAGGCGAGGGAGGAAAACGGAGATTTGGATGTTCGCGAACGAGTGTAAGGGGTTCAAGGAATGTCGGATCGCCGGGAAGGCGGAGGCGTCGTGTTGGCAGAAGTCGTTATGCGTGTAATCTAGAGGCTTGTCCTGATCAACCACGCCGTCGACGCCGCTGCGGGGAGAGACGATTGAAGTCGAGCGTATCTGGTTGGCACGATAGCGACGGCACCCGCAACCGGGATGATGCTCACAGCCAAGCACAGCACAAGCAGCAGCAAGCAAAGTAGGAGGTAGCAGAGACTCGAGCAAGCAAAGGCACGGCGAAAGTTCATCAGAGACTCGACCCGCCTCCTTGTTGCTGCAATGGGAAAGTCCGAGCGGAGCGACGCGGACGAGACAAGGCCAGCCCTCGCGAGTCCAGCTCACCGTTCGCACCAGTCGTGCGTCTGGAGAGTCGTGCTGGATTGCCGATCTATCGCTATGCAAAGCATCAGCTGTTCCTGCGGTCGTGCGCGACGTCGTCGTCGTCTCATCATCGCCTCAGCGCGGCTGGATCAGATGCGCGTGCCGATGGCGAACAGCCTGAGCGAAGGAAGCCTCAAGCCAGCCTAGCCGTCGAGCGAGCATAGCGCACACTTCCTTCGCTTGAGCGCATCGCCTGTGCGCAAGCGGCGGAGCAAGGCGAGCGGCGACGAACCGACTCGACTCGACTCGACTCGACTCGACGCTGATACCTCGATCTGACAGGACAGGACTTGCGTGTGCTAAGGCCCGAGGCGTGCAGGCTACTTCTAGCTCGGTCATATCGCGCACCGTCGCTTCTCGCCCTCGAAACGCTTCTGCTCGCTGCTCAGGCTTTGAAGACGGGAGAGGCGGCCGACGCAGTAAAGTACAGCAGCGCTTTGCCGAGTCTCGGCCTTTAGGCAGTTCACCTTAAAGAAGGCGAAAGTGCCTATGCGGTGTGGCTGGAACCGCTTCGGCCGTTTGGGCCTCTTCAGTAGTCCGCGGACATCCCGCGACAGTCGCGCAACCGAGCTTGGTGCTTTCCCACGCCGTCGCTGCTCGCTTTGCCCCTTGACTCTCTTACTCACGACCAGCATGGATCGTACCCTATCACTCACCTTTCTCGGGACAGGTTGCTCGAGCGCCAACCCGAGCACCAACTGTTTGCTCAAGCCCGATGAACGCTGTCCCGCTTGCGCCGACGCGTTCAAGCATCCGGAGACCAGTCCCAACGTCCGGTACAACACGAGTGCTGTTGTTCAGACATCCCACTCGTGTGAACAGGGCTCAAAGTGAGTCTTACCCTTGTTCTGCCAGTCACTCTGCTCGTCCGCGAAAAAAGCGGTTCTTGACGCACGCACCGCGCACGCCGGCAGGACCATCCTGATCGACTGCGGCAAGACTTTTCGCGAGAGCGTCTTCAAGTGGTTCCCGCAGCGAAACATTACCCGTATCGATGCGTTGATCCTGACTCGTGAGTTCTTTTCATCAAGCGGCCGCACCGGCACGAGAAAGCTGAGCTAACCCGATATCAGACGCCCATACCGACGCTTACGGCGGACTCGACGATATTCGACCCTGGTTTCAGGGTGCCAAACCCCTCCAGGAACATCTCGACATCTACTGCACAAAGCTCACCCGAGACGCGATCTACGCATCGTTCCCGTGGTACTTCCCGAGCAAGAAAAAGTCGTCGGCTAAGCTGCCCGAGTTCATGTGGCAGTGGGTTCTGCTCTTGACCGCCATTCGCATATGCGTGTAATGACCCGAGTCTTCCCTCAGCGTCATGCCGGACAACGACGACTGGAACATTTGCGGCGTAGTCTTCTCGCCTTTCCATTTCCACCATGGCAGGGTGGGTAAAACTACTACGCTTTGCAGAGCATTTCTGATTGACCATTCTGTGCTTTATGCGGCAGATGTCAAGTGAGTTCTGCGCTCAGCTCGGTGTGCGAGAACAGCTTTCCTTTTGCGCTGACTTTTGGCAGAGCTCGCCTTTTTGCAGCTGGATTCCCGAGGCAGAGTGGGCTCGGCTCGCCCAGAAAGTCGCTTTGCCGTCGCTAGACGGCCGCTACGACGACGAACGCCGACTCCCGCATCTGCAGCTGGCGATCCTCGACATCACGGGAGAGTTCCACGAATCTCCCGCGCACTTCAACCTTGGCCAGGCCATCCTGTGCTCGCGTCGACTCGGCGCGTTGAAGACTTATTTGACGGGTTTCTTGCATGGCTATACCCACAAGACATGGCTGGATTGGTGCAAGATGTTTCAGGACCGTCCCGGTGACGTGCCAAGCAGCAAGGACGAGAACCTACGCGACAAGCCACTCTGGTGGAAGCAACTCCAGGGAGACCGGCGTCCGGTCTCGCAGGCAAACTCGCGCAATCACAACCGGCAGTGGACCAAAGACGAGTTCTTCCGCCTCGCCCTCTCAAGCATCCGGCACTGGGAATCGGAAGCTGTTGGCAGCAACCCGTACCATCTACACTTGCACGGAAAACATGTCCGCCCTGCTTATGACGGGCTGACCATCGAGTGGCGCGAGTGGGGCACGGGCGAGCACGGGCATTCAGCCCACGAGGATCGGATCGTGCGGGAGTACAGGCCGCAGCATGCGACCCTTTAGCCTTCCATCTTGGGCTTCCACTACATCTCCAGTTCCACCCTCTTCCTCCGTCTCTCTTCCTTCTCTCAGATGTAATGGGCTTAGCTCCATCATAATCAGAAATCGCTTGCCCGTGTCCGGCGACGCGTCTTCGGGAGGTCCGGGCTGGCACCCCTTTCGTCAACTTGTCGTTTTCCTCCTCGTAGTTGTCTTCTTTGTTCCATTCTTTCTTTTGTCCAGGTTGTGTCGATTGCTCAGTCAGAAGGCTATACTTACTGCGCGGTCTTTCCGTGACCGGAGATACAAGAACTACGAGCTCGTGATCGCAAGTTGCCCATCCCGAGATGTTGCTCCTCCAAGGCGGTGCGCCTTGCACGAGCAGCCGCCAGGATCACGGTCACCACCACGCAATGGTGATGAACATGATCACTTACAATGCAGGATGATCAAACTCCGTGTGCAGCACGTTCTCTGCAATGCAGCGCATCCAGGTCGAGCGTGCTCAAGTCGCGCGATGGCCAAGTAAGCAGCCGATTTTTGAACTTGGCCAAGCGTGAGCTATAGAAGTCGAGGTCGAAAGCTGCGAGTGTTGACACGAGCGCGCACACCGATATATGAAAGCGTGGGACGGAGCGGCGTCTCGACAAGTGCTTGATGAAGCTGATCAGGGCGGAGTGGCGTTCAGCCGGACCACTTCGGACCGGGTCGCGAGAGGCATGCTGCTGGGAAGCGGGCTCTGTAGACTTGTAAGCAGCCATTCTGGGCCTCAAAGGTCGAGGTCAAAGGCGCGTCGAGTGAGCGAGCGGTGGAGAAAAAGGAGAGGGACTAATCGAAAAGCAGCTGTAATGCCGATTACAAATGCGGATCAATTTGGCCTCGCCCCCACTTTGTCGGCTCTTCGCTCTCTCTCTCGCAACTCGTTCTCGACTGAACGATGGCGCAGCGCGGAGGAGCAGCATACGATCCTACGCACCCGTCCGACCCGGGTCTGATCGCCCCGTCGTCCGGCCACTCGCCCTTCGCGCGGCTGCCGCTCCCGGCTTCGTTCACCGCTTCGGCGTTCCCGTCCACCTCGAATACCTCGTCGCCGTACGTGACAGACCAGCCGAGATCTGCCCTGAATCGCACTTTTGGAGGAGGCGACTATGTCCCGCCCAACGGGAACGGCAAGGGCAAAGAAGTCGTGAGCCCGTCACCGACGACGACAGCGACAGGCGGCAAAGTACCGGAGCAAGGGGCGGCGGAACCGAGAGGACAGACGCTCGAGGAGATGTACTCGGCTCCCGAAAACACGCTCGAGATTGAAGTGCGCGATCCGCAGACGAGGGGTGAGTCTTCGTCGTGACATTCTCTCTTTTTCGTTGGCCTCTGACGGCGAATTCCTTTGGGCTGACACCCTTCTCGCACCCAGAATTCGGCCGCAAGATGTACACCGACTACGAAATCATCTGCAGGGTATGTGATTCTCCCATCTCCGTACGGATCTCGGATCAATCTGGACGCACATGTGCCCCCCAACAGACCAACATCCCTGCGTTCCGAGTCAAGTACTCGTCCGTCCGGCGGCGCTACTCCGACTTTGAAGCCTTCCGCGAGATTCTCGAGCGCGAGTCTCAGCGGGTCAGCATCCCGCCCCTGCCAGGCAAAGTGTTTAGCGGAAGGTCAGTCCTCGGTCGCCGGTTTCTTTTCGTTTCTTCTTTTCTTGATCTCGCTGCCGGACTTGAGGCTGACCTCGGAGGGAACACCGCGAACGCTCGACAGCCGCTTTACAGACGAGATCATTGAGCAGCGCCGCGAAGGTCTCGAGCGCTTCCTCCAGATTGTCGCTGGACATCCGCTCCTCCAGGTGAGTCAGTGCAGTCTTCTGTTTGCACAACTACTTCTTGCAGCTACAGCAATCTGCGTTGATGTGCGCTCTCAGCTGTTTGGCGGTGCTGACTCGCAGAAATCTATACGCGTGTGCCTTTCGCTCGCAGACCGGCTCGAAAGTGCTTTGCGCTTTCTTGCAAGATCCGAGCTGGAACGCCGCCAACTACTGAAGAAGAATGCCAGTCCGACTCGAGCACCTTCACGCATGCCCCCACACCTGGCTTACGGCACTACACCTCCCACTTTCGGAGTCGCGATTCCCCCATTCTTCGTTCGCTTGTGATCTGTCCCGTCGACGCACCAAGGCGTCGCTGTACAACGTACGAACCTGTAACCTCTCTTGCTCCTTCCGAGCCGTCATCCTCAAGCGGTCTGTCCCAAGAACAGCGAGCGGTTCCCGAACGACTGGCGAGGCTGCGCTGCTGAGCACGACGCCGGAAGCGATGCGAGCACGATGGCGGACGGCGAGGCGGTGCTCGCAAGTGCGGCAAGAGCACATGGCAAAGAGCCCCACAGACTGGCTGTCCGTCCAAGCACGTCCGGACGCGATAGGGGCGAGCAGCACGGACCGCCTCCGCGGACACCCCGAAATGCCCGTCCGTTCTGCTGGCCGCCCAAGGACGGACGACGTTGCTCTTTGCTCTCTTCCCACTCACACTCTGAGAAGTCACTCTAGATATCCGCTATCTCAACGCTTCTATCTCTCTACGCTCACGCAAGGTCCATCTCGGGATGGCATCGGCGTCCCAACACCGGGCGCTAGTTCCGGTTGCCCGCAATGCGCACAGTCCTTCCAACCCACGCCACAGTTTTGTAAGTCGGTGATGCGGCTTGATCTTTCATGGCCGCTCCGAAGCATCCTCTCCTACTTCTGCTGACTTTCGTCTGACTGGTGCAGTTCACAAAAGTCATTGGTGCAGACGAGGGCACGGCCGAGGCCAATGATCTGCTTCTTAGGTTCCTCCGGAAAATTGACGACGACTTGCAAGAGTTCACGCTCGGCATAAGTGAACGCGAACCCCAAAGACCAGACCGGACAAGCCACACATATCGTAAACTTGGGAAGTACACGCTCGGTGGAGGTTCAGGCACCGGTGAGTTCTTTTTGAGATTGTCCCACAGAGTGCATCAAAAAAACACCTAGCTGAAATGTTCTCCGAGTCTCTGCAGCTCAGGACCCAATCTTGGTTCATCTGTACGCCTACCCAATCAAGGTCCGCATGATCTGTTCCCGCGTACTTGAGGGGCGCAAATGGAGACCCCCCCTGCAGCCCAACGGACGGGAAGACAAGACAGTTGTCATTTCAGGACCGACCTGTGTTGAGGAGCAGTACGGACATGGACGGTGGACATGGCCAACAGAACAGCTGGAGGCAGCAATGGCTGCTGGGAACGGATCTACGCACTGGCTGCAAGAACATGGAGAAAGAAGCGGAAGTGAGCGATTCTGTTCACGTAACTCTTCCAAGCTGTGGTAAACACTTGTGCTAATATGCGCTGCTCTTGGGTATACTTAGTCTATGGCAGCAACAACAGCTACTATAAGCTGCAGATCTCCGAGATTGCTAAAGTCTATACGGCAATCGGTTGCAGAAATGGCGCCACAGCTGTATGGTCAGTACACTTGCGGCCTTCACCTGTGTCTGATGCATTTTTGGGCGACCCACTGTTCAGCCTGGAGCTGCACTACAAGCTAGAGTGCTCCAGCACCTCTAAGGGGCGACACGGGTGCCTCACCGCAATCCCGGTTCCGTCGCGGCGGTCGCGCCCTGCGCCAGCAGCCAGTTTATCTACGGCCGCGGCCGGGGCTGGTCTGCTCGTTTGCCCACAGCCACTTGAAGCCACTTCACGAAGCCGCTTGGTAAGGTGGCCTCGACAAAACAGTGTAAACAGTTGTGGCTGATCATGCTGCCCCCTTTTCTTCTTTGATCTTGCAGTTTGCTGAGTTCCCCATCAGCACACCGGAGCCAAATGACAGAACGATGTACCACCTCCTTGCTTCCATTGACAGAGGATTGCAGCTGGTCACTTTGGGTCACCAAGTACGCACACTGCAATCACATACATTTCAGATCAGCGGCGGTATGGCAGAAGGTATGTCTGTTCTCTCCTTACTGTTTTTTTTCTGACCAGAACCAGAGCATCTTGGAGATGACCAACGCTTTACTTACCAGCCAATGACCCACTCGTAATCCGTCTTCGGTCCTACCCTCTTCGAGCGTGTTTGGTCACACATTCCGAGGGGCAGCATTCAGTCCAAGAACCAATCTTACTCCCTGTACCAGCCGCAGTCAAAGCGGGCCCAGTGCATATCTTTAAGCTGCCTGGACCCATGTGGCTCCGGCACCCCCGAGGGGACCTACTTCACACTCTCAAATGGCCGGTTGAATCCCCAACCCACCCAGAGAACCGAGACAGACGGCAAGCTTGGATTGAGCTTGTTGATGCCCATGACCTGCCTCTGGCCTGTGAGTGTCACACTGACTGTCACTATCAGTGCTCAAAGGTTTCAGCATGATGTACTGATCATGAAACCCGCTTTTCCAGTTCATGGCAAGAAGGGTACCGCATTCTGGGCCTTGATACGGCAGCAAAACATGGAGGTCTTCTCCGCAGACAACCCACCTTGCAAGAGCTGTTGGTTGATCCATATGTGGCCTGAGGATGGAGGACAACATACGCCAACCACGGATCCGGCTTTCTGCATTGAATTGCAGTACGAGCTTGATTCTCACGGAAACAGCCAAAACCAACGTTCGGTGTTGGATCCGCAGCCCCGGTAGCCTCTGTCCCTTGTAATCCGCCCTGGAAGTATAGCACTGTGGACTGGCAAGAGAGATCAAACACTGCAAGCCAATACCCATCTAGAGTCTTGGCACTTTTGCAGGCTGCTCAGGTCTCTGTAGGCTCACACACACCACATTGAGCCCGAAATTCCAGCAGTCCCCGCCTCGTATTACTGTTCACTCCACTCCACTTCAGATGTACACTTGCAGCATGGCATCTCCGCTGGGGAGACAGGAAAAGCCCTGATTGGGCTTGAAGCCAGCACTCGAGCAAGATACGTCTTTTTAACTTGCGATTCGACCAATGTCAGCTTGGATGAGTGGGCCAACGCATGGCAGAAGTTGAGTCCGGACATCATTCTGTTGTAACGGGTCAGTCTGCACTGAAGGCAGTCAAAATATATCGTACAGTAAGAATCCCATCCTTTACATTCAATCTTTCTCCTCCGAGTCGGCATTCCGCAACGCACACGCCGGCAGCACCCGCACAAGCTCCGGCTCAGCGAAACCAAAACCCTAGACAACCTCCTTCTCGCTCTCGGCGTGCTCGTGGTGGCCGACGACGCCGAGATGCTTGTCGTGAGCGGCAGCGACGATTCCGTCCTTGGTCTCGTCTTGCATGTTTTCGGCGAGGCTGTCGCGCGGTCATTGCCCACAAATCAGCAAGGGGTAGGTGGTGGAAAGACTCGTAGGAGAGGAAGGTGTGCTCACATCTGACGGCGGTACTTGGGCGAGTTGCGGACCGACGAGTTGCGGTACAGCAAGTCGATCTGCTCGAGCGAGAGGCCCTTGGTCTCGGCGACAAAGCTGTGATCACGGTGTCAGCCGGTGAATGTTTACCCGGCTGAACGGAAAGCGCGCGGGTCACTCACAAGTAGGCAAAGACGAGACCGATCACGCAGCAACCTCCCCAAATGACTGCAGGGCGACGCGTACAAAATCAGCACGTCCGTCCCGCCTCGAGGCGACGATATGCTGGAGCGAAGTACGCACAGAAGACGTTGGAACCGAGACCGGCTTTGCCCGGACCCTTGTCGACCAAGTACGGCGTAGCGTAACCTGCAAACAAAGGTTCAACGGCCGTCCTCGAATGGCTAGCGCATCGCTCGCGAGCACTCACCGATCGCAAAGTTCAGAAGCCTGTGCAACGTCAAGTGGAAGTGCATGGTCAGCATCCGCAAACCCTCAAGCGGAAAATAAACGAGTCGAGGAAGAAAACGCACCATTGCGAACCCGTCGTGAGCGAGACACCCTTCGAGCGAGCGCGGTTCGACATGATCTCGGACGTGATACTGTTTCATTCGGTGCGCGTCAGTTTTTGAGTGCTCGAGCAGCTTGCTGGCCGTGTGCGATCGTACAGATCACAACTCACACCCACTGCAGGATCAAAACGTCAAGAGTCAGTCACCATGCGCTCAAGCTCAAGACCGCGAACGGGTACGTACAGCAAAGGGACCCCAAATCGCGGCAAAGTGAGCTATCAAAGCAAGGAGCCGATCAGTGTGGCGTTCTCGCAAGAAACAAGCGGCAAGTAATGCGAGATCCCTCACCGATAAAGATGCAAGTGAAGGCGACGAGGACCTTCTGACCGGCTTGGTTGTTGACGCTGATAGCTGCTCCCGTGATGGCGACGATGAGCTGCGAGACGGCCATGCCGCATGAGCCGTAGATTGTCGTGTTGCGGCGACCGAGAGCATCGACAGCCCACATCCCCTGCGCGACATCGTCCGAGTCAGCCTCTAGCCCGACAGCCCGGGACGAACATCCTGTCGAGCGCATCGTCCCCAGGAGTGGACGCACGGGGAAGGTCATGCCGACTGGAGAGTAACGTTGGCGTCAGCGACTGGCAGTTTCTTGAAGTTCCAGACTGTAAACGGACTCACCATTGACGACGTTGGTGGCGATGGTGATCATGAACGGGTTCGAGATACCCGAGTTGCGGAAGAAGCTGCAGTAGGAGATGTGGTCAAGGTCAGGTCAGGCGGTGGGAGCGACAAAACCCGGCGGATGTTTGCACTGACGTCGTGCCCTGTGAGTGCGAGTAACTCGTTATCAGCGTAAGATAAGCGATGTGTGTTCAGCATCATAGCACGTACGTAGTAGAAGATCTGTAAGTCGGTTAAAAGGTCGACGGGGCGGGCGCGGAAAGGTAGCAAGCGAGATTGTCAGCCATGCGGAAAGAGGCTTTCGTCGGACTTGGCGAGAACGTACAAAGTTGATGCCGGCTGTGAAGTTGTGTGAAAGGTAGATAGGCGGGCGTTCGATGCAAAGCGGCGGTAAGTGAGGCTGTCAGTGGGGCACAGGAAGGTTTCGAAGTCGACGAAAACGTACACAGTTGCTGGAGCGCCTGGAACGCAATGCCGGTCCTGCATAGCGTCAAGTGTCAGCCGTGCTGTAGCCGAGAACCAGGCCGGTCTCTCGTTTCGAGAAACGGCAGCTCACCAAACACGAAGCGGCAAGCGCTGCGGGCTCGACTTCCAAAGCAGCTCGGCATAAGTGACGGATCCGAGCGTCTGTTCGTGCTGGACCGAAGCGACAATGTTGGCGAGCTCGTCGTCGACGACGGGAGACTCGACGGGCAGGCGGAATAGGCGAGCGAGCGAACGGCGCGCTTTCTCGTCGTGGCCTTTGAGGACGAGCCACCGCGGCGACTCGGGGAGGGCAAAGAGACCGACGCCGAGGATGGCAGCCCAGACAAACTGCAGGCGCGGCATCCAAAGAACTGTCAGCTTCATGTCGGAGGGTCACGAAAAGCGACCTCCTCAAAGTGCGGGACGAGCGAAAACTGATGGGACCGAGGGAGGCCGGCAAGTAACGCACCTGAATACCGATCGGGATCTGGTAGCACGACGCGTTGTCATAGTCTTTGGTAGCGTTGACGACGATGGCGGCGATCAAGAGACCGATGGTCTGTCGCGAGTGGACGGAGGAAGAGTCAGCCACCTCGCAATGGGTCATCGACAACAGAAAGCGGCACACTTCGGTAAGCGCAGACTAACGATGAAGAGCTGGTACGCAGAGACAATACCGCCGCGGTACTGCTTCGGTGCGGTCTCGGACTAGATGCGCCGTCATCGCAAGTCAGCAAACGGGGAGCGCCACGAGAGAAAAGCACCGACTCTGACCGACCTGGTAGATGGGGACAAGGCTTCCCGTACAACCGAACACGTGGTCAGTCCTTTTGCACCTAGGTAGCAGGAGACCGCCCTCGTAGAGCGACAAGTCACTCACCAGGAAACGCCACCGACGCCGAGTCCGGCGAGGACTCGACCGACCGCAAAGAGCGGGACGGCGGTTGCGGCGGTCTGCATCGCCACACCGGCGCAGAAGACGAGCAAGTAGGCTCCGATACCGAGTCGGCGACCGAGCCAGGTGCCGATGTAGCCACTCGCGATCGCACCGCAGAAGCTGTGGCGATTGACAGTCTTGTGTCAACGCGCGCGAAAATTCCTGACCGCCATGAACGGCTCGGAGACTCACGTGCCCGCCGAGAGGATCGAGGTGATGAGCGAGTCGGTCGCCGTCGTGAGCGCGTACTTGCCCTCCGCGTTGAGTTCTCCAAAGTGGCGTTCGACTGGTGGAAGACCAAAAAAAAGCCGCGGATCAGTCGAAGACACAGGCGCTACGGATCACGGACGCGGAAGAGAGACTCACAGTAGGGCATAGCCTTGACACCCGAGATATAACCAGTGTCATATCTGATCAGTCCGTACAAGCGGGTCAGTTTCTGGTCGAGCCGCGATTACTTTGCAAAGGCGGAAACCGGCGCAAAGAAAAGGCGCGGTCCGGCGACGTACCCAAACAAGAAGCCACCAAAGGCAGCGAACCTGAGTAAGGAAGAGTCAGCTGCGAGTCCTTCGCAGAGTATGCTCGGAAAAGAGAGAATTGGTGCACATTCCGACGCCGATGGCCATTGCCTTTGACGGGTCCTCTGCCAGTCTTGTCATAGTGGCGACCGAGCGGTGTTGTTGGATGGGAAAGAAAAAGAAGTGTGCAAGTGTGGGACTCCGGAAAGAAGAGTGAGCGGGAGCAGAGTCGAAAAGCGGAGGGAGGAGGGGGGGCAAAGTCAACTTTGACGAGGCCCTTTCGTCCCTTATTTGCAAGCGTCGATCGGTGCTTCTCTCACGTGCACGCGCGAGCCCCGCTTGACTGTAGGCCGGCCGCGCGTCGATGGGGCGAGAAGGAACGGCGGACGAGTCTCGAGCGCTTTTTTCCGTGGGGACGGAAATCTGAAGTCCGCGTCGAACCGTCTCGGGCGCACGGCGGGGGTTCGCAAAGAGCTTGGCGGCAGGACGGGACGGAGCACAGTCAAGTTAGGCAGAGTCAGCCAGTCGTCCGTTCGCCCGCGGGCGAGGAGAGCATAAGTCAGAGCGAAGGAAGCGACTCTGGTCCGGCGAACGCGAGCGAGCAGAGACTCGTCGTCGCGAGCGAGCAGAGACTCGTCGTCGCGAGCGAAGGATCTCGGTCCCAGCTTGACCGCGCTTGTCTAGGCACAGCACCATGTCGCCCGCACCGTTCAGCGTCGTCTTTGTGGGAGCAGGCGAGGTGCGTAGAGCGCAAGAGAGAGAGAGAGGTTCGCTTCTCCCAATGTTGACGTACAGAACGACGCCCGACAGATCAACTTTGGCTCGCCGGAAGGACCATGGAACCACTCGAAACGCCTTGAAAAGTAACGTTATCTATGTCCTGTGCATCGCTTGCCAGTGTGGTGTGCTGACTCGTCCTCCTTCGACCAGCCGCTTCGGACCTTTGCTCGCCGTGTTGGGCATCATTGACCCCGACGTGACCCGCGCCGAGGCTCAGATTGCAGCCAAGAACAACGCCGGCGTGCCCGGCTATGCGAGCGCTGCAGTCTGGCCAACTCCGGAAGCAGCCGGACAAGCCCTCGCCGCCGACGCCGCCGCCGCCATCGACTTGGTCATTGTCGGCGCTCCGCCCCACTTCCGAGGCTGCGTGAGCCCGCCCGCCGACCTCGACCTGCGCCTGATCGCCGCCCTCCCGCAAACGCGTCGATGGCTCGTCGAGAAACCCGTCTCGGCCGCGCCACCGAGTGACCTCAACGGCCAAGAGCAAGTTGCGCGCGCGTACAAAGACACCGGCGCCGTCGTCGGAGCCGGCTACATGATGTGCGCCTTGAAGGGCGTCCAGATGATCCAAGAGATGATCAAGGCCAAGGGCCTCAAAGTGATGGGAACCGCTGCGCGCGTGAGTCACTCCCTCGCGCTCCTTCGTGAGGACCACACAGGCTGACGAGCCGACCGGACAGTACTACATGGCTTACGAGTACGCACGCAAGCCGGCGTGGTGGAACAAGCAGATCTCTTGCGGTCGTGCGTTTCCGGCCTCCCCATTTCAGTGCGCGATTTTCCCCCCACGGGACGCTGACCCGAGCGCCACCCTCTCGCAGCCATCGTCGAACAAGCGACGCACCTCGCTTCGCTCTCGCTCCTCTTTGGCGGTCCAGCTCGCTTGCCCTCCGTGCGGACGCAAACCGTCGAGTTCTCCGACGCGCCGGGCAAGCTCTCCAGGATCGGGTTCGACGAGGACGGATCCGTCCCGCCCGAATCGCGCATCCCGAGGTACACTTCTGCGGTATGGAAGTACCAGAGCGGGGCTGTCGGGAGTTTGACGCACGCCGTCGCTCTCCACGGCACGACGTACGACACGGAACTCGAAGTGATCTGCGATGGCACCACATTCAAACTCGTCGACATGTACACCACCACTCCGCGCCTCTTTATCCGACAGTCTGACGCCTCTTCTGAAGGCGAGTCTCCTCAATTCCGCGCGGATCACGGCTCACTTGACTGATGAGGGGTAAATTCACGCTCGCCAGTCGAAGTGCACGCGTTCGCCGACGACGATCCTTTCCAGACTCAGATCGATGCGCTCGTGGCCGGACAGCCCAAATGCACCTTTGAAGAGGCGCTGCAGACGTACCAGCTGACGTGGGCGATCCGCGAAGCCGGAGAGAGGGAACGGTTGGAAGAGCAGTAGATGGTGGACGGTGATCCGAAATAGACTTGTATTCTCTCGTGACCGGGTCCAGTGCCAGCTGCGAGCAAGTCCTTTCCGCTTTAGCAAGCTAGAGTTTCTCGACGAGGTAAAGCAAAGGGCGTCGGACTCGACAAGTCTCGCTTCAAGGCATCGCCCAGCTTCTCCCTCGCGCGCACAGATACGAGGCCGAAGGAACAGGACAACACGGCAACAAGAGGATTTTCCTACAACAAAGTCACGGGCTTAATGCGGTTGCGGAGATCCCGCCGGGGTGAACCACTGAAAGAGGGCGTCGAGATCGGGCAAGAGTCCAGGCGCCTGCAACGCCTGCGTCGGCATCCCATCCATCTCCATCGGTCCCGCCAACATCTCGAGAAAGTTGGTGAAATCCGCATCGAGCAGCGCGGGCTGCTGCTGCTGCTGGAGTTCCGGATGAGGGGGTCGGCTGCCCTCGCTCAAGTTGGCGACGGCGCTGATGATGGTCAAGCAGCGCGTCGCGAGCGATTTCAACAACGCGTGAGGGATCCGTTCGAGGATGGATTTGGCGGATTGGACGACCTCGAGCCATTCGATGGCGACGGGAGAAGAAGGTCGGACGCGGAGAGCGATGAGAGGAAGGAACGTCGATGGGATCACAAAATGTCTGGTAAAGTGGGCGGGCAGGGGTCAACTTTCGGCACACGCCCCGGCGAAGAAAGTGGTCCAGAGAGGGCGCAGACTCACAAGGCATACCACAACTCCATCATGCATCGGGATCCGGACGACGTGAAGCGCTGCACCGAGCGGATCACCTCGGCCGCGCAGTCGACGCACTTGCCCCAACAGCGCTCCTCTTCCGGCGTCACCGGTCCCGACGCGAGCGAGACTTTCAGGAAAGTCTGCCTTAAGATGACCATGCGGAGGTTGTCGAGTCGCCATGCGAGACGGTGTCGTGCGAAATCGAACCAGCTCGGCTGGGCGGCGAAGAAAAAGGCGGGCAGCGAGTTCTGGAACGAATCGACGTCTCGGTACAGGCGGAGGACGTCGTCGAGGGGGAGGTGGGGGTTCACCGTGAGGCAGTTGAGGACCTGGCCGGCGAGTTGGTGGAAACACGCCTGGTAGAAAGTCGAAGAGTACGCGGTCGCGCCGGAAGAAGGTGGTGGGCGCACGGTTGTCGCCGGGGTAAAGACCGTATCGGGAACGTTTAGGACTGGCCAGACGTCGACGCCGAAAGTTGGGAGAGTGCTCGGATGACCAAAAGTGATGGCGGCGCCACTTTCGAAGCAGAACAGGATGTACCAGACGCGGCGCCTGCACGGTCCCGACTGTCAGCTGGGTGGAAGTGTCTGCAAGATCGGACATGGAGCTCACCTCTGCTCCTGCTCGAACAGCGACATGTGCTTCGAAGAAGCTTCGCAGTGCAAGCCGAGGTTAATGGCCATCCGCAGTGCGATCCCGAGGAAAACGGTCCCTTGAGAAACGTGGCTGAGTTTCTGCGCATAATTCGCCAGGAGCGTGAAGGCCTGTAGACGCAATGAGGTCAGCAAAAAAAGTAGAGCTTGAGAGTGGGCAAAGGAAGTAGGGAAGACTCGCCTGGACCGCGGTCAAGTTGCTCGTCTCAAACATTGCTGCGCTGACGAGTCCGACCGCTTTATCGTACAGGATCAAGGTCTCGCTCCCGTCGCCGGTGTCGCCGGTGATACACATGCTCCCGAGACCGAGAATGACGGTATAAAGGAGCGTCCAGGCGGCGCCGCCCGTACGGGGAACAATATCGCCGAGTTGGGCCTACCCACGCTCTTTCATTGCGTCAGGACCGCTCTCTCTCCTCGGACTCAAAAAGCATAGAAACGGGTACTCACCCGAAAGGTCGCCTGATGCACGAGAGGGTACTGCAGATGGAACACCCCAAAGTAGGCCTCGATGTACGATGCGAGTTGTTCCGGTGCGATCTGAGCACTCGAGCTCATCGTCGAAGAAGGCGAGGCGACGCTCTTCAGGGTTGCTCTTGAAGCGAGATCGACGTCGGTAGCGCAGCGCTGCAAGAAGCGGAGGAGGCCGGCTCCAGAGAGGGCGCCTGTTTCCGATGCCCAAAAGTCAGCGATGCGCCCCGGACCGACGTTCGGCAAGACACTCACCGAGGTAGCTGCTGGCATGCGGGCATTGTTCGACCGTCAAGGACCCCATGCCGTCCTCTTCAGTCTCGACCGGAGTCTCAGCCGAGGACGTGCTCGCCGGCGGAAGCTCGAGTCTCGCAGCTAAATCGTGCGACAAGTGGTCGAGAGATGCTGCTGGTGCCGCGATCGGCGGCGTTGGCAATGTCGGTAAAGCTGAATCAGCGCGTGCCGCAGGTAGAGTTGGAGCGGCGGGATGGAAGACGGGAGGGGCGAGCGAGACGGGAGCTGGTGGCGAGAAGAGCGGCGGGTCCGGGTGGAAAGTACCGCCGTTTCGGTGTGCGCTCCCTTGTGACAGTGACAACGAGGGTTGCCGCGGTGAGAGCGTCTGCGAAGGTCCGGCAACGGCCAGGGACAGCGTCGGATCGTGCGAATCTAGTCGAGGGGAAGTGGGCGGTCTCGACGTTCCGTCTCGAGTCGTGCGTTCGGGCAGGTCAAAGATGCTTTGCTGCCGCGTGCTGGGACCTTCCTCCTCCTCCTCCTCTTGCTTCGCGAGCAATGCCTCGAGCCGACGAATCCGCTGCTCGGCCGCGTCGAGGTTCTTGCGCGTGAGCGGAGTTCGCACGACTCGAGTGTAGACACACTCTTGACTATGCTGGCGACAGAATTCGCAATTCGGAACGTCGCGCGAGCATTTGACTGTGAGGATAACCGCGTTTCAGCGATGCTGTTTTCTCGAGGACTAATGGACGAAAAGGAGACGACGCACGTTTCCTCCGTTTGCAGTGTTCGCACTGTTGGAATGCTACCAAGATCAGCGGCGGAGAATGAAGACGAGGGCTGTGCGGGCGTAGACTCACGGCGAATTTGGCCTTGCCGTCGACGAGGTCGTCGTCGTCGAGCGGAGTGACGGATATGCTGCGGCGGTCAGTCAAGGCCGAGGGTTCGACGGATGCAGCTGAGCCTGATCTGTGCGCGGGCATCTCTTTGGACGGTGCAGCGGGGGAGGAGCACCGATGGCCCGAGTCTGCCGTCAGCGCGCAAAAGGGAAACGCTCGAGTTAAGCGGTCCTCAGTCGGCGGGTGGGGGCGCCGAGAAGACGGGCGCCGTCGATCCGGCCGACAAGAGTCCGTCGCAAAGCCGGCGTCGAAGAGCGACGGACGAGACCAGCGGCTGTATAGCTAGAAGAGCTACAAGGGCAAACAGAGCCAGCCGTCGACTCTCTGCATAGCCTCGAAGCAAGACCACCGCCCAGAATGACCGCCGTTCGCCGAACTCGTTCCGGCCAGGAGCGGAAACACGTCGCGGCAGATCCTCAGGCATTGGCAGACGAGCTACTGGAGCGGTCAGCACACGTCTGCAAGGCGCCGAACGGACGACCGCAGCGGTACCTGGTCGGGTTGGCGGGAATCCCAGGATCCGGAAAGGTGAGCGTCATCGTTGCGGGTTTATCGGGTCTGCAGCGCTGACACGGCAGAGCGACCACCTTTGCCAGTCTACATTCTCAGAAGCCTTGCTCCGAGCGCTCAACGCGCGAGAAACGCGAGCCGCTCTCGTCCCCATGGACGGCTTTCACCGAACGCAGGCGTCGCTCGCAGCAGATCCGGACCCGGCGTTCTCGTTCCGACGGAGAGGCGCCCCGTTCACGTTCGACCCCGACGGACTACTCGCTTTGGTCCGCCGCTTACGGTCCGAGCACTCGCTCTCCGCTCCGGCGTTCTCGCACGCGGCGAAAGATCCCGTCGACGACGCGATCCAGATCGACTCAATGCATCGCATCATCCTCGTCGAGGGTTCTTTCCTCTGCCTCGACGAGGAACCGTGGCGCACCATCTCGCTCGAGATGGACGAGCGCTGGTTCTACGACGTCGATGAGGAGACGGCCTTGCAGCGAGTGATCAAGCGGCACGTCGCGGCGGGGTTGGCAGCGGACGAGACGGCGGCCGAAGCCAAGGCGCTCGCGAACGACGTGCTCAATGCCAAGTTGATCTTGGAAAAGATGGTCCCGCCCGACAAGTGGCTCGCAGAGATGGAGACAGCCCCCGAGTAGCTCAATTCCTGAAAATTCCGGACTCTGAACTGCTTTTTTTCATCAAAACAATCCGCACCGGACCGGTTCGCTCGTACTGCTCGGAACTATTTTATGGTGGCGAGCCTGATGTCGTATTACCGCGGACCGTGGAACAGCTCCCTAGTGGACGGAATGCGTTCTCCGTCGTCCGAGTCGGCCGAGAATGTTCTCCTCCGTAAAGCGGACGGCATCGATCCGGACCACACCCGCCCATCCCTTCTGCAAGGCGGACCGCTTTCCTCCTCGCTGCCGGGGGCTCTGTTGTTGTCTTTGCTCTAGCCTTCTCTCTTTCCCCTCAGATACTCGCAGCCTTTCATAGCTAGATCGCCATTCCATTTCCCTCTCGTGCACCAACAGCCTTCTCAGCCAAATCCAACAATCATGTACGGCCTTTTCTTGCTTCGGAGGGATCTGCGCGACGCACCACCGACAAGTACTGACTTGGCAACCTCTGCCCACAGGTCCAGCCCTAGCGATGGTCCGTTCCCCAAGGCGACGCCGCAACTTCCCAACTCTGTCTTCGAGTGAGTTTCTTCCCCGAACGAACGCTCGGAACTCGTTTTGCAGCGAGCTGACCCGCGACCCTGCCCGACAACCACCACAGCATGTTTAGCATGAAGGGTAAAGTGACGGCCATCACCGGCGGCGGTGGCGGGATCGGTTTCGCCGCAGCGGAAGCGATCGCCGAAGCCGGCGGCGACGTCGCCCTGCTGTACCGCTCGGCGCCGAACATGGAGGAGCGGTCGGCCGAGTTGGCGAAAGCGGTTCGGCGTCAAGGTCAAGTCGTATCAGTGCGAAGTGACCGAGCACGAGTCGGTCAAGCAGGCGATCGAGGCGGTCGAGAAGGACTTCGGGCGGTTGGACTGCTACATCGCCAATGTGAGTGCGGCGGGGCGATGGGACCTGGATCATGTGCTGACTGCATCGGCTCTTCAAATCTCTGCAGGCCGGAGGTGTGAGTTATCGTTGGCTACGAATAACCCGCCCGCGCAAGAACTGACCTTCTCGCCTCGCCTTGCCTCGCCTCAAACAGGGGGTTCCCGGCTCGATCAACCCGGACTACCCGCTCGAGGCGTGGCACAAGACCCAGAGCGTCAACTTGCACTCAACATTTTACGCCGCGCGCGAGTGCGCCCGCATCTTCAAGGCGCAAGGGTCCGGCTCGTTCATCGCGACGACGAGCATCTCGGCTCGGATCGTCAACGTCCCGTACGACCAACCGGCGTACAACTCGTCCAAGGCGGCGGTCGTCCACTTTTGCAGGTCGCTCGCGCGGGATTGGCGCAACTTTGCGAGGGTCAACACCATCTCGCCCGGGTGAGCGAGCGAGTGCCTGCGTTGTTTCGCTCGTCGGATTCGGGCTGACCAAGGCCCTACTCCGCGGCATGCAGGTTTTTCGACACGCCGATGGGTCCGTCGGACAAGGCTGTCGAAGATGTGCTGTATCAGAAGTCGGTGCTCGGACGGGCGGGCGACGTGAAAGAACTCAAGGCGGCGTACCTCGTGCGTTTTCTGTATGCCGCCCTGTCCCCTTTTGCATTATCCCCGCTGATACCTCTCCCGCACCCTTCCCCAGTACCTGGCGTCGAACGCCTCGACCTACACTACGGGTGCCGATCTCCTCATTGAGTAAGCTCCGTCTCCGTGTATCCGTGTCCTTCTCCTCTCACCTTGTCTTTTCCACTCGCCCGCAGCGGAGGATACTGCCTGACGTAAGTCGAGCCGATTCGAGCCTGTAACGTGACGGTCATAGGATGTGTGCACGTGAGACCAGGGCGTGGCGAAAGCAGCGTCGACGTCGAGAGCGAGCTAGGAGCGGCGAGTGCTCTCACGGTGCGGGTGGTGGAAAAAGCATGAAAGCTCAGCTTGGCTTGAGAGGGAGCATCCGCTATGCCTTCATCATGCAAGAGCTCAAGTGCAGCAGCGAGTGACGAGCGAGCTGAGTGCAGAGCGGCCTGCGAGTTGGAGCGATCCCGACGGGCGTTCGTCTCCCTGAGTCGCCTCCGAGCGCGCGATGTCTTGAGCAAAGCCATCAGTGCACGCATCCAAAAGAGCTGTACAGTGTCCACTTTTCTCGCCGACGCAAATCAAGCGTGATCGGGGGTTGGCGTTGATGACGTGGCGATCGGAAAACCGATGACGTCGTCGGATTCATCGAGAGGTTCAAAGACGCGGCGGCCTTTCCGTCGCCTTGCTCTCCTCTCTCGACTACCGTAGACACACCCGTCAAATCTACTCACGCCATGTTTGCTCGCACTGCTCTCTCGCGCTCCACCCGCCCCTTCACCGTGAGTCCCGTCCGTCTCCCCTTTGCCTCGTGCTCGATCTCGCCCCTTCCGAGCCGAGGCGATTCGCTCCGCCGGTCTCAATCGTCTCCGCAACACCTACGCTCTCCATACTGATTTGGGAGTGCACGTGTGTGCGTCGGCGGGACCACTAGCGCGGCTACGCAACTGGCGAGCCGGTCAACCTCGAACGTGGCCAGTCCCGCACCCCGTTCTTCATCGGCGGCGCCCTCCTCGTCCTCGCCGGAGGCTACTTCTCGGGAATCTTTGTGAGCCTCTCCCTCCCTACGCCCATTGGACATGGCTCACTAGAATCTTACTCGTCGCAGACCACTCCGCCGACACCCGCGGTCAAGAACATGCAAAAGGCGATGCACCCCAAGGTGAGCCGTCCTTTCCTTTCTTCCCGCATCCACCGAGGGTTTTCATGACCATTGACACCCCGCTCTTCACTCCTGCGCAGACGGATGCGGCCAAGGAGGCAGCAGTGAGCACCGTTTCTTCTCGAGGCAGCGTCGCGGAGCGAGCTGGCACTCCGCCGACATGCCTTACCGAGAGAACTTCTAGCTGACAGTTTGCAACTGTTGCCGCCACGCAGGGAATCCGCCAGGACCCGTTGGATGAGCCTCACAAGGCTGGCGGTGACCTCAAGGGACGGCAGTGAGGAGGGCGGCGACGCACCGTTCTTGCGACGCTTCATCGAGGATGAAAGAGAACCGATTTTTCAGTCATGGGCATTCTGCGCGGCGGATACATACAACATCTCCCTTCCCCCGGCAGTCTTTTTCATTCTCCTGCAGTACAGTAGTTCCTTCCTTCTTCTTTACATGTTAAAAGGCATTTTGCAGTACACCCCAACTTCTCAGGATCCCGAGGACAGCGGGAGAATGGAGCGGCGAACGAGACTTGCAGATCGTATCGAGCTGCTCCCCTCGCCGTCTCTACAGCAACGGACGAGAGTCCTCGTTAGACCTGGTTCTTCTGCTTCCCTTCTGAACTCGAGTCCGTCCTTGCGAACCAGTGCGACGGAGTCGTCCGAATCGAGCCTTTAGCTCGGTTCAGGCTTCCCCCGCCCTCTCTCGCTGTCTCGCCATTCTGGAACAATGTGAGCGGTCTACTTGGACGTCGCCAGATGACAGTGAGGCAATCTAAGCTGTACGTATATATATATATAGTTCCCCGCCCAACAACTCCTGCTGAAATCACTCCTGCTGCTCATCCTCGTACTCGTCGTCTCCCGTCTCCCTCCCGCCTCCGAACCGGATCGTCATCCCATCCACCGCAGGTCTGATCCAACATGTCTCCTTCTCCTCCGAAGCAGGTAGCGCCGCCGCCTTCAACCAGGATTCGACCGCCCACCTCGCATGCAGGACAAACTGTTCCTCATCCTCCAGGGTCGGGTCCGCATGCCCCCCATAGTTTAGATAATCGCGCGCGGGTTTCGGGATCGGAACCGAGGAGGAGATGGGCATGTCTGCCGGTAAAGGGGGTAGTAGAGACGACGCCGCGTCGAGGGAGAGGGCGCGGGTGGCGGCGAGCCAGAGTTGGTGAGAGGTGCGGTGACCGAAGCCGACCTGTGCGCGCCAGTCGAGGGGGTGGGTCAGTTACATGAAAGATTGCACTCTGGTGAGAAGAGAGAGGGAGGGGGAGCAACGACGCACGAGGTAATTGCGTTCGGCGCCCAAGCGACGGGCCGTCTCGACGGCCTGGCCGATCCCAAAGTGACTCGCGAACGGTTCGACCCTCAAGCAATCGACGATGAGCGCCTTCAATCGCGGCTTCTCCTCGTCGTCCTCGTCCTCCTCCCCGTGCCCGTTTGCATTGCCGTTCCCGTTGCCGTTTCCGTTCGACAACAAAGACAAAGAAGAGGACGACGACGTGAAAGGCAACCGGACATACTGCGCCACGCGGCGATAAATCTCTGGAGGGATGTAGCTCACGTCCGAGAGGTACGCGAGTTGGCGATCGAACAAGAAACCGAGGCAGTAGAACGGGGTCGGCGGGTCGGTAAAGTATTTGCCGTGGTGGACTGCGGGCCGGGCCATACATCCTGAGACTGTCAGTCTCGACTTTTTGTGTTGTTGACCATGGCTTCTTTTGAGAGGGGGGCGATATGTACCGGGTAGAGGGACGACTTCGATCCCGGCGACTTGGAACGGTGCGTCGGGGTCAAAGATGTGCCACGTCAAAGCGGGGACGTCGCCTCCTCCCGTCTGCACGAAACCAGAAGAGCGAAGACGGTCAGTCTCTACTTCTTCGACTTGTCTCTGAGATCTCGGGGACTCGTAGAGGAACGAAAGAGGACTGACCACCTTGCCCGCGTTGGTCAGATACGGGAAAGCCTGCCATACGGTCATTTTGAGAGAGAGAGAGAGTAGAGTCTCAGTTCTCGCGCACTCACTCCGCCCGATGGAAATGGAAAAAACCTCCGCGGACGCACCTTTGAGACTTCGTCGAAGGTGTGCTGGGTGAGGTAGATGGGGATGGAGCGCTGGATCGCGCCGCGGAGGGTCCAGCCTGCGGACGAGCAAAGCCAAGAAGAATTGTCAGCGAGAGCACTTCCCCGCTGCTCCGGCGAGAAAGAGAGAGAGTTGTCTGAAAACTCACCTCTCAGGTCGTCCAAGCCGAGGATGGCGTCCTGTCAGACCTTGTTTCCCCCGTCAGCACCGACGCGCGATATGACCTTCCTTGCATTCTCCGAGAAAAAAACAGAGGGCAGCTGCTCACGGCATGGGCGTGGGTGAGGATGAGGGCGTCGATTTGGCGGAGTTGCTTCTTGGGCCACCACTCGACGGCGCCCGAGTAGAACGTCTTGCCGCACTGCGGGCAGTTTCGCACTGTCAGCATGGGTAGTTCATAACTTGAAGGATAAGTGCACTCGCGTCTATGAGGATAGTCTTTTCCCCTTCCCCTTCCCCTTCGCCTTGGCCTCGGATGCGGAGGATTGCGCTCGTGTTTCTCCTGACGTTCTTGCGGCCGAGCGGGTCATTCGCGTCGAGGGTGGAGCGACAGCACTTGCAACCCTTTTCGGGCGAAGTGAGGCAGGCGATCGACGGCAGGGCGCCCGACGTGCCCGTTCCCTGTCCGAGTACTGCGGTCAGTGTCAAGGGTACAGGGTGTGCAGGGTCAGTGCTCACGAGCAGGAGGCAGTCGATCTCGCGGCGGGCCATTCTTTGCACTCGGTATGGGATCCAGCTGCAGACTCGGCAACGAGCAGCTCGCTAGAGTCGAACTCGTCCTCGCGTGCTGTACAGTAAGTCCGCGGAGATTGCGGGCGAGATGAGAGTCGGCTGCGTCGTTGGGGGCAGCGCAATTCGCTACACTCTCCGAGTAGTTGACTGTCCGGTGCGAGCCACGAGCAACGAGTCTACAGGCAGAGTATAGATCTGGCAGTTGCAGGCAGCGCCAGCCCTCGCGCTCGCTCTCGCGCTCTCGTCGCTGCTCTCTCCGAACGACGACGACGACTCGACTCGGTTTGGTTCGAACGACGACGACGACGACGGCGCTGGATAGCAGACAGGCCTGCATCGGTGGCAAGTAACCCCGGCCTCTACGCACGCCCGTCGCTCGCTCACTCGGACCTCTGTTCGCTCTGATCAGTTTCTGGCAAGTTCGCCCCTCGTCCTTGACTCGGTCTCCGAATTCGTCCCTCCGCCTCAGTTGCTCGCTCGACGATGGTGGTCCCGATTCACGCTGGCGAATCAAGTCGACTCTCGCCAGTGGCTCCACTCACGCACCCTGCAAAAGTCGAGGGTGCACTCCCTCCGAGGCGGCGGTGCAGACAGCAGGGTCCGGACTTAACCTTCCGGAATCCACAACTGCCCGATCCTCACCGAGAAAAGGAACTGCCCATACTGACTCGCTTCTCTTCTTGTCTCTCTCTCGCCGATCCGACCGCCGCCCCCGCCGCCGCCGCCGACCCCGCCAACCTCGCTCGCTCGCTCTTTTTTTCATCTCTGTCAACCCTGCCCCTCTCTCCCTCCCTCGCTCGATCCACCAGCAGAACAGCGTCGAATCGGCAGTCATTCAACAGGAGTGAGGCGCTCGGGGGTACAGAGCGCATCCTCGTCCTTCCTTTCTTTTCCTTCCGGACCGGCCCGCACGCCGTCCGCCGCGTTCCTCTGTATACATTGCAGTTTTTATCCCTTTCCTTTCCTCCCTTTTCCGTATCTGCTGAGTGGTACGTTATTCTCCCTCTCTCTTTTGCTCTAATCCCCGACTGACCGAACCGGGCTCCCCACCCAGGCTCGCCTCGACCGTCGTCGTCGTCGCTCACCCGTCGCCGTCGGTCCCGGCTCGATGCCCTCCTCCCCCTCCCTTTCTCCCTCCCCAGGGGCCGGAACGACGACCGCCCCTCAACTCGCGGCGTCCCCTCCTCCCCAATCGCCCCGACTGCTCGAAGCCGTGCTCGCAGCCCCAACCGCGTCATCGCCTTCACCCTCCTCTTCCGCCAACTCGTCCGGTTCAGGTCGAGGACGTCGATTGACCGGAGGAGCCAGTGCGGCGGGAACTAGTCGAGGTTCTTCTTCGTCTTCCAAGAGCGCGACCAAAGGAGGGAGCGTCCAGGCGAGAAGGTCGGTGATGAGTCTCGGACTCGGAGCCGAGTACGCCAACATGAACGAACTCACCGCCGCCTCCGCCTCCGCCACCTCGACGCCTTCACCGGTCCAGTCGGCGCCAGGGTCGAGAGACCGTGCCTCAAGCTCGGCGTCTGGAATCGTGTCTCTTCCTCCTGGCTTGCGAGCTCAAGCAGGGGCAGGCGCTCCCGCGGCGAACACCGCTGGCGACGTGGACAACAAATCTCCGACGTTGCCGTATTCGACGTTGACGACCGTCTCCGGCCCCGGGAGCGGAAGCGGGAGTGGGAGTACCTCTCGTCGGACTTCGGTCCAATTCGCGCCCGATTCGATTCCACAACAACAACAATCGACTCCCGGATCCACCACCACCACCACCGCGCGACGACCTTCAGTGACGCACCTTGCGTCGTTCCTCGCGGGCGTGCAGCACCATACGCGAGTGAGGTCGCCGGGCCCTTCAGGCGGGCGAGGGGTTAGTCGAAGTGCGAGTCGGAGCGCGAGTAGGGCGGGAAGCCTCAGGAGGTTGGACGCTGGAGCCAGTGCGAGTGCGAGCGTGAGGACGAGGAGGAGGCGGAGGAGGAGGAGGAGCGCGAGTGGAGAGTCGATGTTCTCGACTTCCTCTACGGACGACCAGGGCAGCGACGACTTTGATGATGACCTCGACGAGGAGGAGGATGTCGCTGGGCGCGAGAGTGGAGATGAGGGCGAAGGCGGGGATTGGCGCAGTCGGTTAGCGGGCGGCTTTGGGGCCGGAGCGGCGGACGGTCATACTACCTCCTCGTCTTACGGGTATTACGACGACGACCAACCGGAACCGAAAGAGTTCAACTGGTTCGCGACCGTCGCGGCCGGAGCGGACCCTTCAGTCGTGGGCGGTGGACATCCTCCGCATCATCTCGGTCCCGCCTCGTCGTGGTTCCGCTCCCCGTCGTTGCAGCAACGTCGAGCGCCTTCGACCTCTTCGCGCGCGAGTTCGATCCATTCGACGAGATCGTCGAGGCGGAACAGTGTGGTCCACTCTCCCGGTCCTCCGACTTCGCCCCATCCTGCGTTGCATGAACTCGTTCGTGAGAACACGACGGGCGGAGTCGTCCCGAGTGAGAATGTCCCGATCCCGGGAGGTGGAGCGTCGACCACGACGACGGCTACGAGCCCGAGCTCGAGCGAGTGGGAGGCGACGAACGAGACGTACAAGCCTTCGGTGTTGACGACGCCGAGGATGAGGAGGGCGACTTCCCCTTCGGGGATGACGGACGGCGGCGAGGAACCGTTCCTCGAGTCGGAACCCAACTCGCCTCGGAGTCCGGCGCGGTTGATCCGAACCAAGACGTACGACTCGTACGCTTCTTCTTCTTCGTCGGTTCGCGGCGACGACGACGACGACGGTCACCAGCCTTTGAACGACCTCGCCAACGT
Source organism: Rhodotorula mucilaginosa (assembly GCA_034406715.1). NCBI lineage: Eukaryota > Fungi > Basidiomycota > Microbotryomycetes > Sporidiobolales > Sporidiobolaceae > Rhodotorula > Rhodotorula mucilaginosa. The sequence continues at coordinate 60,442 of CP137879.1, forward strand.
CGACGTGTTTGACGAAGGTGAACGCGTCGGCGTCGGCGTTTGGCTCGAAGGCCGAGGTGGCTACGTGCGCGACTGCTTTGCCGGGCGGGTCGACCGGGACGGGAAAGCGCCCGGGAATGGCCTCGACGGACCGAAGCAACTCGAAGTCGAACGGAGGTTGGGCGAAGGGACGTACGCGATCGTGTACCTCGTCCGTGAAGTCTTGAACGATCCGGACCCGACCCTCGACGACGACGACGACGACGTCCTCTCGCCGATCGACCCGCTCGCGTCGTTCGAGTTTGACGACTCGGACTCTTCTTCTTCACGACCGCGGTTGCACAGCTGGGCGAGCGACACGTGGAACCCGCCGCCGAAACCGACCTACGGGCAGTACTATGCGCTCAAGTGCCTGTGCAAGAAGAACCTCACCGAGGACCTGATCGAGGTTCAGCGGAACGAGGCGTTCTTGCACCGCGCGTTGCCGAAACATGACAATATCGTGCAGATGTATGGGGTGCGTCTCTCTCTCTCTTCGTTCTTTCGCCAGGTGATGGACCTTGAACAAGTATGCTGATTGCGGTGTGGCTCTTTTCCGTGTAGGCCTACGAGACGGACGACTGGCTCTTCCTCGTTCTCGAGTACGCGGGTGGACGCGACGCCTTCTACTGGCTGCTCGAAGCACAAGAGCACGGCACCGAGGACTTGTACTCGCGCGCGGCTTCCCCCGCCGGCGACTTTGACGGCGACCCGGACGACTCGGCCCTGTCGCGGACCATCACGGCCGATACGCCCGCCCACTTGCTCGTCGACGAGACGCCACCCTCACCCTCGCTCCTCTCGGCGACGATGGGCGACCAACTCTTGTCGCGGAAACGGTTGCGGCTCATCTCGCGCATGTTTGGTCAGATGTGCGCCGCCGTCCAGGCGTGCCACGACGTCGGGATCTCGCACCGCGATATCAAGCCCGAGAACTTTATCGTCATCGACGGCAAGGACGACCGCGGGGCCAAGACCCACTCGTCGACCGGTTCGGGCAAGCACGGCGTCGTCGTCAAGATTACCGATTGGGGCCTCGGCACCATGCAAGAGTTCTGCGACGACTTTGACTGCGGGAGCAAGCCGTACATGGCTTACGGTGCGTCATGCTTTCAACGGATGCGGCGATCAGAGCGTAGGAGCTGACCTATTCTCCCTCTCCAGAGTGCCGCAACAACCTCCGACCGACGTACGACCCTCGACAGGCAGACGTCTGGTCGCTCGGGCTCGTCTTTCTCAATTTGCTGTACCACCGGAACCCGTGGGCGGACCCGTCGCTCGACGATCCCGACTTTGCAGAGTACGTCGACGACCCGATCGGCTTCATGCAGAACCGCTTCGAGGGTATGTCGGACGAGGTTGCCCACTACCTCGCCAACAACGTCTTTTGCGACGTGCTCGAGATTGTCGACGGCAAGCAGCGTCGTCGGGTCTCGGCGGGAGAGTTTGGTCAGTGGGCGAGTCGCCTCGTGACCATGATGGGAGAGGGTCAACTCGGCGCGCACGAGCGACCTCAGGTCACCTCGTCCGATTCGTATTCGGCATTCGAGTTCTCGCCCGTCACCTCGATGCCCGTCACCATCGCCGGTGGGCCTCCCTCCGCTTCGCTCCTGTCGCAGTTTGCGCCGTCGACCGTCAAGGCCAACTCGTCCATCTTTGACGACTTGCCGAACGACCTGCGGTCCGAGTTGCCGACCGTGCCCGAAGTTCCCGACATGTCGTTCACCTCGTCGACGCCGATGCGGCCGAGCTACATCAGTTCACCGACGGCCTTGTCCGAAGACGGCGACAGCCTGCCTTCGCCGACTTTTCCTTCGCCGGCGATGGCGCCGAACCTGCTCTCGAGTCAGCAGACGTCGCCGAACGGAATCGCAAAACCGCTCCCGTGGTCGACGCCAGCCCCGCTCGCGAACCGTGGCGCCTCTCCGCCGTCCCTGTCGCCGTCGGCGACGGTCCCTTCTTCGCCCCACCTGAGTCCTGCCAGCGGGATCTCTCTCTTGGCTGCCCGCCGTCCGACCCTGCTCGAAGCGCACGCCGACAGCACCATGTCAAACTCGAGTACGGTTCTCGCGCCGTCTAAGCCCGCCTCGCCTACCGAAGAGACGCAAACATCGCCTGCACCGGTCAGCGAACCGGAGACCAAGGCAGTCGAAACGCCGGAAGTCGCTCCTTCGGGCGAGGCGTCGCCCGCGCAGCAGCCTCAGCAAGACCAGGACGAACAGGACGATGGCGCCGGCGATGGCTCCAAGACTCCCGGCGAGAAGGAAAAAGCCGGCAAGTCGAAGCGCCGAAAGCGCGGTGCTCGGAAAGAGAAGCGCGCAGCGCGTCAAGCCGAGCGCGAGAGCGGGATCGGCTCGGGTTCCGGCGCTGCTTCGCCCGTCGCCTCGCCGCGCTCTGGCAAGTTGCCGACCGTCGACGAATCGCGCGCCCACGACCACGTCCTCGAAGATCTCGCTGCTGCCTCGCAAGAACTCGCGCGGGAACTGAGCTCGACCCGGTCCGGCTCTTCGCATCGCAGTTCTCGACCGCGACCGGTACCGGGCTCTCGCTCCCTCGGCACGCAGTCGACCTCAGCGATACCGACTCTGACGCACGAGCCGCCGACGCCGGGTCCCGGCAAGCGCGGCGGCGGCATGTTTGGCCGGCTCAAGACGCTCGTCAACGAAGGCAATTCAGACCTCGAGGCCTTCAAGCGTCGAGTGGACGAACGAGACACTGCGATCGGAGCCAAGGCGGATACCTACTCTGCACCCGCTCAAATGCAGGGCGGGCGTGTCCCGCGCGGCAAGTACGACTCGCCGTTCTCGTCGCATGGCTCGATCGGCACCGCCAGCTGGGGGTCTACCCAAGAGGGCGACGAAGACGGGCGTGGTCGCGCACACGACCATTGGTCGTCCGCTCAGTCTCGCCGTGATCGTTTGGCCGACAGACGAGGACACCGACCGGCGGGCGCTGCCGACTTTTCGCCCTCCGCGTCAAGCACCACCCGAGGCAACCCGTCTTCGACTTTCGAGTCTTCGGCCAGCAGGATCACGACGCCGTTGTCGAGCTTTGGCAGTGTCGGCTCGCCCATGGCTTCTTCGGCCGCCACCGTGCGCGACTGGCGCTCTCCAAGTCCCGCCGTCGTCGACAAGAGCGCCTCGACTTCGCGCGGCCGCAAGGAGGCCCCGGCTCCGGCGGCCGTCCGTCCCAAGCTCCGCGACGCCTCTACGGATACGAGCGACCTCGTCGTCAAGAAGAGCGTCGGCGTCGAAGTGGCGGTTCCACCACGCGCAGTTTCGGCTTCGCCGCTGGCGTCCGCCGCGCCTCCCAAGCCGACCGGCTCTGCCCCTCCCCTCTCGGCATCCTCGACGCCTCCACCACCTCCCCCCGTCAGCTCGAGTCCCGCACCGAAGACAAACAAGCTCTCCAAGATGTTTGGTTCCATCTCGGTCTTCAACCGCACCCAAGCTGGCGCGTCCTAAGCTGTAGCATCCCCCCAATTCCTAAGCATCGCAAAGAACTCGAAACACACTGTCATTGTCTCGTATACTTTGTCGTTATCGGCAGGCGTCCTTGCTGGCGTTTTCCGCGGCGAGCTCAATGATTCGCCTTGATCAATGAACTGCGTTCGCGAGCACATATAGAGGGTGGAGCGAGCACTTATTCGGCACGCGAAGCTCTCTCTGATGGTTTATCAGGTCGTCGCCAGCGTGTCATCGCCAGTATGTAGCCAACTTTCTCCCTTCTCTGAGAAGCTCGCGGCGGGGCGAGTTTTTCGAGAACACCTGCTGCAGCCTCCTCGCTCTCTCCTAGGCAAGCCAGCCGCACGGATAAAGATGTGTGGAGATTGTGACACACTCATGATTGCAACGTAACCCGACGCCGACCGGATGTCCTACTCGCGAAGCGGCAATTGCAGGAAGCTATGTACCAACGGTGGTCCCTTTACAGGTATGACTGACCGTGGTATATGAGCCTGTGGCGGTAACCAATGAAGTGCTCGACAGAGGCTTCACGAGTGGAGCCACCGGCGAGACCGTCGTGAGTAGGAGCTTCATGGGTCGTCGAGACATTGCTAAGCCGACTCGGTCCCCGACGAGGTGGTCGCAGGTGTACCGGCTGAATTGAACGTCCGACCTCAGCACGATACAAGCGACGGCGCATGTGGAGATTGCTGGGCTCAGGAGTGCTTGACTGCAGATTGCGTTGTCCCATTTGGCGCCGAATTGCACAGATTCGGTGGGCAGTAAGCTGTTTACAAGGTTTCTCGTAAGCCATCGGAATTGACTTGAGGAGAGCACAGCTTGAACCGAGCTGAACAAGGCAGGGAGGAAACAGATACTGACGGCCTCTGAACTGCCGGCTTCCGCCCTCCTTCTGAGTTCCCATTCCTAGGCAGTGCAGGTCTTCATCAGTCCATGAGGAATATGAGAAACCTGCTGCTGAGTGCACCTCACCACAGCCAAAAGATACAGGTATGTTTGTTCCGTGTAGTCCATGTCGCGCTTGTATTCATCTGCCGACCAAAGCCATCAACATCAGCCAAACACTTGAAGCTGCACCGGTGTCAGCAGAAAAGACTGGACTTGCCTCTAGCTCATGTGAAGGAAAGTGGCTCTCGGAGGGGTAAGGATCGGGTTCAAGGTAGTGGTAAATCCGAATGTAGTGCCGCGCTGGACCTTCAAACCATGCCCACGCTGGCAACAGTGGACGTTGCGTCAGCTTGACTTTCCAGACGTACATAGGCTAGCATACAGATAATTGACTCAAACTGTCAAATACTAGATGTTGTCACGGGCAGATGCGTCAAGACCGGTCAACGGTGCACGGATCTCTCCGCAAAGCAGAACATGGAACCCACCTTGCTTTTCAAGCTCAGCTACCGTGAATTGCTGCAGAAACTCCTGTGTCTCGGTGTTTGGGGTGTAGACGGACATCCTGCTGCCGGGCGATCCGGAGTGCGTTATGGAGTTGTAGCGTGTCTTGACTGATGTGTAACCCTCTCTTGGCTGTCACACCAAAGCACAGATCTTCTGCAGACTGGCGCAGCTCGGGATGTGAGAGGAAGAGGAGGAGGAAGAAGAACATGGATGGTCCGACTGCTGTGACAGGCCGCAGGGGCCTCTTCGGACCGGGTTGTCCGCGGAGGACGGACCCATCACGTGTACCACGCGCCTCCGAACGCCCGTGGCATACGGCGCCTATATTCCTGGACAACCAAGTTATGGTGCGCAAAAGAGTCGGTCCCGATGGCTACTTGTGCGTGGCTATTCGCGGCGAAACAAGCGCGAGCAAGTGGCGCAACTTGAGAAGGTCCAGTTACATTACTCTTGCCGTCCCCTTGGGGTGCTGGAGACATGCGTAGGCAGCTTGCACACTGAAGATGAACTCTATCATGCTTTCTTTGCAGAATGGGAGCAAGAATGTGGGGGTCAGACCGAAGGAGAATTTGAGATGTCGTTGCGAGCTGCTCCGATTTCCAGGCCACCAACGCTCCTTTGAGCCTGTCTATGGTCACCCTACACCCAGGTCCTGCAAGCCCTTCCTGCCTCTCCTCCGGTCACAGGTATGGCTGGCTGTGATAGATGACTCGGCGGCGATAACCTTGGACATGCGAGAGAGAGGATGGATTGGCGGATGGTCCTTGTTCTTCCTCTTCTGGCGTCCAGGAGTGCTGGAGTCTGCTCTGTCTGTGAGGCCTTGGTGGGTGCCCATGCACTGCTTCCGCAGCGGAGCTGCCCCGTTGATGCGAATGGGCTTCTGATTGATTCGTGTTCTGCTGCCTCATATTTCTGCATCGACGCAAAGCGAGAACCTGCATGTTGGACAATGATGCAAGAGATGGGTAAGGGGCCACAGAGATATATAAGAAAGCAAGCAAATCTAGCTGTGATGTTGCACCACTGTGGGAACTGTGGGGACTCACCGCGCTGGAATCCCCACGGATGGCCCTCCGGTCAAGTTCCCATTCCTGCATAGGAAAAGTCTTTCTCAGCTGTGAAGAGGTTACTCAAAAGGCAAAAAGCAAAACGAACAGCAGCCTTGAGCTTCAGGAGGCTATCTGCCACAGCTTTCAAGTTGTAATCAAGGATCTCTGCACGGGCACGCTATCAGTTGTGCAGGTGAACTAGCCCAGATCATTCAGCCTGCAAAGAGAACAACATCCTTACGCCGTTGTTCAGCCTCAGCCAGCGAGTAGTGTGGCTGTTCTTCGGGATGCTGCAGCCATCGAAAGGATTGGCTCGCGTCACCTTGGAGCCATGTCCACACTGCATGCCCAATTGGAGGAGATCAGCACCCAGGATCTATTGCACGCACACAGGAGTATGGAGTGAAAAGTGAGACCATTTACGACTAGCACGGCAGAGGTTGGGATGTAAACAGGCGGTCAGCATTCCGCATTCGGGCAGATTGGCCGACGCGCGCGTAGACAGGCGGAGCAGGGCACTCACCGGCTTCTTCGAGTTGTTCGACTGTCTGTCTGCTCAAAAACTCCCGTATGTGCTTGGCTGGGGTGAAGGTGGGCATGTTGGTGCGCAGAGCGTGAGCGTCAAGTTGTGGCACAGCTCTTGAGATGGCTCTCGGCAGCGGGCCTGTGCTCTTGTCCCGGCACCACCAGCAGACGAGAGCACTAGTGGGAAGAGTGTATGGAGGGAGAGAGCGCTCCTCTTCTTCCCGGACGCAGGCGCCTCTCGAGCAATCTCGTGACCGGGATGTCCGCGGAGGAGTGACACGCAACCGTTGCGTCCACAGACTGTAGCGAGCTGCACAAGCTCCCACTTCGCCGTAGCATGCAAGAAGCCAGGCATGCGCACGGAGTCGGCAGCGCGTCTCAAGCTGGCCCGCCAGCGCGTCGCTCTCCTTAGCGGAACGGACGCGGCAAGACTTATAGCCAACCGGCAGTGCACCGAGAAGACAGGCATCGCAGCGGCAGGATTGCGCGACAAAGCAGCTGAGTTTGACCACACATTCTCAGGTTGGGGTTCGGATGGCGCATCGGTCAGCGGGACCGGGGTGGTCGCTTCGGGCGAGGCGTTTTAGTTCTGCAGCCTCAGTCCGCTGCCGGACGTTGCATCCCGGCTCAGCATTAAGCAGACGTCAAGAGAAAGGGGCGGTGGAGCTTGGTAGTATAGCGAGTCGCTGCCCTAGATCGTGATCCTCTCGGCGGAGCAGGCGGCGTGTCGAAGAGAGGCAAGGGTCAGCGGCAGAGGTGCGCGCACTGTCGACAGCACTTCCGCTCGTTCTCAAGGCTTGGTAGCCGCGCCTGCCGCACTCTGTAGGCGGCCGTGAGTGGCGCTCCGCGGGCTGTGTGAGCGCCAGCTTATGCAGCGAGTCGCGTGCGGCGGTAACTTACGGAAAGAGCTGAGACACTGATGAAGATCAGCAGGCGGTGGTGGTGAGTCCAGCAACACGCGGGAGCAGCGGGTCGGCGCGCTGACGAGCCCGAGGGAGGAAACCTCATAAGCAGGCAGCTTCCTTGTCCCAGTGCTTGGAAAGAGCACACCTGCGGTTGGCTGCGGCCGGGCGGAAGCTGCGGCGACTTTTGATCGTTCCGCGTCAACCAGACTTTTTCTGGGGCAACGCAAAAACGCTCGCCGCCTCTTTGTTGCCGTCCACCACTCTACAGCCTGCTCTTGGCCTGCTATACGATATACACACAGAGAGCACTGGCTTCTGCCCAACTTGCCCGCTCCCGAACCAAGAACCAGCTCAAAGCAAGTCTCGGAACCGCCCGCTCGACTTTTCCGACGTCTTTCCCCAACCCCCGCCTGAATCGCTCGGAATGGCTTCCTACGGTGCGCAAAGCTGCCAGGGTCTCTCACAGAGACCCCAAGAAGCTGACCCGCGAGCGTACACAGGCCTCTCGGTGTTGCCTTCGCTCGCCGACTCGTCGCCCAACATGGATCGCCTCGCTCTCGGCGCCCGAAACGGCAACCCTCCCTCGCCGCTGTACGGTGACGAGAACCCCCTCGGATCCTACTTTGCCATGCCGACTGCCGCCATGTACTCCCCCGCCGGTGGTTCCGGCACCCGCCGCGAGTCCAACGCCAGTGAGAGCAGTTCCGAATCGACGTCAGACGACGATTCGTCGTCGTCTTCGGCCAGTCGACCCTTCTCGCCCCATGTGACCAGGGCGGCTTTGCACGGCTCTAAATCCTCTACACACGGTCACGTGGCCAGTAGAGTGGCGGGCTCCTCGTCTGCGTCATCGTCATCACTCGCGTTGGCGGTCTCGGCGCGCAGTCCGTCGGCCTTGGCAGCATCCGTTTCGACCGCCCCCATCGTCGCCGAAGACAACGACGACGACGACGACGCCGCGCCGATCCAGCCCCTGCCGATGCACCTCCCCCGACCCAAGACGAAGCAAGATCGCGACCGCGAGCGCGCAGCCGGGCGCGGACCCTCGAACGCCGGCGTCAAGCGCGAAGGACTCGGGACCCGCTTGGCGAGGAAACGCGCGGACAGCCTCAAGTGGGCCAAGTATGCCAACGTCGCGACCTTCCAGGTCGAACTCGGGCTCAGCAACGACGAGCTCCGGTCCGGGTGAGCGTTCGCGGGACGACGGCGCGACCGAGGAGGTCATTTCGGGAGCCGGACTCTTGGCCTTTTTTCCCTTTCGCTCCTTCATCCGCTCTACCACTACAGACACACGCTTCCTCCGACACTGTACCATCTCACTCTTTCCCCTTTTTTGTTGTCATCATTTTGCTCCGGTTCACTCGCCCGACTTTTTCGTCCCTCGGAATCTCTTGCGCATCCCTTTTCGCATTTCAGTTGCAATGTGTTGTACAAAGCGCGTCTATCACCCTTTGTTGACATCTTTCCTGCGCTTGGCGCGGTTTTCTCTGCGTACACTGGAACGAGTAATCTTTCTTGACTTGAATGATTTCCAACCGAGAAAGGTGCCTCTGGATCAATCTAGATGAAGAATGAGAAGCGTGCCGCACAAGTTCCCACAATCAGAACGTGCGTCCGTAGATGCGCGAGCGACGGTAGTGTCCGACTCGCCCGACCGCGCGACCGCTGAGCGAGTGCTCCATGTCTCCGTCAGCGCTCTCTGAGAACGAGAGGAGGGAGCTCCGCCTACGCCTCTGGCGCTGCGAACTATCCCGTAGCCCGTAACGCCTCAGAAATTCACGTGCGTTGTTCTCGTAAGTTGGCTGGAAATAGTCGGGCCAGTCGTACGCAATCTTGTTGAGCAGTTCGCTGTCACCGCGTTTGGTAAGCTTGATCAGGCTGTTGACCTCGTCAATCTTGCATTCATTGGAGTCTGTGTCAGTTGAGTAGTTACACTAGCTGAGCAGCGGACTTACGCAATGCCTCTTATACGCGTAACGGTCGCTGTAGCCGAGTGGCGGAAATAACGCCTCGTCGGCGCTGTCCAAGGCTGGTGGTTGCAATCTGTTAGCAGATTTCATGCATGCACAGCTAGGTCTCCCAACTTGGACGCACTTGGTTCAACTAGTGTCAAAGGTTTAGGAAAGGGACAGAAGGGTCAATTTCTTGACTGCCCAAGCGGAAATGGGAACTAAATCACCAGCATTAACTACGGGAAGACCATAGCAGGTGCAAAGGGTATGTCAGCAATCCAGCAAGAAAAGCAACCCGGCCCACTCACGGTCTTCAAGCAGCCGATCAAGCTGTGGCAGAGGTAGAATTCGCTCGGTAAGTGATGCGAAACAAATCAGGGCGGGCCGCGGCGGCATACTACTGACTTCAGTGTTAGCCTGCCGGTAGATTGACAGGTAGTGTTGCATAGTGGGCTTAGTGAGCACGTCGCTGGCTGCCTCGAGGCGCTCTTTAAGCTCGGTGAGGCGGGCTCGACCTTTCGTTGACTTTTTCGTCTTGAGTTGTTCCTCTGCGCTCAAACCATCCGAGGTCAACTGGTTGCCCAGGTCATTCAGATATGCCCAGGGAACTTACCAATACTCTCTGTAAACATTTCGGGCAATTAAACAAATCAATTAGCTGTGCATGAGATCACGTCGCGCTCGAGTTGTGTGACGGGGAGGGGCGTACTGATCTTGCGCGGGACTGAATGCAGGGCATAATCGGCTTTCCGCATCTTGAGCACGTCATCTCTGTTATCCGAATTGAGGAGTGTGCGCCAAGCTGGAAGCAAGGGCATGTAGAGAAGAGGCGGACCGGGAACATGATTAGCTCAGGCCCTCCGTTGAAACTTGAAAAGTGGCGAGGCGCTTCACCCACCTTCACGGACTGCAGGTTACAACAATCTATGTGTGAGCACAAGATTGCTCAACAATTGACCAATTCCTGTGGACTTACTACTTTTTGAGCTATTTTCTAGGTGGCTGTTGAAAGCTTTGATGGACTCTTGGACGCTGTCTGTCATTCTTGACTGAGGCGTGAGTTTGCGTGTGGAGGACTGCCTTTCGGGTTTCTGTGCGGGAGCTAAGATGGGGTGCGGATTCCGAAGGTGAAGAATAGGAGAAAGCCATGCAATCTATGCAGATGCAGACATCGTTCAAAGGACGTTTCTCCGCGGGATGTCCGGACGCCGGACACCGCCACAGGTGCTCGCCCCCCCTTCACTCGCGTGATAGGCGGGCCGCGGAATGCCGGCGAATGTCCATCTATAGCCGACAAACCTGGACCCGCTGTGAGCTTCTCACTACCTTGTCTCGAGGGGTGACCTTGCAACATCCCAAAGTAAACTTCCTCCACGACAAACACGTTCAAATGCTAGCATATATCTGCTGCACCTTGCTTCACCCTGCGCATCCGTAGATACGCAAGCAACAACAGTGTCCAACCGGACAACCGGACAAGCTGCTGACGAAGAAGGGGCCTTCGAAGGGGAGTGTGCTCACAACAAACTCCCCGGACCTCCCGGGAAGGCAGCTTAAGCTTGCCACGCTTGCCAAAAACGTTTCTGACCACTTTTTGCTTTACTATACAGTAGGAATGTCGATGGGGTGGCTTCTCACTGCTTGCCAGCTCCATCCCTTTCACGCGACTCAACTCCCACCAATCCACATTTGAGTCTCTTTCTCACTCCTTCTTGTCAAGGAAGTGAATGTTCAGATTGAAGATGGTCATACTCAATAGTATCAGACTTGACCGGACAGCAGTGCCTCAAGCCCCGTCGTGCACCGCCCAGGAGTTTACGGAAGTTGGTTGAGCATCTCAGTTGACTTCTTGGGGAGCCCTTGCTCTCCCCTCTCGAGCGTCATCACTTCTTCACATATTTGTTCTGAAGTTTTAGGTCTCGCTTGCTCATTCCAGACTGTCCATGGCTCCTTGTCTGTGATCCGCTACCCTCAGGGCCTCCAACCTGCGCAGAGGGCATTTTGCATCAAGCTTGAGAAACCAGACTTTTCTTCCTGCATACTTCTAGGAGAGGACCACATTCAGTTCAGGTGTTTCATACCTAGGGACGAACAATAATTGCACATCAGACCACGGGGTTTGAGAGCCCTGTCTTCCTCATCTTTGAAGGAGGGGGTTCTTTTTGGAAAGGAAATGCACGTCGCTTGCCACGCGCAAGTGGTGTAAAGGCCGGAGGTGCGGGATGGTTGCTGTCAAGCTTGTACCATAACTCAATGCAGTAGGCCGGAGCTTCAGCAGGGTCTGCTTCAACAGATGGCAGTGGCTCTCGCCAGAGGTGGAGTGACCAACAAGTTGTTGTGTTGGCAGCTGCAGACTCCCGGAAAACATCCCGTTGGAAGCATACTGCTGAGTATTTGCTGCCACTTTTTCCACTCACTGCAAGAAGAGGTTTAGAGTTTATGTAAGACCTGCAGGCTCAGTCAGCAGAAAAAATAGGAATGCGTAACTGACATGTGATCTTTCTCCCTTGGGAATCCATCAGCCAGTGCGCACTGGGGATGCTGGCTGACTTGCTCATGCATGCTGCAAGGCGTTCTGTAGGCCATTCATAGCCGCTGCTTTTCTGTTTTGCATCCTGAAGATACTTGAGACATGCCGGTCCCGGAACGATCAAGTTGTTCTTCTGATTGAAGGTGTCGGGTGGGTTTAGAACCTTTGTCCAGAACCTTTCTCCATCTTTGTATCTTGAGATATCAGCTGGCCTGGAATTGACGTTGTAAGCAGAAAGATGGAGGATCAACGGATTTGTGGCTGAGAGGCACAAAGAGAAGAGGGTGTCAGCAGTAGACGACGCTCTGGACTGCAGGCTGAGGGGCGAGGGAAGGGGACAAGGCACCTGTAGCATCTCCTTTTCCCACCTGAAAATCTGATAGTTTGCGGAACTTGTGATTTGTCACACTTGGTCGACCCGGATTGTCTTCTGTGATCCCGAGGGTGAATCCTTGCAAGTACGTGTCAACATGGTGGAGAAATCTGGGCACAGTTGCGCCAGTGCTTAAGCGTAGCTCTTCAAGCTGCAGCAAAGGCTCATAGTCAGGGCTCTTCTGTCCTACCATGTTCAATTTTCTTTAGAAAGGCATGGACTCACACAGAGGTTGCGGGAACTCAAGCGAAGCGCCTCGTCTTGGAAGAGCTTGGGCCTTGCTTGCAGACTCATCATAGCATACTCCACTGCATTACGGCCAACCTGTGCCGCTTTGCAATCTGCAAAGCGGAAGTCATAGGACAGCGTCAAAGAGAAGAGTATTACTTCTGGCAGGCTCGATACGCCACCTGGAGGATGTGGCAAGAGCTGTAAGGACCAGGTGACAGAGTTGATGCCCCCCTCTTTATAGACCCCAGTGCTTGCAAATTCCTGAGCATTGCGCTGGTGAAGTTTCACCCAGTACCTGTCCGTGGACGGTCTGCAGAAACTCAATGGAAACCTCAGTCAGCAGGGAGATCTGCATAGGAGGGGAATGCTAACTTGCCTGCAAAAGGGAGTAGCTTGTCACCTGGCAATATAGGCCACTGCCTGTCCAGAACTCCCTCCTTGATTTGATCTGTAGGCCACATATAATTCCCATATCTCTTGTGTCCAGAATCAGGGGTCCAGCCCTGCAGAGATACTGGTCCAGGGAAATCGAGTGTATGCTTAATCCCCCGGAGGAGTTCACTGTTCCGGGCCTGTTGAGGTAACAGGTAGGCAACAGGAACCTGCTTCAAGTTTGCTTTCGAAGGCTTGACAATCCGAGTCTTGACCGTGTAAGCTGGTAGGCAAACATGGAGAGGCTTTTCAGCTTCACACCAGGGCAAGTTGCCACAGTGTCTAGGTCAGCATACGCTTGCAAGACAGACCGGGAAAAAGAAAAGAAAGAAGAAAAAAAGGGCTGCACCTGTCGCATCCCCCTCCTGGACCGCAAACTGAAAGGGTTCAAGTAGACGAAATTTGTGATTGGTGACTTCAGGTCGCTCTTGACGCTCCCGGGTGATACCAAGAGTGAGCCACTGCAAGTAGACGTCGATGTTTCGCAAGAAGCCGAACAGTCTGCGCTGCGCGTGCACTGAATCTTCCTCTGCGCCCAGAAAGTTGCGGAACTGGGTTCAAGGGGAGTCAGCCCCTTTTGTACGTGCATTACAGACTGTGACTCACAAACGCCTTGCGAGCTTCTGACGGCGGCTCGAGATCTGCAGGACCTGTACGGACGTCCGTGCTGGGTCGGTACCCCTTCCTTCGCCTCGCTCGTCATCAACTTCCCATTCTAAGTCTCCTCCTCGCTCCTTTCTTTTCGAACGTCACTAACACTTCTTTTCTTGCAGATGATCTACTCTATCGTACCGGACTCAAAGTGTCGGCCGACGCCTCAAGATTTCGTTGTCGGATCAAGGAGGCGGTGTTGGCGGATACTCTCGGTCGTCTCGTGTTGTAGCTCTCTTCTCCCTTAGCATTCCTGCCTCGCTCATATCTCTCGAAATCCAAACTCGAATCACTGTTTATCGGCTCTAGTCCGTCTACACGACCTACGACCCGACGAAGCACGCAGTAGACCCGCCCTCGCATCGAGCTGAGAGCGGTGTCCCTGCAGTCCGCCGGTCCCGACACCAACGACGACATGATGCAGGAGCAGTGTTTCGGCAAGCTGTTTGACGCGCGAGCACAGGATGCTTCCGTAACTTTGTGCAAGAGCAGAGTGACAAGTCTTCTGTTGAAAAGCCCTGCGTCTTCTTTGAGGGAGGGCGACGAGATGTCGGGATGTCCGCGGAACGAGCCGGGTTCGCGCGAGGGGGCGCGAGCGCTAGAAGGGCTGTAGATGCTCACTGTACGAAGAGCCAACAGCAACCTGTGTAGGCGGATTGAGCTGGAGGACAGTTCCGGGTAGCAAAGCAGAGCCACTCAAGGGCACGCGCTCTGATTTGCAGCGAGCTTTGTTGAAGGCTTGCCCACGAGGCACGAGAAAATGGGACGCGGCATTCTCCATAACTTCTTTGTATCCGGATCATCTGCCAGCTGGACTTCAAGAAAGCTGCCCGATCGGCGGAAACTCGCGAGCAACGTCTCGAGAGATGGCAAAGAAGCTCAAAGAGGCGGCGCTCGGTACCGAAGGGGTCAGCTCGCGGGGGATGACGAGGGGAGGCCCATGGGCGTGCAAGAGAGGGGCCCCGACTTCAGTAAGCTTGCAGGGGCGTCGCCGAGCCGGTCCTGTACAGTCCTGCGATGACGAGTTCGAGGGTTCCGCCACCGGGCGCAAAGCCAAAGGATAGAGCGTCAAACGGCAAGGTCGGCGGGCCGGTAGCGGCAGGATGGCGGTAAGCACCATGAAGCTTCACGAAGCGACTAAAGCGGACCCAGTCCGGAGTTGCTGAAGTGCTAACATTGTCGAGGAAGAGCTGTGCGCCGGCGGCCTAGGCTTCGTGAGGCGCAACTCTCAAATCACGGCTTGAAGCGGAGCGGGAACCTGAGCAAAATCTATGATCATTTCACGGTCATGCCTGCCTTTTAACCCCGGCCTGTCGCGCTGATTTGCTTCATCACTGCCATGCGACGTCGCGATGAAAACCTGCCAGCATCGTGTGTTTTTGCCTTCGACTGCTCTAAGCAGACGCGAGCTTACCTGGGACGCACATCTTTGCACACATTAGGATAGCCCGCGCTACTCTGCCAGCAGGACCGGCTCTCAGCTGTGCGCGGTCCTCCGCCCGACCTCTCGCCGTCGTCTCGACGTTGAACCAACCTCGAACGGACGCCGCGGTGGACGATGGCGGCGGTAATTCCGCTGAATGGACGCGTGCAAGTGACTGCTGGCACGGGCACCGTCCGCTTCGTCGGCCAGACGGCGTTCGCGGCGGGGAAATGGGTCGGGATCCAACTCGACGAACCGACCGGCAAGAATGACGGATCCGTCGCGGGGACGCGCTACTTCACGTGTGCGGACGGGTACGGCGTGTTTGTACGGGCCAGTATGGTCAGCGTCCTCGACCAGGGGGGTCCCGTGGCAGAACAAGTGAGTCGCGACCGTTGGGGCCCAGGTTTGTGGTCGCTCGCTGACCTTGTTGTTCGCCAAACAGCCGCCACAAGGCGACCGTCCTGCGTCTCGTGCTTCAACACACACTGCAGCGTCCTCTTCTCGCCCGCCGACCCGCCCAGCTTCGTCTGCCTCTGCGACGACGAGACCGAGAGCCTCCCTCGTGCCGGCGACGTCCGTCCCTGCAGCGACTCCTTCCGCCTCGCGGCCGCTGTCAGCAGCCTCGTCCCATGCATCGACCTCGTCTTCAGTCAGCCGGCTACGTTCCACTTCGCCGACGAAACCGCGACAATCGCTCGTCCCGTCTGCAGGCTCCTCCTCTCGACCCGCTTCGGCCGCTTCACAAACAGCAACGGGCACTGCCGAAAGGCGCACCTCGATGCTCCCGCCGCCGACCCCAAGAACACGGACAGGCGGTCTAGCACCACCCACTCCAAGGAGTGCTTTCGTTCGACCGGGAACCACAACAACGGGTCCGACCACCCCGTCGACCGCGAAAAAGGCCCCGCCCGCCAACTTTGCACCACCATCTGCGGCACCAGTTTCGCCATCGCCTGCTACTGGAAGCGGTACGACTCCGAGGCCTGCGCGACCCGCTGCCGCGTCCACCACGAGTTTCGCGAGCGGGGGTCGAGCAGGTCTCGCAAGACCGGGCGGTCCAGGAAGCGCTCGCCCCGTCGGACTTGCGTCAAGAGCCCCCGCTCCAACAGCTGGGGCGACTATGCGTCGGACCCTGTCCTCATCCAGCAACCTCTCGTCGACTTCGAGCGTCGCGAGCAGTGTCGCTTCGACTTCGTCGGCACGAAGGACTCGTCCGCTGGCCTCGCCCTCGCCGAGGCTGACTACTCAGCGACGCAGCACGGCAAGCGCGCGTTCAGAGTCGGCAACAGAAGATGAAGCCGACGGAGGTGGCTCTGCGCCCGGAAACTTCGTCGGCGACGACCAAGACGACGACGATTCCGGTCTCGGCACGATTCGAGCGACCAAGTCCACTGGCCAAGCCTTCCAAAAGGCTTCCATTCTCCCGACGGCCGCCAGCGACCCGTTTTCACTGAGGAATACCGAACAGCGAAGACCGCTCGAAGCGACCGTGCCGCAAAGAGCGTACGATGAACTCGCCGCGAAGCTCTCGATTGTCGAACGAAGGCGAGCCGAAGATCGAGACAAGCTGAGAGATCTCGATCGACTAATCGAGGAGCAAGGAGAATGGAATCGCGTCAAGGAGAAGACCAAGGCGAGAGTGGCAGAGTTGACTGGGGAAGTCAAGGAACTCAAGCGAGAGGTTAGTCTCTCGGACGAGCCCTGTCTTACTCCCCGGCTTTTTCTTCCAGCCGCTCACTCTTACTCGCGCTCTCGCAGAACAAGGACCTCCTCGCCGAGCGGGATTCCGTCCAATCCAAGTTCGACGACCTACAGGAACAAGTCGAGCACAGCTTGCTCGATAAGGAGATTGCCGAATCGGAACTCGAGGACGTCCAAGCGCGGGTGAAGGAGCTCGAGGAGCAACTCGGAGAAGTCCAAGTTGAAATGGAAGTGGTCAAAGAGGAGAATGGTAGGTCGGGTTTGGTTCGCTTTCTTTTCCCGCGATCAGGTGCAGTTTCCTGACTCTCGCCAATCTCCACCCACAGCTCGACTCGAAGGCCTCGGTGATGCCGAAATCGCACAAGCGCGAGATGCGGAGGCAGGAGCTGGTAACGGCACGGAGCAATCTGGGAGCACCGCGCCGTCATCGCTTGCCTTCCGCCAACTCGAAAAGCAAAACGCCCGTTTGAAGGAAGCATTGCTCCGGTAAGAGACCAGACTCCGATCAGCGCCAAAGATGACTGTGTGGCTGACATGCTGCCTGCGCGTAGATTGCGAGACCTGACCAGCGAGAACGAGAACGAGATGAAGCGCAAGATTGAGAACCTCGAGAAAGAGGTCGACCTCACTACAGACTTGCAGGGTGCGTCCTCGCCAGCTCTTATGATCTCCCAACGAGTCTGACTTTACGAGTACGCAGGCGATCTCGACAACATGGCCGTCGAGCTCGACGCGGCCGAAGCCAAAATCGAAGATTTGCGCTCGCAGCTCGACATCGCGGCTGAAGCGCAAGATATGCTCGAAGAACTGACCGAGCGCAACATGCATCTCCAAGACGTTCGTCGCTCTGCTGTCTGCCCTGAAATATCCCAGGACACTGACGCCTAGCACCGTCTGACAGGACAATGAAGCGCTCAGGGTCGACGTCGAAGAGCTCGAGGCGCTCAAGGAGCTGGCCGACGAGCTCGAAGAGTCTCACGCCGAGACGGAGAAGCAGCTTCAGGAGGAACTCGGTCCGTGTGCCTTCCATCGATGGATGCGGCACCTCGAGTGCTCCGGCTAACTTCACTGCGCGCGACCAGATCTCCGCGACCTTCAACTACAAGAGATCCGAAGGCGTTGCTCACTTCTGGAGGACAATTGTGTCGATTATGAAACCACGATCGGGCAGTTCCGCGAACTCGTCATCTCCCTCCAAGCGTGCGCGGAACCCTCTCTTTCGTGGGTTGTGATCCCTGAGCTCTCTCCTAACCAATCGTCTTCCCTGCTGCAGCGATCTCGAACAGCTTCGGCAGCACCAAGCGACACA
This sequence comes from Rhodotorula mucilaginosa, assembly GCA_034406715.1. Classification (NCBI taxonomy): domain Eukaryota; kingdom Fungi; phylum Basidiomycota; class Microbotryomycetes; order Sporidiobolales; family Sporidiobolaceae; genus Rhodotorula; species Rhodotorula mucilaginosa. The sequence continues at coordinate 78,406 of CP137879.1, forward strand.
AGAGACCGAGTCGCAGAACCTGACCAGTCAATCGCAGGCGATGCTGAACCTGAACCTCAAGTTGCAATCGACTGTGCTGAAGAGCCAGGTCAAGGCGATCGACCTCGAGCTACGCGAGCTCGAAGCCCGTCAGGCCGCGGAACATTTCGCCATCGTCAAGGTGAGTGCGATTTGACACAGGATCGATCACATCGTCGCACCCATTTACCAAACATCCCGCGCAGCCTTATCTTCCAGCGGCCTTCTTCGAGTCCGACTCGGACGCCGTGGACGCCCTATTGTTCTTCGAGCGGGTGGGCGAAAAAGTGGCCTTGCTTGGTCGTTACATCGAGCAGAAACACACCGTCGGCGAAGCGCTCGACGGCACAGTACCGGACGACTTGATCGGTATCTGCGAGGTTAGTCGAGTCTGTCGTGCTTTCCCAGCTCCAGACACCACGACTCAGAGTTCACATCCTCTTTCGACAGGCCCGGAGCAAACTCGACCACTTTGCGGCACTCAACAAACGCTTCTCCGCACACTTGCGACGCTGTCCCCCGGCGACCTTCCTCAAGATGGGAAGCGTCTACCGCGAAGTCGCCTCGACGGAGAAACGAATCGACGCATACGTGGAGGCTTTGCGGAGGGAAGAGTTGCAAGAGATCAGTTGCGCCAAAGATCTGGAAGGGTGAGTCTGCGATTTTCCCGCGCTGCAAGGGCGCTTTCCCGACTGACTCATTCGCCGAAAGAATCATCGCGCAAACCGAGCATCTTGCCGAGACTGTTCTTCGCGATCTCGATCCGATGCTCGACCTGTTCGAGCGGGAGTCCGCGTGCGTCGGTAGCCTCGACCTCGACTTGGACACGATCGCCGTCGCGGCAGGGTTCGCCAAACAGACGGTTGCAGCCATTTCGCGCGAGCCAGGTACGTCTTGTGGCATTGCTCTTTATTCTGCGTCCGCTGACAATGAACGCGAACAGATGTCACAGTCGAGCTGGGCGGCGGTGATCTCGACGATGCCATCTTCAAGCCCCTGCAGAACCTTGTCAATTACTCCCGCAACGCCAAAGTCCTCATCAAGTACGCCCTTTGTTTCGATGTGCATCTCGACGAGCGCGAGCTGACAAATCGGCTTTCCCGAAGGAAAATGCGTCGCCGACTCGACGAGCTTCAGACTGCTGGGAGCGCTGCGAGTCTCGAACATGCCCAGGGACTCGAGACGCTCGCGTTCAACAGCTCGGCGATCGCTTCCGCGTTGTCCAAGGTGAGTCGGCGCACTTTTGGCTCGCCGCTATAACATCCGCTCACAGATTCCTCGCACGTTCACAGCTCGCGGCCGACGTACGACACTACTGCGGCGAAGTACGGTCGTCCAAGGCACCGCTGCAATTGACGACACTGCACGGGATCGCCAAGGAGATTGCTGCAGTCGAGCTCGGCAAGCAGTCACCGCGCCCGTTGGACGAGGTGAACGCGTTGTTGGTCCAGCTCGTGCAAGACATGAGCACTGCGTTGTCGACTTCGCTCGAGTCTGAACACGTCGTCAAGCGTAAGGAGGCGGTTCCTGCTTGCTTCCGAGGTATGATGTACCGTGCTGACCCAGAGTGCCCTCGCCGCCGTGTCGTCACAGTGAGTTACGCAGCGCCCTGGGTCGCACGGGTCGCTGCGCTCCAATCAAAGGCCGCCATCGATGTCGACGCCGAGCGCGACGTGGCTCGTCTCACGGAGGAAGTGCGAACCATGTCGCACGCGATGCGGACCAAGGTGAGCAATTCTTCCCGAGCGCTCAAGCTTCGAACAGCATGGGAAGCTGATCGATGCGACCGACGCCCTCAGGAACAACTGTACCAGGAATCGCTCGTCAAGATCGAGATCCTCGAGAAGAGGCTCGAAGGTGTCAAGAAACAGGCGGAAGCGATGGCTCGACTCGAGGCCGAGTTGGCCAAGAGTCGTAGGCAGGAGAGGACGTACGAAGAGGCGAATGAGGTGCTGCAGCGCGATCTCGACAATATGGAACGAGAGCTCGACAAGGTCAAGCAGGCCACCACGGCCGCAGAGAAGCAGGGTCAGTCCACTCCTCCCCCTTGTTCACTGTTGTTTTCTGCGATGACTGACTCAACGCTTTACGATCACCCCCCGCCCGCCGCAGGTGCCGTCGATCAAACGACGACGTACGATCCCACCTCGGGGATCTCGCACCACGAAAGCAACCTCGAAACGTCGTACCTGCTCGAGCGGATCTCGTCCCTCCGGAGCGCGGTCCGGTTCCTCCGTTCCGAGAACGCGTTCCTCAAATCGCACGATTTGGTCTCGGATCTGGACGCGCTGCCGGCGTACGAGTTACCGCCGACTCCGCCTCTCACGCCCGAGAGAAACTCCAACGATGGGTTCCCTCCTTCACGGGAACGAGACGATGGGCAGGAGGCAGAGGAGGAGGAGGGGCTTCGCACCGGCTTGCCCTGGATGCCCACGACGAACCGCACCTCAAGTCCGCTCCAGCCCGAATCGTTCGCCGTGAGGTCAAAACGACTCTTGCGCGAAGCGCGCCTCCTCTCTTGCACGCCTCGTCTCGTCGATTTGCGCCCACCACCTTCTGCGGCGCCAACCTCGAGCCCAACAACGGCAGCATCCGACTCGAGTACGCCGCTCTTGATACGCAGCAGCAGGCGACGGGATCCGAGGAACCAGCTTTGGGCGGAGAAGGAACGGGCGAGGAGGTTGGAATGGAAGGTGGCGCTGCTGCGGGAGGAAGCGGGCGGCGCAGTCGCCTTTCGCGCTCCTCACCCTGCCCTTCATCTTAGGCGCACCGGCGTCGTTGCCTGAGATTACGCCGCCCCTTGCGAGGTTCTCTCGCGCAGACTTCTTTTCGATTTTTCTTCCTTCCCCTGTTCTCTTTTTCTTTTTTGCAACTCGCTTTCGTGTTTTCCCGCCTTTTCGAGCCGCCGACAGGCGAGAAAGCAAATAGCTACGAGAAAACGACAAAGTATGCATATGGGGGACAGGTTGGGGGGGGTGCTACAGGCGTGCGTCCTGAGTTGTGGCGGCGGAGTGGTCGCGCGTTTTGGAAACGGAAAGGGGAAAAAGGGCGTCTTCAAACGAACGTACGTACGCGGACCTGCCTGCGTGTATGGTAGTGCGCTGCGTCTCCTTTTCAAACTCCGTTCCATCAAACTGCTTGTGGCCCGTGTCATCGACTCGTAGGACCGCTCGAGATATTCTCTCCTCCTGCTGCTGTTGTGGCGGGCCCGGGTGCGCCGTCGAGATGGGAGAGCCATTCATCCAATTCGGCGGTGTCGATCTTGCCGTCTGCGCCGACTCGGTCGTCTTTAATGGCTCTGTGCGCGCGCGTGGGCGGGGCGGGGTTTCATGACGAGTCAGGCAGGGTTTACCGGGCCTTCGGAGGGGGGAAAAAGGGACGCAAGACGCCGCGCCTTGGTGCAGGGCGAAGAGAAAGGACGCACCGGTTGTCGACGCGGGTATCTTCGGACTCGACGGTGAGCATAGCGTTGGGTGTTTTGGCGTCAATGACCTGCACAAAGAGGAGTCGGCCGTCAGCGAGGCAGAAGGTCGAGGCAATCGGCGGCCCTCACATAGTGGTTGTCGCAGTGGGGGCAGTACTCGTCCGACTCTTCGTACGCCTGCATGTCCTTCCTAAAGGCCTTTTTGCACTTTTTGCAGAGGAACGCCATCTCGTGCGTCTTGACGAGCGGGTGGTCGGACGTCTCGGCGTGGCATTCGGCGCACTGGAGGCGGAGCAGGTCAGTTCCGGGCAGTCAGTTTGGCTGCACTGGAAGCTCTCCGCACGCACGTCGAACCACTTTCGGCAACAGGGTGCGCGGATGGCGGCTTGGGCGTTGAGGATGTGCTGTCGGCCGTTACACGCTCAGGTCAGCGGGTGGAGTCGCACACCTAGGGTCAGTGTAGATTTGGACTACTTTGCACATGAGTTGACACGTGTTTTCGCAGAGGTCGCAAAGCAGAAGCGGAACGCTGAGAGTTCTTGAGTGATGAGATCGAGAAGGACAACCTCTTGCTCCGGCACTCGACTCGCTCACAGGCGACTAAAGGCACCGACAGAAGCACTATCAGGAGGGGAAATGTTTGCAGTTCCGCCGCCGTCGAGTTCGAGCCTCGCTGCTTCTCCTCGCCCTCGCCCTGCTCCTGCTTCCTCCTCATCACCCAACACGATCACCGAACTCGACAACGACGATGCTCCTGCTCCTGCTCCAGTTAGAAGAGAACAGTCCCTGCTCGGGTACCTCGCGAGCAATCCGACGGCGCTCTTGACCGATCACGAACGCTGCTTCGGGCTCGTCGCGACCGCCATCCTCCTCGCAGAAACTCTCCTCTCGGCAGCCATAGTCCGCTACGTCCCGTGTAAGCCGCACACCACGCTCTCACGCCCCTAGTCCGCCGACGCTGACGAACCACGAGCTAGACAGACACCGAGATCGACTTTAGCACCTACCTCCAACAAGCGCAAGCCTTTATGGACGGCGAACGCGACTATGCCTTGCTCAAAGGCGAGAGCGGTCCCGCAAAGTGAGCTTCAGTCTCTCTCGCTGTACCCCGCTTCGTCGACACTCGGGCATCTCGAAACGCCGCCCTAGCGAGGCGGCGAACGAGCCAGAGTGCCCTCTTGGTACCAGGACGGAGAGACTGACAGGGCCTGTGATCGCGCCGGACAGCTACCCCGCCCTGCACATCTACCTCTACTCGGCGCTTTCGTGGCTCACCGATCGAGGCAAGCACCTCGAGCGAGCCCAGTGGGCCTTCGCGGGCATCTATCTCGCCACCATGGCGGTTGTGCTCTTTGGGATCTACCGGCGAAACAAAAAGGTGAGCAGTGTCTCTCCCCCTTTTCTGGAATCAAAGTTATGCTGTTCGACTCGTCGCGAAACGACCCGCGTCCCACGAGCAGAGACTGGCGGCTACTTTGCACCGGAGCTTCTCTTCGCGCCTCGTCCGGAACAGCGGCCGCAGTCCCATCCCATCCCACTATTCCGCACACCATCCAGAACCCTCCTGACCAAATGCAAATGAAAACTGACCCCTCGTCACTCCCCAACAGATCCCGCCCTGGGTCCTCCCGCTCCTCTGCATCTCGAAACGACTCCACTCGATCTACATGCTCCGGATGTTCAACGACTGCGTCGTCATGCTCTTCGTCTACTGTGCCCTCGCCCTCTACATGGTGCCTGCTTCCACAAAGTTGAATGGCGAGCGGGCGAAGAAACAGGTGGAGAGGAGGTGGTTGTTTGGGACGGTCTTGCTCAGGTGCGATGCGCGCTTGCGCGATACCGGCTTTCGTCTTCCGCAACCACCCGGCATATTGACCTCCTTTTGAAAAAAAAAACGGGAACCTTTGCAGCTGCGCCCTCTCCATCAAGATGTCGACCCTGCTCTTCCTCCCCGCCCTCTTCTACCTCGTCTTTGTCCACTTTTCCCCCCTCACGTTCGCGCAGCATCTCGTCGTCCTCCTCTCGACTCAAGTCTTGCTCTCCTACCCTTTCCTCCATACGTCATCCAACCGACTCGCCTACCTCTCGCAAGCGTTCGATTTCGGCCGCGTGTTCGAGTGGGAATTCACCGTCAACTGGCGCTGGGTCGGACAAGAGGCGTTTGAGGATCCGAATTGGAGGCGGAGGTTGATGGTGGTGCATCAGGTCGGTCTACTGATCTGGGGACTCAAGTGGGCGGAAGAGGACGGGGATCGGGCGGGCGCGAGGATGGTGGTCAACCCACTGCGTCCGACCGAGAGGTTGGCACGGGGCAAGGCACTCACGTCGCCGCGTGAGTCTTGGTTCATGTAGCCTTCGTGCCAACGTCTCGCCCTCTACAAGATGCTGACCCGGGAACCCCCTACTCTCCGACGACGACGACCGCTCCGCCCGACCGACCGACCGACTTGCAGGCATCGCGACCATCTTTTTCTGCGCCAACTTGACCGGGATCGTCTGCGCCCGGTCGTTGCACCCTCAATTCTATGCGTGGTTCGCACACCAGCTCGTCTGGCTATGCTTCGGAACCGGGTGCCCGTTCGAACCGATGCATTGGTGCGCTCTCTCCGTTCTGTTCCGATTCTGCCCGCGCCGCGGAGAAAAACCCTTTGAATTTTGCGGCAACTGACGCTCCTCCCGCTTTCCCTGACACATGAACAGCCTCGTATTGATCTCGTTGGTCGAGTACGGGTTCTCGGTGTGGCCTTCGACGGTCAACTCGTCGCTCGGGTTGGTCCTCTCGCTCGTGATCATTCTGTTCGGAGTTTACTACGGGTCGTCAGGGGAAACCCTGCCGGAGCGGGAGGACGAGGTGGTCGTCCCTGCCGAGTGGGATCGTCCTGTAGACACACCAGCTCTCAGAAAGACGCAATAGACCGAGGAGTAGCTGCCCGCGCGAAATCGAAAACTTCTGTTCGGGAGGCGCAGATTAAAAGGACGACCTCGGAGTTTCCCCACTTCGGAACGAGCTTCGGAACGCACGCGCACGCACGCACGCACGCGAGAGAGAATCGTCATCATCAGTCGCGCATTCTCTACACTCTGCAGTCGCGGGACTTGTTCGTCTCTCTCTCTCTGCACGAATTCAGAGACGCTTCTGTTTGATCCGTCACTCCTCGCCCCTGCGCATTGAAGGCTTCTTTCCGCCCGCCCCCCGCTTTTGTTACAGTCCCCCAGCTTGGCAGCAGCGATGCCGTACAGACCCGCGACTGTTACCGAGACGAGCGTAATCGAAGGCTATGAGTTCCCCGTCGGCAAGACCTTTGCAGGGCAGGAGCAACTCCCGAGGTGAGCGAGCGTCTGTCGGGTGTATGGGCAGACGTACAGCTGACATCTGGGTGCGGATGGACGAACGCAGGCTGCCGATTCCGCCGCTCGAGGATACGATGAAGCGGTACCTTGACGCTCTCGAGGGTTTGCAGGTCAGTGCAGTGACTATGCATGCACGCTCTGCGGGAAACTGAACTGACGCCGAGATTTCTCTCTTTCTTTCCCCGCTCTCGCTGCTTGGCGTGCCTCAATGCCGCATCGCCGTTGCTCTGCACTCCTGTCTGCGGGACGATCTGGTGGTGCTGTGCTTATGACCGCCGACCGCAGTCACCGGAAGAGCACGAGCAAACGAAAGAAGTCGTCGACTCGTTCCTCAAGAACGAAGGACCCGAACTGCACGAACGCCTCAAGGAGTATGCTTCGACTCGCGCGAGCTACATCGAAGAATGGTGGACAGAGTCGTGAGTACAGGGCGCTCCTCACACTTCACCGGCATGTCGACGCTGACACGCTGCTTGACCGGCAACCAGCTACCTCTCCCATCAAGAATCGGTCGTGCTCTCCCTGAACCCGTTCTTCATCCTCGAGTACGTGAGAGAGTCTCTTACCGGACTAGACGCGGTGAACAGGAAGACCTGACATGCACCTCCTGCAGAGACGACCCAACCCCCGCGCGTGGCAACCAACTCATGCGCGCCACTTCTCTCATTCTCGCCTCGCTCGCGTTCGTGCACGACCTCCGCACCGCCCAACTCGAACCCGACAACTTTCGCGGCATCCCGCTCGACATGTCCCAGTACCCGAAACTGTTTGGCACGGCGAGGATCCCGACAAGGGAAGGGTGCCGGATGCAGATTGATCCCCAGTCGAAACATGTCGTCGTCATGGCGCGCGGCCAGTTCTACTGGTTCGATGTGAGTCGTTTTGGCCTCGTAGCATCTATCGAACTTGATGCGCAGCGACTGACCTGCGCGAACGTATTGGCTTGGTCGCGCACTGCAGGTCCTCGACTCGAAGAACCGCCCCGCCCTGACCGAGCGAGCTCTCCTCGCCAACCTGACCGCGATCCTCAACGACGCCGCCCGCACTCCGCCCAACCAAGTCGCCCAACAAGCCCTCGGCGTCCTCTCGACCGAGCGCCGTTCGACGTGGGCCGCGATCCGCCAAGACTTGATGAACCACGAAGGCAACTCGCTCTGCCTCGACATGATCGACAAGGCGCTCTTTGTCGTCTGTTTGGACGACACGAGTCCTGCGACGGCGAGCGAGATGTGCAACAACATGTTGTGCGGGACGTACAAGCTCGAGAAGGGAGTGCAGGTCGGGACGTGCACCAACCGGTGGTACGACAAGGTGAGGTGGCGATTGCCGAATGCGCTCGCGCTCGGATCCTTTGCCGATGCCGAGGGACCTGTCCTTGCTTCTGGAGCGCTGACCATGTTGAGCTACTCACCCTCACAGCTCCAAATCATCGTGGCGGCAAACGGAGCTGCCGGTGTCTGCTTCGAGCACTCTGCCGTCGATGGCCACACCGTCCTCCGGTTCGTTCCACTCTCCCAGACTCTTGCGCCCCGCTTTCGAACGCTGACAAGCTTTCTCTCTCGACAGCTACGTCGCCGACGTCTACACCGAGCTCATTCTCCGCTTTGCGCGCTCGATCAAGTCGGGCGCGGGCACGCTCTTCAAGGCGCGGTTGTCCCCGTGGGCGACGGGAGGTCCAGGCAAGAAGACGGCCGTCGAGGGCGAAGAGCCGGAAGTGGTCGACACGGAACCGAAGAAGTTGGAATGGAGCATGTCGCACGAGCTCAAGATGGCGGTGGTCCGTTCTCGATTCCGCGGTCCAAGGCGTGGCTGGGTCTCTCGTAAACAGAGTACTGACTCGGCCTCGGTACTTGCACACACAGCGCTATGCCGAGACGAGGCTGTCGGACTTGATCTGCCAGAACGAAGTCGTCGCTCTCGACTTTGAAGCGTACGGCAAGAACGCCATCACCCGTACGTTCTCTCATCAAGCGCCCGCGCTCTTTGGCTGCCGCAAAGCCAGCTCACCTGTCTCCTGCGTAGAATACGGTTTTTCGCCCGACGCTTTCGTCCAGATGGCCTACCAGGCGGCGTACTACTCGCTCTACGGCAAGGTCGAATCAACGTACGAGCCGGCAATGACCAAGAATTTTTTGCACGGTCGCACCGAAGCGATCCGATCCGTCACTCCCGAGTGAGTGCTCCGCTCTCGATGCGTACTCAGCAGACGCGAGCATTCAGCTGATTGACGGAACCATCGACAGTGCCGTGAACTTTGTCAAGACGTTCTCTTCCAACGCGTCGGCCCGCGAAAAAATCGACGCTCTCCGTCGCGCGTGCAAGACCCACACGGCGTTGACGAAACAGTGCGCGAGCGGTTTGGGTCAGGACCGGATCCTGTACGCGATGTACTGCCTCGCCCAGCAGCGACGCAAACGCGCGCAACGTGCGCGGTCAGCCTCGATGAGCGCGGGGAGTGCCGTCTTGTCCTCTTCGTCGGACGAGGACGACTCGGATGGACCGCAGGCGGGACTCGCCGGCGCCGAAGTCAGCGCGCGGATCGCGGCGCGGATTCCGCAGCTGTTCAAGGACCCGGGTTACGCCCAGCTCGGTCACTCGACCATCTCGACTTCGAACTGCGGCGATCCCTCGTTGGCCTACTTTGGCTTTGGACCGGTTGTGAGTGACGGACTCGGAATCGGGTACATCATCAAGGTGGGTCTCGTTTTCCGGTTTCTTGTATTCGGTTCTGCGCGCGCGAGTAAACGGGCTGTTGATGACCGCTAGTTCCTCAGGCCGACTCCATCGCGTTCTGTGTCTCGAGCAAGCACCGGCAAACGCAGCGCTTCCTCGACGCGCTCCAGTCGTACTTGATGGAGGTGTACAGTCTCCTGAAGCAGCTGCATTCCGAAGCGAACCGGAAGCCGAACTCTGTACGTTCTTCCCTCGTTTGCTCGCTCGCAAGCTACGCATTCTCTGACTCGCGAATGGCGTACTCGCAGGTATTTGTCGATCACTTTGCGGGCGAGATCGACGCGCAGACGGGCAAGCCGATCCGGCAGGAGTACAAGCGGAGCGGCACTCGGACTCCGCTCGAGTACTCGGACGGGTACGGGTTCTACGGCGCGCTCTCGCAGGACGTCGAGAAGGCGCTCGAGAAGGTCAAGGGCAAGGATGGCAGGAACGGCCGCGTCAAGACCGATGCGCGGCCGGGGACGAGGATTGCGAAGGTTGAGCTCTGAGTCGATGTCCTTCCGCCTCGGCGGAAGGTGTGCATACTTGTGTGTAGCCAGTATAGTACTATGAAGCAACAAGCCCTGTGCTTTTTGTATGAAGCTCTTGCCGGCAGTGTGGGAGTGTGCAAGGGCTTGGTGCGCCACTGAACACTTGGCGATGCCGGATTTGCAGAGCATACGCAAGAGCTAGGGAATCAGATTAGTATGCTTGTTCAAACTACAGGATGTAAGAGGTTGTGTGGTATGCATGCTATAGAGACTGTAGCTGTAAAGATCTGACTCATTCAGGCTCACAACTTTTACTTGTAAGCCTTCGCTTCAAGGCAGGAACAAAGAGATGTTCTCTCAGCTGGTGTCGCAAGGTGCATCTTCCAGTGCCAAGCTAAATGCATGGAGCTGACAGTGTATGATGGATGGGCTCTCTTGCATGTTGCCTTGCCTCTGGTCAAGAAGAACCAAGTAAAAATGCATGACTGAGGCAGGGTCCGTGTTTCACATATCCATGATCAAGGGTTGTGAGAGCACCCAAGGTTTAACGTGCTTCCGGAACATATTCTGGAGGGACAGGTTGGCGGAAGTCAAGGTCATAACACAGCTCAAGGCAATAGGCGGGAGCTTCAGGCGGTGTCATCTCGACAGGATCAAGTTGCTCTCGCCAAAGCTGGAATGACCAGCACACTCTCCTCGTGGCCGGGCCTGCTTGAGATCGTGAGCAACAATCCTGCTGGAAGCATATTGCGGCATACTTGCTGCCGCTTTTGCCGCAAACTGCAAAAAAAAATGTGTACAAGCATGCGTCAGACCCGCAACCTCAGGTTGAGAAAGAGAAAAAGAAAAGACAGAGCAGTAGACAAAACTGACATAGGATCTTTCTCCCTTCAGAATCCAACAGCCAATGCATGCTGGGGATGCTGCCTGACTTGCTCATGCATACTGCAAGGCGTGTTGTAAGCCATTCATGTGTTGCCCTTTGACCTCTTGGATGATTTGTATACTGAAGGCAAGATGGTCCGGGGAGAATCTTTCTGGACCTGAGAGCTGCGACATCAGAAGTCAACACCTTTTGCCATGCTCTGACCCCTCTTGTGTGGACTGAGGCGTTCTCGTAATGCAGTGCTAAAGCAGGAAGATCAATCCTCAGTGGATTTTCAGCTTAGCAGTGTAAATAAGTAAATTGGTCAGCCCACTAGTGCCGGACTTGCGGCATTGTAATGCCAGAGTTGCCCGGGCATTGCCTGTGAAACGCACCTGTAGCATCACCAGTGCTGACATGGTACATTGAGTTTGAGAGCACACGGAAGCGGTAGTCACATAATGGTGGTTGTGCTTGTTGTTGTGCTGTTATACCAAGGGTAAACCACTGCAGGTACCCGTCAATCCAACGGAGAAAGCTCGGCAGGGGTTGACCTCTGCCCAGCCCAAACTCTGCCAGCTGCCGTTTGACACTTTTTGTCAGCTCTATGCAGTGCACTCCAAGAAGAGAAGACCAACCATGACTTACGAAATGGCTCCGGGAGTCAGGGGGTCCCTGTACATTCACCTCATTTGACGGAGTCGACAAGGGATTGCAAGACTTGTACCTCCTGTATGCATCAATTGCCGCAGGTGTTTGGAGTGCAAATACAAAAGGCACAAAGGCAACATGTGCTGCTTTGATATCGACAAAGTTGAAGTTGTAGCACAACTTGAGGCAGTATAGTGGCTGTGTGGGGGCGCCTGAATGGTCTTTGGGCCAGACCTGGACAAACCAAGTGATAGTATTATAGTTGATTCTGTCTTTTGCATGCACTCCTTTTGATGCGGAGCTTTGGATGTCGTGCTGGTAAATCTTGATCAAGTACTTGCACCCCTTATGGGTAGCAGCGACTATCATTGTGACTGCATGAATGGCCAACAATGTTAAGTGGTTACACTGGGAAACAAAGAACAATGCTCATAGTTTGAGTGGAGCACATACCTTTTACTGGCAAGATTTGGTCACTTCTCAATACTGGCCATCGTGCTTCTTGTACCGATTGTTCCAGCCTGTCGGTTGGCCAGTAGTATTCACCAATGATCCTCTGTCGCTCAGAGAGACGCCAGCCCCGGAGAGAGACTGGTCCGGGGAAAGAGACTAGATCTTTTGTTGCTGTCGGTTTCCCAATGCGTCCCAGCTTTCGAGGTACGAGGTGCGCAGCACGAGTTCCCCCATTTTCAGCAGCCCGAGTTGCTACTTTGTAAGCTGGTAGGCTAACATGGAGAGGCTTTGCAGCTTCAGGGCAAGGTATTGTGTGGGTCAGCAGTCCTTTCTTGGTGAGGTGTGCCAACAGGAAACCGAATGCTGCACCTGTCGCGTCTCCCTTCTGGACCGCAAACTGAAAGGGTTCAAGTAGACGAAATGTGTGATTGGTGACTTCAGGTCGCTCTTGACGCTCCCGGGTGATACCAAGAGTGAGCCACTGCAAGTAGATGTCGATGTTTCGCAAGAAGCCGAACAGTCTGCGCTGCGTGTGCACTGAATCTTCTTCTGCGCCCAGAAAGTTGCGGAACTGGGGTTGAAGGGTGTCAGCCTCTTCCATACTTGTATTGCCAGACTGTGACTCACAAACGCCTTGCGAGCGTCTGACGGCGGCTCGAGATCTGCGGGACCTGGACGGACGTCCGATGGCCCGGACACCGAAGACGACATGGTGGGAGGAGCAGTTTTTCGGCGCATTGTGTGATGTTTGAGGACAGACTGCTTGAACAGCTGGTAGGAAAGCAGAGTGACAAGTCTCTGGTCAAAGGGTGCCGCGTTTGCAAGAACGGAGGGCGAACGAGCGTCGGGATGTCCGCGGACCTGAAGCAGCAACACCGATTTCGCGAGCTCGCAATGGCCAATAATGGCCAGTGGGCCCGGCCCGAGCTGCATCTCTTGGCGGCGGCTTGTCCGCGGATCTGAAAGCATCGCGGCTCGAGCTGGGGCCGCGCGAGGGATGCGCCCGCCAAACCAAAGAGAGCTAGAGCGTCAACCGGACTCGTTCTAGCATTGGTGACGACACACTGCGGACAGTAAGCTGCCTTGGGCGTATAGGGCAAGCAGGCTGAGCAGCCAAAGTCGAGCAGATGCGCTGACGATGGTGGTTGAATCGATCAGGCTTTTTTTGCAGCGAGTCCCTGTCAATTAGGCACCTTTCGAGTATGCTTACATCACATGGGAGCCCTGGCTATCAGCATAGCCTGAAAGCCTCGTTTTGAGTGGGAAGAGCTGGTCATTGGCGGGCGCGGATTCGCAAAGTAACCGGGCTATTGCGAGTTGAAAGAAAATTGGCAGCAAAAAGCGGTCGGTACGCTGTCGTGTCGGAGCCTCATCGGCCACAGCGGGCGGAGCAAGAGACTTGTCAATATTGAGGCATTGTAATAGTGACATTGCCGGTTCGCATTGAGCGAGCAAGCAAGCGAGCGATGGTCAGTAAGGAGTCTGAACTCTTCCGGGTCGAGGCGCCCGCGCAAGACTGCAGCTGCCAGCAAGAGCGCGGCACCTGTATACTGGGATGATGCTCTAGCACCCCAGACAAGCATGTATTGGGAAGGGAGGGCCTCGATGCATCCAGGTGACCCTGACCCGCTTGTGAACCCGTCGCCAGCAGTTTAGCTCCGGAGCACGAAGGGTCACTGATTGCTGGAGCGCTCAACGTCAAGAAGTCTGCATGGACGAATCTCTGAGCCGGGAGCGCAAGAGAGCGCATGAGAGCGCCTTCGATGGTGCAATGCAGCGGCGGATCCCGCTTCGGAGAGCGCTCTTCGAAGCAACTTGAAGTCTCGGGTCGAGGGTGACGATTCTCGGAGAAAGAGACAAGAGACAGTGTGACCTGCTTGGTGTATATAGTCACAACGCGCGGGGCGCATGCGACGACGAAGCAGGATCGGAGGAGCGAAGTGTGATCCGCGCTCTCCGCGGATGAGAAGGCTGACGCGGAACGGAACGCGAGCGGACGAGAGCGCGAGCTCAGCCTCGAAGAGACTCGGCGTCACTCCGTCTACAGAGCCTGTCGAGGAATCCAAAGTTCCTTGCCAAGCACTCGAACCGAACTCCCTTCGTCTACATCATGGCTAGCGAACAACCCGCGGCGCAGCAGTGAGTCGCCGCCTCTCGCCTCTCGCCTCTGAGCCTTCGCATCCCTCGTCCGCCCGACCACCGCGTCGCCCGTTCTCGCTCCCTATAGCGTGTGGGAGACGGTGTGGCGGGCAAATTCAGGCCATTCGGGCTGCCCGATCGAGCGCAGACGCTCGCCCGAGCAGCAGTGCAGGAGCGCCGCCACTTTGCGGTCGTCCCGGACGCGCTGACCTTTTGTGTTGCCCACCCGCCTTTTCTCTCTCGCCCGCGCCGTGCTGTGTGCTACCAATTCGGAACCGCACCTGCGCCTACGCCATGCACTCCCTCCGCCGTGACCACCGCCCTCGACGTTGCGCGCGCTCAGGCCGGAGGCTCAGGCCGATGCCCAGAACGCCGGTCTCGAAGTCTCGGAGAACCTCATCGAGTCCAAGTCAGTCGCGCCCGCTCTTTATCCTCGGTGCCAAGATGCGGAACTGACGCTCTTGCCAAACGTGCAGCTGGGACCAGGTCGTCGAGTAGGTCGCCTGCTGGTCGCCGCGTCGAGGCAAGAGGAAGGAATGCTGACCGCGTGCGTGTGTCAACAGCAACTTTGACGACATGAACCTCCGCCCCGAGCTCCTCCGTGGTATCTACGCCTACGGGTGAGTCTTTCCCGTACCGCGGCTCCGTTGTTGGTGACGCGCGGACAGCTGACGGTTGCCTCCACCCTCGCTCCGGCGACGCACAGTTTCGAGCGCCCGTCGGCCATCCAGCAGCGCGCCATCATGCCCGTCGTTGCCGGCCACGACGTCATTGCCCAGGCCCAGTCCGGAACCGGCAAGACGGCGACCTTCTCGGTCTCGATCCTCCAGTCGATCGACGTCTCGCTCAAGCAGCCGCAGGCCCTCGTCCTCGCCCCGACCCGTGAGCTCGCGCAGCAGATCCAGAAGGTCGTCGTCGCCCTCGGCGACTACATGAACATCGAGTGCTTCGCCGCCGTCGGTGGCACGTCGGTCCGCGAGGCCATGGACAAGCTCAAGGAGGGCGTCCACGTCGTCGTCGGAACCCCCGGTCGCGTCTACGACATGATCCAGCGTCGCGCGCTCAAGACGGACCACATGAAGATCTTCTGCCTTGATGAAGCCGATGAGATGCTCTCGCGCGGATTCAAGGACCAGATCTACGACGTCTTCCAGCTCCTCCCGCCGACGACCCAGGTCGTCCTCCTCTCGGCCACCATGCCCCAGGACGTCCTCGAGGTCACGACCAAGTTCATGCGCGACCCGATCCGCATCCTCGTCAAGCGCGACGAACTCACCCTCGAGGGTATCAAGCAGTTCTACGTCGCAGTCGAGAAGGAGGAGTGGAAGTTGGACACCCTCGCCGACTTGTACGAGACGGTCACCATCACCCAGGCCGTCATCTTCTGCAACACCCGCCGAAAGGTCAGCCCCGGGTTCCTCGCGTTCGTTTCCCTCCGATCCGCACGCCGCTGACTTTTGCCCGCGTTCCGCAGGTCGACTGGCTCACCGAGAAGCTCACCGAGAAGGAGTTCACCGTCTCGGCCATGCACGGCGACATGGACCAGCAGCAGCGCGAGGTCATCATGAAGGAGTTCCGCTCGGGCTCGTCGCGTGTCCTCATCACCACCGACTTGCTCGCCCGTGGTATCGACGTCCAGCAGGTCTCGCTTGTGAGTCGTCGCCGTCTTTTTTGTTTACCTGGGGTTGTCGTCGGTATTCGTCGGGTGGGGAGACGTCGGGGGCGGGTGCTGCTGGTGGGAAGGATCGATCAAAGGGGAACCCTCCAGCTCCTTCGCAGCTTCCCACGCCCCGCCTCGCCTCGCCTCGCATCACCTCGATTCGACGCCAGGTCTCTCGAGGTCGTCTTCAAGTCCAGTATCGATACTGCGCTGGCGGGGAGATGGTGATCGAGGCAACGAGAGGCTCGGGCGACCCGGTCCTTCGACACCACCAGCAACTCTCCGAGCAACTTTGCACGCATCCTTTCGAGCCGCCTTGCTGACCGTTCCCCGCTGCACAGGTCATCAACTACGACCTCCCCGCCTCTCGCGAGAACTACATCCACCGGATCGGTCGCGGCGGCCGTTTCGGTCGCAAGGGTGTCGCGATCAACTTTGTCGCCGCCGAGGATGTCCCGGCGCTCCGTGACATTGAGCGCTTCTACAACACCCAGGCAAGTCTAGCTATATTTCCTCCAAGTTCTCCCTAGGACCAAATGCTGACCTTCGAATTTTTTGCGCGCTGCGCCCAGATCGACGAGATGCCGATGAACGTCGCCGACCTCATCTAAGCGCGCCTTGTCTACCCTGCATGGGCCTGTCGCTTTCGACCTCTAGACTCGGTGGTGGCATCACCCAGCCACACAGCAGTTTCCCTCCCCTTTTCTTCCCAACCCCGACGCCACTTCTCTCCATTCTGTTGCAATCTCCCTCTCCCTCCTCCTCTCTCTCCCCGCCCCCCAAAAGCCTTTCTTTACCCCCAACCCCCTCCTATTGGCACCCCAGCCTGTGCGATTCGCTCGTTGTCTCGTTAATCTCGCGTCTCTTTTCAGCTTCACTGCCGCTTGATCTGGTTGTAGCGAGAGACCGGCCGGCGGGAAAATCTCCGGGCTTACTTGTATACTTTTGCTTTTTACCCTCACAGCTGTCACTTCTCGAGAGGACTTGCACTCTAGTGTGGCGGACTCTGGTCGTTGTCGCCGCTACGCGCACTGAATATCGTGCTAATTTCCCTCCGTTCGCTTCATGTGAGCAAATAATCTGCGCGCAGTTTCACTTGCCCGCCTATGCACCGTGAAGCGAACCTACAATGCTTGAAGTGCGTCTATGGAGAATCTCCTATCATCCTTTGAGCACTCCTTCCCGAGTCTCTTTGTGCTCCTCCTCCAGCTGCGGCCCACTCACCGCGCTGATTCTTCGTCCTCACTCGAAGTCGCGTGATCTGCTGTGAACTGTGATGCGCAAATGTTTCTCCAAGTCCAGCTTGCTCTTCTTGACACGCACAGGCAGACGACATCGACAATGCGAGTGCAACGCGGATCCCAATTCGCCACCAACTTGCTCGCCGGCGGTGTCAACATCCAGCGGCGGCGTCTTCTTGGCTTGTGAGTACTTGTCTTACTTTCTATCGCAGTACAAGCTCGTCCGCTGGTAAGGTTTTCAGGGAACTCGCCTTGCGTTCACTGCCGCAGCGAGTCCTCGCGCGTCAAAGAGTGCGTCTCTTGTTGTCACAACAAAAGCAGCTAGTGTTCCGAGCTGTAATTGGAACCCAGTACAGTATCAATCACGGTACAAGCTATAGCGGGCTGACCAGCCCTGGGACTGCTGGACCGGCAATTCGTCCTGCGCATCAATCGAGCTCGACACATCCCAAGTCTCACTCCCGTTTCCTTTCCTCTTGCGAACGAAACTAACACTTTCTTTTCACACAGATGATACAATCTGCGTGCTGGGACTCAAAGTCTCGGCGGACTCCTCAAGAAGCTGTTGTTTGTCGTCGCAGGGCCGTGGAGCGAAAGTTGATTTCGCGCACTCCGTGCGATCGCAACTCTCTTGTATAGCTAGCTCTCCCTTTCCCCGGCTCACTCTCTGAAATGCACACGGCATTAATTGTATACTGTATCTACTGCAGCCATGTACTACGACCTCCCCGCCTCTCGCGAGAACTACATCCACCGGATCGGTCGCGGCGGCCGTTTCGGTCGCAAGGGTGTCGCGATCAACTTTGTCGCCGCCGAGGATGTCCCGGCGCTCCGTGACATTGAGCGCTTCTACAACACCCAGGCAAGTCTAGCTATATTTCCTCCAAGTTCTCCCTAGGACCAAATGCTGACCTTCGAATTTTTTGCGCGCTGCGCCCAGATCGACGAGATGCCGATGAACGTCGCCGACCTCATCTAAGCGCGCCTTGTCTACCCTGCATGGGCCTGTCGCTTTCGACCTCTAGACTCGGTGGTGGCATCACCCAGCCACACAGCAGTTTCCCTCCCCTTTTCTTCCCAACCCCGACGCCACTTCTCTCCATTCTGTTGCAATCTCCCTCTCCCTCCTCCTCTCTCTCCCCGCCCCCCAAAAGCCTTTCTTTACCCCCAACCCCCTCCTATTGGCACCCCAGCCTGTGCGATTCGCTCGTTGTCTCGTTAATCTCGCGTCTCTTTTCAGCTTCACTGCCGCTTGATCTGGTTGTAGCGAGAGACCGGCCGGCAGGAAGTCTCCGGGCTTACTTGTATACTTTTGCTTTTTACCCCCAAAGTCGTCACTTGGACTCGATTGAGAGGACTTGCCATAGGTTGAGCTTTTATGGATTCCGGCCCTTCGTCGCCACTGCGCAATGAGAATGTGCTTTCCCTAAGTCAGAATGCGGTGTGAACGCTTCGGCGGTTTTCCCCTGCTCGCTGTGCACCATGAAGAGCCTGCACACGATTGGAATGCGCCCATGTCAATCTCCTACTCCTCCAAGCACTCGAGCGCCCTTTTCTCGAGCCCCTACATCCCGCCGCTCGCTACGCGCCGGTCACAGCTTGCCAAGCTGATTCTTTGTCCTCACTTTGTGTCTCGTGCTTCCCCGAGAGATTTGACGTTGTATTCCTAGTACACACGCGTCCCGCCTGCCTGTCCTTGTCGAGCACGAGCCAACAAAGCTCGAAACGTCTCCAAAAGCTCAAGCGCTCAGGCCTCCGCGGACAACCCAAGCGCGAATGTTCCAACGGGGGAGCTGGTGGGCCACTCCTTTCTTACCTTCTTGCACTTTGCTTGGGTCTGCGCTCTCTTCTGCTTCCGGAGCTCTGCCCGCCAGTCAGCCTCGTGTCATGAACTCCCAGGTGCTACCCCAAGCAGCCAACTCGGCCGAGGCGCAGGAGCCCTCCATTACACATCGCCAACTTGTAAGGAGAACATCTCCTCAACCCCAGTCAAACCATGCGAGACTGCACCATGCTGATTGCTTTGAAATGGCCTAGTTCGAGGACTTTTTGGGCGCACCAGAGAACACGCCGCATGCGAATCACCTCTTCTTCTTGTTCCTCTCTGATGTGGACCGATACTTGCAGTGGTTCACACTCGGTGTAACAGAAGAGACGCCAAGGCAACCTGAATACACCACCCACGAGTTCCGTGGACTTCCAGGTTTCAAGATTGAAAAAGGCGGCGCCACCGGCAGGTTTTGCCCTTCACGAACCCCACAGCAAAGGGCTTGCGGCCACTGACATGCCAGACCCTGCTCTACAGCTTCTGACCCACTTCTGATCCACCTGCCAGCTTACCAAGTCAGAGCTGATATTGTCACAAACATGATCCGTACAACCGAGTCAACATGCCGAAGGTACGGGGCTGTGCTCATTCCTTTAGGTGCCGAGACACCACAGCGGGGGGAAACACATGAGGGATTGGGGAATCTGCTGCAAGGGCTGCCGACACAGAAGTTACCACTGGCAGTCTTCCTCCCCGGACCAATCTGCCTTCCTTGTCGCATCCCAAATGATCCAGGCAGTGAAAGGAAGCCCAAGGGCTACTACTGGCCTACTAGTCCCTTGAAGACTCTCATGGAACAACAGACAAGCCCTTGGCATCCAATGCAGAGTCCCGACGGCAAGCTCCACATCTGTAAGTGTGCCAGTGATCACTTTCTCCGCTTTGAAACTCCCGATCAACAGACCAGAAGGCGGGTTGTTGATGCTTGCGGATGCAGGGACTTTCCGAAGAACAGGGCGCACCTACACCATGCAAATTCGGCAGCAAGATGTCTCCTTCACCAGAAATGGCTTGAAGAAAACGGAAGACTCAGTCATTTGGTCAGTTCAATTTCTTGAAGTGACCCATGGGGTGACACAAGATGAACCAGCCTTCTGCTTGCACTTGTGCTATGACTTCTCCTTTGATGCCATGGACAAACTGTCCCACCTCGAGTATGGTCCGGAGACCTTTGCGCGGCGAAGGCTCTTGGCTCTGCTTCCTCAATACCGCCAGCCATTGACTGCCCCGAACCCCATGTGGGAACGTAACATGTTTGTGAGACAGATTTATTGCAGAACTTGCATGCAAGGCAACAGTCACTAAATCTGGGTGTTTTCCACAGCTTGATGAGTTTCCCGCAACCATCCAAGAGGCACAGCCTGCATATCCAGACCGTTTTCTGCAGCTTCATCAGTTTCCTGCAACCATCCAAGACGCACAGCCTGCAAATCAAGATTTGCTTGGTCTCCTTACAAAGATTGACCAACATCTGCAGTATTTCACTTTGGGCATTACAGAGGACAAACCCCAGCAATCCGACTTTGACTCGGGCCACACATTCCGTGGACTAGAAAGCTTTCGGGTTGGGATGGGAGACACAACTGGTGCGCTGCTGCAGTCAATTGCAAACCCGGGTGGCACAGTGGCTGACCTTACCCAACTTTGATGGGTTTCAGTTGATGAGCCCCTTATTGTTCATCTGCCTGCATACCGTGTCCACGCCTTCCGGGAAAGGATCAAACGCAACAACAAAATGCACACAGTGCCATTCTTGGTCCATTCAGATGCCCGGCAGAAGGAAGGAACGGGACACTCCCTTCCCGGACCAGTGTGCCTGCAGGGTCTGCAGCCAGCTAAGCCTGGACAGACGCGATGTTCCCAGGTTCGGCCCACCACTCCCCTCATGGCATCTATCCAGAAGGCTGGGGGTATCAAAAGCCTACATTGGCTGACTGACTCGAGTGGGAAGAAACAGATATGTACGTCTTTCTTGACTTTGAGTTCCAGAAATCCGCTCAACAAAAGATCCTCACTGCATGGGTTTGCAGTCTATAGCCAAATTGGCATCCCCTATACTGCAGCCATCTTCCAGCAAAATCTTGAGAGGCCATTCAGTGATGCACAAGAAATCACCTGCTGGTCACTTCAGCTCTGGCGCATGCAGCAAGGGGCACCTACAGAGGCTCCCACGTTCTGCCTAGACTTGCGATACGAGCTTGATTTCATTCCCCCTCCATCACCTTCCACCCATGTGCAGTCCTCTCCAATCCACTCTGCTCATGGGCAGTATTCCCCTCAGAAACGGATATTGTCAGAGCGGGTGCCTTCCAGTTGTGTGGTCAGACCGTTCTCATAGAAACTGTGACCCTAGGTTCCCTGTGTATCAGTCAGGTAGACACTATAGTGAAATGTGCAGTGGTTGAATGACTTTGTTACAATCAAAAGTAAGCGGAACTTGAACCGGGCGACGAGATTTTGAACTGAACCGAGTGCCAAAAAAGGCGGGGTGCGTCTGGACTCAAGTCACGCGGCAGCTGTGGGTCGGCAGTGCATACACAGCGGCAGAGCGTACAGTTCGAGCGAGACCCCAGCTATGGAGGGAGTCGCACTGCCCACGCCCGAGCAAGAGCACGAGCCGCGGCAGGGCCAGTCGCCACTCGCCCCCGCCGCCGTCGCTCTGCCGAGTACCGGAGACGACCGCGCTATGGCCTCGGCGAGTGCAGCTGCACCGCCCAAGCAGGCGCTACAAGGCCAGCAAGAAGCGCCAGTCAAAGCCGAAGACCACTACCGTGCGTCGCCTCGTTCGACAACGAGGTTGCACCGCCTCGTTCCTGATTGACGCTCTCTCTCGACAGCCTCGCCGCCGCACGCGGGAACGTCGCCAGCTGCGAGCAAGCCGACCATCTCGATCGACGGGCTCGAGATCCCGCTGCCGTCCTTTGTCGACCCCGCTGCGCTCTCGTCTTCGTCCGATGAAGACGCCGACTCTTCGTCCGACGAAGACGAGTTTGGCGAACCGAAACCGCCCCGCCCCGTCCAGACTTCCAAGTCGACGGGGTTGCCAAAACCGAGGCCGGCGTACTACTACGACGAGTCGTACGATGCCGGAACCGCCGGACCCAAGAGACGACACGGCAGGAGAGGCGGCTTCAAGGGCGTGCCCGTGTTTGAACCGACGATGGAAGACTTTGAAGGCAACGGAGGCTTTTACGGATTCGTCAAGCGGATCGAAAAGTACGGCATGCGGAGCGGAATTGTCAAGGTCATCCCGCCAAAAGAATGGTGAGTGTTTGCGCGAGAGAGCCGTTTCCCACGCAGCCGGCCTGAACCAAGACCATCTCCGGACCATGCGATGTCGTCTCTGCAATGTCGGGCTCAGAGTCGCTGACTACGCGTTCTCCTCGCAGGACCGACTCTCTGCCCTCGGTCTCCGACCCGCTTCGCTCGATCCGCCTCCGCGACGCCATCGAGCAACACATGGTCGGCTCTCAGGGCCTGTACCGCGTCATGAACGAAGCCAAGAACCGGACCTGGAACGCCTACCAATGGAAACAACGCGCCGTCCGACCTCAATCGGACGCGCCGGACGTTTTGGCAGACGAGAAGAAGGGGGACCGGAGCGAGAGGACGACGGTTAGTTCGATGAAGCGGAGGAGAGCAGCGAGTACTGCTGCAGGGTCGGACGCTGCTGCGTCCAAGTCGCCGAACAAGAAGCGCGCGGGCGGTGGCGACGACGCGGACGGCGCCGACGAAGAGGCGGATGCGGACGCCGACGTCGAGGATGACGGCGACGACAAGGCGCTTCCGAAAGGACGTCGGACTCCTGCGCGCAGGGCGAAAGCCGAATTGGCTCCCGAGCCCGCCGCCGCCGCCGCCGACGCCGCTCCGGCGAAGAAGAAGCGCGCCGGCGGTTCCAGCCTGCGGATCGAACCGACCGATGAGGAATGGGCCGACTTTACCGCCTCGTTGTACGACTTGCCGCACGGGATGAACAAGTCGGACTACACCATCGAGCGGATGCGCGACTTTGAGCGTCGGTACTGGCGCACTTTGACGTTTGGCGAACCGCCCATGTACGGCGCCGACATGGCCGGTTCCCTCTTCAAGGACGAGACGCGAGCTTGGAACGTGGCCCACCTCGGAGACTTGCTGCCGAAACTCGCTCCGACCAACTGCGAAATCCCGGGCGTGGTCAGCCCGTACCTCTACTTCGGAATGTGGCGAGCGACGTTCGCTTGGCACGTCGAGGACGCCGACTTGTACTCGATCAACTACATCCACTTTGGAGCGCCCAAGTTCTGGTACTCGGTACCGCAGGAACAGGCGGAACGCTTCGAGCGCGTCATGGAAGGTGCGTCTCTCTCTCGTTCGATTGAACCATTCTCGCCTCCACGTCAGGCGGCTACGTGCAGTTCCTCCAAGCTAAAAGAGTGACCCACAGGCCTCTTCCCGACGGACCGGTCGAAATGCTCTCAATTCTTGCGCCACAAGGCGTTCCTCGCCTCGCCTCGAATCCTCTCGAACCACGGCATCACCTTGAACCGCTGCGCCCAGCTCCCCGGCGAGTTCATCCTGACCTACCCGAAGGGCTACCACTCGGGCTTCAACCTCGGGTTCAACTGCGCCGAATCGATCAACTTTGCGACCGAGAGGTGGCTGCCGCTCGGTCAGGTGGCCAAGCACTGCCACTGCATCGAAGACTCGTGCGTTCGCTCCTTCTCGGGCAATTTTCTTGCATAGTGGACGGTACTCACAACCTCCTGCCGCAACAGCGTATCTATCGACGTGAATATTTGGCTGCGACAGGCAGCTCGGGAGGAGGCGCTCGCGCGAGGCGAACCGTGGCCGTACGACGACTTGGAAGAAAAGGCGGCGCTTGCAGCTGAAGAAGAAGCCGAGCGGGAGCGGCAGGCTAAACTCGACGCGAAGAAACGCGCCGCCGACGCCGCGTCGCTCCCGACCTCCTCGCAGCCGCGCAAAAAGGCGAAAGCGACTCCCGCGTACCCGACATACGTCACGCCGCTGCAGCGTCAGCACCTGATCTTGACGCCGGCGATGCCGGGCGTGCACGCCGCTTCAATCGTCACCATGACGCTGTACCAGGCGATGCATTCACCCGACATCCTCGACGTCATCAAGCAACAGCTCGCGCAGCTCTTGCAGCACCCGTCGGGACAATGGGGCGTCCACTCGCAGATCCGGTTGCAGGCGATCCCGAATCCGCTGCCGAGGCCCGCGTGGCTCGACATGCCGCCTCCCCCTGCGGCACCGGCAAACCCGTACAGCAACGCTGCATTCCACTACTACCCTCCCGGCTCTGGCGCTGCTGCGTCTTCCTCGGGTTCCGGTCACGGACAGTACGGTCCGACGGCTGCTGCTGCTGCGAGGTCGGCAACCCCGCAAGTTCCGCCTTCCCCCCCGCAACCCGAGTGGCCGTGCGCCCTCTGCCCCGACATGAGCCAGGACGGACTGGTTCGGATCGGGGAGCCGGGGCAAAAGAGCAAGAAGAACCTCAAAGCGCACAGGATCTGCGTCACTTTCACTCGTGAGTGCCTCGAGCTTCTCGACCAAGTTGCCGGTTCGCACCTTGTGCAGCGGCGCTGATCTTTTCGTCCGAGTTGCGCTACCAGCTGCCACTTGGATCGAGCCAGATCCCGAGACGGGCGAGGAACTCGTACGTGGGTTCGCGAAAATCGAAAAGGCGAGGTGGAAGCTGGTGAGTCTTGCTTGGCACTGTCTTCCTCTAATCTCGGGAATTTCGGGTGTCGGAGGCTGACCGTATTCCGACGCAGAAATGCCAACTGTGTACCGAGCTGCACGGGACAAAAGGTAAGTGCTTGGCATTATAGGTGCTGCTGCACTCCCCGCGAATTGACGCTGATCCCCTCGCCCCCGCTCAGTCCAATGCACCAAGGGCAAGTGCGCGAAATCGTTCCACGTCACCTGCGCCCTGCAAGAAGGATCGGGCATCTTTCTCGACGCGACCATCCCCGACGCCGAGCACGAAGGCGAGTCGGTCAGTATCCTCGAACAGGCCAAGTCGAGCGAGTCGGCTGCGACGGTGGCGGCGGCGGCGGCGCAATCGTCCGCAGAGGCTGTGACCTCTTCGGAGGCATCGACTCGTGCTCCCGTAACGTCAACGGAGGGAGGACCTGCCGAGCAGGATGCGCCGCCGCCTCCTGCAGCTGCTCCGCCCGCGGCCTCGACGGAAGCGAGCAACAGCTTCGTGCACCTGACCATCCTGTGCCGTACTCACAATCCGGTACGTCGACTCGGGTTCTCCTAGCTTGTCCTCGCGCTGCCACTTCTCGAGATCTGACAGCCTCTCATCGTCAAACAGGACTGGCAACGGCAAGAAGCCGAACGGCGCACGAAGGAGCTGCTCACCAAGGTTGACGCGCTCACGCCGGGCGAGCGGATCCGCGTCAAGACCTCGAACGGCAACTACGACGTCTCGTTCGACCGCGTCGAGCGCGAAAAGGAGTTGCTGTTCTTCTCTTTCGATGACGGGTAAGTCGAGGCTTCCCGGACTCGTGAATCAGAGCGGCACTCATTCGATTGTCCCGACGCGGTGCAGGAAACGCTCCTCGGTTAAGTGGAAGAACGTCGTCTGGCCCGACCCGCCCGAGGTGCTGCGCAAGAAGCAAGAGAAGGCTCTGCGCGCCGAGCGCGAAAAGATGGCGATCCTCGACCGGCCGGCGTACAAGGCTCCGGTCAAGCGCCTCAACACGCCGATGGACTACTCGGTCCAGCAGTCGTACGCTGTCAATGGCGGGTACTATGGCGCGCCGACGCCGACGGGGCCGACGGGGCCGTACCAGCGACCTGCGCAGCCGTACGCGGGACCGCACAATCCGCAACTGCAGCAGGCGTACGGGTATCAGCCCAATTACCCTCCGCAGCAGCAACAACAACGACAAGCGTCCGCGAACTATGGGGGATACGCGTCGAGCGCTCCTTCCGGTTCGGAACCCCGGTTCGCGACTCAGTCTCCAGCGCACCAATCTCAACCTCAACCTCCCTCGGCGTACCAATCCGGTCCTGGTCCTTCGATGTCGGCGTACTACCAGCAACGGCAACAAGAGCAGCAGCAAGAACGCCTAGCCGGCGGGGGCGCCGTTCCGCCCTTCCTGGCCGCTCGGACGGCTCAGATGCAGGCGCACCAAGCTCCGAGTTTTTCGGGCCTGCAGCAGCAGTCGCCCGACGCGCCTGTTCCTCCTCGTCAAGAGCCGCGTCCGGCCGGGCAAGCTTCGACGGCAACCGACTTGCTTGCTGCTGCTGCGGCGGCGGCGGCAGCTCGGAGTGCTTCACCAGCAACTGAAGCGCAGGCATAGTGTCGCCTTTTTTTTCGCTTCTCTCTCCTCTCGTCATCTGCCATACCTTCCTTCTCCTTTGTCCATTCCATCTACCAAAGTGTATTCCTCCCGCCTCCGTGCCCGGTCCATTCTTGATCTCTCAAAACATCGAAATGTAGCTGTTTGTGCTGCGAATTCGCTCCTCCTGCTTTGCAACAAAAACAAAAAGTATTCTGTGTCTCTCCATCGTGCTATCGTCTATCTGGACCAGTGCGAGTGTGCTATACTTTCGGGTGTCTCGGCCGGCGAGAGCTTCACCGCCTCGCTCGGTCCGACGAGTTCAACTTGATCTTGATCTCGACTTCGCTTGCACATACTCGAGGAGCTGCGCTGACGAGATGCTCGGACTCAAGGCAACCATGGTGCGCTCCCTCCTCCTCTCCTCGGCCTGCCTGCGAGCCGTGTCCCTCCATCAGCGGCTGATCCTCCTCTTTTCCCATCTCAAACTCGGCCCTCGTCTCCCATCGCTCTGCCTGCCTGTCGACTGTACTGCCTCTCGGTTCGGGATATCGACGTGCGCGCGCACAGAGCATCATCGACAACTCGGGCGCGTTGGTGGCCGAGTGTGTCAACGTGCTGAAGCAAAAGACTGGGCACGGCATGGCTGGCATCGGTGCGTCTACTGGCCAGAGAGGGAGACTCTGAGACGAATCAGGCAAGACTCCGACTGACTGACTGACGTTGGCTACCACGGGCCAGGCGACGAGATCGTCGTGGTGATCAAGCGCGCGCGACCACAACCTCACGCCTCTCAACTCTCTGCCTCCTCTTCCGGCGGCGGCGCAGGCGGCGGCGCCCCCAAAGTCCGCAAAGGCGACGTCCGTCACGCCGTCGTCGTCCGTACCAAATACCCGACTCGGAGACCCGACGGGCGGTACATCCGCTTTGACGACAACGCCGCCGTGTTGGTCAACAACAAGAAGGAGATGATTGGGAATCGGATCGGTGGAGTCGTCGCGGCAGAGTTGAGGGCACGGGGATGGGGAAAGATCGTTTCGCTAGGTGAGTGATGCGAGCGCGCGTTATGGCGATGGGTGGTCCGCCCTGTGTGACCCGCTTGGTATGGAAGCTGACTGTTGGCGTTTCTGCTCTGCTCCTGAACCGTCAATGCCCTCCTGTATCTCGATCGATCAACACAGCACCCAAGGTCGTCTAGTGTAAGGTGTCGACCAGCATGTAGGAACATCCGGGCGCCGAACGGACACGTCGCGCGACAACCTCTCTTTGTATCACCACTCCTCGTTCCATCCCTTGCAAGACGCAATCTCTCTCTCCAAACTTTCAGACGATGCCTTGAGGATTGCAGAGTGCGTTCTATGACTGGGGTGGAAAGTGGTGGCTGAACGACAACAAGGAATACAAAAAAATAGTAAGACTGAGAACGAGAGAGCAGGGAGCGGCGGCTGCCCTACCGCGGGCCAATTGAAGGGTGCGCGAGTTGCGAGCAACGCCAGGCGACGACGGCCGCGACGGAGGAAGCGGTCGCGAGTCCGGCAACGAAGCCCGTCATGCCGACGAGGAACGGGCACTTGAACGGGTTGCCGTCCGGGTCGCGGTCGACGGGGCAGGACCCGTTCGCCTGGCCGGTGACGAGTCGGGCGACCACGTGGGCGAGGTACCCGAACCGGTCTGAGAAGGACCGCGAGCGGACGACGTCCCAGTAACCGAGGGCGGTGTCCGAGTCCCAACCCGCCAGGACGGCTTGTCGCATCGCGTCGTCCATGCGGGCGAGTTGGTCAACGCTCCACAAGTCCGACACGCGAATCATCCACTGCATCCTCCTCTCGATCGTCTCGGGGTCCTTGGCCGGTTCTTTGACCCGCAACGCGGCGCGGAGTTTGCCCACCTTGTCGATCGCGAGTCCCGCTCCCTCGGGGATAGATTTCTCGATCCGGCGGCGCAGTCTCGCGGCGAGGCGGGGACCTTTGCCATTGGTCGAGACCATGACGCTCAAGGCTCCGCGACGGAGGACCGAGCCAAAGTAAAAGTCGCATTCGGGGGGGACGTCGGCGACGTTGACGGGGATGCGGCGGTGTCGGCATTCGGTGCAGATGCGGGAGGACAAGGTGGCATCGTCTGTTGCGACGAGGACCATCCCGAGGCCGTCTTTGGAGTCCTTGGGGAGCAAGTCGTCGAGGTCTTGGTGTTCTCGATACGGGCGCTTGATCCACTCCAACTCGGTGCCGGGGGAGGAGGGCCGCTGCTCCAAGCGGTACCTGATCTCTGGATCGACCTGGTCATTGTCCGGTGCGACGATGATGACCTTGCGCGGGTTGGCGCAGACGAGGTGGTACAGCCTCGAGGCGGCGACGGTCCCTGCTCCGATCAGCAGGACGGTCTGCTGCGAGACTTGCCAGGCCAGGAGCAGGGATCCGGTCGGTTCGACGGGTGCATACGCTGACATGTTGCTTTATATGCGCTGTAGAGCTGGCAGAGCGAGAGACTCACGCTGAACGGCTGAGTGAGCTCGGAGCCGAGAGCTGAGCGAGAGGGGCGCCACATCCTCCTCTCCAGCTGACTCTATACTTGACTGCATGCTCTTCGGGGAATGGCGGCGCTGTCTAGTGTCCCGCTCCAGCTCGGGACTCGGCGGCGCCTCGGCCTCCTCCCCCTCCTCCTCCTCGCAACCGCACTCGCTCTCGTCGCCGTCTCCGTCCTGTTGCACTTTAAAGCGCCCTCCTCCTCCTCGTGGACGTCGACGGGCCTCGTCAGCCCAGCCGCTTACATTGCTGGACTCGTCAGGACTGGGGCTGCCGAGATCTCGCACCCCGTCAACAACGAGTGGGAGGGAGGCATCGGACCCACCGACTCTTTCAACTGGCAGCGAGGCAGCGACGGTGACCTCGTCCAGCTCCAGAACGGCACCACAGTCACATACCGTAACCCTTTGTGCGTCACCCAGTCCCGTCCCGTCCCGTCCCGTCCCCGTTCCCGTTCCGAGGAGAGAGCTGCTGACCCCCCCCCCGACCGGACTCGCAGTGGGGGCACGTTCGACGCCAATCCGTTCTCGTACGAGGCGAGGGCTCAGCACTTTTCGAAACCGCTCTCGGAACCATGGGACTGGGAGACGGACCGCATCCGCGGCGTCAACCTCGGAGGGTAAGCCGCCAGGGTCACGCGGCTTCCACCGAACAAGGTTGGGACTGACTCCAAACTGATGAAACCTCTGACACAGCTGGCTCTCGCTCGAACCGTTCATCACCCCGTCACTCTTTGAACGCTACCTCGACCATGTACCCGAACCGGCGAGGGACGAATGGAGCCTCTCCGAGCTCGTCAGAGCCGACCAGAGACTCGAACCCTCCGTTGCTCTTGGCGCTGGCGGCGCCGGCGCGGATTTGGGCACAGAGAGGCTGGAACGCTTTCTCCGAAGGGAACATTACGATCAGTTCATCGTGCGTCATTGGACAGTGATGCCATGCTCCTCCTGTGTTAATTTGCACAAGAAAGAAACTGACTCGTTCGCCTCCTTCTCGGCCCTCGCTCCCGCGTACTGTAACGCAACTGTACCGCCGCGCAGACCGAGCACGA
The DNA here is from genome assembly GCA_034406715.1 of Rhodotorula mucilaginosa. NCBI lineage: Eukaryota > Fungi > Basidiomycota > Microbotryomycetes > Sporidiobolales > Sporidiobolaceae > Rhodotorula > Rhodotorula mucilaginosa. The sequence goes on from CP137879.1 coordinate 108,107, forward strand.
CTTTGCCGAGATCGCCGCTGCCGGGTTGAATTGGATCCGTTTGCCATTCCCGTTCTGGGCGATCGAGACCTGGCCGGGCGAACCGTTTCTCGAAAACGTCGCGTGGGAGTGTGAGTCCAAGAGACCTCTCTTTCTCTCCCTTTCTGCCGTACGACTGTAATGACTGACGGATAGAAATGGAACGGAACGGCGAGTCTGCAGATGTGCTCAAAGCGATCGAATGGGCGAGAAAGTATGGCTTGCGGATCAACCTCGATCTGCACTCTCTTCCCGGCTCGCAAAAGTACGTACTATTTCGCCGCACTCTTCCCATTATCTCCCGCCAGTGTGCGTCAAGTGAGCTGAACCGGCTGACTAAAAGCTGTGACGGCTTCGCGCCAACAGCGGCTGGAACCACTCTGGCAAACTCGGCCCGATCGGGTTCCTCCAGTCCGCAATGGGGCTCGCCAACGCCCAACGCACGCTCGACTACCTCGCCGCGCTCGCCGAGTTCTGTACCCGCGACGGAGTGAGGCAAGTCGTCGGGATGTTGAGCGTTGCGAATGAGGTGCCGATGCTGCAAGTCGGGCAGGTGGCGGTCAAGAGTTTGTGAGTGTAGAAGCTTGCCTCGGCGTGCGGTCGACCTTCTTGCGCTGACAGTCATCTCGGATACGATAAGCTACGCCGAAGCGTATGAACGGATCCGGAACGTGACCGGCTACGGAGCGGGCAACGGACCCGTGCGTTCCCTTTTTCGCCTCCCGTCGCTGGACTGCGCCGCCAAGTAACGCGGTTCCCTCACATGTAAATCTCTTCGCTGACTCCGAGCCAACCCCTCTCTTTGGCTGGCTGATCAGGTCATCGTCATCCACGACGGCTTCAAAGGCACGCGTCGATGGGCGCACTTTCTCGAGACGCAAACATCCTTCCGAGTCAACGTCAACGTCAAGGGTAGACCAATCGGCGGCGGCGGTGGTAGTCCGACGAGGAACAAGCACAAGGTTGAGACCAAGACGAGGTGGATCGCGGGACTGGACCGCGTCGCGCTCGATTCGCATCGGTACATGGCTTTCTTGGAGCCGCAAGGGCTGAGCGGGATCGAAGACCATCTCATGAAGGTGCGTCACGCGTCGTCTCGGCTTCTTCGGTCGCTCGTCGAAAAGATCTGAGCATGGTTCCGTGACTGTGACGACTGAGCTCTCGCCCCCATGGTGCTTACAGCCCTGCCTCAAATGGGCTGCCGATTTCAACCGCACGTTTAGCACCTTTGGGATTCCAGTCTCGGGCGAGTTCAGCCTTGCCATCAACGACTGCGGACGGTGAGTGATCCTCTCTCGTCTTCGTGTTTCACGGGATATTCGGCCACGGGTGGCGTCGCTTCCCGCCAAGACCCGTCCATGGTATGCAGCAGGTCACTGACAACCGCCCGTCCGATCCGCAGCTTTCTGAACAACGTCGGCGAGGGCAACCGGCTCGAGGGAACCTTTCCGAACGAGTTGCATCCTCAGTTCCCGCCGAGCGCACCGGTCGGGACTTGCGAGTTCTGGGAGGTCAGTCAAGGGACTCTTGAGAGACTCGCCCTTTTCGTGTGGATTCAATAGGATCAAGGCAGAGATGGGCTCGAAGTTTCCCAAGCACCTTTGGACTGACGCGTTCCTCGATGCAGAGATATGACTTGTGGGACGAGGACATGAAGTCTTCGCTGCAAGACTTTGCTCGTGCTCAGATGGACGCTTTCCAGGTGCGCACTCCCCCTTACGCTAAGTGTATCGAGTCGTCTGCTCACGACCGATATTTACCTCCGCAGAACTGGTTCTACTGGACTTGGAAGACCACCCCATCGAGCCGACACTTTCCTCACCTCGAAGCGAACCCGCTATGGTCCTATTCTCTCGGCGTTCGTCAAGGCTGGCTCCCTCGAGACCCGCGTGATGCGGAAGGGTTCTGCTTCTCGCACCCGCGTGACGGTGTTGCCGAGCCGAGGCGGTACTCTCGTCGTCCGACGGATCCCTGGAAGGTCGGTAAAGCAGGAATGGAAGAAGCAGGTCCGATCCCTCCGGAGGTACGCGAACGAGATCGCGCAACCTGGCCTCCACTCGAACTGAATCCGCCGAACGGCGGCGTCGACGGCGTGGACGGAGCAGGTCCCGAGACTGCGAACTTGCCCGTGTACGAGCGAGGTCGGGAGAACGCCACTCCTCTGCGAGGTCCGGTCGGGAGCAGGAAAGTGCACGGACGGTTGGACTGGGTGCAGCCGATCGAGGGCTGCGACTATCCGGATGCTTGGGGCGGCGTTCAAGACTTTCAAGGGGCGTCGAGGTGCACCGCTGCTGAGCGCGGGGTTGCTTGACACCAGAGGCGTCTGTTTTTTGTTTTCTCTGTGGCAATGTTGTCGTAAATACTACTCGCCTTCTCGCACCACAGCTTGCAACACGTTTCAAGTTTTGCGATTTCAACGAGTCCGGTCGTCTGTCGGACTCCTTGAGATCTAAACAGCGACCGTCATCCGACCTCATCGACTTTCATCCCCTCCCTTTCGATCGAGTCGGCCCAGGAAGCCCGCCTCACGTCGAGCGCGATGTTGGCTTTGCGAGCCGCATCCTCCCGCCAGCTCGTCTTGAGCACAAAGTCGGGATCGATCGCGCGCGCAAACGTCTCGAAGTGCTCGAGAACATAGTTCTCCACGTCGTAGTCGTACAGGGCGAAGGTAAGCGGGCAAAGTGAGGGTCGACTTGGACCGGGCGCATTTGTTGAAGAATCCGACGAGCGGGAAAGCCTGCGGCGGCGAGCGGCGGGCGGTGGGAGATACTGATGCCACAGATCTTGTTGCTGTCGGCCAATGGGCAGATGCTCAGCCATCGCATGTAGAGAGTTTGCGGGCGTGCGCAACGTACCAATTTTCCCAGCGCCTGTGCCTCTTTGATGCGCGGTCGTCGCAGCGCTTCGTACGTCTCGAGTGCTAACGGCACACCATCGGGACGTCCACCAGTGAGAGCCAAGCAAAGAGCTATCGCTGCTGCATCTTCAATCGCTTGTGAGCCACCTTGGAAAGCTGTCGGCTGCGCGCGGGAACGAAATCAGCACGGCCGGACGATCGACAGACCGGTCCGAGAACGAACCATCATAGGGTGGACAGAGTCGCCGACGAAGCAGATCTGCAGCGGAAGAAAAGGCTCGGTAAATCAGAGTGCGACGAACTTGAAACCTGCGGCGGGAAAAGTAGCTTACTCGCCCTCCAGCGCTGATCCATTCCTCCTCCGGCTTCTCGTCAACGATAGTCCAATGCAGCGAGCTCGGAAAGTGCGAGAGGGCAGCCAAGAGGACGGGGTCCCATCCTTGCAGTTCCTTGAGCATGCCTGCGATCGGCTTCTTGTCGCGCCAGTCGAGCGAGGCGAGGCTTCCGTCATCGCGGTGCGTGTAGGTCTGCATTTCATGAGACATTGCATGAGTCAGAGCAGTGGCCGGTTGCAATCAGAAAGAAAAGGAGTGCTCACAAAGGCAAGACCGTTGCCGTTGTCGAGTGGATATGTACAAGCGTGTGCATCGGGGCCGAGCCAGGTGCGTATGGTCCCGTCGAGCAGATCTGCACAGAGGAATAGCGTTGGTCTGCTGTGCGATTGACAATTCGGGCTCTAGACGTACGCGAACAGCGGCTATCAGCCTTGAGCTTTTCCGCCGAGATGGCGGAACGATGAACCGAATAGCCAGAAGGGATTTTTTCGGCGGCCTTGCGAGCGTGCGGCGTGAGTAGCCAGCGCGCCGGAGAGTGCACACCATCCGCCACAATGACGACCTACATTTTGACAGAATCAGGGATGCGACCAGCTCAACCCGAAACGATTTCTGGAACTCACATCCGCTCGCAAAGTCTCTCCCCCTCGCAAGACCACCGCCGGCTCTTCGTTCGAGTCCCAGTATTTGACGACTTCGCTTGCGAGTCGAATCGTGACTCCGAGCAGGCGAGCCTCGGTACCGAGCGAGCCGAGAAAAGTTGACCGTCGACCTTGCAGAATCGGCGCGCCGTGTTGATCGATCCTGCAGCACCACAATGCGGCGGCGATGTTCAGCACGGCGTGGCTGAAAGTCCGAGACGCTCGCTTACGACCAAGGGATGCAGACTCACATGTCACCGATCTGAACCTGCTCAACTATCTTGCCCTTTTCATCCTGAAAGATCCACCGTCCCCCTCTACTCCCTCCCCTCCGATACAGGTCTCCTCCAATGCCCCACCGGTAAAAGATCCGACTGGCGTTTGCTCCGAAGAGGATCGAGTCGCCATGCGGCGAGATGCCGGCAGACCGCTCGCACACTGTGACGGAGAACCCTTGTCGAGCGCAGGCGATAGCGGCCGCCAATCCGGCTACAGGAAGACAATATCAACGTCCGCGTTGATCCGCGGAGAGCGCTGTCGAGTGCTCACCGAATCCCGTTCCTACGATTACGACCCGCAGATTTTCGTTGCGAGCGAGGTCGTCGAATGCAAACGTATCGCCGTCGCCAAGGCTTTCTGCGCAAGGGAACACTTGCGATGGTGGCTCCGTATACTCGCTCGGTGGCAGGCGAACCTGGTGGCATGCTGACAGTAAGCGCTATGCAGCTTGAAAAGTTGCACCGGCTCACCAGTTTCCCTCCTGACGTTCCAGACTTGACTCGGGTTTCCTTCTGTGGAGGCTTGCCCTTGACCAGTCGTTCATGCGAATCTCGTGGCGAGTTTACAGGACTCGCCGCGTCCGAGGTAGAACTCGTCGCTGTCGGTTGAGCGGGAGTGCGGTGACTTTTCGGCGTAGAGCTCTTCTTCTTCACTCCTCGGCGCAAGAAGGGCGGGCAGAGGTTGAGCAGCTGCATCCGTGCTTTACTCGCGAGTCCAAAGCAAGCAGCGAATGAGAGGAGACAGCCACGGAATCAAGTCACGTCTTTGCCAAGGCATGTGGCTGATGAGCCGAGCGCGCAAACGCAAGCATGCGGGGCGCCATCCGTCGCAGCGACGTAGGCTGACCTTGTAAGCAAGCTCAAGTCCGAGTCTGGGAGGGATCGTCAGCGTGTCGGGACAGCGAGGCGAGCAAGCGGGAGCCGGCGAGAAACGCGAAGGTGCGAGAATCGGGAAAGGACCGACGCCCGGCGCAGATCCGCGCAAGACCTCACGCTGCGGCTGGAGACTCGACTTGCCCTCTTGTTGCCCTGTAGCGAGGATGAGCTCGAGCTTCACCAAGCTGGGGCGGTTGGGCGCAGCGGTTGGCGCAGATTCACTGTCGCGGACGCTGACTGGTCTGCCGTCGCGGACCCGCGGAGCAATTACCGAGCTTGGATGCAATACGACTCGACGGGCGCGGCAGCTGGTTACATTTTTGTATGCAAATACTACTGAATGCGGGGACGGAAAGAAGGAAGGAACGACAACGGGAAGAAGATGGCGCAAGAAAACGAGGAAAGGTCCTAGGGAAGTGAGCCGTCGAGCGAAACGGCATTTTAGTCTATTCCCGGCGGCAGCGGCGGGCGGTACGAATCTAGAGAGAAGGCCGGAGTGCGAGGGGCCGAAATGTCGGCAGTTACGGGCCATAGAGGTAGTCGACGGGGCGGAACGGTCCACGCGAGCCGAACCACTTGCCCTGCAGGTGTCCGGATAAACGTCAGCATGCCGCTCTTGTTTCATTTGTTCTTCTCCACTCAAATAGCGACTGACCTTGACAAAGCCGTGCCAGTAGACCCACGGGAAGAAGTCCTGTACGCATTGTCGCGCGGACATAGAGGTCAGACCAACGTGGTGCGACTCGCCGCCGGACCGCGGTACGGGACATCCTTTGAGACGCAAGCGTACCTTCTTGAGGTAGTAGTAGAGCATGTTGGGCTTGTCCTGCGAGCCGAGGATCGGAGCGAACGTCTCCTTCGGAATTCCGCCATACTTGAACTCGGCGAGCCTGTCACGCATTCATCACAAGATCAGCTTCTCGCCCTCCTTCGAAGCCTAGTCGAACACACTCAACCACCGTGCATGTGAATAGGACGTACATGAGTTCGTTGTGTCCGGTCAACAACGGGCACGAAGCGTACCCGTCATACTTGGCCGGCAACTCCTTGCCGTCGTACGCGGCGCGGATGTTGTCGACGAGGACCGGGGCTTGAGACGTGATGGCCGCGGCGGTCTTCGAGTTGGGCATCGAAGAGGCGTCGCCGAGGGAGAAGATGTTGGCAAACTTGGTCGATTGCGTGGTGGCGTTGTTGACCGCGACCCAGCCCGCCTCGTCGGCTGTGCATCCCGCATCAAAGAACGTCATCAATACAACCGTCCACATCAAATAGAATAGTGATGAGAATAGTGAGGAAATGCAGAGGAGACGCACCGATCGGCGAACCCTTGAGGAAGTCGGGCGCGCCCTGAGGCGGCACGACGTGCAAAAACTCAAACTCTTGCTCGCTCGTCTTGCCGTCTGGTCCCGTCGCAAACGTTGCCACCTTTTTGGCATTGTCGATCGAGACGAGGTTGTGGTTAAAGAGTCCGGTCACGTTCCGCTCTTGGCGGATCTTTTCGAGCGCGGCGCTGTACTTGGGGACGCCGAACATGCCTGTCGGGTCGGGGTCAAAAGCGTTAGGTTGAAAGTGAGTACGGCTTTGAGGGAGAGAGATATGACGCACTCGGAGTGCCGGTAGCAAAGATGGGCTCGATCTGATTCCGGACACCGTCCTTGCGCCACTGCGACTCGGCCTGCGAAACTCGCCTCTCCTCTCAATCAGCGTCTGCTTGGTCCGTCGAGGTTTTGTAGAACTGTGCGCACCATCCAAAGGACCTGTACGCCGATGAAACGATGGCAGCAAGATGAGTGTGAAAACGGGTCAGCTTCTCTCAGTGTCGCTGCATCCGTGATCTCCTGACGTACCTTCTGCGGAGCACCGGCGCACTTGATGATACCAGCCGGCTGAGTAAAGATCTGCAGCAGCAAAAGGGTTCGGTATCAGCCACTCTCTTCGTGATATGCTCGCGGTCACCAGATCGGAAGCGAGAACCGATACAACCAGGTCCGGCAGACTCACGGCGCGACCCTCTTTAAAGTTCTGGATGTTCTTCCAGGTCTTTTCGCACGAGTCGACCGAGTAGATGGACGAGACGGGCCCGTTGGGGTTGTCGAGCCCTTCGCGGAGGCCCTTGACGGCGTCAAAGTTGATCTTGAGGCCGGGAGCGACGACGAGGAAGTCGTACCTGGTCGCAAGGAAAAGGAGACATCAGCACAGGGTCTTCCCTCGAGTAAGCCTGGAAAAAGGGGAAAGAAGGCGCCTGATCTGAGGGAGAGAATCTCGCGGCTGACTTACTTGAGGGTCGAGTTGTCGGCGGTCGAGACGGTGTTTTGCTCCGGCTGGAACGAAGTCACGGCGGTCTCGTATCGCTTGACGCCTCCCGGGATGACTTCCTGCATGGGCTTTTGCATCTTGCTCAGAGGCTGGAGGCCGGTGCCGCTGTTTTCGGGAGTAAGGTTAGCTCTCGAGGTCTCGCCAGCCTGTGACTTCCGGATGGGCCATATGAGCTGTTGGAGATACGTACACAAGGGTCCATCCTGGCTGGTCTGCAATGGCAAAGAGTCCAGGTGAGCGAGGTGTACACACGAGCAGAGACAACCTGTCGCAATCACGCCACTTTGCGCAGATCGGGTTCCTTCTCCAACTCACAGTGGTGCGTCTTTGCCGGCTCGACGATAGCAATATCGCCCTCGTTGAGCGGGCGTCCTTCAGCTGCGAACGCGCGCTGCAACTGGGCTGCGACTGTGACGCCGGCTGTGCCACCTCCGACGACGACAAACTTGTGTGCGGCGGTCGAGGCGTTCCGGGCAAACGAGCGCGCGAGAGAGGCGCCGGTCGGGCGGACAGCGGCGAGCGTGCGAGAGGACAGCATCTCTGGTCTCGAGTCTCTCACTGTGAGTGCACACAGAGGTGAGAGGACAACTCGAAGCCCGAAGCCGCGAGAATCACTCACCGCTTCCGCGCGTTTGCCGCCGCGCGGTCCGCGGATTTTACGGCCGTCTACAGCCGGTCATCCCCTTATAGCCTCAAGCTGCCTCGGAGGGGAAGAGACAAAGCTGCGCCAGTCTGTAAAGACTCAGCACCGGCCTCTAGCGGCGGCTCGAGAGCGTAGACACTGTCTGCGAGTCTATACCCGCCGCTGACGCCGGCTGAGAGCTGAGCGGCTCTCGGCCGAGGCGGCTTCGACTCGCTGAGTCTCTCTCTCGCGCTTAGCAAACACGCACCAGAGCTGGAGACGAGCTTCCATGACCGCAGCGACTCTTGCCTTCCGCCAGATCACTCGCACCAGCGCGTCGCGTCCATTCACCGCCGCCGCTCGCCGAACTCCCGCCGCATTTCGACGGATTCCCGTCACCGCTACAACCTTCGCACGCACCGTTCACACCGCCCCAGCGCTGCCCAGTCGAGCCAGGACAGCGAGCAGCATCCGCACTATGGCTACGACCGCCGCCGCCAAGAGGAAACCCACGCCGCCGCTCGTCCCGTTCCGGACGCACTCGCCGCAACCGAACGCTTCCAAGGACACGCCGCTCACCCACGTCTTTTTCCACCAACCCACCTCCACCTGGACGTATCTCGTCGTGTGCCCTACCACGCGCAAAGCCGCCGTCATCGACTCCGTCCTCGACTTTGACCCAGCCACCAACACCGTCTCGACCGAGACCGCGGACGGGTTACTCGCCTTTGCCGAGCAGGAGCACATCCATATCGAGCGGATCCTCGAGACGCACGCCCACGCCGATCACTTGACCGGAGCCGCGTACCTCCAACTCCGCCTCGGAGGCAACCCCGCCGCGTTCGACTCTGAAATCGAACCCCTCGCCGCTTCGGCCACCGCTCGCATCCCCATCGGAGCCTACTCTGCCGTGCGCGAGACTCAGGCCCACTTTGCCAGACTGTACGAGGTCCCGATGGAGGAACTCGAGAATGCGTTCGACGAGCTGTACGAAGAAGGGAGCAAACTCCGGATCGGCGACTGCGAGGGAGAGGTGTGGCACCTGCCCGGGCACACCGAGTGCTCGGCCGGGTACGTCTTTGGCGACGCAGTCTACACCGGCGACTCTGTCCTCCTCGTAAGTACCCCACCCCTGTTCTCCGGACGACTTCTTTCCCGCTCTGGACAAGAAGCTGACTCATTCGCCGTCCTAACTCGCGCGCAGCCCTCGATCGGTTCCGCCCGCGTCGACTTCCCCGCCGGTTCCGCCACCCGCCTCTTCGCCTCCTCCCAACGCCTCCTCTCCCTCCCTTCCCACTTCCGCCTCTTCAGCGGCCACCACTATGCCGCCTCGCCGACTTACGAAGGCGGCAACCGCTGCTCCGCCACGGTGGGCGAGCAAAAGGCGCTCAATAAACACTTCAAGGAAGGGACGGCACCGGAAGAGTTTGTCAAGATGAGGGAGGAGAGGGACAAAGAGTTGAACGAGCCGAGGTTGTTGCACCAGTCGCTGCAGGTGAGCCGTCGCTTTCTTTTTCCCCAAACACGGCTCTACTTTTCCTTTCTCTGCCCGAGACTGGACTAGTGACTTACCCCTTTACCTGCTCGGCTAGGTCAACATCCGCGCCGGTCGCCTGCCCAAGGGGAAAGACGGACGCCCGTACCTGCGCATCCCGCTTCACGCGCCGGCTATCCTCTAGATGAACCCGGCCACTCTCGCTTCCTTTCCGCATCGTTCCAAATCGCAGCCCCCAATAAGTCAATGTACATAAAAGCAGCATTTCCTACATCCCATGTAGATACCCCCTTGAATCGAATTGGAGTGTCTTTTTCCCATGGACTGTTGTCGGTGTTTCTCGGCTTCTTAGCCACGCTTTCAGACGAGCTGACCGACTCGAGCGCTATGTGCATCAAGATATCCCTTTGGTCCGTCGCATGTACCTCGGAGTGCCGCCGAAGACGTTTCGCAAATCTCTTGTTTGCTCCATATGAAATCCGAGCTTCGTTTTCGACTCCCGATACCGCTTTGCAAAGGCGGCGATTCGCTCGACCTGCACTACACTTGCGCACCGTCACCTTATCAGCAAACCTGCCGAGCCGATTATCTTTTTTTCCTTTCGGAGGGTCCGCGGACCGCTCAGTCCCCTTCGAGTCGTTTGCCGCATCCGCTAGCGCTCATGCTTGCGTCCTCCCTTTGACTTCCTCACCTAGCCACTCCTCGAACGGGTCTATACCTGTGCCGTGCCAGCTATCCGGGGCACCGCCTCCTATCTTCCGTACGCTTGCGCCGCTCTCGCTAGCTTTTCTGGCGTCGCCTGGGCCTCATTCGCGCGTGCGGTGGCGCTCGCAGTTCTCGGTTGACGGACTGCTACACGCCGACATGACGCTACAAGGTACCGCTGTATGACATGGACCTCGGATGCCGTTTCTCATAGAGTACGAGCGTCTCCTCTACAGCTTGCGTCGGCAATCAAGGCTTCCATCCGGCGCCGGCTTGATCCGACGCTAGCAGACTAGCACGCACGGTACAGCGACCTTGATTACGGTCCAGATGGGCGCAGGCTCTTCAGATAGAGACGGGGAGTCTTCTCCAAGCAAATGGAAGACGTACGCGGTCGCTGTTCTTTTCGGCGGCTGCATCTGAACTTGCACCGACGCTGACCGAGGTCACACCCTCTCGTAACGCCACACCGCTTCGGACATCGGCTTCCGTTACGTATGCGAGTTCTGAGTGGAGGTCAGGTTAGATCTGAGGCCGACCGGCAGTTACGTTGTTGGGGGTGGAGCATGAGACGGCCAGGAAGAAGATAGCGGGACGTCGGATCGCCGGCGCTTGCCTTCAACGACGAACGCATATCGCTGCGTACGTGGCGTCAAGGCTTGCTGTCAGCTTGCCTGCTGGATGTTGCAGCTATGCATGCTTGTCAAGGACAGCTTGAGCGGGGGACGTCCTGGCGCTGCCATCAACTGAAGCTGCAGCTGCCCGCGTGGACACTCTGCATGGCCTCCACTTTTGATCAACCGCATGCCGTCATCGATCACCTCCACAGAGGAGGGATCGTCTCCAGCTGCAGCTGCTTCCCAAAAAGAAGCCTCTCGCCGTCTCACCGCTCTCTTTCCTCTCCTTTCCCCAACGCTTGCGTCTTTCACCGACTGCACGCACCCTTTACTACAAAATGGCTACCGAGAACAAGTTCATGGGATGGTGCGCCCTCGGCGAGGACTCTATCGAGGGAAAGTTCAAGTAAGAGGCCTGCCCACGTTCACCCGATATGCCCCCGGAGCGCTCTCGATCGCTGACAATCGGGACGCTACATAGGTGGCAGGAGTACGAACCGAAGCCTTTCGCGGACGATGATGTCGAGATCAAGGTGAGAGAAGGCAGGGAACTGTTGTCAACTTGCACATATGGCTCCGAGTACTGATTGCCTTCGCGCACCACCGGGGGATGTTCTCTTTCACCTACGCACCCACCTCTACAAACAGATTCAGTACTGCGGTGTGAGTTCTCCTTATCTTCTTCTCATCTCCGCCGGTCCACATTCCGTCGCTCGTTCTCTTGCCGCGAGGAATTGTACGCAGGTTCCTGACCGGTCTACAACCTCCATACAGATTTGCGCTTCGGACTTGCACACTGCTTCCGGAGGATGGGGCAAGGTCGACTACCCGCAGGTGCGTTCTCGCTGCCGTCGAAAATCGGAAAATCTCAACGTCGATCCCGGATCTCTAGAATTCGATCTCTGACCTTCCCTTGGCCCGTCTCTACAGGTCGTCGGACACGAGATCGTCGGCGAGGCTGTCCGCGTCGGCAAGGACGTTAAGCACGTCAAGGTCGGCGACATCGTCGGCGTCGGTGCTCAGAACGATTCTTGCCTCGAATGCGACTATTGCAAGGCGGACCGCGAGCAATATTGCGAGAAGGGCCAAGTCGGCACCTACAACGGGAAGTACTACCGCCAGGAAGTCGCCAAGGGCGCCAAGTCGTACGGCGGTTACGCCGACTTCCACCGCGCTCCGGGTCACTTCGTCGTTCGTATCCCGGACGGCCTCGATCTCGCGCTCGCTGCCCCGATGTTGTGCGGTGGCGTGACAGTTTTTTCGCCTTTGCGCCAATATGGTGCCGGTGGAGAGAAGGCGAAAGATGTCGGGATTGTCGGTATCGGAGGACTAGGCCACTTTGGCCTCCTCTTCGCCAAGGCGCTCGGTGCCAACGTGACGGCCATCTCGCACTCCGAGTCGAAGAAGGCCGACGCCGAGAAGATGGGCGCGACTCGCTTCATTGCGACTCACAGCGGGAAGGACGACGACTTTGCTCCGTACAAGCGCTCGCTTGACCTCATCATCTGCACGACCAACGACAAGGACATGCCCCTCCTCGGTTACCTTTCCCTCCTTCGTCCTGGCGGTAACCTAATCCGTGAGTTCCCGTGTCGCTCTCCCTCGCGTTGCCGAGATCCAGCTGACATAGGAATGTTGTGCATAAAGTCGTCGGTGCGCCGGAGAAGCCATTCCCCCCGGTCCCGGCATTCCCGTTCATCATGGGCAACGTACACCTCGGCGGTTCCGGTCAGTCATTACATCCCATAGTGTCGCCGGAGCACCCCGACTGACTTTGTCCATTTTCCAGCCATCGGCTCGCCGAAGATGATCAACGAGATGCTCGAGCTCGCCTCGAAGCAGGACATCAAGCCGTGGGTCACCAAGCGGCCGCTCGAGGACGCCAATCAGGCCGTCGTCGACATGCACAACGTGAGCTCTTTGTTTCGGTTCGTTGTCGAACGGGCGCTGATTTTTTCTTCCTTCCCGTGTGCAGTCGAAGGCTCGCTGTAAGTCTATCTTGACGAAGGGCGTAGTGTGTCGTTTTTCGCGGTGCGCTAATCTTGCTTTACCTCCGCAGACCGCTACGTCCTCGTCAACCAGAAGAACGGCGGCAAGCTCTAAGTGCGAGAGTAACGTGCTCCCCGTGACGCAAACTAGAGTAGATCCAGCGCAATGTCTATACTTCGTCTGCCGTACATGGATTTGTTGACATCAGGTCCTACGTCGGAATCGCTGGTCTCGTGAGCTGGTGCTCCCGGAATACCGAGGAAAGCTTTGCCAGAAGCGGTACTTGTTTAGCCTTTTCTCTGATCTCTCCAATACCTTGGCTTCTGGGCAGTGTAATTTAGTGTGTACTTGAGGACCAGTAGCTTGAGGTACCGTAAAGGAGGTGTTCGTACTCGAGCTCGAGACTTCGACGGTGCGTACTCGCAAATCAAACGATCTAGTTAATAAAGATCTAATCAGAACTGTAATATTAATGCGGTGTTTCGAACCGCGGCGGCTGGCGCCGATGCGAGCCGCTCGCGTACGATCGAACTGCGGACCTCTCTCGCTCACCGACATGCTCTTCGCATCGAAGCTGAGCTGCTGAGCTTGACTGAGCTCGACTGAGCCGACGTACAATGCAAATCGGCTGTACGATACCGTGCGAACGCTCCGCTCAGGCCGTCTGCTTGGCTGGGAAGGTGTGCCCGCAACTTTCATCGGCGCCACACATCCATAGCCGACTCTTTTCCTATGCACAGTAATATGTAGTCGAAGGGCGATCCTCAATATCCCTAAACGCAAAGCTCCTCGATCTTCAGTGCGTGTTCCGCGAAAGGTGCAAGGGCTCCACGAAACTTTCTGCCCATCGGACCCGGATTCGCCCTGGTTTCCTTGACCACGATCAGTAGAAGGCTAGGTGCGAAACGGCTAAACAGCCGCTTTCAATTACCTCCCCCAGCAATTATGCAGATGCCACAGGCGATCGGACTCCTCGCGCGCGCAGCGGAAACAGCATCTGCCGGTCCTCGTGAGCCCAGGAATCGCGATCTCCTCTGGACAGCTCCTTCGGAGCGAGCCCTTGCTTCTTTGCTTCACTCTGTGTAGTTGAAGCCGTTCGCCATCATGACGGTCCCCGCTACGCTGAGCCCTGAGCAGAAGGATACCGCTCTGACCGACTCTCCCATGCTTGCGCCGTCCGAGATCAACGACGTCGATGCCAAAGCGTCTACCTCGGAGAGCGACCTTCGCCACCTAGAGGACCTCAAAGTCTCGGACGATGAGCTCTTCGGTGACTTGACCTACAACCAGCTCTCTCTATACGAGAAGAAGTCGTGCGTGCCCGATCTGCAAACTCGCGCGAAAAAGACTTTCCCCGCTGACATCGCTCTTTGCGGCTACAGGGTTCTGGTGCGCTCGTTCTGCGGTACAGTGAAGTATCGTCGATCTCGCTAATTCTATCGTCAAACCGCAGATTAACCGCGAATTCGACCGCATGGTGCGTAACGACGTTCTGCCCTTTGGCACGTGACAATCGTCGAGAATGCTGATCCGCCATCACCGCTTTCCAGAATGCTGTCTCGCGCTTCGGAATGGGACGATACCAGGTGCGTTGACTGCAGCGCAGATACTCGCGTCGCCGCCTCGCCGGGAAGCCCGCAGCTGACTTTGATTGCTCGCGCAGTGGTGCATCTTCTTCCTCTGCGGCTTCGGCTACTTCCTCGATCTTTGCTGGGCGCAAGTCTTCGGTCTCGTTGCCGGACAGATTCAGCAGGTACGCTCCCCCCTCCCTCGACTACCTGCACGAACTCCGAGGTGGCAAATTCCTGACGTGCGACAACGCTGACTCCGCGCCCGTGTCGACTTGCAGGAGCTGGATGTTCCGAACAACAAGATTGGCAACCTGAGCGTGCTGTTCAGTGCGGGAATGACGGTCGGAGCGTTGTTCTGGGGTCTCGCCGTCGACATCATCGGCCGACGGTATGTCACGTTCTCCAACCTTGTTCTTGCTTCTGCGTTCCCGTGCTGTTCCGGCACCGGCTGACGTTCTGTGTCGCGTCGTGTAGATGGGCATTCAACCTTACGGTGAGCAAGCACTCGGATCGGGTCGGAATTATCCGTGCTGACGGACATGCACTTCGTCGCAGTGCCTCATCTCGTCTGTTTTCGGTCTCATGTGAGTTCGATTCGTGCTCAGCGACAGTCATCTCGGGAGTATATTGACGCGACACCTGCAGCTTCGCCGCTCCGAGCAACTTCGACGCGCTTTGCTTCCTTACGTTCTGCATCGGACTCGGCGTCGGCGGCAACATCCCGATCGACGCTACCATCACCCTCGAATTCCTGCCCAACAACCGTCGGTTCCTACTTTGCGCCCTATCGACTTTCCAGCCCATCGGTGTCGTGGTCGCCTCGCTCATCGCGTGGGGTCTCGTGCCGAACTACGCTTGCGACACGGCGCTTCCATCGTGCAAAACTGGCGAGACGCCTTGCTGTGGACGCTCCGACAACATGGGATGGCGGTACACGATTATCTGCATCGGCGCGTTGACGCTTGCGATCTTCATCGCTCGATTCGTCATCTTCAAGTTCTACGAGTCGTGAGTCTGGTTCCGCTCTCTCCCAGCACCTGGTTTCGCTTTTCCCCCGCACCTCCGGTACCGGACCATCATGGAGCTTTACATGCTGAGCAATCACCTCCCACAGGCCCAAGTTCTTGCTCGCCAAAGGCCGCGACGAAGAGGCCGTCGACGTGCTGTACAAGATCGCCGCCTTCAACAAGCAGCCCCCTCCTCAGCTCACGATCGATGACTTCCGTCTCCTCGACAAGGAGTACAGCGAGAGCCGTTCCATTCACTCCGACGAACCCTTGCACGAGGGCGCGAAGGAGCTCAACACGAAGCAGCTCACCAAGTCGCGTCTCCGTCAACTCGTCGGCCAGTTCAAACACCTGAAAGGCCTCTTCAGCAGCAAGCGCGCGATCTGGATCAGTGTCTCTCTCTGGATCGCTTACGTGCGGGCTTTCTCTTGGCTTGACTGGAGCATGAGCATCCGTTTTGCGACGCTGACTGCGTACCCCGTGCAGATGGCGCTCTTCTGGTCCTTTTCGGTGGCGGGCGGCTACATCCCGCTCATCTTGCGCCAGAAGGGTATCGACACGTCGCAGACTCTCAACCAGACGTACATCGGCTACATCGAGGTCTACACCCCCGGAGTAAGCTGCTCCTGTCAGCGCAATATTGCTTCCTAACGTCTGACTGACGGTTCTATTCTCCCTTTGCGCACTCGCAGATCTCCGCGACCATCTTGGGTGCTTTCGTAAGTCGCTTTTCAACTCCTTCAGATCCGCCTATGCGGGGAACTACGCTCATCCGAAGTGCCTGCGCAGCTCATGGAAATCCCGAAGCTCGGCCGTCGATGGGCAATGGTCGCCTCCGCCGCGTTGATGGGCACGTCGTTCTTCCTCTACGCTACGGTGTCGTCGTTCGCCGGCTACAACGGCATTAGTCTGCTCGAGTACTGGGCGCAATCGCGTGAGTAACCGTCGGAGCGATCTTTCCCTCGAAACTCCGCACCGGGGCGACTTTTCCGCCGTTTCTTGCGCTTTTTAGCCCCTACGGTTTCGCTGCAGACACTGACGACGCCCTATACGTCAAAAGTCTATGCAGGATTATTATATGCATTCACTGTCTCTCTCTTTCACTGTGCTTTCGCTGTCGTACCCATTTCTGACCCCGTTTCTTTCCGCTCACAGCCGGAGATCTTCCCCGCTCCTTACCGCGGCTCCGGATCCGGCATCGCATCCACTCTGGGTCGACTCTCGGGTACTGTCGCGCCCCGCGCGGCTGGCACGTTCTTCAACCCGCGATCCAACGGCGTGAGTTTCCTGCTCCGTCGCATTCGTCGTCGAGTCGAACATGCACTGATCGCTGCGAGGTGGAACAGGTTCTCTACATGGCCGGTGGCGCAGCTTTTGTATCTATGATTGCCGTCGGTTGCGTGCCCTACGAAACCAAGGGCCGTCACACATTCTAAAGACTGTCTATCTTATGCTTCTTTGATAATATGGAGACTTTCAACATGTGTAGCCTATCTGTAAGGCGCTACTTGCGTGGCCTCTTAGACAAGGAAAGGAGGAGAGTCTCAGGCTGGAGTGACAGCTCTAGGGGAGCAGGTCGCCCAACAATCAAGTCCTCAGCTGGGTCAGAATGACTCATCGCTTTGCCCTCTATGCATTGAGAGAACGTCAGTATCGGAGGGGAACTGTATATCGGAGAAAAGGGATGCGTGAACAAGACCGACGATGCCGACGTCCTTCGCCTTCTCTCCTCCAGCACCTTACTGGCGCAAAGGCGGAAAACGGTCAGGCCACCGCACAACATTGGGGCAGCGAGCGCGAGATCAAGGCCGTGCGGGAGACGAACGACGAAGTGACCCGGAGCGCGGTGGAAGTCGGCGTTTAACCGCCGTACGACTTGACTTGGCGCCCTTAAGCTTGGCGACTTCCTGGCGACGACTGGCGTTGCCCCATCCTGTTTCCAGCGAAGAAGAGCAACATCAAAAAGATTGGCGTGCATGTTTAGTCGCCTGCGGCGGCGGCGTGCAAGCTCATGCGCCTTCGCCGGCTGGGCTCCAGCGGCGCAGTCAATCTCGCAGCCTCGCAGGTGTGTAATTGATTCTTCGCAGTCCCGCGTATCTCAACATACATACCTCCGGAAGCAGTGTGCAGCTGTCAGCAATCGAGAGTCGGGCGGATGTGTCGGATGAATGTGGGCTGCAAGCCTCGACTCGGGCGTTTGCGGAGCTCGAGCTCAGCCGGGTCATACGAGCGTATCTCCATCGTGGGAGTGCTGGAGCAGACAGGACCTCCGCGGACACGGAGTTGGGAAAGGCAGATACCGCCTATCTAGAGCATGCAGAGAAGAGGAGGAGAGGAGTTCCGGCGAGGTCGACACCGCTTAGGAAAATCCGTGGTGGCAAATCTCGACACCGATCGCGGGTTCTGATGCGCGTACGCGCAGAATCAGCGTGGGGCCGGCCGTACGCAATGACATGGCGCGAGTGGACGCCGGCTCGGCAGAGGCATCAGCCGCGAGAAAAAGGGCCTCCAAGCGAAAGGGGGGTGAAACGGCGTTTCCGCCGTTCGTAGCCGAAGAAAAGGTTGTATCGGCGCACAGCAACGAGCGCGCAGTAAAGTCAAAGTTCAGCGCATGTGGCGAATGAAGGGAACGGACAAGATGATCTCGCATCCTTGAAGAAGCAGAGATCCGAAAAATCACGTGAGACGACGGTCAACCTCGCAGACGCCCAGTCCAAGGCCTGCGTAGCATCCGCTAGCTCCACAGTACGTCTGAGCAACCCCGCAGTGCATCCCCGAGGCGGAAGGTCCGCAGAAAAGGGCGAGATGGTCGAGGGAGAATGCCGTTACAACGGGAACTACGCGGAGACCCTCGCGAGGACTGAAAACACGAGAAAAACTCGCGTTTTAAAGCCCAAGCTTGGTGCGACGCCAGTGGCGACGCTTGGCTGTGGTCCCAGGACGTAGTAGAGCGTCAGTGGCGGTCAGAAAACGAGTTCCGGAGCGATTTCCGGTGGTGGGGCGATTTTCCGCCGTTTTGACGCTCCCGCCACTCGGCAAAGGTGTGGTCACGTACCGTTGTACTGGATCTTCGAGTCCGACTTGAGGCGGAACCACTGGGGGATCGGGCTGTAGAGGATGCAAGAGTCAGCGAAAAGGAGAGAGGAGAGCGAGGTGACTGGAGCCGATGAGGGCTGACGCACCGGTTCTGCTTGGCAGCCTTGGCCAGGACGACCTTGGTACGGAACGACTTGTTGGAAGGCATCTCGCTGTAGGGTGCCTCGAAAGAGACAGGGAGAGAAGGGTCAGTTCCGGCGTTCAGGGTCTCGCGTCCAGGGTCGCCTGTTTCGTGCATCGGTTTCCCCCCAGCATCCATAGTGCCCGTATAGAGTCGCCAGCACTCAGCGAGACCGCCCGCTCGTCCGATGCCGTGATCGAGGTGACCGCGTTGCCCTCCTCCCCCCTTTCGTCCGCCTGAAAGTCGACCGAGCCGCATCGTGCCCTCCTCCGCTCTGTGCGCCTCTGCCAATCTCCTAGACCGCGTTTTCGACCATTTTCGGCGTATTCCCTGCCCTCGAAAGTCGCCCAGCGTGCCTTCGGTGCGTTTTCGTTCCAAACGAGGGAGGCTCGTCGCGCCGATTTGGGGGTCGAGCTCTGCAAACCGAGTCGGCGTCGTCACGACGTCGAGCGGATTGCGTGATGGGCGAAACTGGTCGCTGATAATTGGTGTAGACGGTAGCTGAATTGGTCTGGAGCTTACACTCGGTGGTACGGCGAGGAGAGAGTACGACGAGAACCAAGGCAAAGGCGGGCGAGCGCGGGCAACTTCTCAACTCGACTTTGGCGCGCATTCGAGATTGGTTCAACGTGGACACGCTCTCTCTCCACGACAGCTATACGGAGACGTCTGCAAGGTAGCGAGAGATGGCCAGCATCTCGTTCTGCAAAGAGTGGTGCGTTTCCCTCCCTCTTGCTCCACCGCCCTTGTGACTCACCTCCCTCCCTCCCCACAGCAACAACTTGCTCTACCCGAGGGTGAGGGTCCACGAGACTGTCCATCCAGGCGACCGACTGACCGACTGACTGACTGGGGAACGCGTGCACTGGCGCAGGAGGACAAGGTGCACCACGTCTTGATGTACGCGTGCCGCAACTGCCCGTACGAGGAAGAGACCCACAACCCTTGCGTCTACAAACACGACTTGATCGTCGCCGCAAAGTAAGCACGCGCACTCTCTCTTCTCCGAGACTCCTCTTCCGGAGCGGGCGCTGACCGCCCACGTCTTCCCGCAGAGAGACGGCTGGCGTGACGCAGGATCTCGAAACGGATCCGACGCTGGTCAGTCTTTCTTCGTCGGCGCGCTATGACGAGGATACTCCGGTACTGATCGGAGCGACATATACACAGCCTCGGAGCAACATCACTTGCCCGCGATGGTAAAGCTGATGCCCGCCCTCCCTGGTTCCCGAAAGTCGAAATGTGGCGACTGACCCAGTCATCGCACCCTCGTCTTTCAACGACATGCGCTCCACAGCGGTCACCAAGAGTGCGTCGAACCCTTTCGCTCGCCATGAGACTGAGAAAGAGGAGCAGCGAGGGAGAGGAACCATTTCGCGCTGACGCCCGCACACTCGAATCACAGGAGCGTCTTTTTCGGCGATCAAGGTCGACGAGCTCAGACCTCCATGACCCTGTTCTACAACTGCACAAAGTGCGTCTCACTCAGAGTCGCGGGCGCGCGGCGGCCCTGCTCTCCTCTCCTCTCCTCTCTTTCTTTGCAACCGCCGCTCCCGGTCACCCCTCGCACCTACTGACCATCGAAATGCGAAACCACAGCTGCCACCGTACTTTTTTGGATCCCAAGTTGACCCAACGACGCAAGGAGCAAGCGGCGCAGCAACAGTGAAAGTCAAAGGAGGCTTCGCAGGTTAACGACTTTTGAACCGACCCCGGCCCCCTCCGGCGCGCCTCGGTCCTTTTACCCTTTGATCGACCGGGATCGAAGAACCGACAACGCGACTCCCCTCGACGGACCTCTCTCTTTTGTTACTGCAGGGCGACAGGATGGCGTGGCCGCCCCCGTTGGTTGCCGTTGGACGGAGCCGCCGGCGGAGGACAAGATGGGCCAAGCTTCTTCTTCTTCTCTTTCGAGCCTTCGACCCTACTTTCCCCGTCTTTGTTCGATTTCTCTCTCTCTCCTCTCTCTAACTGTTGTCTGTACAAACAATCCCCGCATTCCCAAGCTGCAACCGGTCGGTCCCACTTCCTGGAGCCCGACTCGAGAAAAGGGGTCGGTCTCGGTTGGTCGGCCAACAAGCGCGTGCAATTTCGCCAGGGGGCTCAGATTACCACGACCAACTTACTGCTGTACGGCTACTACAGTAATCGGCGGGTTCCGAGAGCCCATTCGCCTCGAATAGGCATGCGCCGAGAGCTCCCTCCCCCTCTTTGCTTGAGTTTCCCGCCCGATGAGAGAAGAGGTCTTGGCCTCAAAGTGTTCCCCCCAAGCCGCGCCAACGTTGCGGAGTGTAACTACGCTTCTGTCCTTTTGTGCAAACTGGTCTCCCGTAAAGATCCTGCTCAAGTGAGGGGTCATTTAATTCCTGTACTCGAAGCGAGACAAGCGACGGCGATCCAAAGTCGCGCGCCAAGTCCAACCAGCTGCAGTCGACCTCGCGCCGCTCACTCGACTCGAGTGACAAAGACACTTACAGGTCAGTCTACACGTTCCCCCGTCCCACGGCCCCCGTGCCCCCGTGCCCCCGTGCCCGCGTGTGCGTGTCGAGGTGCGCGTGCGCGTGTGCGGTGCAGCCGAACCCTCGAACCCCCGCGACGGAGGTACCGAGCCTCGTCTCGCACTAGAGGCAGAGGCAGGTGCATAGGTAGCTTCCCACTCAGCTAGAGTACCTCCTCGAAGTGGTCCGGTGCCCGCTCGAGGCTCTCGTCGCCCGCAAGAGACCGCGGGGTCGGTGCATCGCATCGCTCGGCAGCCAACAACGACGAACTCGGCGCCCTTCCTTCTCCCGATTCTCTCCCACGCCCGCACCAGAGACGAGTGTGCACCGTACATTCCAATCTGACCGTCTCTTGCTACCCGTCGATAGACTCGGTCCGGATCTCGTGGCACAAAGGAACGAGACGAGCTCGAGACGAAACCCAAACCGTACGACTTGACGAATACCCTTTGGCACGCACGCCCGGGTACGCGCTCTCTCCATGTCGGGCCGCAACCCCGCGCAGCAGCAGCGCTCGTCCGCCGACTTGTACGCCTCGATCCCCCTCTCGGACGGAGCCTACCCGCCGATCCGGTCCATCACTCCCCAAACCCCTCAAGTCGTCTCGCCGACGTATGCCCAACACCCGCCACAACAGACACCGCCTTCGTACCTCGCCGAGCACGGTCGCACGCCGAGTACCGCGAGTGACTTTTCCGCGAGGGATCCGTTCAGGGCGAGCATGCCAAACTCGAGACCTGGAACCGCGACCGGAGGAGGCGCGTACGACCCCCCCGCGAGCAACGATTACCCCCTTCACGGAGGAGGAGGTGACGCGAGCGGGAGGTACTCGCCTTCGGATCGCGGATCGGTCAACGGCGGGATCGGCAGCGGCAGTACCGACTGGGGGTCGAGCGCCAACTTGAACCAGATCATGTACCGCAACGGTCCCCCCGGCGCTCAAGCCGGCAGGAGTGACAGCTACCTCGGCGACAAGGAAGTCCTCGCCGGTGGCGGAACCGGTCCCCGCGACGCCGGCACCCTCCGCAAGAAGAATTACGCCGCCGCCGCCGGCACGGGAGACTATGACCCTCTCGGTGGACCCCGTCGGACCGGTCCCGGCGGTTGGTGGTCTCGCAAATCGACCCTCGCGAAATGGCTCCTCGCCCTCGGCGCGTTGCTCGTCGTGATCGCCGCGATCGCGATCCCCGTCGGGATCGTCAAGAGTCGCGACAGCTCCGATTCGAGCAACAAGGTCAATGCGGCGGCGCCGGAGGCGACTTCCTCGTCGAGTGTCAATGACGGGACCGAGGAAGGGATCCCGACGGCGGCGACGCCCGTTGCGAATTGGCAGACGGCGCCGTACGGCGACAACGGCAGCGTCATTTTCCTCCAGGACGGTTCCAACTTTACCTACCTCAACAACTTTGGTGAGTCCCCCAAGACCTTTCCCGTTTTGCGCGATCATCTCGCTCTCAAGATATCGCGTGATGGCTGACAACTCCCTTGTTCCCGCACTAGGCGGCTACTGGGTCTCGATCCCTTTCAACGACACGGCTCGCCCGCAGCGCGACGTTCCGGCCTTGAACGAGGACTGGGACTATGTCAACAACCGCATTGCCGGCGTCAATATCGGAGGGTGAGTCCGCGAGCTCGATCTACAGCCACTCGATCGCTGCGGAGACGTTTCTGCGACGGAGGAGGTTGTTATGCTCAAGCCGCGTGAAGCTCACACGCTTTTCGCTCACGCCACCAGGTGGCTGGTCCTCGAGCCTTTCATCGTTCCGGGCATGTTTGAGCGGTTCAACTCGCCGACCGACTATGCCAACCCGAACGCGACCACCAACCCGGCGATCGACGAGTGGACTCTTTCGGAGCAGCTCGGTTCGAACCTGACCAACGCCATGACCGAACACTACGAGACGTTCATCACCGAGAAGGATTTCGCCGAGATTGCCGCCGCCGGTCTCAACTGGGTCCGGATCCCGTTCGGCTGGTGGGCGATCGAGACCTGGGACGGCGAGCCGTTCTTGCAAGGTGTCGCGTGGACTTATCTCCTCAAGGCGATCGAGTGGGCGCGCAAGTACGGCCTCCGCGTCAACCTCGACTTTCACGCGATCCCCGGTTCGCAGAACGGGTACAATCACTCGGGCAAGCAGGGGAGTATCAACTTCCTCGCGGGCGTCATGGGCGTTGCGAACGCGCAGAGGACGCTCGACTACATCCGCACGATCACCGAGTTCATCTCGCAAGATCAGTACAAGAACGTCGTCCCCATGTTCTCTATCATGAACGAGCCGTACGCCGCCTCGATCGGCATGGACCCGCTCCGCTCCTTGTGCGTCTCCCTTTTTTCCGAAACGAACCCCCGCGTCCTTTGATCTTCCCCCGTGATACTGATCGCTCGTTGCCGCAAAAAAAACACAGCTACCTCGAGACGTACAACATGATGCGCGAGATCACCGGCATCGGTGAGGGCAAAGGTCCCTTCATCGCCTTCCACGACGGCTTTTCGTCGCTCGCGGCGCCGGTCGCTGCCGGCGGCTGGAACGGGTTCCTCAACGGCTGGGACCGCGTCGCGATCGACTCGCATCGCTACTTGTGCTTTGCGGACCCGAACAACTGGGGTCTCGGTTACCAGGCTACGCTTGTGAGTTCCTTCCCTTCCCTTCCCTCTGACGGCGGCTGCCTCATTACAACAAAGCTGACTTTTTCGACGCTCAATCCTGTAGCCGTGCAGCTACTGGGCTGGACCGCTCAATAGCTCGACGAACGCTTTCGGCGTCACGCTCGGCGCCGAGTGGTCCCTTGCGAGTGCGTTTGCTACCCTCTTCCTTCCAGCGTCGGCCTCCAGTCGGACAGAAAGCTGATTTGGTCTGAACGCACCCTCGCAGTCAACGACTGCGGCAAATGGCTCAACAATGTCGGTAACGGCAACCGCTACGACGGCACGTACTACATTCCGGGCCAGCCTGCCATCAAGCCCGAGTTTAACGCCGTCGGCAGCTGTGAACCTTGGAACGTGAGTCTCTTGCGTCCGGTCCGCGTAGTTACGTTGGCACACGCGCGCGAGGCTGACGATTCGGTCGCGAATGGCCGTGCAGGACTGGAAATCGTGGAACCAGACGACCAAGAACGGTTTGCGCATGGTCGCCGAGGCGCACATGGACGCTCTCAAGGTCAGTCGATCTTGACCCAGACACGATTCCGTGGTACTGACCCTGGTCCCCGTCTCGTACAGCACTTCTTCTTCTGGACCTGGAAGACGGGCTACTCGAGCACGATGGGCCAAATCGCCAACCCGATGTGGAACTACCAGCTCGGCCTCGCGGAGGGTTGGGTCCCGTCGAACCCTCGGACCGCGGTCGGCGTCTGTCCATCGCTTGCCGCCGCGCAGGGCATCACTTACGAGAGTACCGCGGCTCCTTCGCTCAGCGCCTGGATGACAGGAGGATCCGGTGCCGGCCGCATCGTCAACCAGACCATGTCGGCCCAGTACTCGCAATGGCCGCCCGCGTCGATCGGTGCCGGAGCTTCAACCGGTCCGCTCTTGACGCCGGTCTCGAATTTGCCGACCTACACCCAGACCGCGAGCGTCTACACGATGCCGCCGCCGCCTCAGCCGACCTCTTTCCCGGACGGGTACGCGTCCAGCAGCGTCGACGTCGGAAACGGCTGGGCTCAGCCTTCCGACTCGGCGAGCTTCTACACGCCGGTCGCTGGCTGCTCGTACCCGAACGCGTGGTCCGGCGCCGGTGTCGCGATCCCGACGACGGCTTTCTGCGCCGGTAACGGAGCTCGCATGAAGCGCAACATCAAGTCGACTGCGACGATTGTCTTCCAGCCGACTCCTGCACCTACGCCGGCGGCAGTCTAACACCCTGCTGCTGCCCGCCTTGTTACCACTTCTGTACATTCCCCGCGTCGAGAGACGTGCCCACCTCCGATGTGTTGCACTCATCGTCGCGCCTGATTCTCTGCATACCGACCCCTTAACGACCCCTTCGCATGGTTTCCCGGCCCTCAACCAGTGACATTCTCTTCATCCTTCGGCTTGTCAACGATCGTATCCAAACCCATGTTCTCTCTCTCCACATACCGTGTCTCATAGTCCCTCCTTTTGCTCTCCTGGTCTCGCTTACCCACAGACACTCGAGTTCGAACTGCATTGCACTTGGTTGCTTTCTTCCCACTTCATGACCATCAGCACTCTTTTGATGAACGGGAATGAGCTGTATTGCGAGAATGATTACAAAGCCTCTGCGGACAGGGTACACGCGAGAGGACGAAACGGGAAGATGGGTAATGTACTAAAGTCCGCGAGCCTAGAGAGAGAAACGGTATCCGCCATGCCGACACGCCACCTCAAAGTTCCTCCTCGTCGCCGGCCATCGCTTCGGAAGGTTTGACTGCGTGGACGTGACTTGTCAGTTTGCCACATCCTCGTGCGGCCGCAGACGCGAACCTGCGAATGACGCACTCATTCCCGGCACCGCAGCGGCACGAGCTTGCTCTTCCTCCTTCTTGATCTTGGCCTGCTCTTCCTTCTCTTCCTGATAGATGTCGGTCGCTTCTTCGCCTTGGAACTCGCGTAGCGAGACTGCAGGAGGGGAAGACAAAAGCTGGTAAGGACATGGGCCGCGGGGAACCGGGACCGACACGCAGACTCACTGAGGAAGTCGCGGAGAGTGATGCGGAACTTGTTGAAATCTCCGTACTGCTCCCGGAGAGCCGCGATGAAGGCCGTGATCTGCGTCATCTGCAGATGCGGGAACGCCGACTTGAGCAGGTTTGCCGTGTACTCGGCGACGAACGCCGGGTTGGACGGTGCGGCCGGGTCGAGAGGGACCTGGATGTCGCCCTGCTCGACGAGCTTGAAGAGGCGGGCGAGCACGAGTGCCGTCGACTTGAAGCCCGACTTGTGGTCGGCATCGGTCAGAACGAAGAACATGTCCTGCAGGAGCGCGAGGTAGTACGCCTGGAAGAAGCCGTTCGAGGTCGCCGGACCTGCGCCGACAACGTTGTCGATCAACTCGACGCAGATCATCAGGCCGAGGTCGCCGATGTCGCGCATGGTGTGCTTCGTCGCCCAGACGATCGAGTCCATGATGAGCTTGAACTGCTGAGGCGGGAGCTTGAGCAGCGCGTCGAAGCAGTTGAGGTTGATGACTCGCAGCAGCTTGAAGAAGGCGACGCGGTGTCTATCGGATGACAATAGATTAGCACATGGCGGGTCGAGTTGGACGGAATGAACCTCACTCGGGATATTCCGTCAAGTCTTGGTTGATCATCGCGAGCGTGCATTCGAAAACAGCGTCCAAGACAGCCGGGACCTTGTCGGTCATCAGAGGCTGCATGAGAGAAGTCAGTATCCGGTACACAAGCTCGTGAGCGAGAGGAAGAGCCGCTTACGCCAAGGCGCGAAACGATCGTAACCGACGTCGAGAGGACCTCTGCGTCTCGTGCTGCCGGGATATTCTGCTTGTAGTCGCCGAGGATGGCCTCCAGGAGAGGCGGGACCAGGTCGCGGTTGACCTGCTCGAGATCCTCCGCCTTGCGGATGTAGGTTTCGCCGACGAGCTTGAGAATCTCTTTCTTGATCGTGCGCAAGCCGCGGACTTTGGGCGTCTTGGTCGCGATCAGCCCCTGCTCGGCCGTCGTGGCCGAGATGATGCCCGACACGGCCGTGTAGAGGCCGAGCAAGTCCATGTAGATGCGAGCGAGTTGCGGGAGGAAGAAGGTGCCGATCGAAGAGCACGCGGCCGTGTTCGTCTTGAGGATGTTGGACAGGATCTTGATGTTTTCGGGGTCGGAGAGGATCTCGGTCCCGCTCTGCGCCGCCTGCGCCATCAAGCTGTCCCACGCCGCGTTCGGGGCCGCCATCAGGTTCGCGATCAGTTGCTCCTGCTGCGGCTTGTTCGGCTGGGCCGAGATCATGTAGCCGACCGCCTCATAGAAGGTGTGAATCTGCAGCGGAGAGAGGTCCGACGTGATGCGCTGCAGGTTGCGCAGGATCTCGTCGATGAACGGCTCCGACTCGCCCGACTGCTGCATGACAAAGTGTCGTCGACACCTGCGTGCGAAACGGTTTTGAGTCAGTGAACGCTCGGTCGCTCCAAAGGAGAGTACACGCTGCACTCACTTCTGCGCGATCTTGATAAAGGTATCGCAAGCCATGTCCTGGACACCCTCGTGCGTCTCGTGCGCAAACTCGAACAGCTTGTTCACGACCGTCTTGAGGAACTTCCAGTGCGCCTTGAGGAAGCGCGGGTATTGCCCGACGATGTACATGATGTTGGAAGCACTGCGTGCGAATGGGCATGTGAGTGAGCCAACAGGCGTGAGCGGTGCTCGATTGAATGCAACTTACACGACCGCCTTGTTGTCCTTGCCGCGCTTCATCTCGGTCAGACCGAGCAAGTCTGTTCGGACGGGCAGTACGAGGTCAATGACGAGCGACTGTGTCAAAGGGTTCAAGCAGTCGAGACTCACCTTTGATGACCGTAACGAGGAAGCGCTTCTCCGTCTCCTCGTTCATCGCGCCCGAGATCGATCCGATAGCCCAGCAGAGCGTGTTTAAGTTCGCCCACGACCACTCGGAGCCGTCGACCTGCTTCGACAGCTTTTCCGTCACTGCACCGGAACAGAACCTGTATCAGCGCATGCTGGAGCGACAATAGACAAGGAGCGGAACCCCGAAAACGCACTGATCATCTCGGTGTCGACAACGTCCAAGTGAGTGAGGTAGACGAGGACCTCGCGCATGCTCTTGTAGAGCACGACGGTGTCCGTGTCCTTGAGGAACTCGCGGACGATCTCCCCCTCTTCGTTCTCGACGATGAGGACCTGGTGTGGCGAGCGGAGTGCAAGGTCAGTACGGCTTTCCGAAGCTTAGCGCACTCTCTTTCTCACGCACCTCTTCTGGCTTGGCCATCCGCTCGACCATGACCAACCGCAGGTTGGACAACACCTCGGTGTAAATCCCTCTCCGACCCGGTTGCGCGCCGCTCGCGCCCGGCCCACCGAACCCGCCCAGGTTCAGCAACGGGTTCGCGGCAGCGAGTTCCCCGCCCGGGAACTTCTGCATCTCGTCGTACAAGTCGGCGACGAGTTTCGCCCAGTACTCGAGGCAGATCTTGAAGATCTCGCGCTCCTCGACTTGCGAGATCTTGATCAGGTAGAGGTGCGCGTTCAGGAGGACGTCGCGGTGACTCGGCGTTTCGAGGATCGTGACGTGCGCCGAGAGGAAGTTGGTGAGGAAGAGGGCGAGGTTGAGGACGAGCTCTTGGTCCGAGTCGGACGAGTTTTCGTACGCGCCGGCGATGTCTGCAAGGGGTGCCGCATCAGATCTGGTTCCTGCTCGGCCCGAAGGAACAACACGCACCAGTCGAAGGCGGGATCATCTTGTTGACCGAGGTCATGACCATGTTGAAGAGGATGATGAACTTCTGGTTGTACTCGGGGCCGATCTGGAGGCCGCCAATCTCGGACAAGCACTTGAGCGTGACGTTGCGGAACTCGGGCACCTCGAGGAACTGGAAGGGAGCACGCTCCTGATCAGCACGCATCGAGGGGCAACGAGAAAGCAAGAGAGAGACTCACGCGGCCGATCAAGTGGTCGATGACAGGCGTCTCAAAGATGTAGCCGAGCGGGATCCAGTTCAAGAAGCGGAGCATCGCCTCGAGCGTCACCTTGATCAGCGACGCCTTGTCCGCCTTCTCGAGCACTTCGACGCAGAGCGAAAAGACTTCGGCAAACTCTTGGCACTGGGAGCAAAACAGGACGTATCGAGTCAGTGCCCCCAAACAGAAGGCCACGCAGACGACCAACCGCGTAGGTGCTACCGCACGACGACGTAGTCGCCGCAAGCGGTCGACGAGAGCCGACTCACGATCTGCGCCTTGAGTTCTTTGGTCTTTGCCGTCGTCATCTGCTCTGCCGAGAACTCAAAGATCTCCTCCGACAGGAGCCGGAGGATGACCATATTATTCTCGCAGATCGAGACGTTGGCTTGTGAGGACGAGACGATCTCAGGGATGAAGGTTGGCCAGTTTTGAGGCCTGAGGAGGGGGAGCGCAACGATTGAGCACCCGACTCGGCCAGAGCGCAGCCTCTCTACGTGACCCGAACCCGAGAGACGCACCATTCCTGCTTGAGGATCTGAACGAGGATCAGGTTGAGCTTGTTGAGGAAGCTCTTTTCGCGACGCATGGTCGCGTCGTCCGAACTCGTCTTGACAATGACCTGGACGACAAAGTTCCTGATGCCGCTCCGCTGCTCCTCGGGCAAGACTTTCCACCTCGTCTTGATGAGTCGGTCCATGATCTGCAGCGCGATGTACTTGGTCTGGGTGTTGCTCGACGTTTCGAGGATGGCGGGCACGCGCTGCCAAGCATCGGGGTGTTCCTGGAACTGAGCGAGGACGGTCGACGCTTGTTGTTGCTGCGAGGTCGCAAGGAACAGCCAGCATTAGCTTTGACTCTACTCAGGTTCTCGAAGCAGGGACCAGAGCGAGGCGAGGGCGCAATGCCCTTGTTTTTCGTCTTGCTCACCTGGGCGCCGGCGCCGGTCAAAAAGACCTGAGCGACTTGGTCGAGCAGCGCGACATCGAGCGGCTGGTTAAAGTCGAGAACAGCCTGCAGGATGCGCGTTACAGGAACAGGTCAGCCACGCGGTCGATGGAAGACTTGCTCGAAGGTTGAAGGAGGGGGGACGCCGGGGACATCGGAGCCTCTATAGCGCGACGCCGAGGATGCGTGGTCGCGCCGCGATCCCTGGATCCCTCGACCCATTTGCCCCTATCTGCCTGTACCCTCGGAGGAAGTGGCCGCGCGAGTTGGGTTCGCCCCCTCGAACCTCGTCCAACCATGGCCCACTTGCGAGGCCACTCCTGCCCGTTCTCGTCCTCTCGAGCACCGTGCGCTGCCGTTGTACGCCTCCAAGGACCTTCCACTTGCTCCTTACTAAGCTCACAACCGCCCCAGTTGTCTGTGTGTCGAGGATGACCGCACCGGGTTTGAGGAAACGGACGCACCTCCATCGTCAACACACTGCCTCTGCTGCGCGTAGACCGCTTGCTCGAGACGCGAGTACGAGTTTGGCGTGGGTCGGATGCGACTGCGAGTAGCCTCGATTTGATCCGGTGGTGCGTATGCGACGCCCGGGGTTCGAGGAGTTTGGTTGGTGGGGGCGAGACGAGTCGCGAACGAGGTGGTGGACCGTACGCGAACGTGTGTAGCACCGTACAGCGAGACCTTGAGTCTAGCAAACAGGCGCGACAAGGGCAAGGTAGTCCTTTAGACTAGAGGCAGCCGTCACGAAGCAGAGCAAGAGAGAGAGAGAGGCGTCGCAAGGGTTGAACGTTGGCAACCCGCCGTTCTTTCTCCTAAGCGTGAAGAAGGCACTAAAGACAGAGACTCTACAGTCTTGCGATCTTCAGTCGTGCAAGTCCGCAGCGGCAAACGACGTTTCACAAGCGGACACCGCTGGTTCACACACGAAATGTAACGCTTTTCAGTTTGCGTGAAATCGCGCTCGGCATAGCTTTGCTTCCGGGTCCCATTCAATTACTTGCCCAATTTCTTTCAAGGAGGAGAGGCAGCCCTCGTTTCCGGGAACATCGTCCGTGGCCTGCGACAGCGAGACGGCTGAAGGAGAACGGAGAGTGGCGTAGCTTGACCCTCGCAATCATTTGCCCTGACACCGGCACCATCGCAAAGCCCATGGAGCTGTCCACACTGAGGTAAAGCCCGCCGACAAGTGTATCGCGCCTGCATGAGCGACAACGTCGATTAGCTCCCAAACGCCACCGAAGAACGCAAAAGCCTGCGCATCGGACCACTCCACGTCCAAAGCGGCGATTGCGCCCGTTCTGACATCCCTACATCCGCGCTCTGGCAGTTTGATGCCTCCGGCGAGGGATCGCGAGATTCACCGCGTCGAGACGAGCTGCGTGAAGCTCGGAGGCGAAAAGCGCGCACACTCGAGTTCGGACCGTTCGACGAGTCGTCGGATGTCACGCCCCGTGTGCGGATCTTGTCTTCGACCGACGGACAAGGCCTCAAGGCCGTGTAAATGTCACATCGGGAGTTGTCCGAACTGTCGCGACGCAAGGAGGCTCAGCGCTCTTGGAACCCGCTGGAGGGCAGCATGATAATCTTTTGACGCGAGACTCTTGCCGCCCGAGCGGATCATGTCGAGCAAGGCGATACCTGTAAGCCTACTCGATGAGTTTGTCAAGAGTGGAGCAGTGTACAGCTTCTCGAGGTTGAGGAGGCATGTGCAGGTCGCGAATGGACGGCAAGCAAGAGTACCCGCGAAGAAGGAACCGCAAGGCGCCAACTTCCGGATCGTCTGGTGTGGCGCGTTTTCGACTGCAGTGAACCGTCATGACGCGTCCTCGGAGCAAGGCAGCTGTCGCTTTATGTCGATTTTCGCCGGATTGTCGGAAGCGCGAGCGAAGACCGCGTATAAGTAAGCCCTCGCCAGGATCTGCTCCACCGCGCAGCACGAATACAGCCGCCATGTTGAGCTTTGACGAAAGTGCCTCCGATCGCCCATTGTGAGCCAGAAGGCAGACGGCGCCGAGCCGGGCAAAGACACCGAGATCGAAACCTCGCGGGAGAGGCGAGACAGGACTCGATGGAGGCTGCATTGCGCTTCGAAAATGTTAGAACAACAATGATATAGACGGGGGAGAGGAACCGAGACTAGAGTGGAAACAATGGTGGTGGAGGAAAGGAACACGAGGGAAAGGGGGGTTGCTGATCGTTATTTTTTCCAGCAAAGGACGCTGTAGCCGCATTCTTAGACCATTTCGACACCGCTCCAGGGGAAGTTGGCGCCGTGCTGTGAGTCGCGAAAGAGATGTTAGCAGCCGAAGTATTTGCAGTACTGCGGAAATAGGACAAAGCGAGAGTGGGCTCCGGGTTGTGTGTGGGACTTGCCAGATGAGAGCCAGTCTTTCCCGGCACTTGCACGCCGTCAATTGTAGCGAGTGCGTGGTAGAGATGACCGCCGTTTGACTCGAAACCCTGCAAGTTCGGGTAGGAGAGTCAGGTACGTCAAGGGAGCTGCGGAATGTGCGCGCGCAACGCGTCTGATTACGTACACCTTCGACCGGCCTCCGGCCTTTCGGGAGTTCGCCGTACCCTGCAGGTACCCACTCCATGTCGTCTGTGATGGGCAGGATATCGTATCGACCCTGCGGGTGCGTCAGCAGGGTCAGCGTGGGCGATCCTTTTTGTCCCTCCTCGGACCGACATGTGCCGCAACGGAACAACCGCGTACTTCATGATCCCTCTCTACGCCGCCATACGAGATCTTGACTCTTCCGCGAGCAATCTTACACGGGTGCACGGCCTGTGAAAGCGGCGTACTGGTCAGCGCCACCCTCTTTTTGCACCGCCCCACATGGGCGCTAAAAGCATGCGCACCGATCCGTCCTTGAAGAGGGCACTCGCGACCCAGACTGGACTCCCATCGAGATCGCGCAACGGTGCCGGTCCTGCGAGCTCTTGCGGGAACGGCGTCGATGTCGAGCAAGGGACGCGGAGTCCGGCTGGAGGAGCGCTTGTTGAAGGAGCTGGCGAGTAGGGCGGCGGCGGTGGCGGCAGCGGAGGAGGGGCGGCCGCCGCCTGACTCGCAGCTGCAGGTGTTTTCGCTGGATCGCCGGTGTAGACGACTTTGCTGCCCATCTCGCGCGCTGTTCCGAAATGCGAGAGCGGGATTCGATTTGTCACTCGCTCGACGCGCGTGCAGGGCTGCGCGAGTTGTCCGGCCTCGGGCCTCCCCTCCGTCAGTTTACTCGTTCGCCACGCTGCTCGCGGCACGACAGAATCCGTCTCGCTCCGTCTCGCGAGCACTTTAAAGCTCCGATGCCCCGTGATCGGGTCCTTTGTTTGCTCAAGTGCAACCCGCTCGGCTTTGCCTTTCCTTCCGATCTCCTTGGCCATTGCCTCGACTCGTGTCGCTTCTTTCGAGCTTTGGCGAGCTTGCGGCTTCTGTTGCTGCCTGGTCTCAGCGTACCCGGAGCGAGGGATATCGCAGTCAGCTGTGAGTAAAGAGCTCCAAGGCGTTATGGTGGAAGCGCGAGTGCATACACCGCCGCCGCAGCCGAGCGCGAAGTACTCCAGCCAACGATCTTTTCCGAGACCCCTCGTGACAGCATGGACGCTCAGGAAATCAGGGTCATTCGACAGGAGCGATGCTCCGTATATATCGTGGTGCGGAGCCGCTTCCGTCGCGTCCTTGCCGGAAGACGCCGCTCCTTGCCGACAGGCGCGCAACGCCACTCGACAAGTCACCGACCGCCTTAATGTCTCCACTGTTCCCCTCTCTATCGGACAGCGCGGATAAGACGCAAATGCCAAGTATACATACATTCAGGCTAATTATGTGCAAGCATGGGGAAAGCTGGGATAGCGGTCCTGCAATCTTGGCAAGCTTCAAATGCCGCTGCCAAAGCATATGCTTTATTCGAACATTACTGCAAACGCCGGTGGCGGGGGGCAAACTTGCGCAGGTCCCTATTTCGTATCTTCGGAGTGTACTATGTATTGCATGTCGCCTGTGCAGTATGTATCGCTGGTCGGAACTGCGCGCGCGAGGACTTGATCGCTCGAATACAAGCGACGCGGCAGAATCAGATTGGCATACTCAACGATCAGCTTTCGTCCTTGGGCGGAGGCTCTGGTGTTGCCATGCAGCTGCGACTGTCTTCGATACAGTACCTGTCTACGTGTGTACGTTGTGCGAGCTGCCAGGGATCGCGGAACAACGATCGCCGTGTCTCTACGTACGCATGGCCTTCTCAGAGCCCCATATGGGTGTGACCGACCACGCTGCGTCAGCGCGGTTTCCTTGCGTCGAGCCGATCACATCATGAGCTGCAGCAGGCAGAGCTGCAAGGCATCCCGTCGTTCATCGGAACGCTTGCCGGATGCACGCATCCGGAGCGCGCTCCTGGCCGGAGAAATTGCGCGCTATTGTGCGGACTTCCAGGAGCACTCTGGAAGCAAGCACAAGCTTCAGGCTTGCTGCGAGAGGATCTTTAAACTAGTCTAAACAAGGTGTGTGAGCACGCTCTGGCTTGCAGGGCTGTCTACTCTGACGAAATCTGTATATAGTAAGCGACCTTGCCGACGGGTCGAGCAACGATCCGACTGGACGGAGCTGGAATCTCATTTTGGAACCCCACGTCTCGATCGCCCGTATCTTCGCTTGGCGGAATTCTTCCGGCCGCCCCCTTCCAGTGGTCCACGCGCGTACGCCGCTGCCGCGTTCGGCGAGCGAAAGAAGCTCCGGGTGATGCGCAAGCATGCGCAAACTGCAGCTGCGGACAATTTGGCCGCTCTGACCCCTCAGCTTCCGAAGACCCCAGCTTCTTGCGGGGCGCAACTCCACTCCTCTCTCGTATCCCCCACGGGCTTGTTGGCCCTCCCTCTGCTTCTATCTGCTGGTTCTGCACCTTAGACTATCACATCTTTGCTCAACGTCGCCATGGTCGACGTCGAACGCAACCACACGCTCGAGGACGAGAAGTACCGGACCGACCATGTCGAGAAGTCTGACGCAGTGCCCATCGAGTCCTCTATCCAACCGCCCGCGCGGATGTTCACGCCGGAGGAGGTGCGTTGCGGTTGAACCTGTGTGCTGCAGAGCGCCGGACTCATTTGCTGCTTTGGGAATACACAGGAGGACAAACTTTACCGCAAGGTCGATTACCGAATCATGCCGATTCTTTCGTACGTGACTTCTCGAGGCCTCCACATGCTCGGCTTGCTGCCAGGATACTAACTCTCTACGTACCGTGCAGACTGCTTTACCTGTTGAGTTTGCGCGGGCTTCTGAACTGTTGCCCACGCTTTGGTTTGCTGACGTCCCTTTGCTGCCATCATAGCCTGAGTTTCATGGACCGGTACGCCGCAGCTCCCTACTCTGAGTGTTCCTTGCCGCATCCTGACACACGTCTTCTACAGAGGAAACATCGGAAACGCTCGCATTGAGGGTCTCGAGGCGGAGCTCAACATGAACTCGCAACAATTCAACGTAAGTTCTCTGTCGGACTTCTGATCGCACCTATCAGCTGACGCGTTTCTCGCAGACGACTCTGAGTTGCTTCTTCATCACGTACTGCTTGTGCGAAGTCCCGGCGAACTTGGTGAGACGATTTGGCCCCCTCCCGGCCCAGGAAGTCGCTGACGGTTGGGGTTTTTATGCGGCGATCAGATCATGAAGAAGTTCCGTCGGCCGAGTCACTGGCTCGTAAGTGGCGTTTCTTCCCGCATTTTCGAGTGCTTCAGCTCACGCCCGCTGTGCGCTGCATCCAGGGCCTCGTCACGACCACCTGGGCAATCGTCATGACACTGATGGGCGTCGTCCAGAGTTACGGCGGTTTGCTCGCGGCTCGTCTCGCTCTCGGTGTCGCCGAAGCCGGTCTATTCCCTGTGAGTGATCGAAAATACCGGCAGGGTAGGCGGCACGATCTGACGGCTGGTCTCTTTCTAGGGCGTCATTCTGTACCTCTCGATTTGGTACCCTCGTCACCGCTCGCAATCCCGTGTCGCCTTTTTCTTCGGTGCCGCTACTCTTGCGGGAGCTTTCAGTGGGTACGTCTAGGATGGTGACTGCCCTGGCTTCGACGGGATTTCGGGCGACTAACGTCCTGCTTCGATCGCAGCCTTCTCGCCTACGGCATCGGGTTCATGTCTGGCGTCGGCGGCTACGCAGGCTGGAGGTGGATCTTCATCGTGAGTATCGCCACAGTCCACGCAGTGACACCGAGGAAAACGTCCGACTGACCTTCTCGTTCCTCATCAGCTCGAGGGCCTCGCCACTTTCGTCGCCGGCATTGCCTCCTTCTGGGCCATCTCGGACTACCCGCAGGACTGCAAGTGGCTCACGAAGGAGGAAGCCGACTGGCTCATCTACAAGAAGGCGATCGACTCGGGCGTGCACGGCGAGACTGAGGAGGTTTCGTGGACCTACGTTCGGCAGGCGCTCACGTCGTGGCAGACCTACCTCGCTGTCTTATACTACTTTGGTGGTAAGTCCATTGCGTACCAGAGGTGCGTGACACCAGCTAACAGTGTGCTTTACAGTGGTCGTGCCCCTTTACGCCATCTCCTTGATCTCCCCGACGTGAGTCCGAAGAGCCTGCTGCACCGCCGTACTGTGCGACTGACCTCTCTGTTATGCGCGGCAGCTTGATCACAGCTTTCGGTAAATTTTCAAGGCCGCAAGTCCGTAAGTGCACAACGTTCACGCAGGCGGCAGGGCCTGTGTCGTACTTGGCAGGCGAATTGCACATTCTGCGTGGTTTCGCGACGCGACGAACATCCGAAAAGCTGAACTGACGTTTTACTCTCGGCCATCCACAGAGCTTCTCACCGTGCCTATGTACGCGGTCGCCTGCATCTTTGTCGTTGTAACCTCAATTCTCGCGGATCGCCAAAAAACCCGCTTCCGTTATATGATGCTCGATCTCATCCTCTGTTTCTTCGGCTTGATCATCAACCGTGAGTGAATTTTGATCTGACTATACCGACAGTCTCGGCGCAAGAGCGGACACAAACGCTGACTCTTCCCATCGTGCTCACGACTTCAGTGACCCCGGCTCCGGTGGGTCCCCTTCCCGCTTCGGGGATCAAGCACATCCTCTCGGATTCTGACCCACGTCGGCTCACAGTACGGCGTCAAATACTTTGGCCTCTTCCTCATTGCGATGGGCGCGTAAGTGGTCCCGGCTTTTTCACCTTCTCAAACCGCGCGAGACTTAACGTCGTGTCATGCCCACACAGCTACGGCGGTCTGCCTACGTCCGTCACGTGGTTGACCAACAACACGAGTGGCCAGACCAAGCGAGCCATTTCCTGTAAGCCGATTCGCGATTCCTCGTCCCAGGAACGGCGGTACTGATCTTGGCATGACTCCTCCTCGCGCTTCCGCAGCCGCATTCCAGATCGGAATCGGTAACTTGGGTGCTCTCGCCTCGTCGAACGTCTACCGGACGCAGGACAAGCCGCACTACTACCTCGGACGTGAGTCTGCGTCCCGTCTCGAGGCTTTTTCTCCCCTTCCACTTTCCATCCCACCCTCTCCGGTCCCTTCGCTAACGGTGCTCCGAAACCACACACAGACGGGGTCGTCCTCGGCTTCAACGTCATCGGACTCATCGCCGCTCCGACGTACGCCTACCTGCTCAAGCGGGCCAACGCTCGCAAGCTCGAGGAACAAAAGACGGGACGCGACTTGTCGATCGCCGAGACTCTTCACCTCGGAGACAGGTGCGTTCCTACCTTTCAAGGGATTTCACCATGATCATATTTCTAAGTCACGGTGAACTGACGCCGCTTGCTCTTTGACAGGGCGCCGCACTTTATGTACACCATCTAGACGCTTTGTCGCACTAGAGTCGTGCTCGATTCGGATCATTCGTCAAGTAGTTATCGTTCTGTGTGCTCTGTGTCGTTGATGTTAAACTAGGATTTCTTGAACAAGGAAGTATCGAAACAAACCATATACTCAAGTCCGCGCGATCCGAAAGATGCGGAAGATGCGCGAAAGCTGGTTCCCGTTGCAATTCCGTGAGAACGACCCTAAGCAGTCTTTTTGCCCTCTTGTTGGCGGTCCAGTGCCGAGAGGATCACCTTGCCCGAGTCGTAGATCAGATACAGCGGGATGACGACCCACCTGCGGCGCGAGTACACAGGGGGTAAAGTTGAGCGAAATTTCTCCGTGAGCCGAACAAGACAGGGAAAGCGAGAGCTAGGGATAGAGGGCTCACAGGCCATTGAAGAAGGTGAGGTACACCCAGGTGTACAGAGGGTGCGAGGTGTTGAGGGACGGCGAGCCCGAGATCCATTCTGTTTGCAGTGCGGGTTAGTTCCGATGCCGTGAGACTTGGTGGGGCAAGGCTTTTTTGGGATCTCACCTGGTGCGAACTATGTAGTGAAGAAAGACGATTTGACCGTTGTCTGCGCATATCAGCTTCGAGTCTCGGCGCAGCATCTCAATCCCGAGAGGAGGCGAGAAAACTTGCAGTCATCCATCCGCCGTAGATCTCGCCGACACTGCGCAGGGGGGGCGTCATGTTCAGCTTTTCCCGCAAGTTGACTGGGTGTTCATGACATTTCACACGTACGACAGGATGATTCTGCGGACGGACGGTCGGACGAAGAAGCGTGGCAAAGTCAGCCAGCAAGATCACGGACTTGGGCGCACTGGGTTGGACTCCGCCCGACGGAACTCACATCCACAGCCTCCACGCTTCGCTCTTGCCTCTCCGCAGTCCCTCTGCACATAGTGCGGCGAGCGGACCGGCGCCAAAGACAGTGATGAGTTCGATCGAGACGACGGTCGTGTCGGAGGTACCCCATCTCGTATCGGCGAGGGCGTATTCGCGCCAGAGCGCAGCCATGGGACCGATGCCAGCGTTGACTGTTCGTGGTCGCGGGAACGAATAAAAGATGAAGGATCCTTCGAGGATGCTGTTCATAGAGCAGGCAGGGGGTTGTCAGCCCGCCCGGTTTCGGAGGAAGGCAGATCAGTTGCAAAAAAAAAGAAGACACTCCCGACTCACGAGTGGATCAAGGCGTCAAAGACGAGCCACACAAAAGTCCATCGCTTGATAGTGTCTGTGTAGGTGTTGAGGGGCAGGAGAGCGCGGGCGAGAGCGAGAGCGGCGGCGAGGAGAGCGACGGTTGCGAGGAGGGACCAGACGGTGGTCGCGTTCAGGAGTTCGAGCGGAGGCTTGTGGTCCAGGGACGTCATCTTTGTTTTAAGGTAGTGCTGCCCGTGTGAGCTTTCTCACGTGTATAGATGCAAGAGGAGGAGTCGACCTCATCGGCCGAGGGTCAAGTTGAATGAGGCGGTGCAGCAGCCATCGCTCCTCTCGCACAGACGGGCAACTACGCACGAGCTCAACAGCGCACGTACGCTTGTCCGCATAGCCTGCTTCCACCGAACAAGCCCCCGCTCGATCCCCGGCTCTGGCCCTTGTTCTCCGCCCTCGTCGTCATCACTTTGTGAACTTTCCGGCCGAGAGAGCTCTCTCCAGCCCGTCATCTACCGCTGCCACGATGCGCACCTCGGTAGCTGCCTTGTCAGCGATCCTGGCAGCAGTAAACGTGCTCGCCTCGCCGTTCCCGCACGCCCGCGTCCCTGCGTTCGCCTACTCGAGTCCAAAGGTGCGTGCACTCCAGCGCACCCCGTACGCACGAGCCCAAATCCTGAACCTATCGGTCCACACGCACGCAGGCCTTTCTCGGACTCGACGACGGTTTCTCGCAAGAGATCGGCCACATCTTTTTCCTGCCCGGCTTTCATGCCTGCGGGACTTTGGACATCCTCTCAGTCGCCGACCTCGCCTACTCCGACTTGGACCTCTTGCCCTCTCACAATGATTCCATCGCTCACAAGTGGCTCGACGCTCCGACGCACGTGAAAGAGTCCAACTCGTCCGAAGGGACGATCCTTGCCTGGGCCAAAGGGTGGAGATCCTCATGCGGCAAGGGGGACGCCAACAAGGAGGTCAGGGTCTCGAAAGTCCTCGTCGACGGTGTACCGGACGGGGCTCCGCGCTCGGAATGGGCCAACGCACTCGGTGAGTGGGGAGCGCCAAATAGGAGATTCGAGTAGCTCATCAATGACGGCCTCTCTTCCGCCCCCAGACGAACACCTCCAGCCTTATATCGCTGCGCTCCCTCCCGCACCCCACAATTCAGTCGTGCTCATCACAAGCCTGAGCGAACCGACCCTCCGATCCCTCTTTGACCTCGCTTCTCCGACCCGCCCCCCGTCCCCTTCCCCTCCCACCAAACCACCAATCGACAACCCGCCCGAGGGCCAAGTTCCAGGCCGACACCCGCGCCATCACGGATTGATCTGGCGCATTGTGGCCTACATGGTAAATCTCGCGTTTTGGGCGGCGGTGCTCGTCGGATTGGGGTACGGAGGCCGGTGGGTGGCGAAAAAGTGGCGGGAGAGGAGGACAGGCGGCGGCGCGGTGGCCCTGCCGGACGATGAAGTCCATGTCGATATTGATAGTGACGAAGAGTAGAGAGTCTCCTGCTTTCGTCTCTCGAGCGTGTATGACTACTCCTCCCTGTAAGAACCGTGGGAGTTCTTTTGACTGCGGAATCTGTCCTCTCGAGTCGCCGAGTGCGTGGCCCAAGAGTCCGGAGTCTTTGCCCGACTAACGTTTCAAGCGGGAGTATCCGAAAGCGACTACACTATAAATCACGTCCTGCGCTTCCTAAAGTCAATCTCGCGCGAGTTGACTTCTACGCGTGTTCTCCGCTCTCCTCCTTCTCTCGCCGTCGCGCTAGTCACGGGCGAGTGAGAGCCCGGCCGACGCCGAGCAGCGATCGCGATGAGTCCCTCTCGTACTGGCTCGCTCCCCAACAAGCTCTTCCAGGCGCCGAGGCGCAGTCGAGCCTCGACGTCGACGACGAGTTCATCATCAAAGTCGCCAGTTCAGGACAACGCTCTCAAGACGGCTTTGCAGCGCTTGAAGGAACACAACAACAACAAGCTCGCCGTTCCGCCTCCTCCGAGAAAGCGCGCCGATCCGCTCTACGCTCTCTGGGCCGGGATCCTCCCCCAAGTCGGCGCAAGTTCGCTCAACTCGACAACGCTCGTCCGCGCGACCGAGGCCATCCCGATCGAGGCGCTTGAAGGGGGGAACCAAGACCTCACAAAAGAAGCGATCGATGCCGTTGTCACCCAGATTGAACGCGCGCAAGTGACGGGGAGCGGAGGGGGAGGCGCCGGCGATGAGGAGCAGGATTGGAAAGAAATCGTCGCTTGGTTGCAGGGATTGGCGGACTTGGCGGCGCGTCAGCGGCGGTCGAAGGGCGGGATCATCGAGGCTGATCAGAAGTGAGTTGGCTCACGGTATACGTCGTTTGGTCCGCGTTCTCAGGGCTAGGTTCCTGATGCAGACGTTACCTTTCCCCCTCCCCTTCCGTAGTCGCCTCGTCGTCGGCAACCTCTATCACGTCGACGACCGCGCCGGGATCAACGCAGAGGGTATCTTTGCCGGACCTGCTCCGAACCAGGGAGGGGGCGCGAACGACGAGGACGAATTCGACTTTGGTTCGTTGCTCCTCGACGACGACTTTCTCGCGCAGCTCGAAGGAGGAGGAGGAGGGGGAGTCACGCAGGACCAGCAAAAGCCTCCTCCGCGCAGCGATGGCGCCCCGAGCCCCGATCAGAACCAAGTCCGTCTGCGCAAGATCAAAGGTGCTTCGCAGTCGTCGAGTCTCGCGGCCGCCGCTGCCGCTGCTGGAGCGAGTGGAAGTCTTGCGAACGGGATCGGCGTGCCGCCTTCGACGTCGGGAGTGGCAGACACGAGCCAGGGTCGCGCCGCCCAGATCATCAACAACGACGACGACGACGACGACGAGGCGGCGACCTTGAAAGCTGTCGACAAGGGCAAAGCGCGTGCGGTCTCGCCTCTGCCTCGTCGTTCTGGGTCGCCAGCGCCTGACATTGACAGCCGCCGTTTGCTTCGGGACCGTATTGGAACGGTCGACGAGACGATGCGCGAAGAGGATTTGGCCGCCGAGACCCACGGCGAGGTCCAAGAACAAGCCCAAGAAGCCGCGCGCGAAGCTGGTTCGCGTGTTCCCATCCAGGCGTCCAGTCGCCCGGCGTCGTCCGCGCGACCTCCGACCGTCGTCCGCCCGAAGGCGAAAGGGCCGATCTCGAAAAAGTCGCAGCAGGGGCTTTTCCAGCGTCCGAACTTTGACCACCAGGACGGCAACGACGACGAGGACGAGGTCGACATGCTCGACGAGGAGGACGAATTACCCGTCGCGGGGCCGAGCAAGCCAGTGGCGTCGAAGGGGAAGGGGAAAGGACGCCGCAAGAAGGCCGTTGTGCTGCCACCGCCGCGCGAAGAGGCAGAGGAGGAAGAAGAAGAAGACCAACTCGCGTCTAGCGACCCAGGTGCACCGACTCCCCCGCCAGCTCAAGCGAGAAAGGCGCGTAAGGCTCCCAGGGTCGATGCGGCGTCCAAGTCCGGAGGAAAGGCGAAGAAGCAGCAGAAGGTTGGCAAGAGGGGCTCGGCGCGTCGCGACTATACGTCGAGTGAAGAGGAGGAGAAAGGTGCGTTGTTAGTACTTGAGCAGCCTTTGTTGGTTAGAGGAACCTTTACTCACCTTGCCACGCGCAACAGCCGGATCAGCGTCGGTGCGGAAGGGCAAGCGCAAAGCCGTTTCTTCTGCCGGATCCGCATCGGAGGAGAAGGACGAGGTCGGTAACAGCCCTCGCACTCGAGGAGCGGCAAAAGCGCGAGGCTCGCTCCCGCCCCCGCCGAAACGGCGCAGCACTCGCAGCGCGAGTATCTCGACCGTCAACAGTACCGGCACTGCGGCAAGCGGTCGCAAAGCTCTCAAGCCAAAGGACGCGAACGCCAAGCCGAGCACGAGCACGAGCAGGAGCAAGAGCAAGGCGGCGGGAGGCAAGAAACTCGCGGCAGCCGAAGTCGCCCTGCGCGAGAAGGAGGGGAAGGGGCAGCCGGAACGCGAACGCAAGGAAGGGACGCGCAAGTCGAGCAGGCCTTCGGTCGGACGTGTTGGTGCGAAGGAGAACGGCATCAAGAAGAAGGCGGCGGCGGCGGATCCGAATCTCAAAGCCGGCAAAGTCGGATACAAGCAAAACCAGACGGACGGGTCGAGGTGCTGGCCCGTTCTGGTGAGTGACTTC
Organism: Rhodotorula mucilaginosa; assembly: GCA_034406715.1. Lineage (NCBI taxonomy): Eukaryota > Fungi > Basidiomycota > Microbotryomycetes > Sporidiobolales > Sporidiobolaceae > Rhodotorula > Rhodotorula mucilaginosa. Next base: position 150,840 of record CP137879.1, read on the forward strand.
CTTCCACCGCCCGATGACCCGCAAGATGCTGACAATCTGTGAGGAGAGCATAGGTACTGAAAGTCGACGACGACAAGTCGCGCATCGCGTTCGCATCCCTGCCTGGACCGAACACTGCAGCGTGAGCTCTCTGGGCCAATTTTTCCGAACCCCTGGCCGAATCGTTTCCGCTCATCCTCATGATCCCTTGGCCCACCAGACCCGCCAAGATAGAGATCGTCCCCATCATCCTCAGTGTGCCGCCGATCGCGTCCAAGCCGGACGAGGTCCCGCTCCTCCCTCCGCCGCGGCAGGCTGCCCTTAAAGCGGCGATGGCATTCCTCGTCGACAGTGAGCGGTACGACGAGTGGCGCGAGCAAGCAGAGGAGGAATGGAAGCGCGTGGCGCCTGAGTACGGGATGGATGGGGATGCGAGCGCCAACAACGAGGGAGGTGATGAGGAGGACGAGCGGAGGTCGTCGGCGAGCGGTTCGGAGGACAGCGAGTGATGTGGTGGTGGCGATAGCTTGCTTGGTTATGGTGTTGCCTTAGCTGCTTGGATACTTTTTCTGCAATCTAGCGTGTAGTCGCTGAACAAGGCGCATGTCTCGACCGGAGCAACTTTTTGGACTTCAGCCTGACCGACATCTCGCATATCTCACCGTTAGAGACTGCTTCTACAGCACCTGACCGGCACGTCAGGACTGCCGCGCTCAGCCTCGCCTCAAAAGCCGAATTCGCTACGCTTGTCTGGGCACCTCGTCTGCCGTCGCGTCGCTGCCCCACTTGGTACGCGTCCAGCGCTACACAGCCCGCTACCGCTCTGTCCGACCCGCAAGATACGCCAGGAGACGTAAGGCAGGAGCTCCTGCTGCAGCCCGAGCGCGCCAGAGGGGCTTTGGACAGGAGCGAGAGGTTCTTGTTGAACGTCCGTTCTCCGCCTTCGTCCGCCATATATAACCAACACAAGCTGATCTCCCTGCCTGGGCAGGAGCAGCATGCAAGCCTCTACGTCCCAGGCCGCTCCCTTGAACCCTCCGTCGAGGTCCGGCTCGTCCAGCTCGCGACGCCTCCCAGCGACTTGGGCAGACTCGGCTCCGAAACGCCCCGCTGCTCCGCCTTCGCACGATCCTTGGAGCGCCGCCAATCACCAAAAGAAGAAACACAAGGCTGCGACATGGAAGGGCAAAGACCGAGCCGACGCGGGGTCAGCGAATCGAGCGGCATCGCGAAAGAGCACCAATGACGCCAAAGCGAGCGACTCGAGGGGCAGGGCGGGCGGATCGGGCCCTCGTTCATCCATTTCCAGTCACAAGACGGCGAATATCGGCGCCCGTACCGACACGATCGATCGCAAGCCGTCTCGCAACTCGCATATTCCTTCACGAGTCGCTCCGTCTGCGGTCGCCAACCGCGCTCATCTCCGTGTCGTACCCGAGATCGGTACGCCTCCGAAAAGACTGCTCCATCCAACGCGAGGCCCAGCTCCGCTCGAGGATCTCTTCGGGGAGGACATCTCGGCCAAGCCGCCTTCGCGGTCGTCGTCCTCGGCTCCGACGACGGCAAACGTCAACCCGTCGGGGGAGCTCAATCCCTCAATCTCGGGCGCTTCAAAACTGTTTGTACCGTACCAGAGAAAGGTCAAGCCGCTCTTCCCCAAGGCCATCTACTCTGTCGGCACAAAAGCGCCGAACCGACCGATCTCGCCCGCCAAGTTTCAGCCAGTCGACGCGATCAATCAAGCCATCCAGAAGGCGGCACTCGACGTCAAAGAGCGATTCGGCAGCGTTGCGGATCGTCGCTCCGAGCTCCAAAAGAAGGTTGCGTCTCCGCCGCCACCACCTCCGGATCGAAAGCGCAGCCTGTCGCCGGAACTATTTGAAGGGGTACACGTACCTTCGAGCTCAGGCGGACGCGACGACGACGCAGCGGATGCAGACGTCTCCGATGACGCCGGCGCCGAAATTGAGGCGAACCGTAAAGCCGGCCCCGCTTTGTCGTCGCGCTCGAGAACCCATTCGCGTTCGGCCGTGCCCGATCGGCTGTCCAGGACGTCGACTACCGTCAAGTCGGAACGTTCCGGGAGTCAACCTCGCACGCGCTTCTCTTTCCCCGAGAAAGACTTTGGTACGATCGACGGGTCAGGCGGCGAAGTCGTCGCCCTGCGTCGAAACTCTTCGTCCACTTTCGCCTCTTCGCTCGAGAGGCGCACGGGAGTCAAGACGGTTTCCAAGACGCAGAACCTACCGGCGACAAAGTCGACGTCGTCGTCGTCAAAATTAGTCAAGGGGCGTAAGCAGTCTTTGGGCGTCTCGAGATCGTTCGCCGCGACAAAGAAAGGAACGGAGGAGGATTGGTACGACATCGATTGCTCAGCAGCAGCAGCAGCCCATGCGCCGAAAATGCAAGCTCCGCCGAGAAAGGTCCAGCCGAATCTGAACGTTGACGAAACTTCCGCAGGGTAAATTGTCCAGACGCAGGGTTGTTTCCAAGCCCGCGCTTTCGCTAACTTTGTCGTCCTTTTGCAGGGGTGAACTTCGAGTCGCTTTCGAGTCGCTCACACTCTCGCACTCGACGTATGCGGAATTGTCTTCCGTTGCGCCAGGTCGGGTCGTCACCATCCTCGTGGAACTCGCGACGTCCGAAGGCGGAGTCGAGCAACTGGTGTGGCGCGCTCAGCGTGAGGTGGTTTTCTACCCGACGGCCTCGTATCAGGACGACCCAAGGCAGACTGGCGGTCTCCAGCGGCTCGCCGCGAACGAGGTTCTACCATTCCGTATCCGCCTCAACGCCGTCGCCATGGCGAACCTCGCCTCTTCCGCCTTGACCATCTCGCTCGTCCTCCCGAAATCTCTCCACTCTCGGACATACCAACTCGGCGTGCTCCTCGGCGCCAAGCAAGGTCAACTCGACCTCGCCGAGAATGGCTACCTCACTTTCGAGGTGGCGCTCCAATCGCCGCCGCCGCTGCGCGAGCGAAAAGGCGGCGCGGTGCAGTCTTCGGTAGAGGCGGCGAACGAGCTCGCGACTCGCGTGAATCGGATCGCGTTGCACGAGGAACGACCTGATGGAGTCTGGATTCCGGATCCGGTCCCGATTCGCGGACATGCGGTACCGAAGGAGATCAACTTGCCTTTGTCGGTCCCAGGCGGGATGGCGTTCGACTTTGCGGTGAGCTTGCCACTTTCCGTTTGAGCGGGGGCATCTGAACACTGACGCGTCTTGCCGAGCGTGCAGACCCGCCTGCCGTACAAGCCGGGAGATCCGGTCCCATTTCTAGCTGATGAGACGCCCGAGTCGATGAGGGGCTTCATCCGCGAAGGCGACAACGTAAGCTCCACCTCTGCGCTCCCTACTCGGTCGCGCGAGAGAGAAGACTCTCATCCGCTTCCTCTGTTATAGGTGATCTCGCGGAGTACGCTGCCTGTCAAGGAGAAGCTGATTGCGCGGATGCAGCTGCGGTGGTCGTCCGTCAACCCGTGCGTACTCTGGTTACTTTGTGCCACCGGAGCAGTACGATTGCCGGTTCGAATCCTCACACTGCGTTCCTCCCCCCCCCTTGTAGCTACCCGTACTCGTACTACCTGCGCGAGCTCGCCTGCTGGCGGTACTACGCCCCGGTCGTGCACCATTTCTCAGCCCGCCTCGAACTCGCGCTTCACCTCGCCGAACGCCTCTTGAAGGACCACCTCATCACGGAACCGGAACTTTGTGCGATCCTGCGCGCGTACGATGAAGAGGTGCGCAGGATCGAGGCGGGCGAGAGGGACGACTATGCGTCAGCGTGGGTCGGCGGTGGTGGCGGACCTTCTCAAGAAGCTCGAGGGAAAGGTGTTTGAATTCGTCACTGTCAAGCATGAAGCGCACTACCTTTGATGCCACATCATACCTGCAAGGGTTCCGCCGTCGGTGTGCAAGAGAAGGCATAGTCCTGCGCACTCGTCATGCGGTCCGTCCGGAAGGAGAGTCGATCGCGAGAGAAAGCCATTCCTGTAAGAACCACAGCCTCCTCTTGAGCTTTCGTGCTACCGTAGGTTGGTCGTGATCGCCAGACGACAGCCTGGGTAATGTAAACGCTGGGTAGGAGATTCATCGAGTTGCTCCGGCAGGCTTGACTTTCCCGCATCCATTTCACCAGCCAGCTCTTTCTCGACTTTATCCGGCCGATCAATCACCTCTACGATTGGACCCTCCGGGGTTCCTTACTCTATGCTCTCATCCTCAAAAAGTCCAAGTGAGACTCTCGAGCGAGAAGAAGAGAGAACGTCGAGCTCGACGATGTGAGAGCAGGAACCTTGATGCTTGCGGAAGATCAGGTGTGCGAAGCGGGCGCTCACTCCCTCTACCCTCTTTTCCAGCAGAGATGCTCAGCGAGTGGATGATCACGTGGCATATATGACCGTGCCTCGGCCGTCCGGGGCTCATGCGGGAAGCAGCCACGCGCGTTCCTTGTTACGCTGAGTTGTCCAGGAACGAGGGTCCGCCAACCTACTCCTCTCTCAATCTCCGAAAGGACGGCGCACCGCACAGCCAGCCCCAGAGGTAGTCCAACGTGACTGCCTCAAGTAGTCCGTCACTGGTCGGGAATCGGCTCTCCACGAGCTCGTACGTCCGCTGGCACGCAACGAGGGTCAGGCGAGCGCCACAAAGCACAGATTGCCGACTGCGCGTGCATACACAGTGAAGGGGATGTCTTCCTTCTAGAGGTGTATCGGAGGTATTGCAACGGGCAGACAGAGAAGAGAGAGAGAGAGAAGACAGAGCGCGCAGGAAGAGGGAAAGAGGACAAAAAGTTAAAACACCGCAGTCAAAACGAAGAGAGAAGGGGGGAAAGTTTAGAAAAGGCGAGGGTGAGAGCAGAGTTATAGCAGCAGCCGTGAAAAGGGATGGGAGACGTCCTCCGTCGCGTCGAAGGAGGGGAAGGGGGAGAAGAAGGGCGGGGGAGGGGTGGGCACCGTCCCGACACCCAAACGGTCCATTGGAGAAAGGGGAAGAAAAAACAAATACAACGTGTGTGAAAAAGTAGGGAGTCGTGGGGATGTGCGAAAAGTGGTGGGGTGCTCTATCGACACCTCGTGGGGTGTGCAAAAGGGGGGCAAGGTTTAGCAGCAACCGCCCTGCTTGTTCTCGTTGACGGCTTGGCCGGCTCCGAGTTGGACTTTTGCGCCCTCGGTCGTCTTTGTACTTGCGGCGGTGCTGTCGCACGCAGAGGGGTTTTCAGTAACAGACGAACTCGGTAAAGGAGTGGGGGACGGGACGGACCGGTCCTTGATCTGCTTGGCCATGGTGAGGAACGCCTGTTCGACGTTGGTGGCGTTCTTGGCCGAAGTCTCGAGCAAGCTGACGCCGATCTGGTCGGCAAACTCTTTCGCGACGGCATAGTCGACGACTTTTTTCGTCGTCAGGTCCGACTTGTTGCCGACGAGGAGTTTGTTGACCCCTTCGCAGGCGTAGCGGTCAATCTCTTGGAGCCACTGCTTGACGTTGGAGAAGGTGTCTTGGTCTGTGACGTCGTAGACGACAATGATGCCGTGGGCGCCGCGGTAGTAGGACGAGGTGATGGTGCGGAAGCGCTCCTGGCCTGCCGTATCCCAGATCTGGAGCTTGACCGTCTTGCCCTCGAGTTCGATGGTGCGGATCTTGAAGTCTACGCCGATGGTCGAGATGTACGACTCGGTGTAGGTGTCGTCTGCGAAGCGGAGGAGGAGGCACGACTTGCCGACGCCCGAGTCGCCGATCAGGAGGAGCTCTGCGCGGCGGCGGGTGAGCGGGGTCAGCGGGGTCACTGGTGCAGAGTCAGAGGAGAGTGACTTGCTAAAGAGGAGATCGTATTCGGTCTGCATGGTCTTGATTGATGTCCTCGCGTAGTTGTTGTGTTGCGTCTGCGGACGAGGGAGAGAGTGTGCGTCAGCCAACCGCGATTCGCTCGCGACGCTCTCTCGCAAGACGCGCGCCAGGCAAGAAGAAAGAGCTCACTGACCACAAGAGTGCCTCGCTGCAAGGTATACGCAAGGCTGTCTGTCTGAGCGAGTGCGCGCGTGTCTCTCGAGCCCCTCCAAGACGCGGGGTTCCCGTTCAACGTGGCATTACAAATTCGATTACAACAGCATTTCTAATCTCTCATTCTCTCCCCCACGAGCACCTCCTATGGCGACAGCAGCAGCACAGCAAGAGTCACAACCAGCAGCAGCACGAGAGAGACTCGCTCAAGCCAACGCAGCTCACTCGGCCCTCACGCAGCAACTCGCCGACGCCCAAACTCGCCTCGCAACCCGCCAGCACCTCGACCGCCTCGTCGCCCAACGACCCTCAGCGGAACTGCAAGACGCCGATCGTTATGCTCGCAGATTGCTCGAACGGGCGAATCAACTCCGCCAAGAGGTCGACGCCCGCACTCGCAACCGAGTCGTCGCGACCGCCGTCGTGAATGCGTACGTTCGCCTTAATCGGTCGGCCCGCTCTTCCCGTCAAAGAGCTCACGACGGCTATGCTCTTTAACAGTATCGACCAACAAGTCTTGATCACCAACCACCTCGCCACCGCAGCAGCACCTGGCCAAAGGTAAAACCTCGCCATTCCTTTCCCGTCTCGCCAGCCTCGAGCAAGATTACTTACTCACGCCCCGTCTCTTTTTTGCGCACTCCTCCCGGAAACCACATCCGCAGCGATCAAGAGATTGCCGATCTGCTCAAGCGCAAAGACGACCTCTCGTTTCGGTTGCTCACCCTCCGCAAAGACCTCCGCGCGACCACCCTCGAGCGGACCAAACTGCGCCGCCGTCTGCACGGTAAGCGCGAGCGAGAGCCCTGAAAAGATCCTATAACTTGCTATCACAAAGAAAGGAAGTCCTGACTCCTGACTATCCTCCTACCGCAGCTCTGAACCGCGACAACGCAGCCAGCGTCGCCTTTCTCGAAAAGCGCAGAGAACCGCCCCTCCTCTCCTCGGCCGCGGCAGAAGCGCTCGTCGCTCAACTGAACCCCTTTCTACAAGCTTACCATGCATCGTAAGTAAACGCTCTCGAGAGCTCCTCTCTCCTTTTCTTTTTTGGAGATCGAGTCGGGCTCGAACGCAAACCCCGCCCACCGTTCTATCTCCTCTCACGAACGCGAGCTCTTCTTATCCTCGACTGACACTTCCCCCCCCCTCTCTTTCTCTTTGTCTCCTGACACGGACGACGATACCCTATCATTGTGCAATAGGATGAACGACGCCCTCGTCGTCACTTCGGCGAAACTAGTCCGCCTGAACCACCTCTTTCAAAAACTCGTCGGCGAACTCGCGCTCCCGTTGCACACCTATCCCGTCGAACCTTCCTCGCCAACGACGTCTGTCACGCCTCGCCTTGTGCCTCCTCCTCCTCTTCCTCCTCCAACAGCCAGAGCCCTTTCCTCCTCTGCGGAAGAAACGCCATCGTCGTCGTCGTCGTCGTCATCTTCGACACATCCGACTCGAACTCGGATCCCAGAGCTCGGTACGGAGGCGGATCTGCGAGACGTCGAGATGATGGAAGAGCGGCACCGGGGCCATAGCGTCGTCGTCGAGCAGGGGCATCAGCAACGAGGACGACGTGAGGATCAGGAGGAGGAAGCCGAGACGGAGGTGTGGTTGACCCCGTCAAGATTACTCGAACTCGTGCTCCTCGCTGGTCGTCACGTCGACGAAGAGTTTGATCGTCCCAACACCGACGATGACTGCGATTCTTCCCACGACGACGACGACGACGACCAGGAGGCGAATCGGACACCAACGCAGGAGGAGGGAAGAGACAACGACGACGACGATGTTCTCGAGCTTCTTCCGGACGGTGATTGGCGTGACGAGGCCGGAGAGGAGGTCAGCGCAGCGATGACAGAATGGGAGCGGATCAGAATGGAGCAGGATCCGTGGCTTGTGGCGAGGCGCAGGGAGCGAGAGAGGGAGAGGGAGAGAGACGCGGTCTAAGTATCGTGGTATCCAAAGAGGTTGGTGGGAAGCGCTTGAAACGCATGACCCATGCCATGCGAATCAGTGGAGGCGGCTGAGTGGATATCCTTGCTCGCCTCTCGAGAGGAAGCAAGATTGACCCGAACGCGATGGAGAGAGAGAGAGAATCACCCACCGCCAGTCCACGTCCAGAACGGTGTGAAAACGCCTGACTCAGAAATACACAAGTGGTAATGAAGAAGCCCTTAGACGAGATCAAACGCGTGAAAACGGAGGAACCAAAAAGCGAAGAAGAGAACGAACGGGAGAACAAAAGAGGAGGGGAGGTCGGGTGGATAGGAGAGGCAGAAAAAGAAGAGAAGCAGAGAGAGCGGCGCAGGAAGAACAAGTGACAAAAGGCGGGAGGGGTAAAAAGAGCACTACTACTACAGATAGGTCAGGTCAGGTCAAAGGAATCGACTCGGCGGGGAACGTCGAGGGATCTCGAGGCGGAAGGGGGTAGCGAGCTGAGGACGAGGATCGAGTGCGCACGCCCCACGTGGAAGAAGAAGGAACGGCCCTCGGGACGGATGACGGGAGAGGCAGACTTGCTCCCTACGCCTCGAGGGATGCGGGCGCCGCAGCAGCAAAGTCGTCGTCGTCGCCAAAGACGTTCTCGCCCGAGTAGACGACGTACAAGAAGCCGTCTTCGTCCCTGTCGGTCAAGGGGGTTTGCACGTCAGTCACGACGTCAAGGTACGAGGGACTGGCCGAGGCAGCGTACTTGTGTTCTTCGTAGATTGTGCTCATGAGGGCCCCGGTCGGCGGCAACACCTCGTCGACAAAGATAAAGATGGCCTTCTCCGGTGCGAGTTTGATCCGTTTCCTGATCACGTAGACAAACTGCGCGAGGTTCAAGGTCAGTTTTATGAACGCTCATGTGGAAGGAAGGAAAGGGGGGAGCGCACCTGACCGACGGTGAGATCGGCGGGGACGAGGTACTTTTTCTTGTCGATGGTGGGGATGTCACTCTTGTCTGCCTTTTCGCAGATGACCTGTTTGGTTGTCCCGTCTCCGTCAGTGATCGTGTACGTGGTGGCTGACCCCGATCAAAGGGAGGAGGAGGGGGACTGACGGGGATGCGATCGCTGTACTTTGCGCGGATGCGCTCTGCCTCGGCTTTACGCTTCTCTGTATGTACCCGCAAGAGTGTGTCAGCGAATAGCTCCTCGCGCCCCGGCGGTGGGTGACACCACACAACAAGGCGGGTCCGCGCCAAGTGGGGGCGGGTCGCACAGGGGTGGAGGTCGGGGCGAACGATAGGCAAGGAGCGCTCCAGACTGACCGAATACGTGCTCGTCTTTAAACTTTGGGCGGACCATGGCTTGAGCTCAAGAGTGTAGCGGAAGCGCGAAAGGAGCGAGCCGTTCTCCTCGATGATGATGACTCCACCCGATGGAGATGAGCACACAGAGTCTGCCAGCACGTGCGATCCATCCTTTCCAATCTATATGTCCTCGCGTGATACTACTGCTTCCCCTGCCCTCGATCCCTCACGCCGCCGTCCTCCCTCTCCTCTTCCCTCATCTTCATCGCTGACGCGTCTTCCGAGTCCTCGAGCAATACATTGAGAGCGAGCCGTGAAGTGTGCGACGTGTATAGACCTCACGAGACGATTTCTGATCAGGTACCCCTCAATCTCAAGGGTCTCAATCTCGAGAGTATCTTCTCTAGCAATCCAAAGACTTGTACATACAACAAACGGTTCCCCTGACCTATATCGAATCACCACGTAGTGGCTCCGAATCCTTCCGGCGGCGCCGTCTTGAAAGCAACTCCCGCCCAGTCTAGTGTCTTGGTAAACACCTCGTTCCCCCACCAGTTGACCGCTGCGGACAACGATCCCGATCAGCACACACGTCTGACAAAGGACGCGCTGTCGCACTCACAAATGGTGCCGCCTCGAGGCAGCTGTAGCGTCAAGAAGATGAGGATGCCGCAGACGATCGTGCCGGCGTCCATCGCGGCCGACAAGACAAAGTTGTACTTGGACCACCAGTCAAAGTTGATCCTCCGGACAAGGTATTCTGCCAGGGCGGAGCAGAACGAAAGAGAAAGAGAACCCGTTCAAGTCAGGTTTGGTCGTCCCCCCTCATGAGCGAACGTAAAGACGTAAACTCACGAAAGATGAAGCCGACGATGAGTGACGAAGAAAAGTTGATGCCCGACGCGGGCGGGACAAACTCAAGTCCGGTCAGGGCGATCGGCAAGTGAAAGTACCGCAACCAGCACTGCGGCCACCGTCGCAGGATGAGCCACGTCACGAACGGGACCACGGCGCCGCCAATCATCCAATACAGCAGCGGGTGGTAGTATGCGCCAAAGTCGAAAAGCCGAACAGGACCGATCAAGCCCCTGTAACGAGCGAGCGTGCGTGGCGTGGGTTGGGTCAGTCACGAAACCCGGACACCTTTTGGGTTGGGGCTTGGCAAAGAAGAGGGGCGGGGTGAGTCTCACCAGATGATCGAGGCCGAGAACGTCGTCCGCGCACTCGGACAGATGAGACGCGCCGACTGGTCGGCGTCACACAGCGTCGGAACAGTCGCGACAAGGAACCGCTTGACGCCGACTTGGGCGCACGACGTGATGATGACGGCGACAACTTGCACTGTCCGTCCATCCACACAGGGGGTTAGACCGGGTCCACCTCAAAACAAGTCGAAGAAGGATGACGCACCTTTGAACGTTTCTCGCGGCGGGATTTTCATATAGTGCCCAAGTTTGAGGTCCTGCACGAGCGTTTCTCAGCCAGCTGCATGTAGGCGAAAGCTGCCGACGCCTTACCTGACTAAAGTACAGACCGAGATTGAGAGCGTTCGACGTATAGATCTTGAACAGCTGCAACGCGCACAAAAACGACGGATCAGTCACGTGTGGAGTGAACAAACAAGTCGGAATACGCACCACGTTGGCGAGCGGTTTGTCGGTCATGATGTAGCCGCCGACGAACTCGGCAATCACGTTGACCGACACCTACGCGCAGCAGGTTGTCAGCTCGAGAAGGGACGGGACAGCGTGCACTCGATGAAGAAGAAGACGGAAAAAGATGCACATTGTACGATGTCAGGGCGTAGATGTATCCGGCCGGGATAATGTAGACGACTCCCATCGCGACAGAGACCAAGAGCGCCCAGACCGGCATTCCGGTCGGCCAGCACTGCATGCCACGGAGTATCACTTCAGTCAGTGAGAGCAATCTCCTGCAGAGCAGAGAGAGCGCGTCGGGAAGACTCACGGCGACAGTCACCGCCGAGAGGGCGAACGCGATGAGGAGGAAAGCCAGGTAAGCCCAATCGGGCACATCTGGGTAGTTGCGCATGAGCTTCATGTGGATGTCGACGTCGCCCTTGACGTGTTGACGGAGAAGGCGGTTCCAGATGTCGCGGCCGTTGAAGAGGAGGGTATGGACCAGGATCCCGATCGAGAGCATGAAGGCCGTCCCGTAGGACACGAGGTACGTGACCGGCATGTACACCGGCGAGTACTCGTTGTAGGCCGTCACGTTGAGCGCGAGACGCGAAGTGTCGAGGACGCGCACGGCATCGTACGGTTGTCCGAAGCGATCAAAGACGGACGAGGTCGAGATCGGGAGATAGGCCGAATTAAACGTCTGATGGTGGCTCCTTCCGGGGTCAACACGATTCCTTTACCCCACTTTCCCAGGTCGTTCAAACTCACGTTGGTGTAGTACATGATCGGCGCAATGATCCAGAAGGCCACGAAGAAGCCGCCAAAGATGTTGAGCTGCGCCCACCAGGGCACGATGAGCGGCGAAGCGACAAAGGCAATCTGGCTCCAGTCGAACGAGAACAAGCCCATCCCGAGTCCGGACGCGACGCCAAACAGTTGGTTGACGACGACGTTGTCTGCAGGTGGTGCGAGGCTCAGCTCTATGCCGAGTCCAGCCGCCCGAACGAAAGAGACCAAAAAACTTACTCGGCGCAATCCAGCAGACCCAGGAGAAGGCGGAGAGGGCGACAAAGAGGAAGCCTACATATCGGACAGTGAACCGTCAACGGAGAGCACGGGAGGAGGAAACGGTCGAGTGGGAGAAAGAGAAACTTACCGGGCAGCCAGAACCAGCAGAACGCGCCAAAAAAGACATAAGTGAAGAACCGCAATCGACTCGGTCCGGGCTCCTCGTCCTCGATCTCGGCGTGGAACGTGTTCAAGAGCGTGCAGAAGACGAGGTTCTGCGGCCAGAGCATCGATGCCGGCCAGACGAGGAAACGGCGGCAGAGTCCGGCCGCGCCGAACCCGATCATCTGGGTAGTAAAGACGAGGAGGATGTCGAAGCCGAACGGTTGAGGCCGACCGTAAAACTTTTCGGCCGCGACGCTGTAGTTGAGGCCCAGAGGCGGGCCGGTCGAGACGTTGGCCATGATGACGAGGAGGGCGTGCTCCTTGATGCTGAACGGTCCCGGGTTCAAGCTGACCCTATGAGGCATCCCGAGTCGGCGGGTCCAGATCGGCAGCTTGATGTCGGCCGCGGGCATGTACTTGGCCAGGAACCGTCCAAAGGGGTAGGTGAAAAGCTGAGTGATGATGGGCGTGATGAGCGGCGCCGGATACCGCAAGCTAAAGTACGTGTTGAGCGCGGCAAAGACGAGGCAGAAGAGCAACCCGAGGAACCAGACTCGCAGCGTCAGGACGCATGCGGACGGGTCGTCGACGTTGGACACGCTCGCTTGAACTTCGGGGTACACGGAATCTTCGAGCGGCGGCGGAGGGCGGCGCCGCCGGATCCCGGCGGCAGCCTCGAGGTCGGCCACCTTGGTGTCGTCCAACGAGCTCGTGTGGCCCGACAGGCCGAGATGATGCAGGCTGATCCCGGTCGCCCGGCCGTCAGCCGACGACATGATCTCGTCCTTGTCGCTCGCTCCATCGTTGCCGTACCGATGGCCCGCCGCGAACAGGCGAGCGTCGAACGGGTCCGACGTGAACCGGTCCGGGTCGTCGGGCAAGTGCCACACTCCTCGGGGCTCGTCCATCTCGTGCGAGCTGCTTTCGTCGGAGCGACTGCGTCGTCTTACCGACGATTGAGCTGTCGCTTTTCTCTCCTCCGCCTCCGCCTGGTGCGCCACCTCGTCCCGAACGTCGACAGAATCGGATGCTAAAGCGGACGCCGGCGTCATCGGTTCTTCCGAGTCGTTGGTTTTCGGAGGGCTGCGCATGAAATCGAATCCTTGCCCCTGGAGGGCGACCTCGATCGGCACCATGCTGCCGGGCGGCGGCGCCTCTCCGGTCGCAGGACGGTGAAAGGAGAACATGCCGCAATCGTCATCGTCGTCATCGTCTTCGTCGTCCTCCTCGACGAGTATGTCAGGTGGTGGGAGTCTCGCACCCCCGGGGGCAACGGGGCTGTTGCTGTACGGCTGCGACTGGAATTCCGGAGAAAGAGGTCAGTGTTGCTGTACACGCTGCTGTCGGAAGCGAGACTCACGGGCGGAGACTGGGCGGATGTGGCAGTTTGCGGTCGCGAAGCGAACGATCCAAACGCGGAAGCTTCGCCAGCGCCGAACGACGTCTTTGGCCGCGCAGTCGTGGGTCGTTCGACAGAATGCGCGTCTTCGTGGGAGCCGCTCGTGGGAAGCGCGAACGCAAAGGGACCGTCGGTGACGTCTTGCTCTGCTTGCTCGTCTGGACGCCGTCCCGTTCCGGGTGGTTGACTGCCGAAAGCTGTCAGGGGACGGCGGGACGTCGACGGCCTCGTGCTCGTCTCGCCGGGAGCGTCCCGTTCGAGGACTGGCAAGGAGAAGGCGAAGAGATCCGAGACCGACTCGTCGTCGTCGTGCGTCGGAACTGCCATCGCGGCAGAATGTTCCCCCCACCCGACCTCGACTCGATTACACGCAGTTCCACCGGCCGGGCAGCGGGTCGGCACAGCCAGGGACTGCTTGACGCTTCACCAGTCTGATCCTCGAGTCGGCGCGGTGCGTGAGTCGGTATCGAGAGGGAAGAGTCGGACCGAAACCTGAAACCGATGAGAAGAAGCGCCGGACTCGAGCGAGATCGCCGGGACCCGCAGAGCAGGCGTCGTCGAGCCACGCAAGGACTGAGCCTGGCGAGGCTTGAGCTTGAGCACTATGCAGCGACGCGAGTGCGACCTGCAAGGACGGCGGTCCTTTGCTGGTCCAAGCGACACCGCGAAGAACAATCAGATCGCGCTCGCTCTCGATCAAACTCGTTTCAAACCGCCGCGGCGGTCAAATGGCGCGGGCGCGCCGCCACCCAGCTGCATGCACGCATCGCACTCTCTCGCACGAACGCTCCCGTTAACAGGCTCGGCCGGATCAGGTTCAACTCGGGTAGACAGATCGATTGCAACAGATCACAAAGAGTGGCACGCATACATCGCTCGGCTCGTAAGGAGAAAAGGAAAGGAAAAGGCGGTGGCAAAAAAACACATGCGAGCGCTCGTCGTCGTAGAATGGGTCGTTTCGTAGGTCGTCACGTCAAAAACAGCAGCGAGGGAATCGAGGTCGTACTGCAGCGCGCGCGCGAGAGAGAGAGAGAAAGGCGAGTCAGAATCCTGTCGTCAAGTTTGAAGGCTGATGCAACGAAAACTCACGTTTGGCCGTGTCCTCCGCGTCGAAGTGAACTTAAGCCGAAGCGTCCTCCTCGCCCTTGGACGGGAGAAGACCCCAGCGCTTCTCCGGAGCGTCCTCGCCGCCCTTGCTCGGAAGGAGTCCCCAGCGCTTCTCCGGAGCGTCCTCCTCACCCTTGGACGGGAGAAGTCCCCAGCGCTTCTCCGGAGCGTCCTCGCCGCCCTTGCTCGGAAGGAGTCCCCAGCGCTTCTCCGGAGCGTCCTCCTCACCCTTGGACGGGAGAAGTCCCCAGCGCTTCTCCGGCGCGTCCTCCTCGCCCTTAGACGGAAGGAGTCCCCAGCGCTTCTCCGGCGCGTCCTCCTCGCCCTTGGACGGAAGGAGTCCCCAGCGCTTCTCCGGCGCGTCCTCCTCGCCCTTGGACGGAAGGAGACCCCAGCGCTTCTCCGGAGCGTCCTCCTCACCCTTGGACGGGAGGAGTCCCCAGCGCTTCTCCGGAGCGTCCTCACCGCCCTTGGACGGGAGGAGTCCCCAGCGCTTCTCCGGAGCGTCCTCACCGCCCTTGCTCGGGAGAAGTCCCCAGCGCTTCTCCGGAGCGTCCTCGCCGCCCTTGCTCGGAAGGAGTCCCCAGCGCTTCTCCGGAGCGTCCTCGCCGCCCTTGCTCGGGAGGAGTCCCCAACGAGCCTCGAGCTGCGTGAGTGGTGGATGCGAGTCAGTTGCCAACGTCAAAGTGAAACGAGGTGGGGGGACCGGGTCAGCGAACGTACGTCGGAACCCTCGGGTGCGGCGATGGGGGCGGCGATGGCCAGCGAGGCAGCCAAGAGCAAGATGGCGGCAGAGATCTTCATGACTTGTGAGGCGTCAAAGGAGTGGCAAGAGGGAGAGAAAGTGATGAGGAGAGAAGCAAGGTGCACGTCGGCTTTGTCCTTCGTCAAAAACGTTGTGTGATCAGCGTGACGGCAGCGTGACAATGTGACATGCGGCGGCGGTGCGAGGCGGCCAGGCCTTTTAGCGTACAAATTCACAAAAGTCTCGCGAGTCGGCGAGCGCCCGCGCGTTCAATTCATGGCATTTCGCCCCCTTTTTGGCGTTTCCAGACCAGCTGCTCCAGTACTAGTACAAAGCGTGCAGCTGGCGGCGCCGCATTTTAGTTCCAAGCGTGCAGCATACATACAAAGAAAAAGTACAGCAAATGCACAGCCGACACGCTCGAGGTAAGTACGGGGTGAGGTTGGAAGTCCGACGGAAACATGTGTTTGAGCCGTACTGTAACTTACGTATGTACTGTAACAAGGTCTAACCTGTTAAAGCAGGAGCGCCTTTATGCAGATGAGTCGGTAAAGACGCCGGCACCTTATCTAAACACGTGCTAAAGGGATCACTCCTCTCGATCAAAAAGGGATCTGCGAACTCTTGATCCTACAGTTGCGCGTGAGCACTCCAATGCTTCTGCTTTGCCCCCTTGCGCCGCACGAAGCTCTGGACAAAGGGACCGCCGTATAGACTCGGGCAGCTAAGCTCGAGACCATCCAAAACGGCACGCACCAGTGCACCCGCTCTCGGACTTTTGAGTTTGTCACGCACGGCAAGTGCCGACCTTCAAGCCAAGCTGCTGCCGTCGAGCAAACTGATGTTACAAAACGTCGGCGGTTGACGAAACCCGGAGAAGGGAATGTACTGCAGGGTCGAGATGCAAAAAAGGAGGTGAAAAGCTGGTACAGACACAATGTCACACGCGCTTCGACGACGGAATCCAGGCAAGCCGCCTCATCAGCGACGGCCGCCGCTCTTGGCCTTGCTCTTGGACGACCCCGACTTCTTGCCGCGATCATCGTCAGAGTCGTCTCCGCCGGCCTTGCTCTTCTCCTTGCGTTCGAGGCGGCGTTCTGCGTCGGACCACTCCTCGCCCGAGTCGGACAAGTCCGACGCATCGGAACCTGATTCCGACCCGTCCGAGTAGGCAGATTCGTCCGAAAAGTCGGACACGTCCTCGTCGTCCTCGACGTCGGACGCAGCAAATTCAGAGCCTTCTTCGGAGTCGTCGCTCGACCCGGGTTCCTGCATCCCGCAAGAGACAAGATTTAGCTTTCGGTCGTCGGCACTACCGCCGCGCGGGTGGGGAAATGAGAGCGAAATTTGGATCTGCCGACTCACGTCGTCATTCGTAGACAGGAAGCCCCAGCCACCCTCGTTGAAAAACTCGTACGGGTCGTCGTTGACCGTCTTCATGATGGCCTGCCAGTTCAGGTTGACGGGTCCCTCCGAGAACGGAATGTCGACCGAGCTGTCGAGTGAGGAGTGCGGAACGATCAGTTCCGCGACGACCTCCACCAGAGAATAGAGATTCGCACGCACTCGAGCCACTCTTTGACGGTATCGAGCTGGTTCATCGGAATCGTATTGATATGCACCGGCGCGCGCGTAAAGTCTTGGAAGACAAAGACGAGGTCAAAGTTTTTGAGGCCGTACTGGACGCGCTCGAGGTGAGCGATCTCGATCTCGCTGAGGGTGAGGACGAGGAAAGGCGGCTCGGTGAGGAACACGAGCGTGTCGGTCGTCGGCTGCAAGAGGACGTTGGACCGGAAGGGGACACCCTGGAACCCGAGCTCGCGGAAGGGAATGTCGACTTCGAGGCGGTTGTTGGACGCTTCCGCGATCTTGTCCGAGAATGCCTTGAAGTACTTGTTCAAGTCGGCGCGGCGTTTCCTCTCCTCCTGTTCCTGCTCGAGCTCGTCCTCGTCGTGGTAGTTGCGCTTGCGCTTCTTGTTGCCAGTCTCGTCGAACGAGGCGTCCGAAACCTCGCGGAAGAACTGCACGTCCTTGGCCTTCTTCTTGCCGATCATGATCGGGTTCTTGAGGTGAACGTGCAGAATGACGATGAGCTCGTTGTCGCAAGGCTGGAAGAGGAGGTGCTTGATGTTGCTGAAGAGGATGTCTGTACGTCGGTGATTCCACGGTTAGCGACGTGGCCCCCAGAGTCTGCGGGGTCAAAGACTGACCGAGCTTCTGCTCCGACTTGATGGAGGACTGGTAGCGAATACCGTTCGAGTGGATCTCGACGTCGCCCGATTGCCGCTTGCCATCAAAGGACGGCCGCAGCTGCACCTCCGTCAAGCGGATCGGTCGCTTGCCTGGGGGGTAACGCATCAAGTCAGACTCGGGCCGCAAAGAGCTTCAGAAAGCTGGCAAAGGCAATCATCACGCACCCTTGATCTCGATCAGCTTGTCCTGCTCAACCACGTCCGCCAGCTCCTTGCGTTCGTTCTCGCGCTTCGTCGCCGTCTTTTTCAAGTCCGAGATCTCCTTGTGCAGCTCGGCAAAGCGGAACGAGTCGGTCGAGCGGTACGTGATGCCACGGATAAAGGTCGCGTTCGGGTCCTCGAAAGGCTGCACGATCGAACCGGGAACGGCATTCAGTCATGGGCCTTCGACCAAGGCTCTGCACTCGAGAAGAGGAAAAGCAGCGCACGGTGTCCTCCTTCTTGCCGGTGATGGCACCCGGAGTGGTAAACATGAAGCGGAGGACGGTGTAATCTCCCTCTTCCTGCTTGATCAGACTCTTGAGCGTGTTGATGTGGAAGGGGACGGCGTAGCCGTGAATCGGCAGGATGATGGTCGAGCGACGAGCGTCGACGACGATCTGTCTCAATCCCAGGGCGAAGGGGTGGCGTTTTTCTCGTCAGGTTGCGGCCAGAAGGACGAAGAATAGGGATGGGACCCCCCCAAGGAGAGACGCACCTTTTGGTTCGCGACACTTTCCGGCAGCTGACTGTCCTTGACGTACGACTCGAACCTCCTCCACTGCTTCTCGCGGTTATTGTCGCCCTTGCCGCCCTCGCCCGAGTACTTGGCCAACCCTTCCTCCTGCCTCCTCGCCGCGAGTTCCCGCTGGTGCTGCTTCCGCCGGTTCATCGCGTCGGCGTCGATCTCGCGGTTCTCGTTACGGAGTTTCGATTTGACGATCGCCGTCGGCGCGGCGTTTCTCCGGGACGGGCCATCCGCCTGCGCCGACTTGGACGGCTTCTTCTCCTCCTCCTGTGCACGCGTCAAGATTCTACCAGATCAGCGGCAGTCTCTCGAGAGATGACGCGAAAAAGGACCCTCGGACTCACATCCATGTAGAACATGACGTCGTCCTTGCCCTTCAACCCGTCCGCGAGCACCTTCGCACCGTCCTTGCCGACCTGGACCGTGTCGATGAGCGAAACGGCGTACTGCGAACCTTTGCCGTCCGGAATCCCGTTGAACCCGAGCGTGAGCGAGAAGATCATGTCCGACTTGATGGTCCGGGTGCCCTTGGGCGAAAGGAGGTACGCGTTGTCGCGGAATTCGATGCCCATCTTTGAGGGGAGCGCTTTCCGTCAGTCAATAATCCCCCTGGTCGACTCGATTCCTCGGCGGCGGCACTTCAATAGAAAGGGAAAGGGAAGGGAAGGGAGACTCACTCCGAACCCTGCACTCTTGACGAACCGGTCCGCGAGGTCGGGCCGGTCGGCCTGGATCTTGTCGACGACTTTCTGGTAAAAGTCCTTGCAAACGACTCCGTCTTTCAGTTCCGCCAGGGCAAACTTTTGCAACTCGGCGACAAAGAGGTAGTTCTTCTCTTGCTCCTGTTCAACGTCGTCGTCGTGTACCGTCGTCAGCTTTTGTCTCTCGCTGGCCTGGCCGGAGCGGACAAAACAGCGAGAAGAAGGGAAAATAAAGGGAACGGGAGAGGAGGCTCGACGAACCGGAGTCGGGTCGATCATGAACGTCCGCCCAACATTGCTGCAGTACGACTTGTACCGGATCCCGAGCGAGCACAAGATCACGCCCGCCTTGAGGCGCTGGTCGTCCGACTGGGCCGACGACTTGAGTTCGTAGTTGCCGCCGGACTGGATGATCGGGCTGTAGCACCAGTCGCCGAAGCCGGTCTCGAACTGTTTGTTGCCGAGGGCGAGAGGGAGGTCCGTCCGGTACCGGTTCAGTCAGTATGACAACGGGAGCGGAAAAGATCGGCAGAAGCAGAAGCGACCGGAAAAAAACATAGGCAAGAGAGAGGTGATCAGAAACGCACATTGTCACCGAGTTTGAGCGTCTTCCACCACTTGTTGTCCTCGAGTTTGCCCTCGATCTCTTCCGCGAGGCGCTCGTGCGTGACCTTCTTGCCGGCGTCAATGTACCCCGACATGACGTCGCTAAAGTGACTCATCAACTTGCTCGTCATCGTCGCCGCGTTGCGCTCGTTTTGCTGTGCAAGGGGGTTCCCCGAAGGAAGAAGAAAAAGTCAGTGCTCTCTTCTTTTCAGGGCGGACGGGAACAAAAGAAGCAGCAAGAGAAGGAGGAGGAGGAGGTGGTGGCCGGCGAAACGCACCAACTCTTCCGAGTCTTTGGCGGCGAGGAGGGCCGAAACGCCCGCCGCGACGTCGATCTCTTTAAAGTCGACCTGGGCGCTCTGGAGGAGGTTCTGCCACTCGGTGACAAACTTGCCGGCCATCTTGTCCTTGGGCAACGTTCCGACCTTGTTCTGCGCAGGGGAGTGCGGGAGGAAGGCCAGCAGAGTCAGCCTGGAATCCTAGCGCTCGGAACAGAAGAAAAAGGACGGGGAGAGAGGGAGGGACGAGTAACACGCACCCCTTGCCCGATCAGTTCAATGATCTTTTCGAAGAGCTTCTTGTTCTCGGCTTCGTCCTTTGACCGCGTCAGAATCTCGACGTCGACATGTTCGCCCGACTTGGGCGCCGTCAAGAGCGGCTGCAAGAGTTTGGCTGCAGGCAGGCAGGAGTTTTTTGGCGGGAGCGCACGCGCGGTCAGTAAAAACGAGGCGCGACCTTTGGCTCATCAAGGTGGAGGAGCGAGTACGTGGGCGTGCATACCTTTGGAGGACGAGACGACAAAGTAGACTTTTCGTTTCCCGAGGAGCATCAAGGTACTCGGAAACTCGTACCCGAGCAGGTAAGTCTGCCCTTGAGAGCGTCAGCCCTCTTTCCTCCCCCGTGTCCCCAGAGGATCAACACGGACCTGGATTGCGCTGCCCTTGCGGTACGGGTTCTCTTCGTCCGAGTTTCCGGCGACGACGAGCAGGTGCTCGACTTCGGTCAGGGGGGCGACATCCACTCCCTTGGCCTGCAAGGTGTGTCAGGCGACCCAAGAGCGTCAGTTGCCTGCGCGACAGAGAAAAAGAGTGGGGGGGAGAGAGGCTTGCCTCCCACAAGTCGAAAAAGTGCGCGGCGCGGCGATGGAACGTGGCCGACGAGATGGTCACGTCCGACACTGTCGTCGGGGGGCGTTCTATGCGTAAGCTCGAGTAGGGTTTTCTCTAAGCAGCGAGGAATGCATACTGGTTGAATGGTGTTACTCGAGCCGGACGAGTCGACCAAAGAGAGGGAAAGAGAGAGAGAGGTCGAGATTCGGGTTGTTGGTCCTGTCACAAAGGAGAGAAGGGCAGTCAGCTACGACTGATCCGCCTTTGTCCGGAAAGTTGTGCGGCTGTGTAGGCGTGGGCGAGAGTAACGCAGTCATCAGCAGGGCGAGCCGAGTCGAGGTCGAGTCAAGTCCGCGTTGCTTCGGTGGACGAGACAGCGCGAATATCCGCCTCACGCCTATGACTCGTCCCCGGTGCGCGTATGTGGGACAGCTCGCGTGCGTAGGCTCGAGTGAGTGAGTGAGTCGGAGTCGGAGTCGGTGGAGCAGTACTGTCGAGCGAGTTGTCGGTCGCGGCGAGGGTGGGAGTCAAGGACGGGGGGTCACGACTCACGCGACTGTGCCTCTGCACGCAGGAACGGCGCTGCTGGTGCGCGAGAGAGCGGGCCGAGACGAGACGAGATTCGAGGAGACGAGACGCGACGCGCAGACTCGGACTCGGACTCGGACTCGCTACGCACGGCTACCTGGACACAGTGCCTGGACGGCTAGCACGAACCGCTGTTCTCTCTGCGTGTGCTCGCCGCGCGACCGACAAGCTCATAGCTAGGCGCCCTCTCCGCGTCCTGCTCGTTCCCGGGACCGCCCAATGCTCTCTCTCGCGCCCCCCCCCCCCCCCCCCCCCCCCCCCCCCCCCCCCCCCCCCCCCCCCCCCACCCAATCCGACTGGTGCCGTACGTAACGATGCTGCAACTGCAAAACAAACCACTGGAAACGACAACGACAACGACCAGCCCAGGCAACCCTTCGCCATCTCGCCCCCGAGCTCTCGCCCCAACCCCCGCTCGCCCATCGATCACCGCCTGCGGCATTCGAGCATCGTAGCACTGACCAAGCGACGCGTACCTATACCGCTGTACCGAGGTCGGAGCAACTCTGTCCGGAGGGGATGAAAACATCAGTCAGCTCTTCGGCTCTGCTCTTGTGGTCCTCTCGCCCACCCACCGCCAGAGTGTCGCTTTGCCCGCCTCCCAACTCACCCTGACTGCTCGGCACTACCGTCCTTCGTACTGGAACCTTTGAAGGAGGAGAAGCAGCCACCGCGGCGAAACGCAGCGGACGCCTCTCGTCTCCACCTCTTCCTTCTCCTTCTCCTTCTTGGGATGGCGACACAACAGACCGGCAACGCTCCGGAGCTTGAATCGTTCGCTCCTGCTGCGCTCGCATCATCGAGCGTGTCGTCGTCGTCGGCGGCGGCGGCTGGGGAAAGTGGTCGGCGCCTGAGAGGTCGGGTGGCAATCCTCCGAGAGAAGGCGCCGAGTGGAAGAAGACGGGTTCGCCGAGACTTGGACTGGGAGTGGTCGACGACGACGACGACAGGAAACGAAACATGGTCGAGGTGAACGAGGTCGTCATTGGGATATCGCTGCTTTCACGCCGTTCCGAGGTGGAGGAGGGACGGAATTGATTGAGGGAGGGTGCGGACCAAGAGCATCGTTGTCCTTTGCCTCGATTGAAGGAGCGGGCTGATGAATGCCCCTTTGTGAGAAAGGACAAAAGGTCCAGCGGGGGCGTTCTAGAAGAGGACGAGGAGCACCTGTGCTGTGGCACAAAGGGCCGTGGGAAGTGGGAATAATCTCTACTCGGTCGTTTCCAGAAACGGAGACTGGAGCTCGCGGACTTGTATTCGTCAGAGTTTACGAGACTGCAAGAGTACTCGTTGGGCACGTTACACATCAGTTCGTTCATGATGGCCGGACCAGGCGCTGTCGCCGAATGATCGATCGGGCGTCGGTCCGAGCAGCTGCCCCACCTCGCGACGAGCGGACCTTATCGAGCCGTCTCGACCTGTTCGTACACCCAGAGAGAGAGAGAGAGAAGCATGCTCGGACTGCTACAGCGTGCTACCTCGAACCTCAAGAACCCCGTCACGGCAACGGCGTGGGCACCGTCCGACGAACTCGCTGCGGGGTTCCACCGCTTCTCCCAAGTGCACTCAATCCCCATCAGCTCGCTCGCCACGTTTGCCTTTGCCGCGACCGGTTACTACGCCAAGGGGACTATCCTCTTCCTCCGCCGCGGTCGCGATCCGGGAGATGCAGCCGAGTCGACTCACCACCACCCGCCCGCTTACGACGACGACCGCGACTCCAAGCCGAGGGTCGAAGGCGAGGTCCACGTTGCGGTCGAGGCGCGCACCAACAGCGAAGGCTTGTATGCCGAAAGTAGACTCGAACCCGTCCAGGGACACGAACGCTGCGGAATCTCGTTGACGGTGCGTCCGGTTCGGTCCGCCTTGCGCCGACCGATTGTAATGACCCTCCGCGCCCCCAACAGACACCGGCATCTTCTTCGGTCGGAAGGATCGGCGCATCCCTGTCGTACCACATCACAGTCACGTTCCCGGACGACTTTGACTCGCTCGACACCATCTCGGTCGACGCGACCTCGTTCCGAGTCTTGTTCGACCCTTCCCTATCGCCAATCCAGTTCTCAAACCTCGACATCTCCACCACGGACGCCTCGATCTTTTTCGAACAATTGCGCGCCAAATCAATCCAGTTCAAGAACCAGAACCGCCTCGACCCGAACAAGAGCTCGCTCAAAAACTTTCAAGACTTGATCGCGGGCACCATCGCCAGCGCCGACCGGATCGAGATCGCGTGCGAGAACGGTCCCGTCTCGGGGACGTACCGCGCGACGGGTCCCATCATCGTCAACAATGCCAACTTTTCCATCAAGGGCGACTTTCAAGGTGGCGCGCTCCGCCTCTCGACCACTAATGCCGAGATCTCGGGCACCTTCGAGGCGAAGCGAGATATCGTGATTCAGAACGCGCACGGCAAGATCGAAGGCACCTACAAGGCACCCCTCGGATGCAGCATCAAGGGAACCTACATGCCCATCACGGCTTCCTTCCAAGTCGGTCAGGACCTCAGGGTGCGTCTCCTCTATCTCCCATCTCCTAGGACGTGATCCGGCCGGCCGTGAGAGCTAAATCATGCCCAATCGCAGCTCATCACGACCGTGTTCCGCATCGACGCCACGATTCGGATCCTCGCGCCTCCCTCGCCGGTCGCCGCCAGTTCAAGCGGCGCCGCGCCCGTCACGCGCGTCGAAAGCGCCGCCACAACAGAGGACGAGTTGCCCACTTTTGCCGATGCGATGGCCTCTTCTTCCACGACTCTCGGCGGGGCCGTGACGGTCGTGGCCGAGACGAGCGACGCCGGCGCCGAATTGGTATATGAGCAGGTGCCGCAAGAGGTTGCGCTCCGGAGTTTGGTCCGAAGTACCGGCGGCTCGGTCATTCGCGTCAAGCACGGAGAGACTTATGAAGGTTCCTTCACTGTGAGTTTGTTCTCCCGTGTCTCCGGCCCAGCAGAACGAACGTCGGTCCTGATTCCCGTTTACCTTCCCCCCGCTTCTTTCCGCATCAAGGCCACTTGCCCCATCACGCACACCGCCTCGGTCTCTTTGCCTTCCGGTCCGACAAGTCGCGGTACCCGCTCCATTCGGTACGACGTCGAGAAGCGCAACCACATCGGAGGCGTCGTCGGCTACGAAGGCAGCCCGCACGAAGGTCGCAGTCGGACCGTGATCGAGTCCGGAGGCGGCGCAGAGTTCGTCTTTGCGTGAATGAACGATGCCAGCCTTATGTTGATATCTTCCCTCTCTCTCTCGTTTCTCTGGTCTGTACGCGTGCTCTCGACAAAATGGCCCCCAAGCTGTGTAGAACTATAAAGCCAATGTTGCACAGAAGGAAGAGCAGTCCTCTGATAAAACGGAAACCAGAAGCCAAAGAGAGAGAGGGGGGCGGATGTTTGATGAGCACGGTGCGGTTCGGGGCCCTACTTGTTCGGCACGTAGCTGACGCCATACTGCTGCTGCAGAACGTGGCTCGGTACGTAGCCGCCCGAAGCAGCGGCGTACTTGCTGCTGCGCGTCGAGCTGGACCGCGAGACGCCTGCCATCGCCGGCCTGCCCTGCGAAGCGTCGTAGGGCCCTGCGCCAGTGTACATAGGACCTGGAAAATTCCGGTATACTCGGGTTAGTAACGGCAACTCTCGACTGCGAGGCAGAAAGCGATGGCGCACCAGAAGGCAACATGTCTCCTTCATCCAGGCCGCCGTTGTTCCGATCACCTGCAAAAAGACGAGTGAGCAGTGCGCGTTTATCGATCGAGTGTGAATCTGGTGGACTCACCGACGGGGAAGTAGCCGGTCGGAGTACCGCGCGCAGCTCGTTTCGAGGTCGCTTTGCGCCTGAAGCATGTGCGATAAGCGGTCAGGGTATGCTCGTGCTACTTTTCGGGGAAAAAAAACAGCGAATCCTTCGAGAAGCTTACCAGATCCAGCCAAGCAGGACGACGAGGAACTGTGAGAATGAAGGGTTAGCTCGAAAAGCCCTCTCGATAACAATGAGGCGAACAAATTCGTACCAGGGCTGCGAACGCGGCGCCGACGCTGATGGAAGCAAAGTCAGCATGGTGTACCATCCGTGCAAAAGAAGTAGCTGTTCTCACTAGATCCCAATATGCGCCGCGGTCCCAAGCTTGTCCCACCTTTCCTGCAGTGTCAGTTCGTCCTCGTCCTTGTCCTCGTCCTCGTCTTCGTGATCTTTCCGAGACGGATCACTGCTCGGGGTAGCAGACGTCGAGCCGCTTGTCGCACTAGCACTTGTTGTGGCCGGTGTGCTCGAAGCTGCGGTGGACGAAGTACCCGTTCCTGCGGAGGTGCTGGATCCGGATGCAGATACTTGAGCCGACTTTGACCCGCCGCTCACTATGTACCGAATTTGTCAGTGCATGCTGCAGTAGCAGCGTCGACATCTGAGACGTACTGTCAAGTCCCGTCGCCGCGTCGTTCAAGGCAATTGTCGGCGCCGAACCGCCGTGGATCACGACGTAGCCGTCCTTGTCGACTTCTACATGCGGGCAGGTGTTACGATCAGCAGAATCAAAAGCAAGTATAGAAGAACGAGAACTCACCTCCGTAAGTGTACGACGAGACCGCACTCGGTGCGTCTCGACGTTGCAATCCAACCTCCTCAAACTCGACGCGCCGGCGCACACGCGCGTTCGATTCCCAGAAGGGGGTAACATGGACGGTGCCGTCTTCTCCGCCAAAGAGGGCAGTCGCCGCCGGCAGGGCTGCTTTGAGTCCAGACGAGACTGCCGACACTTGCGCCGGTAGCGCAGTGGCCCATCCTAGCCAGACTGGCGAAGGGAGCGCGGATGTCACGCCGGTCCCTGCCGATGTAGAGGCTGCAGCATTGGATGGCATGGCAGCGGAGACCTCCAACATCGAAGAGTCGAGAGGCAGGCAGTCCACTTTGACGGACGATACTGCGAGCGTTTAGTACACCGGTCAGCGGTGGACAGCGGTGGCTCTTGAGCTAGATCGCCTCACCATAAGATGCGTAGTAGCCTTTCTGCATGTACTCGCTCGAGTTCCAGCTGATCGGCCCCCCGGCAAACTCCACCACGTTTTCGGGCTGATCCGCTCCTCCGGCCGCCCAGATCCTGATTTTGGAAAGAAGGGAGCGTGTGATTATTCCGAAACCGAGTCGAGCAGGATTCCAACTCACGAAAGCCGAACGCGCGCCGGCGTGCGCGGGAAGCGGTACGTCTTGTCGAACCATCCGGACGCCGTGTCTTCCTTCGAGACGGACCTGACCGGAACCCCGTCCACGAGCCAGACAATCTGCTCGGGAGTCCAGGCGAAAGTGTAATCATGGTAGTGTTCAGCTCGATTAGTAACGTTGACCGTTTTGCCGGATTTGTCTGCAGTGAGTCGGAGGTCAATTCCGTGCGCCAGGTTCAGCGATGCAGGTATCGGCCTCACATCCATCGACGTCGCCTCGGAAGAAGTAAGCAGTGTCAGCGACTTCTGTCGAGTTTGTCGTAAACCTGCCACGCAGATATTGTCAGCTCTGGGCACGTAAGACTTTCACGGTACCACACTCACTCGAAGAGGATTTCGTCGGCCGTTCCGCTCAGCAACGTGAACGAAGTCAGGATACCGGATCCTGCGGCCGAGCGGATGCGAGCGGTCACGTTGCCGTACAGGATCGAGCGAGTCGAGGTGATTGTCGTTCCGTTCGAACCCTCGGCAAGACTCAAGGTGAGGGCGGATTTCCAATCCGTCGAATCCATTGTAACTGGTCCAAGATCGGGCTTTCCAGCTGCACCAAGCCGTGTCAGATCATGCGTCCCAATTATGAGCATCCGCTGAAAAGCTTGCATCATCACTCACGATAGCGGACCAGCCAGTCGTACTGCTCAGCGTCGCCGTTCCACCACGACGAGTTCGCCAGTATGCGCTGCGTGCCGGCGTCGAAGCGATACTAAGTACATTTCGGAGCGGTTAGAGCGTCTGAGCTGGTGGACAGGAATCGCAAGAGAGTCACGACGCACTTCTTCCGAGCGACACGCCGGAACAGGAGCGCAGGCTGAAGGTTGGAAGGAACCGAGAGGGTTGCATCCAGCGAGACAATTGCTGTACGGTCGCGGAACGGGCGCAATCAGCGGATGGAATGTCTAAGGCACCGGACTCCAGGTTGCGTAGCTCAGACAGCGCGACTCACCGCCCAGCACCACAGAAGCCGAACTCGCTGCAGCAAGGGGTCTCCTCCGGACAGGCGGTGTCGGCAGAGCAGGCCAGTCCGTACGTGAAGCCAGAAAGAGCGGACGTCGGTTGCGCGGCGGGAGCAAGTACTTGGTTCGGCCAAGCCGGAGTGGCGATCGACGGCGTCGGAGTGGCCGGTCCGGGCTGCCAATGGTAGGCTTGACCTGCTGAAGTTTGCGTGACGGATCCGAGCCATGGCAAGAAGTGCCATTCTTGACTCGTTGTTGACAACGAGGAAGTCGCAGCGGAGGTCGAGCTCGAATTGCTGGTCAAGCGTCCATTTCCCCATGGCTCACCCGAGCCATTCGGCTGATGCTCGTGCTCAGGTTTGACCTGCAACGATTACGGTTGGTTAGGTGGGTGGGAAAAGCGAGCGTCGTTCTCGGCATTCGCTTACCACGATCCCTTCTTTTCCGGCGATGGCGAAGCGGTTCGACCACACTCTGTTCGTATCACTCGGAGTGGAAAATTCTGCACATTCACGGTACAGTTTAGCTTCAAGCTTGACGAAATGGACACGGCCGTACGCGGATGAAAGCAGGACACCCACGGTAGAAATAGATGGGCCCCGGCGGGTCGACTTCGGGACATTCGTACATGAAGCGGACGTTGTGCGAGGTGCCATCAAGACCGGTAGCTACGCGAGTGACATTTACCTGCGTGATTCTCGAGTGAGCAGGTGCCGGCGAGCCTGTCAAACATCCAGACCATGTCGAGTTGTACTCACCATCTCGACCAAACTCCCGGAAAAGAGGTCTACATCGACGGTCTTCCAAAGCTGCGGGGCAGGCTGTCAGTGAGAGCGACGTACGGTCCAGATAAGACAACACTCACTCCGGTCGGGTCCCGTTCAAAGGAGAAGGTACAGTTTTCACCGGCCCGAAAGACGGTGTTCGTGTCGGTCGGTGCCGTCGGTACAATCACCGCCGTCGCGCGGCTCGCGACGAGAAGCACCGGTAGTAGCGCAAGTGACTTTGGACGAGGCATTGCCACTGGCCCTTGTTGGAGAGTTGCGAAAATCGAGCGAGCAACGCCGGCGTGATCCTCGATCTCTGCTTTCTCGCTGTTTGCGAGGGTAGGACTAGCGCGTGTAGACCTGAGGAGAGAAGGAGTAAAAGGTGGCAGTTGGCGAACGAGCGGTACTGCTCCAGCAGTCGGCTTGTCCGCGGAGAGCTACGAAGCGGCCTGAGCGGCATCCGCGCAGCTTCGATAACGTCGCCAAGAGGTTCCACACTGTAAATGCAGCGACGTAACACGTGCACTCAGTACGATACCGAATTGGACGTAGACTGCTTATTACAAGAGAGAATATTTAGTACTGCAAGGGTCGAGGGAAGGCGAAGGGGGAGAAGAGGGATTTGTTCAGCCGACCAGGCTGTTAACGGCTCGGTTCACGTCGCCCTGAGGAATGTAACGATGAGAGTCAGACTCGGCATAGTAACGAAGGAAACAAATGAAGGGAGCACCCACATCATACTTCTCGAGCGCCTCGAGTGCTTGCTCGCGCGAGAAACCCATCTGCCTGATTGTTCGGACGCCTTCCTCCTCGCCGGCGAAAGACTCTTGTCGAGGAAGGGTCGGTGCCGAGGTAGTGACTGGCTCGGTAGACGCCGGGGCCAAGCCGACCGGTTTGCCGAGAACGGGCGCGCCCGACTCGTCAAAGGTGTCATCGAAAGCAGCGTCGAAAGCCTGGTCGGCGGCCTGACTCGCGCTCGCGGCGGGTGCCGCAGAGTTCAACGGAGCACCCGAAGCGGGCACAAAGGTCGAGTCAAAGTCGGCGAATGCGGCGTCGTCAAAGTCGGTGCTACCTCCGACGTCGGACTGGATTTGCGAGGCGAGGTGCGCGTTGCGGGACGCGACAGCTGCCTCCGAGGTGTCGAACGACGGCTGGAAGTCGAAGTCGTTCTCGAAGGAATTAAAGTCGGGAGCAACAGCTCCCGGCTCAGTCGACGAGGCAGGTGCGGCAGTCGCGGGAGCGGCCGGCGGGGACGAGATGCCCATGTCGGCGAAGGCAGACTCAAAGTCGTCCTCAGGCGCCTTGTCCGCGACCGGGGTGTCGAACGGAGCAGCTTCGGTGGAAGTGACGCCGGCAGGTGCTGCCGACGCATCGGCAAAGCCATTGTCGACCGCCGCAGCGCGGACAGGCGGAGGCGGAGCCGCGCGACGATGACTCGAAGTCGGAGTCGGGGTGGCCGCCAGCGAGGGAGGAGTCTCGGCAGGGACGGTACTCGCAGGCGGAACGTGTACAAACGACTCGCCCGACTCGGACGAGTTGGTCGTCGGCTCGCGCTCCTTAACCGGCTCGGATGTCGCCGCGGCGTCGTCGTCGTCGCGGTGAGCAATCTCGGCCGACGGTGCGACTTCAGCAGCGACGACCGAGGGGGCCTCCGAAGCGCCACTCGCGGCATTCAAGTCGCCGACGGAAGCGGTGCCGAAATCGGTCGAAGCCGTCGTCGTAGTCGGCAGCTCTTCCGCGGCGGCGGCGACGGAGACGGCGGATCCGACAGCGTAGCGCGGCGAAGCGCCGAACGCTTCTTCCGGTCCCTCCTCGTCATCCTCATCGTCCGAATCATCCTCCTGCTGTTCCTCCAACGTCGAGATCGGCTCAGTCTCTGTATTCTTGGCCTGCTCCAAACCAGGCGCTGATCCGTGCTCGTGCTCGTGCTCCTCGATCTCCTTGAACGCCTCGTCGAATCCAGCGTCTTTGTCGACCTCACCGAGCGTTCCCTGAACAGCATCAGGTCCCGCCCCGTCGTTCAAGTCGCGCACCGCATCCGTGAAACCCGAGTCGGGCTCGATCTCGCCCAACTGCCCCACAGTCGGTGCCGAAGCTTCGTGCTCTGGTTCGACTGCCGCGATGGCTGAAGCGACCGGAGCCGTGGAGAAGTCGTCCCCGAAGCCCGAGTCGAAGCCACCCGCCTCGAGCGCAGACGAAGCCGACGCGGCCGCCGGGACGCCGAACGGGTCCGGCTCACCAGCCAAGTCCGGCGTGGTCTCCTGCTCCTTCTTGACATCCTGCGAAGTCTCTTGCTCCTTGTTCGCCTCGCCATCTTGGTCGTGCTTACCGCCGCCGACAGCTTCGTAGATACCGGCTCCGACAGCACTGATAGCCGCGAGAGCGCCAGTGCCAACAGCGGCAGCCGCAGCAAGCGGCAAAGAAGTCGCTTCGTCGTCCTCCTTCTTCTGGTGCTCGGAGCCCTCGATCGCCGCTGTCGTCGTCGGAGCGGGCGACTCAACGCCGCGCTCCGCCACCACCGCCGGCGGCGAAGCCGGGACCCGCACCTCCTCTTCTTCTTGCTTGATCATCGCAGACGGAGACGCCAACGGCGACCGAGCCACCGCCGCCGCCGCGAACGGGTTCGTCGACGAACTCGTCGTCGATCCCGTCGGACTCGTCGGTCCGTGCGGAGCAGCGGTAGCAGCAGGCGGCGCGCGGTGCATGAACCGCTCGAAAGGGTTCGTCCCCGTCCGAGCCGCCGGAGTGCCCGCCGTCCCACTTCCGGGCGTCTGAGGGAGCGCGACCATCGCAGCGTGCGCAGCGGGGGCGGTCGCAGCGAGGGCGGCAGCGCGGGCGCCGTCGGTCGGTTGGTGGAAACTGCCGGTCGGACTCGCCGGACCGCTCTGGCTCGAGAAGTGGTCGCCACCTGCGAAAGCGGCCGCCGACGTCGCCGCACCAATGCCAGTAGCTCCAGCGAGTGCACCGATGCCGGCACCGGCACCGTCGACATGGGCAGCATCGTTCTTGAGCTGCTCGATCTCGCCCTCGAGTTTGGTCCGGTCCCCTTCGACGCTCGCAAGTTGTTTCCTCGCGATCGCTCCGAGGCCTTTATTCTGCCTCGCTTCCTTGCGAAGCTTCTCCACCTCGGCCGCGAGGATGCGTTTCTCGTCCTCGACGAGGGCGACTTTACGGTTCAACTCGCGCACGTCCTCCTTGTCGCGCAACAGTTCGCCCTCAATCTCGGTCTTTTCCATCCGGAGGGCGCTCAAGTCGCTCTCGGCGCGAATCAGCTCGTGCTTGGCGCGCGAGAGGACGTCCTGCTGTTCCTTGCTCCGAGTCCGGAGTTCCTCGACTTTTTCGCGCTCGGCTTCGTACGTCGCGCGCGCGCGCGAGACTCGTTCTTGCAACGCCGAGATCTCTTCGTTCGCAGCTTGGACTTGCTTCTCCAGTTCGGACCGAGTCTGACCGGTCGCCTTGGACTGCTGTTCGGCCGAGTCGGCCTCGCCGCGGAGGGTCGACGCTTGCGACTGGAGCGACCGCGCGTTCGAAGCGAGGTCGGCGTCGTCGTTGTCGTCAAAGAAGCTCGAACTCGTCTGCTGCTGCTGCTGCTGCGGCAGCGGAGACTTGTGCATCGCAGCCGTAGTAGTGGCGGCGGGGGCAAAGTTGCTCTCGAACCCTCCTGAGCCGGTCTGTTGAGGCGTCATCGACCTCGGCGTCATGGCCGCATTCGCCGTCGTGCTCGTTCCCGTCAACTGCGGGTACATGGTACTAGCAACCCCGATCGACGGCGTCGAGCCCGATCGCGGTCCGCGAGACGATTGACTCGCACCGGTCAATTGCGGCGAGAGGGACCGCATATGCATCGGCGAGAGAGGAGGAGGAGCCGTCGTCGAGCCGGTCGCAGTACGTGAGGTGGCGCCCGTTCCCTGAGGCGAGAGCGGCAAAGGCGGGAGAGCGCCCGTCGATTGAGGCGAGAGCGAGAACCCACCAGCGCCGCCTGGGGTGGTGCTATCGTCGTCGTCGAGCAAGTCGAGCAGATCCTTCTGCGGTCCTGGTCCGGTAGTGGAAGACAGGGACGAAGAGCGGAAGGCAGGAGGGACGAGGTCCTGCGGGAGCGAGTCGGGCAAAGGCGTCGAGGGATCGGCAACGGCGCGCTTGACGAGGTGCATCGCGACGGCAAAGGTGTCCTTGTTCAAGTGACCTTCGTTCCTCAAGTCCGAGAGATCCCTATGCGCGCAGGGATGTGGATTAGCGGGGAGCCATGGTTGAATTCGGAAACCAAATCTCTCGCCGTCGGTGAGGCAGGTGGGCGCCGAGAGAGATGGTGAAAGTCGAACAAGACTCGACGCACCAGATCTTGGCGAGGACTTCGACGCCGAGGCCACTCTGGCCAAAGAAGCCGACGGCCTGTTCGCCTTCGAGCAAGCCCTTGTGGGCCGAGTCGAGCTGGTCGAACCACTGGTCGCTCTCTTGCTTCTCGGCGGGCGTGATGACCCAGCCGCTGGTGCTGCTGCCCGCGTTGGCGGTGGCGGTCTGAGCCAGAGTCGGCGCAGCGCTGTGACCCTGAGTCGGAGTCGGAGCCTGAGGAGCGGGCGGGAGGGTCGCCATGGCGGCCTTGTACAACGCCGGGTCGAGTACTTTCGGCAAGGCTTCGGCGGTGGGGGGCAATTTACCGTCGAGGACGAGGTGCAACAAGTGCATGCCGATGGTGAAATCGGTCAAGTCGAGTTGACCTCGCGCGTGCGTGTCGGCGAGGGTCCAGATCTGACCGAGCACTTCGAACGGCAAGTCCGACTTGATCCAGATCTCGCGGGCCTTGTCTCCGTCCAACAGGCTGGTGGGACCTGCGTGTTGAGGACCGCCGAGGGCTGCGGTAAAGATGCGGGCATAGTTGGCCTTGTCGGCGGGCGAGATGTGGGTCACAACGGGAGGTGCGGCGGCGGGCTGCTTTTGCGACGGCGGCGGCGGCGACGTCGGAGGTACGGTTGCGGTTGCTGAGGAGCGGTCGCGGAGAGGCTGGGCGAGCCTGTCTGGGAGTGCGTGGCCTTTAAAGGTGGGCGGCTGCGGAGCGGGCTTCTTGACGTCGTCCTGGGAGACGCTCGGTGCGCCGGTCTTTGCCCTCGCTTGGGCATGAGCGATGAGCCTGCACGCGACGCCGAACCTGTCCTGGGAGAGGAAGCCGATGTTCTCTGGGTCTGCGATCTGCCAGACTTGACCGAGGATCAAGGGGGGCAAGGCCGAGTGGGAAAAGAAGGGGACGGCGCGGTCACCGGTGAGGACGCCGAGCTGGTCGGTGTCTGCGCGCTCAAAGAGGTAGTTGTAGGCGTCTCGCTCTGCGGCTGAAGGCGCGTACGCCGAGACTGTGAGGCCCGGGGGGTCAGGTCAGCAGTCGAAGTGGGGGGAGGAGAGGGGCCGCGAGGAGTGCGCACGCTGCTGAGGGAGTGGCTCGGTGGCCATCGTGCTGATTTGTGGACTCTACGAGCTCAGCTGGCCTCGTCGCTGCCCTCGCCGTACACGAGTGCAGAGTCGGAACTCGGCGATGACGCTGTCGGCGGCGGTACTCGAGATTGTAATCACTCAATACTCTTTTTTCTAATCACCCCGCCATTACAAACTCCCTTCTCTCCCTGCTCCACGCTACACTTGCGAGCAAGATGACCCAAGCAGGCGTGCGGCCGTACCGCGTGACGGTGCTCATCTCTGGCAGCGGGTCCAACCTGCAAGCCCTCCTCGACGCAACCAGCGCCGCGGACCGCCTCCTCGCGGACTGCAAGGTCACCGCCGTCATCTCGTCCCGCTCGGACGCGTACGGACTCACGCGCGCCAGGTCCACGAAACCCACCCCGACTCCAGCAGAGGCCTTTCCCTTGCTCCGCTGGAAAAAGCTGCCCGGGAACGAACAAAAGTCGAGGCAGGATTGGGAACACCAACTCGCGCAAAAGATTGTCGACACGAGACCCGATGTCGTCGTCCTCGCAGGGTGGATGCTCATCCTCGGCCCAGATTTCCTCAGGCAACTCGTCCGCAACTGGGACGAGCGAGACGAAGCGACGACGACGACGACGACCGACGACAACGAGACTCCCTGCGTCGACCCGACCGGCGAACGCGTCGGCGCCGGACTCGCCACGCCCGGCCACTCACCGTACACTACGACAGCCGAATCCCTGCTGCGCGGTTCCCCCATCCCCATCATCAACCTCCACCCAGCCCTGCCCGGTCAATTCCCAGGAGCCCACGCCATCAAAGACGCCTACGAGAGCTACCTCGCCGGGAAAATCACCTCGACGGGACTCATGATCCACCGCGTCATTCCCGAACTCGACGCGGGGGAACCCGTCATAGTGAGGGAGGTCCCGATCCGAGAGGGCGACTCGCTCGAGCAGCTCGAACAGAGGATCCACGAGGTCGAACATGAGGCGATCGTGCACGCCGTTAGGAAGGTGGTCGACTTGTGCAGGACGGGTGAATGGTGGAGAGCAACGAAGACAACGACAACGACAGCCGGGAAGGAGGAGGAGCTCACGGGACAAGAACGAAGGACATTATGATGAGCCCGGGGCGGGGCGAGAGCGACGGAGGGCAGGACCCACCCCGGCTCGTACAGTCTCTCCCTGACTTCGGTAATCGCAACAACTCTACGCACTCTTTTTCCGTGCAGAGCGGATCCTGTTGGAGTTTGTCCCTCGACTAGAGTCGCCTTCGAAAGACCCCAGTTCGAGTCAGCCTTCCACGGTCACTTCACTCGAACGCTATCCTAGGCTCGGAGGCGACGTCGCTCTCTCTCTCTCTTTCAACAGAGTTGTCTTACAAGTGTCACCCATTAACATCCCAGCTCAGGGCTTTTTCTCGCGCTCCGACCCGTGCGAGGCGCGCTCGAGCCCCTTCGAGCGTCCGACTCCGCGGACATCCCGCGACAGCTCGGCTTTTTCCTCATCGGCACCGCCAGCTCGGGGCGACGCTAGAGCAGCTCTTGACTACGTTAGCATCGCTGCTTGCTTTTGTGTGAGCCTGTCGGAGCGAAACGAGCTCGATCGAGCGATTGTTCGAATGGCTCGCGGGACTCGCTCTCATTCGCGTTCGCGACCCATCAACCGTCATCGAGGCAACTACTCCGCCTCCTCTTCGTCTTCGTCTGCGTCAGCCGCTGGACGGTCTTCTTCTCCTTATGGGTCCGCTTCTCCCAGCGACGGCTCGTCCACTTCCGACGACGAGAAGAAAAACCGCTTTCGAGACCGACGGAAGAGGAGCTATCACAGCCTGGCGGGTACACGGCAACGACGGCCACGAGCTGGAATTGGGAGGAGGATCTATGACTCGGAGGATTCGGGCAGTGAGTTTGACGACGGGAAGGAAGGGGGCAGGAGGCGGGGTAGCAAGAACAAGCGGGAGAGACGAGGGCAAGGTGCTCAATACTCGGTGCGTTTCTCACTAAGAGGACATATGGTTCCGGTCCGACAAGGACGAGGGATGAATGCAACTGACCCCCTTGGTTGGGTCCCGTCTCGCAATAATAAGGATGCAAGCTCATCCGACTCGGATTCAACTCGCGATTCGCGCCCCTTTTATCGCTCCGACGCAGAAGCAGGCACTTCAGATCAACCGTCCGATGATCCCGGCTCGGGTCCGCGTCAAAGAAAAAGACCCAGCCTGCTCGTCCTCATCCTCGGTCTTTTGATCGCTCTCGTCCTCCTCATGCTCGCCTTTCTAGCTCTCAAGAAATACTTCTTCTCGTCGTCGCCGTCGTCGTCGTCTTCGTCACCGTCCGATAGCGGAGAATCAAGTTCAGTCGTCGTGACTGAAACGGTCAACCTTTCGGGGGGAGGGATCGCCACCATCACGGTGACCGAGTCGGGAGGATCTGCTCCCTCTTCTTCTTCTCCTCCCGCGAGCTCGCCAGCGAGTGGTAAACCCGGCGGTGGTGGGAAGAAGGAGGAAGGGGCTCTGGTCCTGCCCGGGGCGAGTCGAAAGTGAGTTTTCCGTGTTCCGGATCGGGCACCGTCTCGACTCGTTTGCTTCAGTGACCTGACTGCTTCGATATTTCTTCCCCGCAGCAACATCGGTATAGGATTCCTTCCCGAGTGCGCTCTCGCCTGTCAGCCTTCCCGGGCAGGCGGAAGACAAGACTGACGAGAGATCTCGACGGAACCCAGCTACAAGACGCAGACGATGGCTGGCCTGACCAAAGGTCTCGGGATCAAGTCCTCCTTCTATGGCTGGTGCGTAAATTTCTCACTCCCTCAAGATGTACCTAGTGCTGATGAGGAATCGCCGACGACAACAACGAGTGTCCAGGTACGCGCAGTTGCCCAAATCCGGCGCCTGGGACGGAGCCCAGCTTCTCTCGCAGGTTCGCCCTCTTTTCCTCTCCGAAGAACGAGCTTTTAGCGAGCTGACTTAGTCCATACGCCCGATAGATGGACGATATGTGAGTCACCGCCCAGGGTTTCGACGCGACCTCCTCAGCCGGCTGAGCTTCTCCGAACCGAGTACAGCAAAGCTTGCAAATGTATCTTTCAGCCGGTGAGTCAATACTGACACGCTCATAGAGATTGGACCTGTGGACTGTGGTAAGACCCTGACGGATCTCCGCTCTCGACAGGCTGTGATGCCTACAAACGGCTGGGCGGGCTTGACCGCTTCGGACGATAGTCAAGCTAAAGCCATCGCCGCGGTGATGAAAAAGTTCACCGACGAGGGCATAGAAGTTTGGCTGCGCTTCGGTGCGTTGACTTTACGGAGTTCATCAGCAGGACCGGAAGAAATTGATGCTTTTTCTTTTCGCCCGACAGCTCACGAAGTCAAGTGCGTCTCCCGAGCTTTGTGTGCGTTGTTAAAGCGAGCTTCTGACCTGGATACCACAGCTGGTATACCACCGACGGTACATATCAAGGCGGCGTGGAAGACTTCAAAGCCGCCTGGACGGTCGTGGCAAAAGCAGTCGCAGACAACGACAAAGTCAAGATGTTTGTGAGTCGTGCTCGAGACGCGCCGACTCAAGATTGTGTTTGCTCTGATGCTGACCCCCGAGAGCAATGCAGTATACTCCGAATGTAGCCGGAAGTCTGAATGATTATGTTCACTGGTATCCGGACGATCCCGCCTCTGTCGACTACCTCGGGTCAGTCGGACTTGCTCTATTCGTTCGTATCGTAACTTCTGACAGTCCTCACGTTTGTTTGGCCCGTTGCAGCATCGGTAAGCAACGAGCCTTACCGCCGTACCTCGGAATGTCAGCCTTCTTAATCGTACCTTTGTTTCGCGCAGATTACTATCCGCGCAGCGCTTCCGAGTCTTTCCTTGAGCACGTGCAGCCCCTGTACGACAAGTACTGCAAGGACGGTTCGACTTTGTTCGCCATGGGAGAGACCGGGTGAGCGTGAAGCGGCTTACGCAAACAGCTCGAAAATTCTTGTTGACTTTGTGCTATCACGACTCCGCAGCACTGGGTGGGAAGCCACCATCGAAGAGCGCATAGCTTGGCTGGACCAGCTTACGTCAGCGGAAACCGCAAAGGCAATGCCTCACTACGTTGGGAGTGCGTGCAGATCTGAAGTCGGGCCTGTCGAGACAATGCACGGTCAACTGACGGCGCATTTCCTCTACACAGTTGCCTGGTTCAACTATGACAAGGAACAAGAGTTCCGACTATGGATTGAAGGTGACGACAAAGTCAATGGCGCTATGAAAGATTGGCTGCAGAAGAGCAACATCAAAGCGAGTGGCGCGACTGCAGGAAACGCTTGAGATGCATCGCGCTCACACAACCACCTTGTAGCACTCAGAATTTGTAATATTCAGAGCTTGACTCGGCATGCTTGACATTCTATTGAAACGCGCCGATGCGCCCCGAAAAGCCTTGAACAACCTTTCAACCTCGCCCACAGCACCGAGGGAGACTCCCGCCTCATTGCCCTGCTACAGATAAACTTCTCGCCATTGTCGCATTTCTCGCAATAAACTTTGTTATTGGAATGCACTGGCAAGCGAAATCAACTCTGCAGTCCTTGAGACACGCGACGCGTAAGCAAGCTCTGCAACGACACAAAGAGCAAGTCTCCAAGACCCTCCGCGCCTCGAGCATGCACCCATTCGACGAGAACCGGGCGGAAGTCGGTGTAGGAGATGTTGAAGCCGTCCGGCGTCTATGTGGAAAAAGGTCAGTAATATGATCGACTGGCCGTGGGGTGCACCCTTTCCAACTCACGCTGGCGAGCCTCTTCAGCGCGGCAGAATTCACGGCTCCTTCCAAGCCTTCCGCAGATCTGTCCGACGAGGCTGCGAGATCCTGCGAAAGAGGAGACGAGCATCAGCCGCTTCTCTTCGTGTTGCGACGGGATAAATGGGAGATCGCGTACTTGTAAGCACTCCTTCGCGAGCACAGCAAGAGCAGGATGCGTGGTGATCCCGAGACTGTTTGCCGCGTTCCCCGTCGCCGCTTGAGCATACGCCAGTAAAGCTTCGGCTTCGTCGCTGTAGAGCGGTACTGTCGCAGTCAGCGTTGTCCAGTTTCTTTGCGACTGGGACCGACGCACACAGGCAGTTCGAATGCGCCTCGCTCCTCTTGCGAGCGTAGCAGGCGTTTTTGCCACAGCATGTTGACGAAGTCGATGATAGTTCGGTTGAGTAACACGATCATGCGGGCGGAAGCGTCATCCTCCTTGTTGAGCACGCTCCCAGCTCCTGTCAGAGCTTGACGCAGTCTAAAGGCACCTCGGGTGTCAACTCGAGTGCGCTAATCAGGAGTGAGGAGACAAACGTACCGGTGGATCAAGCCACAGATTTCGGAAAGACTGGACACATCGTTCGCGAGAAGGCATACATGCGTGAGCGTTGGCGAAGGAAGCGAAACGACCGGCAGGCCGAGTTCGAGTGGCAGGTCCAGGGCGACCCGGTGAAAATCGAGGGCTGCCGAGCGCAGAACAAGTGAACTCGGGTGGCTCGACACTGCCGTCTCGATGATGTGGCCCGCCGAATCGATAACCGCCTGCAGCGAATCGAGGTACGAGTCGAGGTCGAGCGCGCCGAAGGCGGTGATTCTGCGCACAACGGGTGTCAGAAGAAATAAATTTTACTGGAGCATCGACGAGAGTGCTCACCTCGAAGCATCTTCGGACCAGTCGTCGCGGCTCGCCAGGTTGGATACCAGCGTCGTCAAGCACCCAACGAGATCAGCGATCCATTCAGCTCCCATCGCGCGAGAGGTCGCTAACTTCTCGAGTTGGTCAAGGTAGTGCTTGCGCAGGCCTATCGGAAGCACGTCAGTCGAGCTGTTGCCGATCGGAAACCGACGGATGGACCTTACTACCGACGTCGAAGGGCTTGAGGAGCGCGATCAAATCGAAGACAATTTGCTTGTGTTTGTGTCCGTCCCAAGACAGGAGGTACTCGGCGAGGAACGGTTCGAGTTCCTCCAGCAGCTCCTACGCAAGGGAAGGCGGGTGTGAGCAAAATTTGAAACGTCAAACATGTAGAGGCGCACTCACCCCACCGTAAGCACTCAGGTCGCGCACGCGAGCCAGGAGATCCGCCGTGCGACTGTCAGGGTCTTCGGCAGTCGAACTCGAGCGTAGATCGTGCAAAAGTTCCGTATTTGCGAAGTAGGACAAGCGATGTAGGTGCGAATCTGGCGGTTTTCGATGGCCGTCAGCTTCAATGCTTGAGTTCGCCTCATGAATAGGTGCGCACAGTTGTTGTCGAACCCGGCTTTGAGCAAGCACGTCCAGGACTGGACACGCTCCGCGTCACTAGCTGCCTTGACGCGCGCAGTCTTGGCCGTGGGCGGGAGTGAGAGCAGGCTTGAAGACGCGTGAGCCGGTAGAGCGAGCGTTTCGATAGTATGCGCAAGCTCGGACGGGGACTCGACGTGGAGCTTCTGCGCCATCATGCTGCGGCGGGCAGAGGTGGCGTCGAAAGACTGAATCATGGACAAAGTGATTCCCGCTCAGCGATTGCGCGGAGAGCAAGGACCCGCGTAACGACTCATCCCTAGTGTGACTTACTTTGGTAGCATCTCTTCGTAGTCCGTCAAGACTGTCGCGCCACTTCGAGACTTCATCAGGGAGCGAAGCGGGTCCTCCTTGCATGACTTCTCCCGGCGCAGGGTAGACCCGCACGAGGTCATGAGCCTGGTACTGCTCGAGCAAGCGCCACGTCTCGATCGAGGCGTCGTTTCCTGCGAGGCGGCGCTGCCTGCAGGCAACGGGATCAGCTTCGGCGGGCGAGGTCTTCCGAAAGAAAGTGCGCACAGATGGTCGACGCGATGAGCCAGGCAGTCTCCGCTGGCGGACAGCACTTGCAGGATACAAGCCGTCGGATCCCTGTTCCAACGTTCATCGTAAGATCCTCCACCTGTCGCGCAGCCGGAAACAGTTCGCAGAGCTCACCGCAGTCGGGAATAGTTCAAGCCCGCTTCGATGATCGGATACAGCCGACGGAGGAGTCTCAGCGCATCAGCCGAGACCAGGTCTAGCTCCAGCAATGTCTGCAACTGCCACAGCGCGACAGCCTGCACGTCGTAGTCCACCTGGCCGAACAACGCCGGCCGTGCGCACATCGTTTCGCCGGCACTCGAAACGATGCAGAGTGCGGACTTGGCGGACAGCGTAGACTGCGGTACGAGGCTCTGGAGGAGCCTGCACGCATCATGACTGGCTGTATGGCAAGGAGGCACGGTTATTTTCGGATGTCGACGGTCATTCAACTGCCAGCTCGAGGTGTAGCGTACAGAGTTTCCCCAAGAGCGCCAGGGCGTAGCCAGCATCTACGGCATCCGAATCAAGTCCACGCGTACAACCAAGCTGGTTCAGCTGAGCGACTGTGTCGTCCAACTTGGCGGCGGCGAAATTGCTCGAGTCCATGTCGAGTGAGGCGCGGTCTCCGTCAGCCGCGAGCTGCTGAGCAGCACGCTCGCCAGCATACTGCCGAGCTCGCTCCAGTAGAGCGCCCGCCGTAGCCGGGTCGGCCATGGCGGTGATACGCAAAATGACGGAAGCGCGTGATTGAGGAAGTTCCGATGAAGACGTCGACTCGGACCAAAGATGATTTTACACAGGATGCGAGGGGATATGTACGACATCAGAGAAGATACACGGATGTATAATAGAAGGCGGCAGGACCCAAAGGAAAGGGGAGCAAAGTCTAATGGAAGAAGAGAGGGAGGAAAGGAAGCAGATTCGAGCAGATGCATGCCTCAGGATGTGATCGCACGATATTGGATACACGGAGAATGTCGAGCCTGCGCCGATTCGCTTGACGGCCCGTCTCACCGCGAGCTGGATCCGGTCGTCGGTTTGTACTTGTCTTCGACCTCGCCCGCCTGCGCTTGCGGATCGAGCGAGTTGCGGAGCCCGAGCAGCGCTTTCGAGACCGCCCCCGAAGCGCCGATCATCGGCTTCAAGACCGCAAGCGGCACAGCCCGTACCACGGCTCGAACCGGACCCTGCAAACAAGAGGGAGCTGGCATTAGTAGAGGCGGGTAAGTTCCAGACGGTTCTGCAGACCCACCTCTTCGCCAGATCGCTCGTACACCTCCATCGGGACGGCCAGGATGGTCTGAGCGGCGTCCTTGAGGT
This sequence comes from Rhodotorula mucilaginosa, assembly GCA_034406715.1. Classification (NCBI taxonomy): domain Eukaryota; kingdom Fungi; phylum Basidiomycota; class Microbotryomycetes; order Sporidiobolales; family Sporidiobolaceae; genus Rhodotorula; species Rhodotorula mucilaginosa. The sequence continues at coordinate 192,589 of CP137879.1, forward strand.
TCTCGCCGAAGCTCTTGTACGCGCCTTCGACGCCCTGACGCAGATTTGCTGGTTGATTGGCGTAACGGCTGCGGGCGTCGAGTCTCGCTTCCTCGGAGGCTTCTTCCGCCGAGAGCTGCCCATCGAGGTCGTCGGAAAAGGTTGCAGCGATGGTTTCTGCCGAGACCGCGCGGGCAAAGTTGCCGCCGAGGACATGTTCGGCTTGCTCGAGGATCACCTGCGTCCCGGTAGCAAGTTTCGCGCCCGTGTGAATCGCTTCGAGCGTGGTCTGTTTCGCAAAGGCGTGCGCGCCCCGCTGTAATCCTCGCACAATGCGCCCGTCCCTGCGGTACTGCTCAATCGGGAGGAGTACGAGGTTCGCGACGCCCGAACCGACATTGACGACAGACTTGAGCGGTGCGATGCCGCTGACAACGTCGGCGAGTTGATTCGCCTTCACGTCCGGCGTCCAGATGTCTTGCACGAGCGAGGATAGTGTCGACGTCCCGGAGACCTGTGGAAGGGGTTCTGCTCAGCATTGCGAGAACGCCGCGGAAATTGGAGAGACGCCGCACCCCGGTCACGACCAGATGTCGAAGCGTCATTTCCGACCCGTCAAAGTGGAAGAAGTTCATGAGCTCGGCCGTCTTGCCCGATCGGAGCGCGTTGAAGTCGACGCGCTTGGGCTTGTAATCGACCTTCAGCTTGACAGACATGATTTCGACTCGTTCTGCGGCAGTCAACGTTTTTTTTAAGCAAGCTCGAGACGCGGCGTAAACACGGAAGAAAACGCACGGTAGAACGTCTCGTCCGCATGTGAAGTCTGCTCTGGGGTTGAGGGAGCTTGCTGCGTCGCTTGGAATGCTCCAAACGCTTTGAGGAAGTCGAGGGCGTCCTGATCGATGTAGAGACGAAGAGGTACAATCTTGGCCTGTTGTCCACTAGAAGCCTTAGTGTCGTGAACCAATTTGGTGCGGAGTCAAACCAGCTCACCTTGAGGAGTATCTCGCCTTGGGTAGCGCTAGCATCTGCCTCGCCTCGCACGGTACTCATCTCGACGCGAAGCATCGATGTTCCGGTAGGCCGAACGACGCCTCCATCGCTAGGGCGGAGTTCGGTCAGGAATTTGTGCCAGGTGGACGATTGGAGGTTGTCAAGGATTTCGAGGTGCGCCGCGTCGAGGTTGAGACGACTCAGAAGCGGCGGTTGATGCGGGTCGTGAGACGTCTGCCCTGTGAGCTGCGTCACCGCGTCGAAGGACTCGAACAGGGCATTGCTGCCGCGCAAATTGATCTCGATCGCGCAGGATGCAGGGCGCGTGAGACGTCTCCGCCGCTTCCCGGTCTTGGCGTTCGTCGAAGCAGACCGTCTTCCGCGTTGCGTCGCATCTTCGGACGCCGCTTGCCTCGAAGCCGCAGTCGTGCTTTGACCGTCCGTTTCGGGCGAGTCTTCGAGTTCCTGGTCGATCGCGGCCAACAGATCCTTCGGTGGCAGATCAGAGGCGCCGGCAGGCAAGCCGAGCTGGACCGAGCCAAACATGACGACAGACGCATCTTCCGCACTAGCGTCTGGCGTCTGTCCCGAAGCGAGTAGCTGCCGGATCTTTTGCAGGCGGCGGCGGACGGCTTTGGCCCGCTCCTGAATCGCTTTGCGGGTGTTCGCCCAGTCGAAGCCCTCGTACAGGCGGAGGGTCACATTCGCGTCACTGACGCGTGCTCGGATGCGAGCACCGTAAGCACTGTACAGGTGGCGTTCACGTCAGCATCGCAAGCTCGTACGAGAAGCCGACGGGAAGCAGCCGCACCTGAGCGCGGTTTCTTCCACGCGAGCATGATCAAGCCATCCATCGACTATTTGCAGGCCGTCTGGCGCCAACATCTTGATCGTCTCGCCGTCGACATCCGAAACGATGGCGTGAGACTCGCTTTGCTTGAGGCGGATCGGATGCGGCGCAGTTCGCGAGGGGCGTGTTTGGCGCAGAGCTTCCGCGAGATAGTCTCCGTTGACCGGCACATCATCGTCAAGCTTGATGGGCGAGTCTTCTAAAGTCGGTGCTCGGTTGAAGGCTGCGGAGTCGACCGACGCCAAGACGTCGTTTGAGGCCTGGCGAGATGCGTTCGGTCGCGGCTTCGCTACCTCGGCGAGGCTTTAGGAAACGAAGAGTCAGCATCGGACGCCATTGACGTACGGCGGGCCAAGACGCACTCGGATTTCTGCGGTAACCAGTGCTGGAGATCATCGACGAATGCTGCGAGGGCCGCCGCGGTATCGGCGCAGAGCGAGAGAGCAAGTTCGACTCGTTCGAGCAGAACCTCGAGATCCGGTAAAACCAGGCCATTTCCGACTCGAACCTGAGCAGTCAAGGTGGCCAACTCCGCGATCGGGACATAGCCGAGGACCTGTAAGTTAAAAATTCATCAGCAGTTCCCCTCGTGTGTGGGCAAGACCGAGGCGGGTGAAGAACTCACCCGCCAGTAGCGCCAGGAAGAGCCGATCTCGCTAGCGGACAGCTTGGACGCTTTGGCGCCGCTGTGCAAGTCGTCCTCGCCAGCGATGGCTAGCACCCGGCTCCGATCCAAGTCTGCGTGAAAGATCGATCGCGGGAGATCCGGCATGAGGTCGGACCGCATACGTGCGTCGCCGATCACGAGGACGACTGCGGACGGCAGAGTAGGCGCCGAGACCTTGATCGAGATCTCGTTTAGCCGAACGCGCAGCTTGAGGAGCTCGTTTGGCACCACTTCTTCGAAAGCCTGTGTGCGCCCTTGCCGCATCAGTCAGCGCACGTCGCGATAAAGTCATGATCGCGGCCAACGTACACCCTCCGGAGCCTCGACGAAAGCAAGCAGCTCGTCGATCCATTTGATGTCGGGACCAGCGCATGCAGTCAGGTTCGAGAGGCCGAGCTGAAGCCGCGACTCTTTCAGGCTCGTCTCGGGCTCGGTCGAGCTCGTAAAGTCGACCTTGAGGACGGCACTCGGTCGTTCCGTCTGTGCGGATAGCAAGAGGTCAGCTCTCCGGATGTGCGAGCACGTACATTTGTCGCCGTGCCACTCACCGGGCTTCTTCCGAGCGTCCGGCGCAGTAGCTCTGTTGACTCGCCGGATCCGAGCCAACTTTGCAGGACGATGCAATCCATCACGGCCAGCTTGAGGCGCAGGTTGTCGTCGCCGTTGACGAGCGTTTCGAGGTCGACGCTCAAGTCGTCCGCTTTGACGCTGAGGAGCTGCTGCGCTCTCCCTCCGCCGGCCGAGTCCTCGCGCGGATCGAGACGAACGTCGAGAATCACTGCAGGCCAAATTCGGTGAGCATGAACTCGGCACCAGTCGCTGTGTAATCCCTTACCATCAGTGATCATTACCCGAGCCTGTAGCGTAGGTCGGGCCATCGATGCAGGGTCGGCGGATCCATCGTTCGCACGGGCACCTGTTCTCGGTTCGTCCGCCATCATCGTAACAGTCGACGCCGTACTATCGGTTTCGCTCTCATGGCCGTGGTCCGTCGTGCCCCTCGTGCGATGCTTCGGATGCATGTAGCTCTTGGTGCCGAAGAATCGGGACCCGATCATCTTGTTGTTGCTCGACCATTGAGCGGCCGACCCGGACTCCGCGAGCGATACCTCCTTGGCGAGGTACTGAGTAACGTCATCAGCCAGGAGCTGCAGCGAGTCGAAGATGCGTTTGTCGAGAGAGACACGAAGAAGGGGAAAGTTGATGTCGAGACGAGGCGGCTGGGTCGCGTTGCCATATGCAGGCGGCGGCGAGAACGTGAGGGACGGGCGGTAAGCACCTTGATCGCCGCCGTCACCCTCTAGAGTCGATATCGCGAGAAAAATGTGTCCGCGCGAGGCTTGCGCAGGGACGAGAAAGGCTCGAATCTCCCGCGTCTGAACCTTCTGCGCCTCCGGCGCCAAAGTGATGTCGACCTCGCAAAAGTCCAGAACGACGCGGCCGCCGCGCAGAAGATCGTCGTCGCCCACCGCGTCTCGCAAGTGTCGCGGCGCCGGACACCGCGCTTCGACTCGAAGGAGTGGGCAGGTGATGCCCACGGGTCGGCGATCGTCCTGCGGAGCCTGCGGAGGTGCAGCGCGATTTCGAGAAACGGGCTGCTGCGTCGGAATCGTTCGCTGTGACGAGCTTCGTCCGTCGTGTGCGACTGCGTCGAGCAGGCCGTTGAGCCGCGTCAAGATCGTGGCGTCGAAGAAGACGTGCAGAGCCGGAAGGTCGACGTGCGATCCGTCATGACCTCCCAGACGGCATCGTATTATCGACTGAGGCGTGTCCGCCTGGGACCGTTCCGCCGAGTCTCCACTGGGTGGACGCGACTTGGTCGACTTCCGGTCTTCCGCAACCACTCGAGGAAGCAGTCGCCAATCCTTGCCGTATTGCTGATGCGGAGTGACGACCCAATCGGCCGACAAGATGTCGAGATCTGGCCAAGCTAGAAGCTTTGGCGTCGAGAGATCGGCATCGCTCACGAGGATTGGCGAGACCCGCAGGCTGTCGTCTTCGAGCAGGACCGCCTCGGTGATGGTCACGGCTTTGGCGGTCAGCTCGATGCCAGAGTGAGCTGCTTGTTGCCCCGAGACGGTGATTTGGTCCACAGATAAGCGCAGGTGCGGGTTCGCGAGGTTGGCGGTCGAAGATCGAGACCAGAAAGACTCGGGAATCGGCGTTCCGTACCGATTGGCGAGGACGATGCGGAGCGACGGGAGCACGATCGACACCTGAGCTCCTGGCCGATTCCGACGGCTGGGCGCAGGTGTAGTGGCGACCGAGGGTGCGGAGGCTCCGCTTGCCGGCGGCGTAGCCGCGGTGCTCATCTGGTCCGCCAGCGTCAGGAAGAGACGCAAGTGTTCGGGTCGCAGGGCCACGGAGAAGGCGTCACCCAAGCGTCCGGAAATCTGCACGCCTGTCCTCGCCGGCGTACTCGTGTCCGGCTTCTTAGAGCTGAGCTCGAAGACGATGGGTTCGACCGCTCCGAACATTGCCAGAAGCTCGGCTTGCACTTGAGTCTCAGCTGATGGCGGTGCTGTTGAGCAAGCAGGTGCATCCGGATCGACGAACGGGCTGTCGGGGCGTCCATCGTCGTCGTCCTCTTCTGGTTCCTCGACCACCGACTCGAAGATTTGAGACGTAGCCGAGGCGAACAAGTCGTTCCGACTTGCGGTCCCTGAAGTCTGCGCTGACATCCGCAGATCGGCGACAGATTGTGACATGGCCATGAGATCGTGCTCATCTTCGGAAGACGATGCCGACGAGGCTGACGACGACGAGCGCGACGATGGGCGCCTCGAAGGGCGCTTCCCGTACGCTTCTTGCGACGACGGACGAGAGAAGCCGCGAGGACTGCGACTATGCAAGTAGAGCTTCGCGGGTGCTATGGTGATCCGTTTCGTGATCGCCGCCGGATGCTGAGCGCTCGATTGCATCTCTTCGTCCACGCCGCCACGGAAATCGATCCGCTCGACGCAGAGTTCGAGCTCGTGCTCAGAGGCCGTTTCGAGTGAAGGTGCGCTCGAAGACCAGAGGAGTCTGACCCGCAAGTTGTGTGCAGTGACACCGAGTCGAGCCAGCAGCTTCTCGATCACGCCCGCCAGCATCGTCGCCTCGACCTCCTCGACGTGCGAATCCCCGACCGTTGCCGGATTGCTCGCATCCCGCGCAGCTCCTCCGAATGCGCCTGGTAGGTTGACCGATTGCGACTGCGAGGAGGGCGAGAGGTGGAGCGAAGCGCGGAGCTCGGCGTCTTCCGAGGGGAGGAGTTCGTGCGAGACAAAGTCGTGAGCGATCGCGAGCGAGACGTGCGATTCGGCTAGGATGTCGTCCGAATGCTCGCTGGCGTGACCTTCCGGATCGGAGCTCGAACGGTGGAGATGGGGACTTGGAGAAGAGTCGTAAGCAGCAGTTGGGGTGGCGGTCGGTGAGCTGGCGATACGGAACTCGAGTTCGATCTCGTCGGCGACGATGTCGAAGCGACTGAGGGGCCATGCTATGAGGGTCGTGATACTCTTGACGGTGCCCTTCTCGAAGCGGATCGGCGACGCGTAGGGGCTTGCGTCGGTATCGGAAGTGGGGGACAGGAGCGAGTTGATGGCCTACCCGAACAACTCGTCAGCCTGGACGAGCGAGGGTGCGCACCTTCAGAGGAAGATTGTACGAGAGAGAGTGGTGTACTCACAGCATCATCGATCTCTACATCGCGCACGACGACTCGTCCGTTCCGAACGTCCGCCTCGATCCGACCTTCATCACCCAGACTGTGTCCACCGCCCTTGACGAACCGTCCGATGGTTCTCCGGAGCAAGAAGGCTACGAGGCGCTGCTGGAGCTTGGCTGGGATCGGAACGGACGGCAGCGCAGGGAGGTAGGTCGCTGCCGATGCGAGTGGGGCGATGAGCGAATCCCACGGCATGACGCTTGGAGAGCGTAGTTCGAGGCGGACAATCAGAGGCCCTGTCCTAGATTGTATGACGGTGCATCTGGTCCGAACCGGCACGCCTTTGCTTGATTTCGGAGGTGGTGTAGGAGAGGCAAGAGAGAGATGCCCGCCGCTTTCCGCCTTTTCGGAAAGTAAGAGACCTTGCTGCCGAGACCAACGGAGTAACGATACACATATAAAGTTTGCTGCTACAGGTTATGACAGAAGGGGACCCGTTCAAAGAGGAACTAAAAGGGATTAGACGTGAAAGAGGAAAAGTCACACTCGCGCACCGAATGCTTTTCGGTACAGACTGTGATGGTGCGGCGCCCAAAGATCAGAGTGCAGTAGGTCTCGCGGTCGCATGTATGGTGAACGCGAGGCTGAGGGCGGGGACGGGATCCGGCTCGAACCTCAGCCGCGGGACCACGACATGCGGCGCTTGCCCTTCTTGTCGCCTGGCACTGGGGATGGCGAGAATCCAGTACTCGTCATCGGAACAGCTGCAAAAAGACCAAGTTCATCATGATCAGTACTTCCCAAGTCCGATCTCCATGAAATGTAGCTACATGGCTCCTGAAACGGGAAAGACTGAAACTCACTCGCGCTACCTCCGTAAGGACGAGTCGGAGGATTGGCTGCCATCTTGGCGGCGACGCGTTCAGCAGCGCTGCGACGACGACGACGCATGTTCATTTTGCAGAGGCAGTAGATCAGGAAGCCGAGGCAGATGGTCGAGACCAGGACCAGAGTCGCGAGACCGATTTTCTGTTTCGTGTTCACGACGATCGATCCGCCATTCAATCAGCCCGAATACAGGTTTTGTAAGCGACGAGAAAGCGTACCGAGAGCATGTTCATCTTGCGGATCGAGTCCTTGATACTATCCGTCTCTTGCGTCACCTCGGCCGCGATCCCCGACGGCCAAGTCGTCGGGTCATACCAAGTGAGGTTCTCCGCCGCCTGCGAGATCGAAGCTGACCTCTCCGCGGGCGAGATCATCGAGGACAACATGGTCGAGACGGGCGCAGCAGGCGGCGGGATAGTAGTGGTGGTGGTGGTGGTGGAAGATGAATCGATCGGCGTGATGGACGATGCCTCGGCGCGAGCGCGCAACGAGACTTTTTCTGTGGGAGCATCGCTCTCATGGTCAGAGACACGGCAGTTCGGGAGGCACCCCACACCGCCAATCGGAGGGAAAGAGAGAAAGAGAGAGAGAGCTTACTGAACCCGGTCGGCGCAGAGCTGGCGCCCTTCGACGAAACTTGTCCGGATTTCTTGGTGGTCCGATCAAAGTCGTCCTGGAGGTTGTCGAAAAAGTGACCCAGAGCGCGCTTCGACACTTCAGGGGCGGTGGGAGGGGGGATCTTGCGCCAGCGGGCCTGATCCGGCGAGTCTTCGATGTACCAATAGTGGTGCGAATCGATGCTGCGCGACGAGGTTGCGGCGGCGGAGGAAGTGGAAGTCTTGGAAGCGGCCTTGGTGGAAGCTGCAGACATCGAGGACGAGGAGGAGGAGGAGGAGGAGGCCGAGGTCGCAGTCGAGTTCGAGTTCGTTTCGCCCAGGCCTCGCGCCTCCTTGATCATGCGCGTACCGCGCTTGAACGCATCCGGAAGTTGCTTCTACCCAACGGAGAAGAGCCGGCGAGAAAGGCCAGAAACAAGAATATTATGTCAGCTTCTCACTTTTCCTCTGTTCTTTATACGGTCAAGAATTGAATAGAAGAGAGCCTCCACACGGATATCAAAAAACTCACGTAAGGTCGGTGGCCCGGCGGCGGGAGGATGACAATCTCCTCCTCTCGAGCCGGGGTCTCTTCCACTCGCCTCACGAGTCGGTGAACGTCCCTGATCCCCGCGGCGATGGTGGGCGTTACTCCCGCAGCTGCATAGGCCGACAACGCCTCGATCATGTCGGGCGGAGGAGTCGCGAGGACCACCCCCAGCGGCGAGGTCGTCGCGAGCGTGAGGATCGCCGCCGCGAGGATGTTGTGGTTGTTGAAGCGGACCATGGCGTGCGGACGTGTAGAGAGGCGAGAGAGAAGGAAGTTGCTGCAAGGGAAGGTGGGCTAGAGTGGGTCGAAAAGAGAGACTAGAGGTCGGAGGTACTGCAGCGGCGGCGTACGCTGAGGCGGGTGAGATCCGTCTCTCTTCTTGACGTGCCTTGTAGCGAGCGGCGGCAAGCGGCGGTGGGGGTGACACGACGTGTGAAGGAGTCGAGTTGAGCGCTCCTGCACGGTGCGGCGCGGTGTGGTACGGTAGAGAGGGGCAAGAGAGAGAGCAATGGACTTGTCTCGCCTTCTCGCCGCGTCCGAACAAGAGGATGGGCAAATGATGTCGGAGTTTAAATGAAAGTCGGGCTCGAGGCGATACCGGAAGCAGGTAATGGACAGGCTTTCCGGGAAGGTGGCGAGTCTAGGCGAGGCAGGCGAGTCGATGTTGGCCGACGGCCGGAAGCGGAAAGTCGCATTTGGCGGGTGGGCGAGACCAAGCAGGTCACTCGACAACGGGTACGGCCAGCCGGCCAGTCTAGTCGAGTGCGACACACATGTGTGCGTTGCCCATAAGCGAGCCGTGTCTCTCGCGCCGTAGCTGGGTCAGCGGAGTGAAGCGGCGAGGGCAGGACTCGAGGAGGGTGGCGGGTCGCAAAGGGGCTGGGCAGCGGTAGCAGTCGGAGGTGGATCGACAGGCTAGACGAGGAGGCAGCGATGCGAGTGCAGTGCATAGCAAGGGTGCAGCTCTAGCCTGGACTCGGCGGTATGCAGTCGAGAGTGCAGAGTCAAGCCGAGTGGCGGCGACATCATCTCTCCCTGGGTGCAGCCACTCGAGGTTCCCGTGCTGCCCGGTTCGAGAGCTGTACAGCTACGTCGGACTCGAGTCGAGCCACTCGTCTAGGCGCTCGCCGCAGGCACAGCTAGCACGAGTGCTCCCGATCGAGGCGGCGCCTCTCCGTCATCCGACAGCTCCGAACCAACTCACCTCGACCCGAGGACAGCCAGCCGGACAGACGCGATGCCAAAGACGCGCAGCTCAAACCGTACTGCAAGGGACGACCGACCTTCACCCGCGCTCGACCCTGCCACCGCTGTTGCCGCTGCCGGCCCCTCTTCCTCCCGCGGCACCACTTTGAACCCGACTCGTCGCAGGGTACCTGGGGACGACGACGGCGAGGACTCCGAGACCATACCCAGATCCAGTACGAGACGGCTCGCAGATTCCTCCATCGAGGTCGAGGTCGAGGGAGCACCCAGGCGCAGCACGAAACGGCGGAAACCCGACATCGACGACGACGACGAGCTCTTCGAAGGGTTGCCCTCCCGTCTGCCGCCCGTCCCGAAACCGCTCAGGTCCAGAAGGCACAGGACCATCGTCGAAGCAGTTCCGAGCGCACCAGGCGCCTACCCGAATGCAGTGCCGTCCACCTCGCGCAATCCCTTTGGCGCATCGACCAGCAGAGGTCGCGTCTTCTTCGCCGCGGGAAGAGACTCGCCGTCCCTCTCTCCGCCATCAGCGGCGGCAGAGGCGTTCGACCTCGGACTAGAGGGTGGTGGTCCAGACCGTGACGACGACGACGACTACAAGCGGCTGTCGCTGCTCGACGACGACCGGGAGCCGGCCGATCGTCTCACTCGCCTCCCGCGCGAGTTGTTGCAGCACATCTTTTCGTACATCGCTGCGCCCGAGAGCCCTCCTCCTCCCGCCGCCGCCGCCAGGGCTGGGGTCGTAGCCCCGCTCGGAGGAGGAGGAGGAGGTGCAGGCGCTGGAGGAGGACAAGCGCGAGCAGTCGTTCCGGCCGGTCCAAACGCAAACAACAACGCAAACAACAACAACGCAGCACCACCCCCCGCAGCCGAACCGCATCGCATCGATCGTCATTCGCTCGCCCTCGCCGCTCGCACCTGTCGCCAACTCCTCTCGCACGCTCGACTCGCCCTCTACCGCGACCTGCACGTCGAGACGAGAGTTCAGGCGCACGCTCTACATCGAGCTCTTCATGCGAACGAGATGAGCAAGGACGTGAGGCACGTGACGGCGAATGTTGAACTGATGGCCAGGACGAGTAGTCAATGGACCGGTGAGCTCCGCCCCTCCGTGCCCTCCCTCCCTCGGGCGAGTCCTCAGGATGTGGGAGAACGATATCGCTGACCGAGACCCTGCCACCCTCCCCGACGCAGGCTGGTTCATCTTCCATTCGATGCACTCGCTCTGCGGCATCATCGGATCGTGTCGGAACCTCCTCACCCTCACTCTCTACATGCCAATCGACTCGGCCGCATGGGCACAATCCCTCTGCCAATCCCTCGTCGATGTATGTCCCTCCCCCTTCTCCTCGAGCTGCTCTCCGTCTTGGATTTTGTCCTTCTCCTGACAACTGTGCGGTATCGTTGCTGTGCGATGATCACCCACCCAGCTCAAGAGCCTACACACGCTCACGAAGGATCTCTACGAGACGGGGAAGCACCCGAAGAATAAGCGCGCGGTCGGGAAAAAGGAAGGGATGGACGTCGGATGGGTCAAGCGCAAGAAACCGGCAATGTGGGCCGTCAGTCAGGTGAGGAGGGCGCCCGTCTTTCCTCTTCGCCCTTTTCTAAGCGTCTGTTACTCACTCTTGGAAGAGGGTCACATCGCTGTTTTAACAGCTCGTGAAACCGCTTGGGACCCTCAAGGGTTTGCACACACTACGGATCTGTGGCCTCTCGAGCGATTCGTCCACCCTCCCGGCTCCGCCTCCGCACTCGCTCCGCCTTACAGAAGTCGTCCTCGTCGACGTCAAGTAAGTCCGCACCCCCCTTTCCTCCCGTTTCAGTTTATGAGACCCCGATTTTGCTCATGTTTCTTCTCGCGCCGCTTTTTCTTTTCCCTTTCTTTCGTCCCTCGACGCAGCATCACCAACATGGACTTGATGCAAGTCCTCGGTGACGCCAAGAGTTTGACGAAGCTCACCCTTTGGGGCAGTTCGTTGTTGTCGAAGCGTGGACTGGCGCATGTCTTGCGCAAGTGTCCTTCGCTGGTGGACTTGCGCGTCGGCGGGAGTTGGTTCGGCGCCAAGGAAGAAGGTACACCGACGCTTACTTCGAGGACTTGATGTGTAGAAATTACGAGCTTGCGCGCTGACAGGGAGCTGCTTCCCGCCGCTCTACAACAGACGACAAGCACTTCCCGCTCAACGACGTCTTGCCGATCCTGACGCGCCTCAAGATCCTTCACATCTCGGGCTCCCTCATCTCCCCGTCCGCACTCGAGATCCCCACCGTCGCCCTCTCGCACCTCTTCGTTCAAGCCTGTGCAGCCTGGACCCCTTCGGCCGTACATGCCTCGCTCTCCAAAATGTCGCATGACCCGCCCGCCGTGAGCCGGTTGACCCTCCCCGCTATGGCCGAAACTGCCTCTTCGCGCAGTAATCACCTCGGCCGACGACACAACAACAACAATAACGCGGGGTCGGCGAGTACGACCGGTCAGGCGACGGCGCAAGGATGGAACGAGACGTGGAGGTTTACGGTGCGCAAGACGGGAGAGGCCAAGGGATGTATCGTCGAGGCGAGCATGAGCGAGACGGATCCCGAAATTGACGACGGACGACCGGTCGCGTCCGACTCGGAGAGCGATTAGCGGGGGCGGATGCGCTTGCGGCGAGTGGCTTGTGGTTTGGATGCATTGTCTCAACCAGGTCTTTCCCTTCACGCGCGCAGTGGAATACAGTATATTCACGCAGACCGTCAGACAGCTTCGCTGAATGGAGGCTCGTACCGATTAACGCGCGAGCTGGAGCTGGCGAAAAAGTTGCCTCTCTCCCCTTTGGATCTCGACCTCTTCCGCCCATCTTTTCCGACATGCACACAGTCGTGCGCAACAGAGTACAGGACTGCGACGGGAACGATCAAGGTATCTGCTGAATCCGCGCATAGGGCTTCTCTTTACGCAGCTTGTCGCGCTCTCACCCACACGGCAATCGGACGGATTGTTCAATCGGAGTCGGTAGAGAACCGCGAGCACCTCGCGGTCAGGGAGCGAATGGGCTCAAAATCGAGGTATATCCGCTATCTTTCGAAGCGCAGGCATGCCGAAGCGAAAATTCGTACGGAGATCGACCTTCTCAACGCCGAAAAATGACGTTCGCTGTTTTTAGCTCCCCTCCAAATTTGACCGACGGGACGGGAGGAGGAGAGCCCCACTTGCTCCATGGCATGCGGCACACAGCAAGATCCACATGGAGGGAGCGCGGCATGACCGAGCCGAGTTGGACTACCCTCGGCCTTGATCACGGATTGTCTCTCTCTCCGCCGACACACGACCAGCTATCGCCTCCAGAGGACGTCTCCGCGAGCGACACCATTCCGGACGCGCGCACATTCTCTTTCAGCAGTTCGACCGGCAGAACGCAAGTAGGCAGCAATGCAGGCACCAGCATGGAGCGGAGCGGCGGACCCGATGTTGGAAGGCAACGCCAACAGCAAGGAGATGGATATGCTGCACCAGCACCAGCGTACGTCGTGCCTTGCCGTGGCTCCGAAAGTGACGCCACTCAGCGCAGCTGACCATGCGCGATCTTCATTCCTCCTCTCCGGCCGGCGCCCTTGCAAATCATTTTGCTCCGATTCTCCGGCGTCTACTTTATGATCGGTTCTACGGACGCCACCGGCGAGCAGCCCACGCGTCCAAAATCTCGCTCGCCGAGTACTTTTTTTGGGCCGAGCGTCAACGCGCCCGTGAAAAGCGCGACACCACTGTTACGTCCCAGCCGCTCGCCGACGTCGGCCGTGCCATCAAGGGCAAGATCACCAAGAGCGAGAAGGGTTCGGACGATGGCTCCGACCACAAAGTTACAGCAGGAGTGCAGGATGCCGACGCCGACGGCGTGCCCGATGAGCCTTCGGGCGATCTTGTCGGCCTCTCGCCGTACGAGGTCGAGCTCTGCGACGCTCGTCGCGCCTTGCGGGTAGCAGGATGGGCTACGAGTGAGTCTCATTGAGCTGCTCTGCCTGTTCTTGGGTCCGCGCGATGTTGATCCTCCGGACTGCGCAGTTTTTTACCTTATTACGACCGATATCCTCGGACCCTTCAACGGTGCGCTTTTACCTGTTTGCCTGAGTATACAGCTACCGATACTGACGCGGACGACCGCATACAGCCCCTTATGCTATCGCTAGCATGGGTGAGCAATTTGTTCTTTATGACTTGCGGCAAAACTAATCGTGCTCAGAACTCACAACGCGACTCTACAGGTCTCGGTCCCGGCATTGCGCTTTACGTTATCTTCGGTATCGTCGCCTTCATCACCGGTTGCATGCTTAACGCAAGTGCGGAAAAGTCGCCGTCAGAAGAACTGCAAACTCACCGGACAAACCCCGCGCTCAGAACCAGTTCCTCCACCTCGACTCGATTCGCTACCCGGTCCGGACTTTCGGTGACCTCGGCGGACGTCTCTTCGGCACCTGGATGCGCCATCTCTGCTCCTTCCTGCAGGCGATCCAATTGATTCTCAACGTCGGCTTGATTCAGCTGTACGGATCTTTCTCCTCGGGTGACCGCCGACTTCGAAAGGTGCAGCCCTGACTTTTGTCAAAACGACAGGTCGAACGGACAGGGAGTCGCGCAGATCGCTGCTGGGCATGGCGGTATTTGCTTCTCCGTCGCTGTCGCGATTTGGTGTTGGTTGGGCATAATTGTTGGGCAAATCCGGACCCTCCGTGGCCTCGGACTGTTCGCCAACGCGGCAGTATGGATTAATCTGTTGATCATCGTGAGTTTACCCGTCCACATTCTGTGGTTGGGGATCCGAGCTGACGCGGCCTTGCTTTTTCAGATCCTGTCAATGGCTTTCATCGCTCACAGGTATGTACTGAAACGAGTCTTGCACAACTCAACATTGACTGATGATCGTCCTGCTTGGATAGCCCTCCTAACTACGCGGCGGCCAAAGCGTGCGTTCGCAGTTTGCCTTGAAGAACGCCGAGCTGGGGATTGACCTCATACTACAGTGCATACGGAATCGACCAGGGACCGGTAGAAGTCGTTGCTGTCGTAAACCAGCCGGTCTTCTCGCAGGTCAACGGGTGCGTCTGGCCGACATCTTAACGATCCTCAAACGATCTGGGCGGCGGCTGACTTGATCTCGCATCCGGATTTCCCAGCCTGATGAACATGGTTTTCGCTTACGGCGGTGCGATGATCTTCCCGGAGCTCATGACCGAGATGCGTCGTCCCCACGACTTCATTCGCGGTATGGCTCTCGCCCAGGTTCGTCAGCGCTTCAGCATCCTCTCCCGTTTTTTGTCGCTGCAAACCGCTCACGACTACCACTTCAGGGTCTCATCATCGTCTGCTACCTCGTCTACGGTATCTACGTCTACGCGATGCAAGGCCAATTCACGCTCGCGCTGGCCTACCAAGGTGTTTCGAAGTACGCCTGGCAGACGGTCGGCAATGTGCTCGCGCTCATCACCGGCGCGATCGCGGCCGCTTTGTACGGTAACATCGGTCTGAAGGTCTTGTACATCAACATTGTCGAGAACACCTTCAAGGGTCCCCCTCTCATGTCCAAGAAGGGTCGCCTCGGTGAGTCGAGCTTCCAACCCTCTCTGGCCACCAATCTGCTCACCACAATGTCTCTTGCCCGTGCAGTGTGGGGTGTCGCGGTCATCCTGTTTTGGGGTGTGGCCTACGTTATCGGCAGCGCCATGTACGTGCGAACCCTTGCTGTACGCATCTCTCGCCCGCTGAAAACTCACCCTCTTTCCGGACGCTCGCAGCCCCTCGGTCGGAACCCTCTCCGGTCTGGTCGCCGCCATCTGCATCTTCCAGTTCACCTACACGTTCCCGCCTCTCTTCCAACTCGCGCTGGAGATGCACAAGGACGCGATCCGGGGCGACGAGGGGTTCCAAACTGCTGGTGTTCGCCCGCGCCAGATCGACACTTGGCGCCAGGCGGTACGTGATCCGGTCAGACGTACACCTTGTGCAATGCGCTGACGAAGAACTTGCCCGCGTACAGTCTCGTTGGCGCCGTGCCATCTTTGGTGGCTCGACCAAGTCGACGATCCTCAAGTAAGTTCCTTCGTCAGAGTCAAGGAGCGCGACTCTGCTGACCTCGCTTCGCATTCAGGTTTGTCTACTTTGTCTTTTTCCTTGCTGCGCTCGCCACTGCCGGTCTCGGTATGTGGGCTTCTGGAACCGTGAGTCAAAAGAGGTGTCAAGGCACGCCTCGAGTCGATCGTACTTATTGTGCTGACCCACGTTCGCTGCTCGACAGGACCTTCGCGACGCGCTCAAGACTGGTGTTGCAACGAGCTTCGGGTGCGCTCTGCTCGCTCTGACTGTGCTTGATCTTCCCGACTTGTGTTGCTGATGATGCTGTGAGCTTTCCAGCTGCACCGCGCCGGTCTGAGCCTTTTCTTCGTTTCTCGCTATCGTGCTCGACATCCGTCAGAAATGCCTGGGGTTGCTTCTCCGCATGTCGTTGTTTTCTCGGTCTTCCGTAGCTTCCGTCTGCCGAATGTACATGCGCTTTCTTCACCAGGAGGACCGCAGCCGTTTGAGAAGGTCCAAATGCTGGCGGAGGATTTTTTCTTCTCGGCCGTGTCGACTCCGAGCGATCGCTGCGAGCGGAAGCAGCGAGCAAGAGTTGGTTGACCGCACAGCGCTTCGCTCGCCCACAGCTTGGGCAGCGACTGTGACCGACTCTAGAAGAGCCATGACAGCTCCAGACTGGCCGAGGCTACCCTCTGGATACCACTTCGACCCACACGCGGCCCAGCTCGCCGTCGTTGACGCTCACTTTGACCTCGATGATTCGGAGAGCGATGTCAAGACCCGCCTCGGAGCAGCAGTCAAGGCAGCGACCGCACTCGCATTAGCAGCTCATGCAGGAGAGGACCGCTACGCTTTCGTCGTCGCCAACAGGGGTGCCGTGCAGGGTGAACTCGACCGCGGAACTTCGCTCGGGAACTTGCTCGCCCAAGTGGGGGAGGACAACTCGGCGGGACAAGCCGCAGAAGGGAACAGGGTAGTCGTCGACGCACGAGAAGAGGATAACAACGGCGCGCAAGACGAAGCGCAGCAAACACCGCTGTCGCTCGTCCTGGTCAAGAGGGGCGAACGCGACTCGTCTTTCACTCTCCGACTCTCCTTCGACCGCACAATCCTGCCGCAGACCGAAGCCCAGTGGTTCGTCTCGCACGTCGGTACCGCGGCCACAAAGATCCTCGCCAGCGACCCAAGCGCAGCCATCGGGGCAATCAATCTGGCCCCTCCTGGAGAAATCGACACCCTCAGGCGTTATGCCTCCTGTCCCGATACCATCCACGAGCCCGATGCCTATCCTTCGCACGTGCAGTCTCTCGCGTCCTTCTTCAGTCACGCGGCGGAGAAGTACCCTGAGGATCTCGCCTTGCATTTCATCCCCGACCCGACGAACCCAAGGAATGGCGCCGTCGACTTGAGTTACGCCCAGCTCTCGCATCTCGCGCAGTACCTCGCCAACCAGCTCATCGCCTCCTCCTCCACGCGCTCCCGGTCCGTCCGCGATCGGCGAAAGCGAGGTCAGCAGGTCGTTCCCGTCGTCGTCGACAAATCGCCCGAAATGGTCGTCTCAATGCTGGCCATCTCGCTGGCGGGATACGGCTACCTCGCTCTCGAGCCCTCTTTCCCGGAGGATCGAAAGCGAGGGATCTGCGCCGAACTGCAAGAAAAGGGCATGCTCGCGCCGGTCGCGATCGTGCAGCAAACCGGCGACGAACTCGATCGATGGGCGGGCTGGGCGTCGTCCGAGGCGGTCTCGGCTTCTCAAGATCCGCAAAAAGTCTTTGAATGCGTACTGGATCCTCGCCAGGCGCTCTCACCCCTGCTCGAGCGGCTTGCGCACGATCCGCAGGTCGACCTCCAGGCAGAGTTCCCCGTCCGAGCTGCGAACCCAGACGAGGAGGAGCGGGCGCTTCCGAACGACATTGCCTATATCATCTATACCAGCGGTACGACCGGAAAACCCAAGGGAATCGTGGTCGAGCAGCAGAACGTGACTGCCTTTCTGCGGTGAGTTTCAACGTCTTCGCAAGCGCCGAGTCGATTTCTTTCGAAACATCGCTGACTCCGCTACACAACAGAAATTACCGCGGCGTCTTTGGACGAGCTCGAGGCGAGCGTGTTTTGCAGTTCCCGAGCTATTCTTTCGACGTCAGCGTCATGAACATTTGGGACACCTTTGCCGTGAGTTGCGCCGTTCCGTCCGGGTTTCGCGCGCGGGGAAGTCTGCTGACGCTGGTATTTCCAGCATGGAGCCACGCTCTGCTTGACGACGCCGGCTTCGCTATTCTCGTCGTTGGCAGAGACCATCATCGCCCTCGAGTGCACTCTGGTCGACTTGACTCCGACAGTCGGCGCCCTCCTGTTCGAGCACGACGAGGCGCAACCGCGGGACGGTGAGACTATCGAGGCAGCCTGGCGACGTGCGGGTTTCCGCGTCAAGCAGGTCAATACGGGTGGTGAGAAAGTCGAGAAGGGCATTCGGGAGAAGTGGCGTGCCCGAGGCGTCAAGGTCTGCATCGACTACGGTCCCACGTAAGTCTCCCCTCATTTCCTTCCAGTCTAGCTTTCAGCAACTGACCGGCATTCGCGTGCACAGCGAGACCACCGTCGGCGTCATCTCGAACCAATCGACCGCGCCGTCGCCACCTCCGCCGTTCTCTCTCCCAATCGGTCGTCCCACCGGCACCACCCGTATCTGCATCCTTCCCTCTCAAGACCCTACCGACTTTCGTCCCTTGCCTTTGGGCTGTATCGGCGAGATCTGCGTCCTCGGACCGCAAGTCACCCGCGGCTACGTCCGAACCGAACTCAACAAGGGCGTCTTCCTCGAGCTGGATGGAAGGGAGGCGATCGGCGAAGTCGGCGAGCGACTTTATCGGACCGGCGATCTCGGCAGGTGGGTCGCGGCGCCCTGGGAGGACGAAGGGGAGCAAGAAGGCTGGATCGAGTGCCTCGGCCGGAAAGACGGACAGGTCAAGGTGAACGGACTTCGGTACGTTTCCGTTGTCGCTCTTTCAAGCGAGACCCGCAGCGACTGATTATCACGCCTCCACTCGATAGAATCGAGGTCGGCGAGATCGAGGAAAACCTTTCGTCGCGGTTGAACCCCGCCATCGCGCGCAGCATTGTCGACAAGGTGGAGTCGACCGCACTCGGCACGGCTCTCGTCGCTTTCCTCGAACTCTCCCCCGCTTTCCTCACCGAACATCCCGAGGCCGCGAGCGCTTCCGGCGGCGACCAGCACTTCCACGCGGCCGGCACGGTGACTGTCCACCCCGTCACCACGACGCCCGCTTTCGTCGAACTCGTTGAAGATCTCAAGGCCAAGATCGGCCAGAAGCTCCCGAGCTACATGGTGCCACGTCATTGGCTCGCCGTCTCGCGCATCCCGACGCAGGGGATGGGCAAAGCCGACCGGAAAACGCTGCGAGGTCTCGCCGAATCATGGGACTGGCGCGCGGCCGGTCGACAGCGACGCAACGGAGGGTCTCGAGATGGGCAGGAACCCGTTGAGGAAGAGAAGCACTTCACGTCCACGCCGCATCACGACGCTGCTCGTCGCGCCCAAGCGCGAGTCTTGCGACTGCGAGATGATCCCGAGGGACGCCAAATCGCCGACGAAGACAGCTTCATGCGGTTGGGCGGCGATTCCATCCGCTTCATGAAGCTGGTCGGCGTTCTTCGAGCCGAAGGCTACGCGAACGTTGCCTTCCGGGACATTGTCGAAGCGACGACCCTTTCTGCGTGCGCGGCGGTGCTCGCCAATTCGGCACAGAGCGGCGGGACCCAACAGACGAATGGCGTGACTCCAGCCTACCAGCCATTCAGCCTGGTCCCGGACGACCATCGAGAGGCACTTCTCGGCGAACTCGCGGCGCTTTCGCTAGACCGTGACCGCCTCGCCGACGTGTACCCTACGGCGCCTTCGCAGGATGCCCTGGTCGCGCCATCTTTCGATTCGACCCGCGGCCATTACTACGCTCAAGCCATCTACTCCGTCCAAGCATCGCCGGCCGACTTGCCGACAGAGAAGCTCCAGCAGGCGATCTCTGCTCTCATCGAGCGGCACGAAACGCTGCGAAGCGTCTTTGTGATAAGCGAAGTGCTGGGTCGGACCCTTTCCGTCATCCTCAACTCCGACGACTGCGACGTACGCGAACGGATCCAGCTGCAGCAAGTCGATGTTGAGAGCGCAAGCGAGCTGGACGAGGCGGTCTCGGTGAGTCTCGTCGTCGTGTATGCTCCACCGCAATTTCCGACTAATCCCACCCGCTGGACAGGCCTGGCTTCGCAGCGACCGGCAGCGCTTCCCCTTCAGGTGGGGCCAGCTCTCGCTGTCCTTTGCGATCTTTACTGCAGCCGACGGCGCGCGCAAGCTCGCGTGGGGAATGCATCACGCGATGAGGTACGAGCATCTTCGCCAGATTCTGCTCTTCCTGCTAGGGAAGCTGACCAGCTATACTGGTGCACAGCGACGGATGGACACTCGAGCTCCTCACTCTTGACCTGCGGAATCTTTGCTTCGGACTTTCGCTCGACCCGCGTCCGCCTTTCAGCGCGGTGGCAGCGTGGTGGCTCAGCGAAAGCAGCCCGCCTGCAGAATCGGTCAACTTCTGGCGCGATTACCTCGGAGGTGCTCGACCGCTCGGCTGGCCGACGCAGGAAGCGCTCGAGGGCGACATGCTCGCGACGACGGGAGCCTCGATCCGCCACTGGTCCGGCGAGCTGACTGCGCTCACGCAGAGGAGCGGCATCACGCCGGCGATCGCGAGCCGTATCGCCGTGCTTGTGGCGTTGCATCACCACGCACGCTCGGACGACGTCAACGTCGGGATCGTCCGCTCGGGTCGCGACATCGATGTCGCCAACGCCGACGAAGTAATCGGTCCTTGCGTCTCGGTTTTGCCGTCCCGCCTCCGGTTCGAACACGACCCGTCTCTCCTTTCTCTCGCCAAAGCCGAAGCCGAGGCGGACCGACGAGCTCGACGACACCAGCACGTGACGCTGGCCCAGCTTGCGCGGTTCTGCGACTTGCCCGGGCGGGCAGACCTGTTTGATATCCTCGTCACGTTCCAATCGTTGGCCGAGCGCGATCCCGAAGTCGAAACCGCCGCACCATGGCCCGTGCGACAACCGCCCGAACGCATCCACATGCCGACCAACTATACCCTGTCGTTCGAGATCACGCCGGAACTGCACGACGGAGACAAGCTCGAGCTCGCGTGCTTCTTTGACGAACGGATCATCACTCAGGCCGAAGTCGACGACGTCTTGAAGACGGTCGGCACGGTGCTCGACTACCTCACGACCGCACCTTGTACCGCCGTCTCGCAGCTCAAGCTCGACTCGAAGGCAGTCGCTCGCGGGCCGGTCGCCGGTCGCCAGGTCGAGACCAACGGAACGTCCTCGAAGACCGCGACCGCTGCTCTGACGCCGGCACAGTCGGGACTGGTCGTTCGTCTCCGTAAAGAGTGGGCGGCGATTCTGCGTATCGACGAGGACGAATGCGGCCATGACGAATCGTTCGCTTCGCTCGGAGGCGATTCGGTGAGTCTACCTCTGTCACTGAGGCTACAGGAAACACCCGGTTCGACGAGCTCATCATCTGTCTCCTCTCTTACTCTCTAGATCGGCACGATGCGCCTTGCGGTCCGGTTGTCCAAAGTCGGGCTGGCGATCCCGACGCAAAAGTTGGCGAAACTGCCAACCCTTCGAGCGCAGGCGGAATGGCTCGCAGCTCGGTTCGACGGCGAGTAGATCACGTTGATAGACTATCGCTACATTTAGATTGACCAATGAGCTCAAAAGTAAGGGATCCTCGTTGGGCGCGGCTGCTGGGAAAAAAAGAAGAAACCGTCTGTTCGGACTCCCAGCAGAAGCGGTCCATTGCGAGGTGACTGATCAACTCGTACATTACCAGCTGTCATTCATTGGACTCGAATAAGAGCACCAGCGAGAGTCTCTTACAAAATTTCTGCCGCGCCAAAACGTCGCTCGAGGAGCTTCACCGCCTCCTCACACCATATACACCGCGCCCGAAGGTCCTAGAGGCACTACACCAACCAAACAAAACCTCTACCTGCCGACGCAAAGGTCATGCCTCGCCTCCCGCGCTCGTTGCCGTCGAGCACCCGCCGCGGCGTCGTCGTCGCCCAGCAGCCGTCCTCTCTCCGTGCCCGCCTCGCAGCCCGGGATGCGCCTGTGCTAGGCGCCCAACAACAGAAGGTGCTGGGCACTGCCCTGTTCCGACCAGCCCCGTCGCGGTCTCTGTTGTCGTCGCTGCGACCGAGCCTCTCCTCCTCCTCGTCGCCGCCGTCCGCCTCTTCCTCCTCGCCCATCTTGGCCCTCCTCGCCGCCACCCCCTCTTCCTCGCCTACCTTGGGCGGCTCCACTCTCCAAAAGCGATTCGCAGTGTACGGATCCGAATACCAGCCGTCGCAGCGGGTCAGGAAACGTAAACATGGGTTCCTCGCGAGGAAGAAATCGAAGGGAGGGCGCAAGATCTTGATCAGGCGGTTCGCCAAGGGGAGGAAATACCTGTCGCATTAGAGAGAGTGGACGGGGCGTCGAGCAGGCTTTCGTCGTCGTCGTTGTTGTTGTCGCGCGCGGAGGCTCGTCGGGTTTCGCGAGGTCGAGGGTCGAGGTATCGTGAGGAGGATCTGCGTTAAGGATGCTGATTGGGAGGAAGAGAGGATGATGGTACAGTCTACGAGAGGACGTTCCAGTAGGGAGGCGGGATTCGGGAGACTCTCTCGATGTAACAGTATGAAGAACGCATCGCAAACCCTCCGTGCATCGGCAAGCGAGCGGAAAATACACAGTCGTCTAAAAAAGGCGACAGAAGAGAAAGGCTAACCTACGGAATATGATGGGACTACATAACAAGTTAGAAGACGAGTTGCCGAAAGGTCAAGCTGATCCGACTTTGCGTGACCAGTTTCTCTTTCGGGATCTGATGTTTCCAGTGTTGCTGCATCGTCCCTTGCATGACGACGAGGGATCCGTTCTCGAGGGTGAACCGGTGCGAATAGACCAACGGTTGCGGCGGCGGCGGCGCTCTGCTCGACGCGTCGGTCACGTCACCGTGGTGGTCGTCATCGTCTTTGACGGTAGCGACACCACTTGCCGAGGAAGGTGGTGGTGGTGATGGCAAAGTAGGCCGCATCGTCGCAGATTCTGACCTTGCAGCGCGTGTCTTCTTCTTCGCCGCCGCCGCTTTCGGTAAGGAGGCTGACGACAATGATGATGACGACGCGAGAGGGGGCGTTTTGTCGTGCGTGAGGATGAAAGTACGCGGGGCGCCGAGCGACAAGGAGGCGATGACCCTGTTCAACCACGCGCGGAGCGGAGCGTTGAAGAGGAATCGAATCAGCCCTCCGGCCGGCCGGCCCCGCTCGCCTGTCCTTCCCAAAACCAGCGCGTGGATCTCTGTACGCGCATGTTGGCTGCTCACCTGTTTTCTCGGTTGTCGCGATGGTTGCCGATGTAAATCTCTACCAGTACCGCAAGGAGAAGCCTCGTCAGGAGAGGCCCCTCGGCGCTCGCCAGAACGAAAGAGGGACGGAAAGAGCGCACGACCGTTCTCGTACAGGTTGAGCATGACGTGGTTGAACTTGACATCCAATTTCGCCTCGACGAGGTCCTGGATCTCGCGCAACAGGGGCGGGTAGTCGTAGCTCATCCGGACGGTCGTGCCGCTGTAGTTCACGTCGAGGGAGGGGTCGGTCGCAAAGGCGGCGATCTTGCGGGATTGGGTTACGGGTTTGCCGTAGATCTTGAGAGTCGGTTGATACCCTGTTTGGTACATTCAGGGCAGCGAGAAAGAAAACAAAGCGAGAGCGGGCGTCGTCGAGGAGACACCAGTGTTCTCAGCAGCGAGTCCGGCCCCTCTTGAACAGTCCCGGAGGCGGAGGGCTCACACTCTTCGAGGTTGAGCAATTCGTCGTGCCAGCGTTGGGCGGTGCGAGGGTCGACAAAGTCGGGGAAGTAGTACGCGTCTGCGTCTGCGAGCGGGAGCTTGTAGCGGTCCTGGCCCGTCACCTGGGTGGTCTCGTCCGGATGGACGGTGACTCGTGCGCGGCGCTTCTGTTTCGGCTTGTGTGCTTGTGGCGGTGAAGAGGGTCGAGTCCGCTTCCTGGGAGATGAGGCGTGGGCGGTAGCAGCGTGCAGTGGCGGCGACGACATTCAATGGGACGACGACAGAGTTGCTGAGCGTCGGGTTCGAGAGAGTAGAACAGAGCAACTCAGGAGAGCGGAAGCACTCTCCAGACAGACTCGCAAGAAGTCAGCGTTGCGTCGGTTCGAGGCGGTCGGCAGAGCGAGGAGAAGAGAGACGCATCCGAGTCGAGACGCTCTTCTGCCGCAACCCCGCACCGCGTAACACGTACTCGAGCCATGGTCCAGTGAGTAGACACGCCCTCGTTCACCAGAGCCTCGCTTTCGCTGTCCCCGGAGGAGGCTGCCACGGCCGCACCCGCACACCCGCCTCCGCTCCTCGGCACGCGAGACCCCTCCGCGGTCAACGACAGCACGCTATGCACGACGTGAGTACTCGGCGCTGACATCCAACTGCCCGCTCGTCCCCCGCCCAGGCCCCGCGTCCAGGTCCTCAAGCCCGTCGCCGCCCCGATGGGTCTCACCCCGAGCCTCGTCGCCCGCTTGGCTCCCACCCTCGCACTCTGGGGCTTTGCCGGCGCTGGCGCCCTCATGACCTTCGCGTCCGCCATTCCCTTGTTCCAGGTGCGTCGCCTTGGCTCCTTTACGGAGGAGTGTGTGCTGTTCGCGCGAGAGCTGATCATCTCCTCGCGGACTATCCCTTACGAACAGACCGACGTGTGCGTACCCCAAATTATAGCAACACATGGCGTTGCCAGGACAATCGCTCCTGTGGCCCCCGAAACTGACCGCGTCTCCTCCACTCCACAGCCTCAAGAAGATCCCCGTCGTCGCCGACTACTACGGTCCGTTGTGATTGCCGCACCACCCAAATTGCCACGCGAAAAAGACTGACCCACCCTTCCACAGTCGACAACACCCCCGATTCGGACAAGGTACGCTCGCTCGCCGCGCGCCCGAAAAAAAAACCCGCAACTGACCAGTCCTCTTCTCGCACAGCCGTTCTAAGCAGCAGCAACGACTTTGCCCCAAAATCTTCCCTTTTCTGTGGCCCACTCCCTCTCGTCGTTTATTTCCCCTTCCTTTAGAGTCGCAAGTTTCGCGCCTGGAAAACTCTGGTTCAATTCCCCTTTCTTGCCTGCCTTTCGTCTCGCGGGTTGCCGGAGCTCTCCCTTCCCGCTGGGACACGCAAAAAGACACCCAGACTGGATGGATCTATCAATTCTAGGACTTTGGTTTGTCGACAGGAGCCACGTTCCGAAACACGTCTTACCGCGAGGATGTGTGGCGAGCAGCGATTAAAAAAAAAAAAGGCGCTGTCCCTTCAGGAAGCACAGTCATATACCGAGGTAGGGCGGCAGACGGGTTTGCTTGTCTACCACATCTCTGGCGGTGACGTTGCTGATCTCGATGGGTTTCACAGACAACCGCGCGCGGCCGCGCGACAACTCGGGCGGCGGCTTGATTGATACCTGGTCTAATTTCGCTCGGATATTGCGGAGAACGTCTCCACGGTCACCAGTACTACATACAAGTCTCGCGACCGGACGGATGAGCGTCATGGCCAACAAGGGGGCCGCTTGTGGTTGCTGTTCGCCTCAAGTGCGCTCTGTCCGTGCTTTCGACCAAAAACATTTCGAAATCAATCGCATCTCGCACACCCAGGCCACCTCGACCGGTGCCCGTGTCTTTGGCGCCATGAAGGGTGCCTCGGACGGCGGCATCTTTTATCCCGCACTCCGAGCCGCGTTTCCCGGGGTGAGTCCCCGCCGCCTCCGTTTGCTCCTGCACTTGCAGAGACACTGTGCTGACCCATCCCGTACGCTTTACAGCTTCGACCCCGAGTCCAAGGAGCTCGACGCCGAGACGCTGCAGAGTTACATCTACGGCGCCCACGTTAGCGAGTTCATGGAATCGTTGGAGGGGAGTTTAGCCATCTCTTATCTCCCGCGTGACCCAATCGCTGACTAGACACCTTTACACGCTATGCACGTCTATAGGTGGAAGACGAGGAGCGGTACGTCCAACTCCGGTGGTCGACGCTGCGGCGACGATTCCGCGCGAAATCCCGACTTCTTTACTGACGACGCCCGCTCCGTGTCGCTCACAGTTTCCGCAAGCAGTTCGCCAAGTTCCTCGAGGATGACGTCTCGTCGGAGGACATTGAGGACATGTTCCGGTGCGTCTAGCTCCCGATTTGGCGAGGAAGCGCCCCTGGGAGCGTCAGCCACTCACTCTTCTTTTGCTCGCCCCGCAGTGAGGCCCACGAGAAGATCCGCGAGGACCCGACCTACACCAAGACCGACAAGGCCGACCTCGCCAAGTGGAAGGAGGCTTCGAAGAAGACCCACCCCAAGAAGCTCTCGGTGGCCGAGTGCCGCGCCCGCACCGAGCAGAAGAAGCAGGAGTTCTACGCCTCGAAGGAGTAAACTACCCGTCTGCTTCGGTGCACGAGTCTACGATCAGGTGGACCAAAACGGAAAGCAGACGGAGCGACGGGGGATTGGACTTTGCGGGCCGGCAGAAGAGGGTGCGGTCCGGAGGGGGTTTCCAGTCTTTTTGGTTCGTCGTTCCGGGAGTTTTTGCAATTCGAGCCTCGTTTCGTCGTCTTCAGGACGGCGAGCGGGGTTGGTTTTCCAAACTTCACTCTTTCGGGGCTATGGATTTCTCGCGAGCAGGAACCGAGCGTCGCTTTTCATCACCTCGACTTTTTCTGCTGGTCGCTTTCTCTCGAGGGTTGCACGAGTCGTTCTCCACTTGCCTCGCTAAGGACACCACTGAAGCAACGTCACCTTCCGTTAGAGTGCTGCCGTTAGAGTGCTGTTTGCTGAGGCCATGCCCGTTTTTGCATGCGCAACTTCTCTTGCTTCGATACGTCGCTCTTCCGCAGCTTGCTTTTCCAGTGGACGGTATCTGCGCTCTTACAAGCAGCAGTACAGATCTAAGGAGTACGGCTACCTACCTTCGCTCAAGCTTGCTGCTTCGAACTCTCCGCCATCGGCGCTCTAAATCGTCATCAGTTGAACAGTCCCGAATCAAGGCAGCGCGACGGTTTGAACAGCTGCAGAGGCAGCCTATCCCTTTCCTCGAATTACGATTAGGTCCTCGGTAGCCTCGCATGGCTCCGGAGCAGAGGGATGCTGCCGAGGCTTTGCAACACATGCATCGACAGGCTTCGGTTCGCCAGCGGGTCGCCTCGATCATCAGTCACAACGATTCAGGCGGCGACGATGGGGTTCAATCTCGCGGACGCGACTCGTCTTGGGAACGGAGAGCTCTGCGCTCGTGGCTTTGGGAAGAGCTGGATCGGCGCGCAGCAGACTATTCTCGGCGGGAAGAAATTAGGTGCGTTAGGTCTCCTTTCTGAATGCACCACTAGCCCGTGAAAAGCAAGCGCATGACCACGAGTGCTAACGCTGTAGTGCTTCGTAGGATCTGGTGCGGCACGTACAACGTGAACGACAAAAGCCCCCAAAGCGCCGACGACATTCAAGACTGGGTACAAAGCTGCGGCAGCGCCGAGCTGCTGGTCTTCTCGTAAGCAAAGACAGAAACGCGGTAAGAACGTCACCGACTCAATCGCTTCATAGGTTCCAGGAGTTTGATCTGTCGACGGAGGCCATGATCCGATACACGTCTTACCGCGAGGATGCGTGGCGAGCAGCGATAGAAAGGGCGCTGTCCACTCAGGGCTCACCTTCTTATACCAAGGTGGGCCAAGGCACTTCGTTTTGTCCGCGATATTGACGACGTGGCGTGAGCTGATCTCGACTTGTTTTGGCAGCTGCACTCGCGACAACTCGTCGGCGGACTCATCTTGGTCTACGTTCGCTCGGACATCGCGGAGAACGTCTCGGCGGTCACGAGTACTAGTCTCGCGACCGGACTGCTGGGCGTCATGGCCAACAAGGGGGCTGTTGCTGTTCGCCTCAAGTGCGCCTCATCTGTCCCTCTCGTCTGGTCCCACGGATCGCGCCTCCCGTGCAACCTCGAGTAACGCGACCCTCTCCTCTCCCCGAACAATACAGATATCTAGACACGCCGCTCACCTTCGTCAACTCCCACCTCGCCGCTTTTGTCCCGAACTCGGCGGAGCGGAACGCCCAATTCCGCACGACGACTTCCCAGCTTCTTTTCCCTCTCAGCAGCAACGACGGCGCAGATCAGCGAGACGAATGGAGCTCGTGTTTGCGGCCAGATGAAGCGAGACCTGCCGGAGCTGGCGCGAGTGTATGGGATTGCGATGGCCTGTTCTGGATGGGAGATTTGAATGTGAGCCCGGTCTCGGAGTCGCCAATGCACCGCGGAAAACACCTAATATGGACCTCGGTGTGCAGTATCGATTAGATGCGACGCGAGAAGATATCGATGCGCTCATCCGACGCGGCGATCATCAGGCCTTGCTCGCCTTTGACCAAGTGAGCTCTTTTTGCGCACGACGGAATCGACGCATTGCACGCCTCTGACCAGAGTGCGACGTGTAGCTTGCCGTACAGCAGCAACTGCGCATGGCCTTCGAAGGATTCGAAGAAGGCGCGCTTGATTTTCCCCCGACGTTCAAGTTTGATGCGGGAACAGACAACTACGACACCTCGTAAGGGCGCCTTTCTCCCGAGTTGCTCGCAATTGTTACTCCAGAAACTGATTCTCCCCCTCACATGCAGCGAGAAGCAACGAGCTCCCGCCTACACCGACCGTATCATCTACCTCCCGAGCCCTCTCTGCCCGATCGCGGTCGAGCGGTACGACAGTCACCCCGCGGTCCTGCTCAGCGATCACAAACCCGTTTCTGCTACTCTAAGATTACCGGTACCTTCCCTCCTCCTTATCTTCTCCGTCCGCCATCGCGCCTGTGCTCACTGCGTCGGGTCTGGCAGGTTCGACGCGTGGATCGCGTGAAACGTCAACGGATTGCGGAGGACTTGGTCGCCAGCTGTGAGTGATCACTGACCCATTGTCTCGATACACAAACCCTGATACCAGCTTTCTTGAGCAGTAGGCGCCGATCCGACCGGCCTCGAGGAACTAGAGCCTGCCGAAGTCGAGCTGGTACCGGGTCCAGAGCTCAAATTCCAGAAACTCGAACACGGCTTGAGCGCGACCTTGACTCTTGACTTGGGCAACTGTAGCGAGGTGCGTACCACGACTTCTTCTTTCCTCTGAGTGGCTACAGAAGCTGAAGAGGGAGTGTGTCCTGAACAGACTGCGACGGCTTGGTCCTTTGTGCCGCGACCAGACTCGCTCGACGCGTTCCCGGCGTGGTTGTCGGTGTCCCCATCATCCGGCGTCCTTCAAGGCCGAACGCGGCAGACTCTGAGCTTCACAGCTCGAGTGAAGGACGGGCGGGGGGCCGGCTCGTTATCGTTCCCGCAGGAACAGGGCGTTGGAGATCATTCGGGTCCGGTCCTCTCGGACCTGCTCATCCTCTCGGTCCGCGGGCGAGACCTTTTCCTGGCTGTGTCTCTAGAATCATGGATCCCGACCGTCCTCGGTTCACCGCTGGATCACCTCGTGCAGCTGAGGAATCCCATCCGCGAAACAACTCTCTCCGAGCGGGCGGCGATCGGACGCTCAAGTCTAGCTGGACTCGCTGCATCGCAAGTCGGAGATGCCGCCACGCCTACCACCGCCACCGCCGAGACTGTCCCTCTTGTTATTCGTCGCCTCGTCGCCTTTCTCGCCGAGAACGGACTCGATCTCCCGGATCTTTTCCAGACTGAAGTTGACGAGGAGGATGTCCGGCGGATCCTACGATGCCTCGATACGGCAAGTCGAGACTTTTGTTCCTTGATCAGCTGTTATTCACTTCACTCACAAGCGCATGTTTTTCCACAGGGCGACGCCTTTCCGCAAGTCTCTTTGTCCGATCAGGAACAGCAGCACCCGCGCGTGGATTCGTCAGAAGACGACAAAACCGACAAGCAGCACCTCGTCGACGCTGTGGATCTGCTCGACAAGCTCGAGACCGATCTCGGGTCGGTCTCTCACGACTTTGGCGGTGGCGGTACTTGCGATGAGCGCTCTGACGACGAGCAGCCGATTGCCATCTCTTCGCATATTCGCAAGCCAGTCGCCACCCTACCTCCGGCTTCCGCTTCCGCTCGGACTGGAACCGGAGGGAGAGATTCGAGTCCCGCTACCGCTTATGCAGCTGCGGCTTGTTTGGTGAGGATCCTCAAAACGTTGCCGGAACCGGTGGTCGAGACGCGACTGTACGAGGCGGCGATACGGAGCGACTCGCGCGAGGCGGCGTACGAGGTGTTGCACAGCCTGAAAGAAGTGGTGCGTCCCACAAACGTCGTTTCCCTTCGTCTCCTTTCAGCGAATTTTGCTTTCCCGGTTTTGGCCGGAAATAGCAGAGGGCGCTGATATGAAGTGGTTGAACCGAATTGCGACGCGCAGCACGCCAATACGCTTCTGTACCTGGTCGCGTTCCTCCGCATCCTCCTGCGCCAGCAAACCAGTCCCGACGATAAAGCGTACCTCCTCTTGCGACTCGGTGCGCCGTATTTCCGCTCCGCTTCTTTCCCCCCTCCCTCTCTCTCCTTGCGCGCGCACAAAAGAGAAAAAGCTGACCCCCTCGCGCTTTGTGCGTTTTTCGGGCGCGCAGCTCTGACGTTCTCCAAAGTCCTGTTGCGTCCGCCACCGCGTCCGCCTAGTCGAGGCGGAGGATCGGGCGAGGAGGATCACTTGCAGCTGTCTGAGTACTACGCTCCGGACGGGATCGATCCGGGGAGTGTCCCGAGACGGGCAAAGGAGTTTGTAGCGTTTCTGCTGCAGGAGGAAGAAGAACCCAAGGCTGCCTGATACCTGTGTTTCTTGTCGCAGAGAACGGAATCATCTCTTTAGCTCCACTTTGGACATTCTCCTTACCGCGCTTCTGGCTTTGCTTACGAGAAGACCGATATATAGCTCGGCGCTGCCGCATCTTTGTACCCATCCTTTGCAGTCGTCGGCGCCTTGGGGGCTTTTATCGTTCACGTTATTTATAGGTGCCGCACCCGATCCTGAGAGTACTACAGCGTCCGTGCTCGTGTACATAACCCGATACGCTCCCTCGCAATGGCAAGTGATTTGACAAAGGACGACAACGCACCTGATTTCTTCCCGCTGAGAATAGTCCGCCGCGGGCCAATCCATCTCTTCCCGAAGCCACGAGCGCAGGGCTCTTCGTTCCCAAGATGAGTCGCCGTCGCGAGATTGAGCCCCACTGTCGCCGCCTGAATCGTTGTGGCTGAGGATCATCGAGGCAACCCGCGGAAAGCCTCGGCAGCATCCCTCTGCTTCGAATCCATGCGAGGGGGTTGCGGGTTCATCATTGTTTTCGGAAGCCAGAGGTCTCGAAGCATTCGCAGCTGCACAGGCGTTCGTGCTGCCCCGCGGGGGTGTTCGCTGATGCAGCGCTGATGACGAAAGAGCACCGATGGCGGGACTTCCAAGCAGCAAGCTTGAGCGTAGGTTGGTAGCCGTAGTTTTCAAATCTGTACTGCTGCTTGTGAGCGCGCAAAAACTCTCGTTAGAGAAGCAAGCTGCGCAGAGGAGCGGAAAGAGACCGCCGAAACCAAAAGTTGCGCGTGCAAGGTCGCCGCACCAGGCTCCCTTGACGGAGAAGACGTTGCTTCCAAGGTGGTGTCCTTAGCGAGGCAAGTGGAGAACGACTCGTGCAACCCTCGAGAGAAAGCGACGAGCAGAAAAAAGTCGAGGTGATGAAAAGCGACGCTCGGTTCCTGCTCGCGAGAAATCCATAGCCCCGAAAGAGTGAAGTTTGGAAAACCAACCCCGCTCGCCGTCCTGAAGACGACGAAACGAGGCTCGAATTGCAAAAACTCCCGGAACGACGAACCAAAAAGACTGGAAACCCCCTCCGGACCGCACCCTCTTCTGCCGGCCCGCAAAGTCCAATCCCCCGTCGCTCCGTCTGCTTTCCGTTTTGGTCCACCTGATCGTAGACTCGTGCACCGAAGCAGACGCGTCGTTTACTCCTTCGAGGCGTAGAACTCCTGCTTCTTCTGCTCGATGCGGGCGCGGCGCTCGGCAACCGAGAGCTTCTTGGGGTGGGTCTTCTTCGAAGCCTCCTTCCACTTGGCGAGGTCGGCCTTGTCTGTCTTGGTGTAGGTCGGGTCCTCGCGGATCTTCTCGTGGGCCTCACTGCGAGGGGAGAAGAGAAGAGTGAGTGGCTGAGTCTGCAGGGGAGCTCTTCTTTCAGAGGCAAACCCGACGTCGACGCACCGGAACATGTCCTCAATGTCCTCCGACGAGACGTCATCCTCGAGGAACTTGGCGAACTGCTTGCGGAAACTGTGAGCGACACGGAGCGGGCGTCGTCAGTAAAGAAGTCGGGATCTCGCGCGGAATCGTCGCCGCAGCGTCGACCATTGGAGTTGGACGTACCGCTCCTCGTCTTCCTCCTATAGACGTGCATAGCATGTATAGGTGTCTAATCAGCCGAGTTATTACTCGGGAGATGGCAGAAATCGCGACGAACCTCCAACGATTCCATGAACTCGCTAACGTGGGCGCCGTAGATGTAACTCTGCAGCGTCTCGGCGTCGAGCTCCTTGGACTCGGGGTCGAAGCTGTAAAGCGTACGGGATGGGTCAGCAAAGTGTCTCTGGAAGTGCGGGAGCAAACGGAGGCGGTGGGGACTCACCCCGGGAAACGCGACTCGGAGTGCGGGATGAAGATGCCGCCGTCCGAGGCACCCTTCATGGCGCCAAAGACACGGGCACCGGTCGAGGTGCGCGCGAGACCGACGTCGAGGAAGCACTTGAACGGACGCGGCTCGCCCTCAACCGGCTCGGTGAGCTGGAGCTCACCGGTCGGCTCGGCGACACCCTCGTACTTGTCGGCAAGGCCGAGCTTGGTCAATGCGCGGCGAGCGCAGAGGAGACCGGTGGCGTAGCACGCAGCCCAGTTGGTCAAGCCGTGGCTGATACCGTAACGGGGGAGCTCGTGCGAGTAAGCGGCGGCGAGGACGACGTCACCCTGGAGCTTGGCCGAGACGATCTGGCAGATCACGTCCTTGTTCGTGATGCGAACGACCAGGCGGTACTTCGGGGACGCGTACTTGTTCTTGGCCTGGACCACGAGGCGCTTCCGGGCGTAGTAGTCCGTCTTGCCCTCGCGGCGACGACGGTACTTGACCTGGTACCTAGAGAAGTAGGCCGAGTTCTTCTGCTCCTTGACGAAAGCTGCGCGTACGGGGAGTGTCTTGTCAGTGTGCTGGGGACGTCAAGAAAGCCAGCAGGACGACGCGGAGCACCGCGGAGGCTGGCGGAGGTGGAGGCGAGAAGGAGGACGGCGCGTCGTCCGCCGTCTCAACACCAGAGCGCAAGACCAGTCGAGACTCACGCATTTTGCTGTTGGTGACCAAAGCAACGGGCGGCCAGTGCGTGTGCAGGGTGTAAGGGAAGTGCGGTAGAGCAAGGAGAAGCAGCGGTCAGCTCGGAAGGGTCGACACTGCTGGCACCCTTCGCGTCACAAGCCTTCGCTAGCCAGTGCCTGCCAGCGTTGCGCCCGGATCATCCCTTCTATATCCATCCGTGTCGGATCCGTTGCCTCCAGCGCGAGGCATCGGTCGCAAGAGGGCGAGATCGATTTTCGAGGCGACGGGATGGTCGGCGGGTCGGCGGCGGCCATCTCGACGACGACGGCGCGGGGCGAGGTGCGGGCAAGGCAGCCCTGGCTAGAGAGGCTGTACGAGCGGAATGGACGGGTGCACGTACGCGAACAAGTACTGACCGAAGACGGAGAACAAAAGAGGAGTTGGGTGCGGTCGCGCTCGTCCGCTCGGCGCACGCGCGAAGGGCGAGCTGAAAACTTTCTCGTTCTCACCTACAGCTCACGATCACCGGGATCACTCTCGAGCACTGCTACACACCATCTTCAACCCTGTGCAAGGCTGCAGACCGCTCTTGCCTTGCTGCGCTACGCTACGGCTCACGTCCCGCGTTCCGCTCCGAGCTTGCTCATCTCTCATCCATGCTCTCGGCTCCCAAAGCCACAGCTTCCCCCTTCAAGTGCCGTGGCGATTCGCACTTTGGACAACCTGCTGCTCATACTACGATCCCGGCTGCTCTCCGGACAGGCGCCGTGTCGCCTTGTGCCGCCGGAGCTGGCTGCAATGCGCTTCAATCGGCCGATGCTCCTGGACCATCCGTCTGTGAACAAACGCAATGCTCTTCTGCTCCGTCCTCGCCGGGTAAGTCTGCCCATGCGTGGTGGTGTCTGAGGTGATCTCACAGCATCAAGGGTCCGCCGGCATGTCAAGACTTCCCCCATCAAGCTGCAACCTCTGCGCCACTCCAATCGACCTCCTTCGCGTCCGGGTACGACCATGTGCGATCAGGGAGAGTGGACGCCCAGAGGGAACGACCGGACGTGCGCGTGATGTCTATTCGGCTTGGTAGGTGGAACAATACGACGAGAACGGCGATGGTTCTTCGGTGGCGACCAAGTTTCGAGAGAGCGAAAAAGCGAGGCGCTGCTCAGAGAGGGCGTAGCTTTTCGAGTCTGAAAAACTATGTGAGAGTGTATTGAAGTGCGTGAGCGATTTCGAGGCCAATGATGATATGCATTACTCTTGAGGCGCAATGAATAGTGATCTGAATCCGACGTCGACCTCCTTGCTCCTCTTCCGATGTGAACCCTCTTCCCCATCTTCGCCGTCAAAAGAGTACCATGCTCGCCGCCACAGGCCTTTTCGTGAGCCCATTGCGCGTACACATCCCGTTCACTCGCTGACGGGCTCGACACACTCGCTCGGTCATCATCATCGTCCGACAGCCTCGCCGCCTAGCGCACTCAGTGCCTAGCACCGTGCGGCGATCCTGCTGCTGCAGACGCGCGCTCTCGACCATCCAGTCCCACTCGCCACATCCAGCCTTGACCATCCTGCCCGACTACCTCGACGCGAACGAGCAGTCCCTCCTCTTGCGGCATTCTCTCCGCTTGCTCGACTCTCCGTCCCGTACAACTTCGGCAGGTCGGAAACGACGCCGAGAATGGATCAAATCTAATCCGACGTGGGGAGGCGGGTTCATAGGGGACGAAGCGTACGATTGGGAGGAGGCGCACTTTGATTCCGTCATCAAGCAGTATCGAGAGATGCTCGTCCGCGAAGGCATGTGGGAATTCCAACCTACCGGGGCAGAACCTCTCGGCGATGCAAAAGAGCTCGAAGCCGCGCTCAACAAGATCTACGCCCTCTTGCCGCCTTCCACACATGCCTCTTCTGCTACCGGTGCTCCCGCCGCAACACCGCCGACGACTTCACCCCCATCCCATTTGATCCTACACCTCTTGCATCTCTCCTCGAGAGGCGCCATTTATCCACACGTCGACAACCTCGAAGCTTTCGGCAGAACCATCGTCGGGATCAGCCTCGGCGGAGAGAGGATCATGCGGTTCAACCGCGTCCAAAGCGCCGACGCCAAAGTCAACGACTCGGGACCCGCTAACTTCGACGTCCTGTTGAGCCCAGGGAGTGCGTACATACAAAAGTAAGTACTGCCGACCGTTCGGAACTGCGCGCTCTGGGAGCGCTGAGCAAGAGAGACTGACGAGCGCCAAGTTTGGACTCCTCCAACAGCGAGCCGCTCCGTACATACTACACTCACGAGGTTCTCGAATCAGCGAAATGGCACGGCCGCGTCGTGGGCGGCACGCAGCGTCTTTCCATCATGCTCAGGGTAAGTCGGTCAGGTCATTGATTCCCCTCGTTCTTTCCGCTTGCCGACCGCGCATGTCCACCCGATCTTCTGTGTACTCTCTTACACCCGACTAACGCTGTCGTATCCGCAGGATAAATTATAGCACGAGATGGGGCAAATCTCGCTGCATCATCGCCTCATGCGAAACAGGCAGGATCATAACCGGAACATCTGCATTGCAACTCGTGCTAGACAGTCGCACCCGCATATTCTCGCACTGCCTGAGCCGCAACTTGACCAGCGTTCGCGAGCTGTTCAGCTGAAAGTCCTCCGACGGACGTGACCGGCGAGTCGCGCAACCAATACCCATCTTGCGCCTGCGCTTGATGAATCAGGGCTTCGATTCCTGGAGGGAGTAACGCGCTGTCAGCTGGAGACTCCCCTTCAGAAATTCCATCGAGAGAACAAGGACCGGCCAAAACTCGCCTCCGATAGGTCGCCACCCGTGTCTCTGAGCAATGCTGTACATCAAGGTGACGTGCGGCTTGTACGCCATCTCCATGAACGGTCTCGGTCCCCCCGCGAGTTTCTTGGTGCTCGAAAAGATCCGTTCCGCGAGTGCGTACACGAGTTTCTCGCCCTCGCTCTGCGGCGCGATGCTCGGGATGGCGCCCACTCCACAAGCGACTCTGGCCGCCTCTTCGTCGGTCCATTGCTCTATCCGCTCGAGGGGTCTCAGGTCGTATTTGGCGAATGGAGGGGAAGCGATGATGCTCGCGGTTTCGGTCGGGTCGCGATTAACGAGCCAGATTGGCGACAGGCCCATCTTCGAAAGCGCATTGATCGCGGCTCGCGTTGTTCCGCCGCCTCCGACTGCGCAGCGATTCGGAAAGTCAGCGCGCCATCCATATGGGCTCGACCGTGTGCCGGGAAAAAAGAGGAGAGGGCCGCACTGATAAAAGCACTCTTGCCCTCCCCGAATGGTTGCGCTCGATTCCTCATCTCTTCCGCCAGCGTCGAGAGGAGCGCGCGCCGTATCCCTTCCGTATCGGTATTCCTCCCTTCGAGCCTCGGTCTCCGTACTCCGTTCTCCTCGACGTGGCCGGTGACGACGATCGTGTTCATCGAGCCGATCTCGTTCACCTCGTCGCCGAGCGAGTCCATGTACGGGAGCGCTTCCACCTTGTGCGGCATTGTGACTGCGCCTCCGCCAAAAGTCGGAGACCGTATCCGCTCGAGAACGCTCGCATCGTGGAAGGAGGCCGTCTCGTGCAATTCGAAGCGGTGGTTCGGCAAGTCGAGCGCCTCGAAAACGGTGTTGTGCGCGAGCGGAGACAAGCTGTGACCTGAGAGAGAACTCACGCTGTCAGCTCTATAGCTCGTAAGCTGCCAGCCAGTCGGCGTTAGACTAGAGTCCGATGTGCTCACTGATGGGCGTCCCAAAAAGCCAGAAGGCTCTTCGCTCTGAGGTTGGTCGGTCCACGCTGGGCATGGTCTGCTCTCTGGAGCGGTAGTACAAGTACGCGAGCACCGCTGCAGCTACAGCTAAAGCGAAACGACGCATCGCGGTGGGGGAAGAAGGAGATGAAAGCCGCCGCCGCTCAGAACCATCTTCCGGGTCGAAGAGGTCCGTGTCGCACGGAGGCGGCCTGCCGTCTAGTCTAAGCCGGCGCATACAGCTTCTGTCTCTCCGCGGGCACGTACGAGGCTCCTGTGCGCGGGCTTCGCAGCGAGAAAGAGACAGAGCGTCATCAGAGAACACGAGCCACTTTCACGTGTCTGTGCTCTCCAAGAGTGGTCGCGGCACGAGAAGAGGGGGTTCCACTGGTTGCAGATATAATAACGAGGGGTCTACTTCAGAGGCGGCGCAGCGCCAGTCTCCTTGTCGCTCGCGACCTGTTTGGCGACCGTGTCCAGAATCTCCTGCACGGGCAAGTCTTCCTCGCGGCATTCGAGCCACAACAACTGCTGCTCGATCCCTTGCCAGCTGTGAAGAGGTACGGATCGGGATGGTCAGCTACACGTGCTCTGTTCAAGAAGGGTATGCGGAGGGCAGTCTGAAGGTGAAAAAAGGAGGCTCACATCATGGCCTGTTCTCCGGTCACGACTTTCCAGCCCGCGTCCTGCGCGAGCTGAGCCAGCTCGGTCCAGATGTCGGGGTGGTAGCACCTGCGTCACAGTGACACGGAATCAGCTGTCAGCAAAGTGAAGCGGTGTCCTGCCCAGTGCAGCCGGACGGCGACTCACATCTCAAGGATGACACCCTTCTCTGGCTTGTCACTGCGCGGCACAATCGGCCGTCAGTGCCCATGCATTAATTGTCGGCGAATGAGGAGCAACAAAGCCGACTCACAAGATGGTTTGCGCGACCGCTCTTGCCTGCTTCTCCTCGGGAGACGTGGGCGGGAAGGCCGGAACGGCCGACACGATGTAAGCTGAAAGAGTGCAGAAAGGTCAGAACTCCGCCTACAAAAGAGCCTTCTGCGCTCTAGTCCAAGAGGGGGAAAGGGGGGTACGGAGGAGAGGACGAACCGGGTGCAGCGAGTTTCTCTGCCTCTTCGACCGTCTTGACATGCACCAACTCGGGGTTGAACGCCTTGGTCGCCGATTTCTTGAACGCGTCGATGAATTGTTCGACCTCGGCATCGTCCCGGTTGACAACATAGATCGGGGAGCAGTTGAGCCATTTCGTCAAAGCGTAGACGGCAGCGCTGCGAGCGTTTTCCGCGTTTTCGTCTCTTCAAAGTCAGGCCTCTGAAGGGTACACTTGCGTGCAAAGAGGAGAAGAGGGTGTTCGTACCGGCAGGCACCACCGGCTCCGAGGACCGCGCCGGGTCGTGTCCGGCCAGACTTGACGTGCGAGTCGTCCGCTCGCAGCAACGACTCGCGAACGCCAACAGAGCTGGGGAGTGAGCAAAAACCGACGCCAGAAAACAGTCAGCGATGGTTCTCCTGTATATCGTGTGAGTGAAGTGTTTGCCACCCTTCGCAGGCAGGTGGTCGGGAAGAGCCAAGCCGACGAGAAAGAAGAGACCGCAGTGGAAGGAACGGGGCTCACTCAGTGTTGTGACCGACCAGTTTCCGCTCCCCGTTCGGCCCTTTCCGGATGATGACCGTGTTGCAAGCTCCGATGTTGCGACCATCTTCGGTCAACTCGTCCAAGTGCTGGCAAACGGCGACCTTGTGCGGCCTGCGGTCAAGGAGAGAAAAACGGAGAAAGGGTGTATCGGAGGGAATCAGCAAGTATGAGCGAGAGCGTATATTGTGTAAGCGTGAAAGGGTACGAACATGGTGACCGCGCTTCCGCAGCACTCTTCGCTCCTCGCATACTCCAAGAACGCCTCCATATCGGTCGACTCCATCTTTTCGTACGTCCTGTCGACACCAGCGAGGCGAGTGATGGTGTTGTGCAGGAACGGAGCGTACGTCCCGTGGAGGGGCATCCCGAACAGGCGCGAGGTTTTCGGACCCTCGGCGCGGGCGGCGTCGAGAGGACTAGAGGCGGCGGACATTCTTCTAGATGCGAGGCGAGCGAGTGGGGGTGCTTTGAGGAAGAGGAGCGGAAGCGGATGGTCCTGATTGCAGGCGAGGATGGAGAGTCTACCCGCGCGAAGGAAAAGACACTCGAGGGGATGAGCGGTATGTAGCTCTGAACAAGTTGTCCACGCAGCGTACAGTCCGAGTCCAAGACCGTAGATCAGCGCCGAGCGGAAGCCGCGGCGGCGCGACGGAAGAAAGTTGAGCGCCGCTCTTTCTTCCCTTGCTTCGCGCCGCGGCCCGCGCCAGCTCAGTCATCGTGCGCGTAGGCAAATAGTTCAAGAGTCTATTTACAAATCTAAGCTTGTATGTCGACATATCCTATATACTTGGAAAGGAAAAAGGGTGGGATTGTCATACGCGTTTGAACGAGTAGCTCAGGGCCCCAAGGAAGAGATGTCTGCGCTCGTCGCTTTCCCGTTGAGGAGCAGTTCGGCCATCACGAGGCCAGTGCCGGGACCTATAAAGAGTCTATAGTCAGCTTTCTGATCTGCAGGGGGCGCGCCGGCGGGACGAGTCGGTAGGCGAAACGACCGCCGAGGGAGCTCACCATTGCACTGTGAGTCGCGAAGCGAGGCGAGACAGGAGCGACAGTGGGAAGGGGGTCAGAATCGCACTCATACTGCAAAGCGGTGTGTGTGTGAGAGAGAGAGAGAGAGAGAGGCGGTCAAACGCACGATGCCCCAACAACTGTGTCCCGAAGCGACATAAATGCCCTTTCCCGATCCCTCAGTCCCTTGATCAATCCTCCCCAAAACGGGATCTCCACTCCCCACAGGGAGGTAACACGCCTGTTCCCTCTCGACCTTTGCGCCCCCGCCCCCGCTGGTCGAGTCGAGGTAGTCGGGCGCGAGTCGGGCGGTTTGAGAGACGAGCGAGGCGATCGCGGAGGGGGAGGTGGTCACGTCCGAAGCGCGGAGGGGCAAGTCGGAATCGTCCGTGGGACCGCAGGCGTAGGCGGTACCGTCCGGTCGATCTGCAAGGGGCGATCAGTGTACGCCAGAATATCAGCCAGTCTTCGGTTGGCGGTCTTTCGCGAGATCCGAGTTCAGAGATCATCTCGGCATGGATGATGAAAGAGGGTTGCACCGGCTTACTGTAGATTTCAGGTTCGGCATGCCTGCCTTTTTGTTCCTTGATGCTCGTGAACAAGGCCTGGGCCGGCAGGGTCTTTCCCTCCGGCGCGCGGACGACGATCGAGTGAGCCCGACTGCCGCGGATGGCTTTGGCTCTTCCGGCGCGGGCTCGGAGGCTGCCTGGGTCGTTGTTGTTGTCTCCTCCTCCTCCTCCGAGACCGAGAGACGAGAGGAGGCGACCCGTCCAAGGGCCGGCTGCGATCACGATTTGGTCGAATTCGAGCACGCGCGGCGAGTTGTCGTCGTTGTCCTTTCGCGGCGAGATCGTGACAGCGTAGTGATCACCCCCTTCCTTTGTTCGCTCGAGTCGCTCGGCTGTGCCGTACACGATCTGGAGCCCTTCCTTCTGAGCCTGCTCGGCGATGGCGCGGGTAAACTGCTCCGGATGGACCTGGGCGGTGGTCTCTTGACTGCCGAGGACGTCGGTGGCAGTCAACAAGTCCTTGTTGAGCCAATCAAAGAGGTCCGAGTCGTTCAGTTTGCGAGTGCGAGCCGTCTTTTTGGCGCTGCCGCTGCCGGCGGCGGAGAGGTCTGCCGAGATGGAGAGGGTGTCGAGTTTGCGGTAACCCCATTTCTTCTCTCCGTCGAGTTCTTGAGCGAGTTGAGCATGGAGAGCGTAGGACAGCTTGGCGAGCGAAGCCGTTGCGGGTCTGTTCCGAGGGGTCTCGGTCGGTCAGCGTCGTGATGAGGTCATTCGGAGGAGGAAAGGGAACTGACCCGTGCCAGTCGAGGGCGAGAAGTCCGCCTGCCTTGCCACTGGCGCCAGCTGCGATCTCTGAGCCTTCGATGAGCGTCACCTGCACGGGCTGTCGTCCCGCCGAGGCGAGGCGTCCGAGCCAGAATGCGGTGCAGGTTCCGATGATGCCTCCTCCGATGACGCCGATCCGGCGTGGCTGGGTGCTTGGACTGGTCATGATTGACTGCTCGTATAGACTTGTTGGCGGGTAGGCAAGAAAGGGTCGCCGCGTGAGGATGACAAAGTGCAACTTTCCAAGGTTCGCCTTTTGAACCCTCTCCGACTCTACCGTAGTCCACTGTCGAGTGTACTGGCAAGGGATGTCGGCACCCAAGCCGCGGTTCTTTCTCGGCAACTCGCGCAGGAATGCCCCCAACCAGCAGCAGCACCGCGCATCGCCGTCGACGTCGTCCTCGTCAAAGCCGTCGCAGCCGCCGCCGCCTCGCGCCGACCTGCCCTTGATCGACCCGAGCGGCGACAGGCGGATCCAAGAGTACTCGTCAGACGCCGACCAGTGTCCCGTCTGCAAGAACGACCGCTACCTGAACCCGAAACTCAGGTTGATGGTCTCGAAGTGCTACCACAAGATGTGCGAGTCGTGCCTCGACCGCCTCTTCTCCCTCGGCCCCGAACCCTGTCCCGTCTGCGGCCAGACCATCCGCAAGAACCAGTTCCAGCCCCAGATCTTTGAGAACCTCGACGTCCAGAAGGAGATTGCCATCCGCAAACGCACCGCCAAAGTCTTCAACAAGCAGCCCGACGACTTTGCCACCCTCGAGCAGTACAACGACTACCTCGAAGAGTACGAAGCCATCACCTTCTCCCTCATCAACTCGATCGGCAACGACCTCGCAGAGACCGAACGCAAGATCCGCGCGTACGAGGCAGAGAACCGCAACTCGATCGACGAGAACGAGCAACGCCTCGCGCGCGAAAAGGAACTCGTCGAGGCGCGCGAGCGCGGCGAACTCGAGTGGCGACAACTCGAAAAGAAGAGGTACCTCGAGGAAGAGGAACGCAAAGACCGCGAGCGCCAAGAAGAACGCAAGAGGGTCCTCGAACAACTCGTGCGGAAACCGCTTCTCTGCCCCTCTCTCTCTCCCTCTTTTCCCGTGATGACTGACAGAATGCTCATGCATCCGTGCAGGAGAATGGCAAATTGTCCCCCTCGGCCATCATGGCCGCGTCCGCCTCGCGTCTCCGCGCGTCCGAAGCCTCTTCTTCTTCTTCCTCGACCACGGCCGCCACCACCACCACCGACACTCCCAAACTCAAATTCCTCGCCAATCTGGCTCGGCCTTCTTTCGGCGGCA
The DNA here is from genome assembly GCA_034406715.1 of Rhodotorula mucilaginosa. NCBI lineage: Eukaryota > Fungi > Basidiomycota > Microbotryomycetes > Sporidiobolales > Sporidiobolaceae > Rhodotorula > Rhodotorula mucilaginosa. Next base: position 234,498 of record CP137879.1, read on the forward strand.
AGGACGGCACCGGTTCGGGAGGAGCAGGAATGGACCTCGACCCGCTCGACGCGGCAGATTACGCTCCAGGAGGGATCCTCGACCCCCTGTCGGACTACCCTCACCCAATCCCAACCACATCCTCTTCCTCTTCCTCGATGGGGTCCTCATCGCACCCAGGGCGGTACGACACCCACTCGTCTCTCTACCTCCCCCTCTCCTCAGGGACCTACGCCCCCAATCTCGGATCGCTCGTCTCGGAACGAGAACGAGAGAGGAACGACCCCGTCGTCAGAGCGGGAGGGTTCAAGGCGGAGGAAGTGTTTGAAAAAGCGATTAGGGAGGCGGTGATGGGACTTTGGGAGAGGCCCAAGGGGTGGAGGCCGGGGGGATCGGAAACTGCTGGTGACGGACAAGCAGAAGCAGCACCTGCACCGATGCAGGTCGATGTCGGTGCTTAGCTTGAAGAATAGCCGAAGGGTTCTTCTTCTGGAGTGATCGTTTCGCTGGTTGTTTGTTTCTCCTTGTTGCTATCACCATTCTTGTTGGCCTCGTCATCTCTTCTTTTCCACTCGATCCAGAGCTACCTTTGGCCAGTCTTTACAGTGAGAATCAAGCTCGGAATTTCGCACAGACTTCACCAGCTTCTCAACAACAAACAAGCACCATTCATCAACAACCTCCGTCTCCGGTCGACCCCTCCTCAAGCCTCCTTCGCCGTCGCCGTCGTCGCCGCCGCCGTCGCCGCCGCTTCATCGTCAAGCTTCCTCAAATGCGCCACGACCTTTTCCGCCAACCGTTCCTCCGCGACGGACGCCCTGACTCTCGGCAATTCAAACTTGAGCCCGCGGAGGAAGAGCCAGATCCGCGAGCGAGGGATGATTTGCCCTCCCGCCGGCGACGCCGACGAGGAGGAGGAGGAGGACGGTTCCGCTGAGAGCGGGACGGTGTGGAACTGCGGGAAGGCGAGGTGGTGTTGCTCGCAGTAGGCTAAGGTTGTCAATTCGATAGTCAGCGAGGAAGCGCTTTTCTCGAGGTGGTTGAAGAAAGACAACCGCACCTCTGAGAGCGGCCACATGTGAAGTCTGTTGCGTCGTCGTCGTAGCAGTACTCGTCGTCGTCGTTGTCGGCGTCGAGTTCGCCTTCTCGAGCGAGAGCAACGTTTCGGCCGTGGCAAACACATCCGGCAAGAGTGGGTTCCCCATCCGCTTCAGTTCGTCGGCCTTCCTCTCCTCCTCGCGCCTGGCCTCATCGCGCTCCTTCTCAGCTTCTAATTCCGCCTCGAGCTTCCTTTCGATCTCTCGGAGCTGATACTGCGTCGCGGCACCAAAGCCGCCGTACATGGTGCGACGAGCCGCGGCGAGCTCTTCCCCATGCTTGGGCACCTGCGTCGCCAACGCGATACCGGGCTTGTCGACCGACTTGGAGTCGCCGCGCGATTTGTTGTCCTCGGTAGAGAGACCGATTGGCGGAGCGGGACGAGCTTTCGGCCTGACGCGAGATTCGATGAGTTCGAGGATGCCGGCGTCGAGGGCGGAAGACGCAGCTGCTTCGCAGGCGAGCTCGCGCGTCGTATGGACCGGAGTCACGCCAAAGATCCGCCAGTCGGACGAGCTTGGATCGAGCGGGATCGTGACAGAGGCTCCGAACGCATCGTCTGCAGATGGAAAGCGAGCAAGAACCAATCGGGTTAGTCGCCTTCAAACAGACTCACGCCCGACGGGATCTCGGAGACCTACCGTGGTTGTCCGTCTTGTACCGCGGACCGACTTCGACCTCGGTACCCAAGATGGCGCGGCAACCGAGGCGGAGGCGTTCGACCGATCCTCCTTCTTTGCCGACGAGCGATTCGCCCTGCGCAGTCAAATCGAGTTTCGCGCGCTTCTTTGGCGGAGGCGAGTGTTCCAGGGTCCCGAGGTCCCGTGTAGCATCTTCGTACCTCCCAAAGGCATCTTCTTCGCCTTCCACGTCCGATTCGGGTCGCTCGTGCTTGTGCGGACTGGTCGAGCTGCCGCCGTGGGCGCCGCACTCGCACGCCTCCAACGGCGGAGCAGCTTCACTGCGACGTGGAACGTGCTCTTGCATGAATTGGACGATGTCGTCGTCGAGGGCGCTCTGGGCAAAGCGTTGCTGGGCTTGCGTGCGCGAGACCGAGGTGGCGTCAAAGTTCATCGTCCTCGACCAGTTCGGCACGAGTTTGCTCGACGGATCCTCGAAATCTTCGTGCGCCGTTCCAGAGGCGAAAGGGATGCACAAGCTGCCGCCGTAGAAACCGGCTGAGCCAAAGTCAGGGTCAGCTCGAGCAGATTCAGCTTGTCAAGCGGAAGAGGGCAAGGCTCACTTCGCTCGTCGCGGAAGATATCGTATTGCGGCAAGCAGCCAGGACCGACCCAGTCCTGGACAAACTCGTCCAGTCGAGAGACGGCATCTTTCGACTGGGGCGAGCGGGCCGCGGACGTGTCGACCGGTCCGGCCACAATCGCGGCGCCCTCTGACGCTCCGCTACTGCCGCCCGGCGGATCCACATCCATCGGCTCGCGGCCCCTCGCGGCACGCGCTAGCCTAGAAGCGGCGGCAGCAGTGAGAGGCGGCGCAGACGGGTTGAAGCCGGCGGGAGTGAGCAGGTCCAGCACGCGCTCCTTGAGAGCGAGACGAATCGCCGCTTCCTTGGCGGCAGCGCGATTCTTGTACTCGGGCGAGGGCGGAACTTCGTACGTGCGCGACAGCGAGATGTTGATGAAGACGGTGAGTGTGCAGCCATAGAGCTTGATATTGGCTGCGGAGGTGACAGTCAGGTAAGAAGGTCATTCTCGCCTTCTCTCGAGCCGGGCGGGAAGGCTGGCGCACAGTCTTCGATACTGCGGGTCGTGTACTCGAACTTCAGGGGCGATCCGTTGCCGGTCCACTGCTGAGCACAGATGTTGAGGTAGGTAGCGGGGCTGGTGCACGCGGTACCCGAACATGTGAGCAATCGCAGACTGACCAGGACAGCCCAGCAGCTGTGCCGACTCACTTCTGCAGCGTCTCCAGATCTTCGTACTTGACCGTTCCCGCCTGCGGCGTCTCCGCGATCTTGCCCGCCTCGCGTTCCTTGCGCCTCTCCTCGGCCTGTTTCGCCTTCTTCTCCACCTTTTCGCGCTTGGCTTCCTCCCGCTCTTTCCGATACGGCTCCAGCACGCTCAGGAGGTCGTTGCTGAAAGCGGTAGTGGCGCAAGCGAGGCGGGCATGGTACTTCGTGCGGTAGCGTTTTTCGGTTGAGACGACGAAAGGAGGAGGCGCGTTCGGATGCTTTTCCGTGACCGGGATTTTGATCACCAGAGTAGCGCCGAGACTGGGTGGACCGCGAGCTGGAGTAGATGTAGTATCAGCGCTGTCAATCGGACGAACCCTCCGGAGCCGCTCGCCGAGAATACCCCTCAACTCACTCGGCTTGTCCGTGTCTTGGTTCGCATGCTCGTAGGTCCAACTCACCCACTGCTTGCGACTTCCGAAGGCGGCCTTGACGTGCTCGTACAGGGTGTCGACCGCATCACGGCGTGACTCGTCATCGTCCCCTTTCCGCTCTCCATCATCTTCTCGTGCCTCCTCCCGCTCTCCGGACTGCTCGTTTTCGGCCTGCGCGATTTCCCCAATCATCGCCGCCTCCGTCGCCGTAAATTCGCCCACCTGGATATACCCGTGCCGGTCGCGCTTGATCGAGTCGTTGAAGGCGCGCTGGAACTGCTCCGGAACGTCGGCTTCGAGAGCGAGTCGAGCCGCTGCAGCCCGGGCTTCGCGTTGAGTCGAGAAGGCGATCGGTACGGCAAAGGTGAGGGGCGGCGAGCTGAGATTGCTCTGCACAGTGAGTGTGCACCCGTACACCGCGTCTGTGAGTGAAATCAGGCGGTACGTCTAGTCAGCCACCGTCGCCGCTTTGCGTTCGCTGACAATTTCCGACTGCGACGCGAAAGTTGCCTGCACTCACTGAGCTCGTCTTTGTCCAGCCTGACACTGATAGGCGGTGCCATCCACTTCTCCTGCTCCGCTCTGAGCGTCTCCCATGGCCTCTCCCCGCCCTTCAAGCTCCTGACTTTTTCGCGCTCTTCGGCCGCCTCTTGCTCCTCGACCTGCCACCCGAGCTCTTCGCGCAACTTCCGAGCCGCTTCGAGTGTGCCCGACTCTCGCGCGTCCAGGAAGGCGCGCATCCGCGCGGCGAGCTGGTCCGAGTAGGAGGCGGCGGTCTCGAAAGTGCGCTTGGTCGCGTTCGGCATGACGAGCGTCAACTTGCAGCTGTACATGACCGGGGGTGGAGGGGCAGTCGCGGCCGAGCTCGGTGCGGTATGTTGACGGTACCAGACGTGCGGCGGGTTGATTTTGGAGACGTGCGTCTGCCAGAAGTCGAGGAATTTCTGGATCTCGCTTTGGGCCACGAAAGAAGGCGGCTTAGCACTTGAGCTTGCTTTGCACGAGCTTCAGGGCGACACTCACTTCGGCTCCGCGGGGGCTGTGACACTCTTGATCCTTTCACGCGTCGTCGCGAGTTTGCTGCCGACCGTCGGGACGCGCATCTTGATGCGAGCGGTCGGCTTGTTCGCCGCCGCGAGGTGCGTGATTGTCTCTTGCGACGCCGACCTGGACTCGCCGGCACTGACCGGCTCGCTCTTCTCGTCGTCATCTTCCTCTTCCGTCTCGTCGTCGTCCGGCGGGCCTTCGTCCTGGACCTCCTTTCCGTCGCGGCCAGCCGAAGCCATCGGAGGCGGAGGCGGACTCGGGTCGTCCGGATTCTCGATCTGGTCCTCCGGATCTTCTGCTCCTTCCCCGTAGAGCTGCGCCGAGTCGTCTTCCTCGTCGAGGCCATACAAGTGGAAAGCAGGTTGGCCGGCTTTCGACGGCGGCAAAGGTTTCTCGGTGACGGAGGGGGCTGCCCGGGCGCCGAGCAGCAGGCGGGCGACGTCGGCTTCGGAAGTGTGGCTCTGCGAGGAGGCTTGAGAAGTTGGAAGCGAGCGCAGTGCCTCGACGGCGATGTCGACTTGTTGTTGCGAGCTGTTCGGTGCGAGAGCTCGACTCGGTGAGCAGCGCGAACGGTGCATACGAGCGGCTCTGGGTGGGAGAGTGACCAAGGAGGGATATGATACGCACCCATTGCGGCCATCGTCACCGTTCTGCATCTTCCCAAGTTCTTGTAGCTCAAGTTCGTCTTGATCCCTCTTCAAATCGCGTTCGAAGTCGTCCGCGTTCGTCATCGCCCTCGCCCCGAGCGAGAGGAGCGCGTCGTGCACCTGGTAGAAGCGTTCTTGGTCCTTGGGCGAGATGGGCACGTCCGCTACGCCCGGACGAGTGGAAGGGACCGCACGGAGGCGAGGTGCGGTCGGACGAGGTGGCGCTCCTCCTCCGCCTGCACTGGGTCCTTCTGCAGGCGGCACAGGGTCGTCGGCACTCACCGGTGTAGCGTGTACCGGCATGGTGCCCTGCTGCCCGCCGGCTGAGCGAGGGGAGGCAAAGTAAGGTGAAAGTCGAGAGAAAGAGGCTTTTCCGGACTCCGAGGAGGGACGAGGTGGCGGTCTGTGCACTTCCTCATCGCCAGTCCAAGCTCTCGGACGAGCTCGAGTTCGACTAGATCTGGTAAAACAGGAGATACCTGATGTGCTGGTAGATACGACAACATGTTCAGAGGCGAAGCAGGGGACACAAAAGTAGAGGGGAGGCGGATACAAACGGGCGGGCAGGCCACCAAGGTTCGAGCGCTCAGTCGATCAGTACTCCTCATCGAGCGCGACGCACTGTTGCGTGGGAAGAGTCAGTCACTGGATGCATCGGACGGAAGAATTGATCCGGAACATGCTCGAACGCCGGAGAGCACAGGAAGGCGGTCGCCACTCACCAGAAACTCGACAAACCCAATCTTGCCCTCTCTCATGCTCGCCTTCGGACCGCGGGTCGACATGGGGATCATGAACTGGAAAGAAACGAGGCCGTGCGCGTCCGTCCGAATCGACTGCGAGTTTGCACAAGGGGAGAGGTGTCAGAACCGGGACGAGATGCGAAAAAATGGTCGGATACGAGTCGGGACTTGGAATTGGGCTCACAGTCTTGATCGAGACGGAGAGTGCGTGGCGAGTGAGGAGAATGTGCGAGTATTTGTAGCTGTGCGCCCGACGAAAGCATCGGCTTACATCAGTACTTGCGAGACCGCGGTATCGGTCCCACTCGCTCCGAAAGCAAGAATCGGTCGGGACGCACGAGTTCCGGAGCGCTTGTTCGCACTCAAAGATCTCGAGCACGTCCTTGTCGTCCGAGTAGTCCATCTGCGCGGAACAGCAGCACCACGACAGAGAAGTAAGTGGTACCAGCCAGGTCAGTCGCCTTCTCATCATCTTCGCCACAAGGTCGCGACGTACCTCTGTACTGCCCATCGGTCCGACACTCTCCAACCTAAACAACGGCACCTCTTCGTCATCGTCGTCCACCTCCTGCTCCTCCTCGTCGTCCTCATCAAGCCCTTCCGGACCTGCCTGTTGTCGCCGCTTTTCGCGTTTCCTGCGTCGATTCCGTTCCTGACGACGGTAGCGATCCTCGTTCGCATCTGAGGGAGAAAATGAGATGGAGAGTTTTTCGGACGAGGTGGGGACTTCGAGGAGGGCATCGTGGAGCCAGTCGGACTGTTTTTTGATCAAGCCGCTCGAAGTCAGCAAAATGAAGCATGATGTAAACAGGCTCGCGAAAGTTGCCCAGCTACCTTGATGATCAGTCGTTGGATCTTGTCTTCGTCGTTAAAGGCGAGGTCGAGGAGCCCTTCTGGTTCGTAGGTTGTGATCTCGCAGCGGGTCACGATCCCGCTCTCCTCCAGCCTGCGTACATAGCTCAGTGACGGGTCAGTCATTATTAGAGAAACGCATAGGAAATGTTACGCACAGCATCACGAGTGGTTCGCCGTGTCCGGCGTATGAGAGGCGCAACGAGGTGGTCTTGCCTTCGTCGGCAGTCTCCCTCTTACCGCCTCTCTTTCCATACCGGCCGTCTCCATCCTCGTCGTCGTCGTCGGCTGCACCCTGCCTCTTGCGCTTTCCACGCCACCGAGAACCACCACCACCTCCTCCTCCTCCTCCGGCATCGTCTCCTCCTCCATCACTGTCATAACCTCCTTCCTTTTTGAACGTGTTGGAGGCGGCCGCTCCTGCATTGCCAAAGATGTTGAGGCACTCGAGGATGGTCGAGAGCGAGACCGACATCTGGCAGTACGGGCTCGTCAAGCCTTCTGCTGCTTCTTCTCCCACTGCTACGGCGGCGGCGGCGGCGGCCGCGGCGGGAGATGAACCGGGAGAGTCGGTGTGGCCTCGGGGTGCGTCGACATAGGCTGCAGGATCGTCTGCCGCGAGGTGGAAAGCGTACGAGGAGAATGCGTTTGCTGCAACGTAGGCATGAGCTGTGTACGAGGGAGAGTGCAAAAAGTTCAGGAGCTTGCGTGCGGGAGGCTCGTGCGGACTGTGTGGATGCGAAGGGCTCACCTTGCAGAGATCGGCCTTCCTCGACTGTGACGCGGATTCCGGCCTCGTCAATCTTCAAGGTCGCTTGCTGTACGGTGCAAGACGGGTTCGTGACCCCCACATGAGGAAAGAAGCGGCGAGCAGGCGACGGCGAGGCGTAGTGCGGTTTCCCAGTCAGGGCCCACTCTTCCCTCTGGAGTATAGGATCATGACAACGCACAGCACGGAAGCTCAGGCTTCGGAGGATGGAGGCGAGCGGCCTGACGTCGGGCATGTTGGCGACGAGGATCTGTGTCGCAAGCCCATGGTGAGCGCCTTTCGAGTCCCCAGGGAAAGGACGTTGTGTACCTGCTCTTGTATCGGTGGCATCGCGTGCTCCGAACCCGCGATCGGCTCAAATGCCGGCTGCCTCGGCGTCGTCAGGAGACAAGAGAGCGAGACTCCGGTTCTCAGCTTCTGACCCTGACCGCTGACTGCGCTGCTGGTCTAGTCTCGAGCTACAGGCGATACAATGCTCTGGACTCAGACCACTGAGCGCATGCGCTCCCTTGCTCTTGCGTCCTGACCGACGGCAGACTCTCATCATCATCCCGGAGATCGATCAACACACCCACCGGCCTCACACAGTACGGCCGTGGGATGCTCGGAGCGTGTTGCTACAGAGCTCAACGCTAGACGACATGCAGCGAAGCTGACCGAGCTTCGTCCGCCTTCCCTCCTCGCGCCGCTCCCTTCTGACGACCACCGCGTGCTGCAACACGCACGGCCGAGACGGCGTTTGCCCTCCGACACCGCGCACGCGCCCGAGGGCCTCGCACAAGTCATTTGAGGGCCTCGCCGAGCTCTGGTAGACATATGCTTGAGTGCCCGCCGCTTTGCTCCCAAGACAAATCCGCTCCCGCTCGAATGGTGCGGCCTTTTCGCACGGCAGAATGGAAAGATGCATGACTATGTACAACAAGATTCACTGCTATACTCGAAGAACGACCCGGGTTACCAACAGCTCGCGACCCATGCCATCCGGATATCGTCCTCCAGCGCCCTCATGCGTTCTCTCCGCGCCGCGCCTTGGAAATCGGCGCCGGCCTCGATCCCGGCGGCGACCGCTCCTGGTTCGTTCGCTGGAGAGGCACTGTTAGGTGTAAAGACAAACAGGCGAGAGTGCTGCGCAGCCAACAAGCGCCACCGTCAGGTCACAGCGTGAACCGATTCAAGAAAGGGAGTCCCTCACGTGTTGACCCGCCTGGTAGCGGCTGGAGGACAGAGTGCGCGAGAGGATCGCTGTCACGATTGTAGACCTGTTGATTGCGATTTATGCAAACGGGCATATCCACAAGATTGACAAGGGGCGCCACAATTTGCAGTCAGCGGGGGAGGATCTACTCTCAGTCCTGGCATAGATTTGGACGAGCGCGCACATGCACTTGGGTTGTGTTCGTATTCGCGAAGGTCAGATGGAGTAGCAAGGGAGTGAAGAGGGAAGAGATCCGAGAGACGGGTCCGGTTTGACATGCACGGCCGCGGATCGGAAGCTGTCGGAGTGGCGGAAGGCTTGCGAATCTCGAACCAGCTCACCGGTACCGGGACATCGAGTCTCCAAGCAAGTCGCGCGCCTTCGGAGGAGCAGCCGTCCGGCTGTCAAACATAGCCACGAGAAACATCTGCCAAGCGTTATACTCTTGCGGCGTCGAAGCCACCGATCCGGGAGGAAATGAAAAACAGTTTGACAACCTGCGCGAGGAAAAGCGACAACAAGCAACAAAAGCTTATCTACAAGGGTTCCATCCGTTATACCGCCGTGACGACGGAGTTGCGAAGTGTCCGTATGCGAGAGGCGACGAGCGCGAGGAGGGGTGGGAAGGGGAGCGATATCAAGTTTTCGTCGACAACGTGGTTGCCGATGGCGACGGTGGCGGAGGCAGGACTGGCTCGGTCGCTGCGCGAACGATCTGAGGGTGGGGAGGTGGTGGAAGCGAACCGAGAGCTGACGAGGTGGTGGTGGTCTGACGGAGGAAAGGGTTCCGGGTCATGGCGCGCGAAGGGGGAGAATCTGCGCGGCGCGAGCGGGCGAGTTCAGCTCGGCCCCGTCGTACATGGAGAAAAAGATAGTCCTGGAGAAACTCACATCTCTTGCCATCGAGGCCAATCCACGGTGGCGTATCTCGCCGCCGTCCCTTATGATCGTCCCGAGTCGACGCCCAGGGCGATTCGAGCTCGTCGCCGACGACCGCCGCCGCCGTATCGATCTGCATCGGAGCAGACTCCGGTACCGAGAGTGAAGTACCCGTTCCTCCACTGCCGAGGGAAGCTTTCCGCTTGAGAGGGACGCCAACGCCCACGCCGCCGTTGCGACTGCCTCCTCGACTCGGAGTTCTCGGCAACGTCCTGCTCAAATACGACGACGAAGAAGGGGACGACCTCCGGACTGCGGGTTTTGGGAGCGTGATGTCGGGAGGACGGCGCTGCTGCTGCTGCTGCTGCCGCAACGACAAGCTGGCAACAATCTCGCGCAGTTCCTCCGCCGCCGCCGCCACATCATCCGCATCATCCGATCCTTCTCCTCCTCCTTCTGCTGCTGCATCTTCAATCATCGGTCCCGTCTCGGAATGGGAAACAGCGCGACGTAACGGGTGAGGTTTCGAGACGGCGGCGGGAGTCGTCATGGTGGCGCTGGCGCAGAGGGGCCGGATCGGAGCCGGAGCCGTCAGCGGACGACGCTGCAGAGTCGGTCGGTCCGAGCGTGGGTAGCTGCAGCTGTTCATGACCACCACTTAGAAGAGAGCGGTGTCGAGTTTCGAAGGGAGAGGCGGGCCGGAGTAAGAGGAAGTTGTCGTCGTCGTCCGTGACTCCGAGAGTCGCCAGGAGGTCCTAATCGGCGGCGACGGATGCGGGGTTTCGGAGGCGGCCGGTACGATTACTGATACAGCAGAGAGGTGCAGAGATTGGATTGTAGTACGTCTCTGTGTTGAGCGCAGCTGGAGTGCAAGTCGAAGGAGTCGGTGAGCGAACAGCTGCCGAAGAAGGTCGGGCCCGAAATGTGGGGCTTCCTCTCGCCACTCAACTCATGGAACTCGAGTCGCAAGGAAATCATAGTCTATAAATTTCACGAAACGTGTGTGTCAAAGAGAGATAGTGAGTCTATGGATGGGCAGGGGGCGAAGGAGAGAGACGAAGATCCGAGTCTCGGATCCTAGCCTCCCGCGGATCAGGGAAGAAGAAGAAGAAGAAGACTCAGGCAGTCTGCTGCTGGTACTGCTCGTTGATGTACGCCGCGCGCTGCAACACTCGACCCAATCCCGCCTTGCGAACGAGGAGGTCCCAATCCTCCTCCGAAGGGACGTGCCAATACCCGAGGTAGACCAACCCGTTCAAACTGATCCGGAGCAAGTCGTCCCCTCCGTCTCCCCGAGGGTGATCGTCTCGCTCGAGGGCGACGAGTCGATCGGTACGAGGGACGAGGTGCATGTGTTGGGAAGTGAGGAAGAGGTTGTACGAGTCGCGTTTCGGTCCGGAAGGGGGGACCCTCGCGCGATTGTTTTCGTTGTCATCCGCGCCGCCGTCCGACTCGGAGGACTCGGAGGACTCGATCGAAGCGATGTATTCCCTCGACGTGCGCAATAAACGACTGTAGATGTTGTACAATTCTTCCGAGGTGGGCGAACCGTTATGGGCAGTAGCAGGACGAGGTAACGGGAGGTAGAACTGCGTCCACGGGAGGGGCAGTCGCGGCGCTGGAGTGAACTGGTCCGCGTTGGCGGTGTCGGCGTCACGGTCGTCGTCGGAGGAGGAGAGGGACCGGGCTAGCGCCTCGGGACCGGGGGGCGAACCGTACTGGAACGGACAGAACTGCATGTCTGGGGGGTTTGCCATTATCGGGGTTAGCTCACGCCCGGGTATATAAATTTGTGCGCCAATATAGTGTGAGTGAGGAGAGCAGGCGTGGCGCATAGAAGAGACTAAACTTACGAAGATGAGGTTGCGAAGCGCCGGCGAGAGGTCCACCACTGTCGGAATTGGCTTTGTCAGTTGCAATTTCTCTCTCTCTCTCTCTGGCAAGATGACGGCGAGAAAAGAATCCCCTCAGGCTCACTTGAAGAACATTGTAGTTTCTCTTCCTGCGTGGGCATAGGCGTTGACGACCCTCCAAGCGAGGTAGAGGTCCTGAGGCAGGAGGTCGCTCGTCTGAGGCCGGAAGGGACCTTTGTCGCCAAAGTATGGGATCGCCATCATGTGCTCCGGGACTAAGGCGGGTGGGTGAGCGTCAGTAAAGAGTGCATGGCCGAGCGGGGGAGGAGAGGAGAGGGACTGACAGAGGGCATGGAGGTTGTGCACGAGCGAGTAGGTGAGGCCGCCCTGTTCGAGTTGGAGGATTTTCTCGCCCTTGCCATAGTCTGGGCCTTGCAAGACATCCTTTTCCCTGCGTTTCGAGAGGTCCGGCGTGGTCGGAGGGACGGCCGGTTTGTCTCGGAGTTGGTGGACGACGTGACCGAACTGGGGGAATCGGGGCGGGTCGTCGGTGACGCGGTAGGGGTGGTCGCTGGTGGCTGCGTAGAGGTGGATGTACCCCTTGTCGATCGAGTCTTGGAACGAGTCGGCGACGAGGCGAGGGATCTCGCGGTCCGAGGCGGGCGGACTGAGGTTGAGCGAACCCATTCGACGAGGAGGCGGAGCGGGGATTAGGACCGAGAAGCTGGCTGCGCTGTGCTCCTTCACACTCGACCTTGAATCTGCCCTGGTCGACTTTAAGAACGAGCGAGAGGAGCGCAGTCTCAAACACGCGCATCTCTCTCTTGACCTGCGTCCGTTCACTTCCTCACTGGCGAGAGGGCAGTGCACGGCCAAGAATACGCTACTGCCTAGTCAGGTCCATCGGGCCCAGTTCGCACAGGACCAGGGCTCAGACGCGAGGTGCCGACGTCCGACTCGCGAGTGAATCGCCCAACTCCCCAACCTCTCTCTCCCTCTCGCACTCGTCCAGCGAGCAAGGTGGGAGGGCAAGCTGGGTCACTCTCTCCGAGACCACTCTGCTCTCCAGCTGGGTGCCGCAGCCTGAGCGACACAAGGCCAGACGAGGCGAGGTGCGTGCATCTTCCTTCGATCAATAGACGTCTCCGACTCGGGCCTCTCTTGGACCGTGTCCAGTCGGGCAAGAGTGCTCGATGAAATTCGAGCTGATCAGTTGTGTCACGCAGATCATCCTCCGCCCCAGATGTCGCGTCGGTGCTTCTCCTCGGACCACCACCTCCTCGAAGCGGATCAACTCCATCTCACCAGCGGAGAAGACGTCACCATGGAGACCGCCTCCACGGAGCGCCAGTACGCTGGAGGAGGAATGAAAAGACGCGGTCCGGCCGGAGCAGGAACTCTGCACCACGGACCGGAACAGCGAGACGGTGACGACAATGGGCAAAAGGCAACTACGACGACGAGGGCGATGCAGCGCGCACTCTCGTCTGACGAGTTTGTGCGCAGGGCGACCACCACCGCCTCGAGCAGGGCATCTAGCCTCGGTCGAACGCAGCAGCACCATTCGCGAGGGAGCGTCGTCGCCGCCGACGATGGCACGACAATGTCCAGCCCGCAGCAGCAGCAGCAAGATCAAAGTCCGCCGCCAGGTCTACGCGCCAGGGAGGGAGAAGAAGAAGAAGAAGAAGAAGGGGACGGGGATCGCGATGGTGTTGCTTCTCGGCGCGAGAGCGGCAAACGCAGGCAGATCGATCCTGCCCCTTCGGTCCCTTCGCATCTGGGTCCGTCGAACCGAGTCCGGTCAACCCCTGCTCTTGCGGGATCCTCGTCGATCGAGACGGTCATTCGATCAGCCAGGACGAGGACACCAGCTGCCGCCGTGGGAGGCGGCGGCAACGTCTCTCCCCATGGCAGCAAGAGCGGTGGCGCCACCCTCCTCAGGACCAAGCCCGCCTCGTCGTCGTCGTCTTCTTCGTCGTCGTCGTCTTCGCGGATGACGAGTCCGGTCGTATCTCGACCGAGGAGTTCTCTCCCGACGACTTTGTCGTTCGCTGCTGCTACTAGAGGTGGGAGGGCGTCCTCCTCCTCCTCCTTTTACTCGGTCGAGGATCATGACTCGCAGCCAATTGCCGGAGGCATGGTCGACGACGACGTGATCGACCACACCGCGGCGGTGGGGGGCCCGGGAAGGACGAGGAGGAGGACGACTACTGGTCCGGCCTCTCCGTCTCCGCACCGGCGGAGGACGACGACGGCGGCGGTGATGATGATCCCGAACCCGATGCAGGTGTGCGATGAACCGGGCGCTGGTGCTCCTGCTTCTGCTTCCGTCGTCGAGGAACGGTCGTATAACAGTCTTGTACCTCCTCCCACAATCGAGAGCGTCGACTTGTCACGCGCTTCTTCGTCTTGCTCGACTTCTTCGACCTCGTCCACCAGCACGAGCACGACCACTGCCAGCCCCACCGCGATCTCGATCTCAACCTCGAGCCATCATCACCCAATCTCGGCGCCGACGGCAACGACAGCCACCGCCACCGCCGCCGGCGCCAGCGCTCCCCCTTGTCCCCAACCGCGCGGTTCGACCCTGAACCTGCACGCGCACCGACTCGTCTTGCCCCCTTGCGTAACTCCGACAGAGGTAGTCGCGTGCGGTGGTGAAGCGGGTGGGAGGGCGTTGGAAGCTCAAGTCCAAGGGCAGGGGGTGGTGTTGCGCCCAGGAGATGATCGTGACGAGGGCGAGGAGGAGGAATCGGCAGCTGTATACGTACGCGAGGACGGCGTCTACTGTCCGGTGCCGGTTCCGGTCTCGTCGGCGTCGACTTCGACTTCGACGTCGACCTCGAGGAGGACTTCGCTCTCTGGCGAGGTGAAGAAATCGCGCAGGTCGTTGAGCATCACAACGACGACGACGACGACTGGGTCATCATTACACTCGATCACCATGTCCTCCGGCACCACCAAAACCGCGTCGAATTTGGCAATGACCCCGACGAGCAGCGAGGGACCACCACCACCACCTCCGGCCCTCCTTAGCAAGAAGACGGCGGCGGAAGAATCGCTCCCTTCGCCGCTGGCTTCCCCCGGTTCGAGGATCGGCGGCGGCGGTGGGGGAGCAAACGGTCGATCGCTCGCGCTCGGAGCGCCCCCGTCCTCGACCACGACGACCAGGGTGTCGGCGGCGGCGGGAGTGCCTCCGCCTTCGCACCGGTCCGTTTCGGCGCCGTACGGCCACGGCGCTTTCGGGCTCGGCTTGGACCCTGCCACGGAAACGGGAACGGGACTCGGCCTCGGACTCGGACTTGAGGAAGTGGCAGGGTGTGCGGTCGAAGGTCAGCTCGTACCCCCGCCGCCGCCGCCGACGCTGCACCGCAGGTCGACCTCGCCCGGAGACCGGGTATCAAACCCCTCTTCTGCTCTTACCTCTGCCGCCGCCGCCACCACCACCACCACCCACGGTGATCTCAATCATCGCGTCGAGGACGAGGACCCAGAAGGCGACGCGATCCGAAAGTCGTCGATGCCGGCGGTCCGACCTGCGTTGCCGACTTATACGTCGTTCGAAGACGCGTTCGGGATTCCTCGTCCGCCGAGTCCGCCGCCGACTCCTCCCCCGGCGGCGAGCAACGAGACCGAGAACGGTCACGGCAACGGTGGCGGTAAGAGCTGGTGGCAGCTCTGAGGTGCTCTTTCTCTCGCGCTTGCATCCGCCAGAGGGATAAATGCATAGGGACGAGGTTGGGTGCGCCCCGCCTCGGTCTCTGAACAGACACTTTTGTAGTACAGTCCCTTTACCATAGCTGTTTGCATTTCATCTCGCATTATCACACACGACCCGTTCCCTATCGCGACGGGACTTGTGTCCAATTTCGTCCGGGCGCTGCCGGTTCGCTTCGGCTTGCTTCCGCGTGGACGCGACCCGAAATTCGGCACGCCGGAAATTGACTTTCTCTCTCGCTTCCTCCCATACAGACGGACTTGCGAGAATGCGCGCGACGCTGCTGCTCCGGAATGTGGACCGTGCCAACACGCTCGGCTTTATCGGACTCGGGTGCGTTCCTCTCCGCTCGCTGTGCTCTGCTCCGAGCGTCCCACTTCCCCACTCGTCGCGACTTGAAGCCCTGCACCTGCTCCTATACAAGTCGCTACAGCAGCAGTGTACGCAGACCATGCGCTGACGTGCTTTTCCAAACCGGGTCCATGCACGGAACAGCGCCATGGGACGGGGAATGGCGGCCAACCTCCTGAACAAGACGTTCGCCGGGACTCAGGGCCAATACGACCCGTCCAAGCCGAAACCCGCCTTTGTCGTGTACGACGCGTACGCACCCGCGCTCAACAAGTTCCTCTCGGAGCACACGCGCGCCTACGCGGGGAGGGACATTGTTCCGGCTTCGTCTCCCGCCGGCGTCGCTCGCCTCGCAGGGACGATCGTAACCATGCTCCCTTCGTCGAGAGAGGTCGACGAAGTCTACCTCGGCGAGAACGGCTTGAAGGAAGGCATCGAGAGCTTGTCCGACGACAAGCGCAGCGAGACGCTCTTGATCGACTGCACGACCGGAGACCGCGAAGAGGCGATCAAGGTCGCAGACTTGATGAAGCACGAGGTCGGCGCCAGCATGATCGACGCCCCCGTCAGTGGCGGAGTCGTCGGTGCCGAAAAGGGAACCCTGAGCTTCATGGTCGGCGGACCGGAAGACGCGTACGTCAAACCGAATTCTTTGTTCCACTTTTGCCTGTCCTGTCCGCACTACCAGCTCGTCCACTACGACACGCGGTCCTGACAGCTTACACACTCTGCCTGGTGCAGGTTCAAGCGCGCCGAGCCGCAATTAGCCAAGATGGGCGCGCGGTACATCCACTGCGGCGATTCCGGAAACGGCCTGTGAGTTGCGAGACCTGCCTACCGGTCTTCCCAGCTTTAAGCGGTAGAGGACGCTCACTCTTGTCCCGAACACGTTGCAGCGCGGTCAAGATCTGCAACAAGTGAGTTGCTCCGGGCACCCTCGACCACGCTTACTTTGGCTGATCCACATTGTGAGGACAGTCTTCTCCTCGGCATCTCCATGATCGGTACCGCGTGAGTACTTTCGCGTCTCTCGAGTCAGACCGAACCCCTTCTGGCTCCGAGACTGATTCCATTCACGCGAGATCAGTGAGGCAATGCTGCTCGGCAAGTCCTTAGGCCTCTCGCCGGACCTGCTCGCGTCCATCATCAACACCTCCGTACGGCTTCCTCTCGAGAGACCCTTTCTTTTACACGCGATGCTTCGTATTGACTGTTCGGGTCTCCCCCTCGTACAGACTGGCCGCTGCTGGTCCAGCGAGACCAACAACCCGGCGCCGAAAGCGACGCCGAGTATTCCGACACCGGCAGATCGGGGCTACACCGGCGGGTTCTTGAGCAAACTCATGTCAAAGGGTAACGAGCTTTCTTTCTTGATGTTCCTTTTCCGCGAGTCGCCGAAAGACTGGAGACTGATGGACACCGTTCGCACGCAAACGGGGGAGCAGATCTCGGACTCGCACTCACGTCCGCCGAACAAAGCGGCACCCCTCTCCCTCTCGGCAAGCTCACGCAGACTCTGTACTCCCGCCTCGCCGCTCACGACGAGTTCAAGGACCGCGACTTTAGCGTCATCTACGAGTACTTGAAGCAAGCGCAGGAAGGCGGGTTCGCGGGAAAGATGGAAGACAAGGTCAAGGCCGGCGGAAAGAAGTAGCGGCAGAACCTTGCAGCCAGATCAGCAACAGAAGTTTATATTGACACGAAACGCGCTCTCGTCGATCTGGAAGGTAAGAGGAGAGAAGCCGCAACTGCGTCGAGAGATTCCTCATCGATTGAAACAAGAGGCATACACTTTGGAAAGACTGACAAAAGAGGAGACGAGGAACAGCGACAGGGGTATAGACGTTTGCGATAATGCGGTGTGGGGGCTGAAGGGAAATCAAGAGCGGGGCGGCGGGCGGGCGTCGCTTTTCGCTCAAGAACCCGAAGCCAGACCGGGGAAGAGCGAGGTGATAATGTTCGCGAACCAGCCGAAAGACGACGACGAGGTCGTACTGGTGGCCGAACTGGAATTGACTGCGAGCGACGTACGGGAACGAAGTCAGTCTTAACAGCTGGGCAGAAACGTCGAAGCGCATCCTCCCGGAACGCACCTATAGATACTTCCGTTGACGAGGTTGCGTTCGTAGTATTGCCCGTAGAAGATGCGACGCCGTCGTCTAGAAGCGCCTGCAAGAAAAAGACGGGTAGGTGAGCATGTCGCTGAAGAGGGAACCAAACGAACCGAGCGAACGCAGGTGCAATGACGCAGGAAGAACCAAGCGCTTACCTCTGCGATCTTGCTGGCCAAGATCTGATGGACGGGCCACGACGGACTGGAATGCGAGATCGGGTACGTCAGCAAGAAAGTCTGAACTGCTCGAGGAGGAAGCGGCGCAAACTGACTGTCCCGAATTCCACCAAACATACTGCGCGAGCGGGATTCCGCACTGTGGCAGAAAGAGCGCAGGTTGAGTACTGATGCTAGCGTAGATGTCGCAGTACGTCGAATTGTCCTTGAAGCCGTAGGACTGGTAGTTGTCGAGAATGTCGGCAAAAACGGGTTGGGTGTCGAAGAACGTGACTTTGCTCCCGGAGTACGCGGACTCGATCGTTCCCACAAAGTTGCTCAAGGCCTCGTTCTGGCTGCGATTCGGGCAACGGGGCGCTCAGCGCGGGTGACGAGAGCACAAAGCGTCTTTGAAGTGTCGAGAGGGCTTACGCGCTCAAGTCTGACTCGTACAGTGCACGGACGTCGGGCGGTAATCCTGAGATGAATGGCGTGCGCTGGGTAGGCGGGATACTGAGGATGAGGAAGTTGCGAGCTGTTGTACCCGAAGCAGGGAGACTTTGAGCTTCCGCAGTGTGGTTTGCGGTCATTTCGGAAAAAGAGAGGAAAGTCGCGCCCACCTCCGAGGGTATACAGCTGCGAGAAGATGTTGCTCCAAGTACCTGAGAAGAGCGGACGCGATCTCCATGAGCTGCGCCGGTCTTGCCTCAGCATCGCGTCGATTTCGCGCAACTCACCGAAAATCTGCGGAAGCTCGATGCGCCGGTCCTCTCCGTTCCGGACCTCGAGACCGACGTCATTGATGCCGAAGAAAACGGTGAAGAGGGTCCGGTTCGATTGCCAGGTCACCGTCCCGTTGCTAGTCGCGATCCCACCGGGCTGCGCAAAGTACTGCTTGAACGTGTCGAACTGCTGAGGGAAATCGGGGATCGTGTGCGGTTGCCCGGCCAGGTATAGTGCCGTGTTGTTTGTCGCAGCTCCGCCGACAGCAAAGTTGTAGAGTTCGATCTTGACGGGCGGAGCAGCGTTGGCGAGGAACGTTGGCCAGCCTGCGCTCAGGATGGTCAGTCTATGGACCTGGAGTCTGAGCGAGGTGTACGTTACTGACTGCTGCCACCCGAGCTGGTCTGGAGGTCGCAGTCGTCGCATGATCAGTATGACGACGATTGTGCGGTCGCGGAAAGGCTGTAGAATAACTCACCCCTCCGACGTCCGGAATGTTGGTGATGCCCTTGCTCGGATCGTATCCGTTCGTCGTGTATGAGTCTGTTGGCGGTGTATAACTCGCTGATCAGCGCTGATCACGGAAGCTTCGGTGGATGATGAGGGCGCACCGCCGAAAGAAAAGCTGCGAGCATCCTTGGGACGTTAGAACAGCGCCATGACCACGAGGATAACGTAGTCACGCACATAGTATCGTACAGAGCATTGATAGCTGGCACGACGGGAAGCTGCGCCGATACCGACGAGCTGCGACAAAGTAGCGTGAAGAGCACGAGGCGAGCCATTCTTCCCGAAAAGCCACGTCCTGACGCCATCGTAGCGATTTCCTAGCGTTCTTTGGGCGTGAAGGAAAGCGAGTGAACGGTCGATAGCAAGAGACCAGGGGGTGCCAGCGTAGTGAGGCCAGCGATGTAGACTGTCTCGAGCGGCGCTGCTCGGGACGGCTCGAGGCCGAGCCGGTTCAGTTCTCGCCCAGCTGTACGTGTGTCCAGGACCTCCTCTTCGCCCGTGGCCAGCCGATGTCGAAGATCCGTCCCGCGAGAGCGCCAGCGAGGAAAGCGGGTACTCGTCCCGAGCTGGTAATGAACGGGAAGGTCCTCACTCATGTCAGGGAAGCTGAGGTCTCGCCCGGGCCGATTGGGCGTCAGCCCGTGCAGATTGTTGCAGATTGCAGCACTTGACTGCATTTCGGATCGGATGGCTCTGGGTCTGCTTGCCGTCGTCGTTCGGGCTGAGCCGTCGATGATGAGGAAAGGGTTAAGGGAGCTAGCCGGTCGAAGATGCTCCCAAAGCGTCGCGCCAGCCGTAAGACCTTGGGACAGCAGTCGTGGATGTTCTCGTGTGTATTGTGGACCCCCGACGTCGGCTTGGCGCCCATCTTGTTCATTATGTCAGGGTGAAGCTGAGATTGCGTCGGCTTCGAAAGCGAGTGAAATCGAGACGGCTGGCCGAAGAGAACGTCGGGGAGACATCCGAGTCCAACGACAGCTTGCTTACATCCCCCTGCCATAGCACGAAGTACCGTAGACTAGGAGGAAGTCCGAGCCCCGCAGATGGCCGGGAGAGCACTTGAAGTCGCCTCAAGACGAGGACACAAGCAGCGTACAGGCTAAGCGGAATTTCGATTCCGGTAACGCAGATATTGCAAGAAGTACAAGGACAATCTGTGCAGCAAATTCTAGATAGTGCCGAGCGGTTCGCGAATGCGAGCTTGAGTTGGCTTGAGGCTTGAAGAGCGTGGCGCGACTGAGTGCGGGCTATCGGGACTCCGTCAAAGTTCCAGATCCAGACGATTCCGATCCAGCCACCGCTGTGTGTAGTGAGAGTATTCTAGTCAGTAACTCGGCGAGGAATGGGGCAATCGGGCTGAAAATGACGGACCTGACTCCTTGGACGTCGGAGAAGCCCCAGTCTCCGTAGGCAGCGATGATGGACGAGATGAGCTGGGCCAAGCAGAACGCAAGGAACAGCGCAACCGACGGGCGCTCTATAGAGAGTGCAGGGATCAGCGGGACCACTTTGGCGGACGTGGGAAGGTCGAGAAAAAGGTCACTCACCCATGAAGAAGAACGAGTGCGAACGCGTGATGAAGATGAGGGCCTGCAAGATCCGGGCGACCTCTAGATAGTTGTACAGAAGGCCAGCGCAGAACAGAGAGCGGAGGAAAGGGACGGAAAACGCACGGAGGTAGATCACCATCCGGTACCGAGCTCCCACGACTCCGAAGTCGACGACGAGGGCAGGACGGCATCTTCATGAGAATGGAGACCCATAGCGAGGTGAACCTTAAGGAAAGCCAAGCAGCTCGCCAATAACTCCGAGCAAACAGGAGCAAAGTGTTGCAGGAGTGAAAACGGACATGCCTGCCGGGGGGACAGTTCGTTAGCTTGAGCTCCGAGACACGGTCGGGAAGACAACTCACTACAGGAACGGTCCACAAGTGCTGATGATCAGGCCGGCCGCAGCGAGAGCGAGCAGCACATCCTTCCAACCCGGCCGCGGGCGACTCTCAACCGCACCGGAAACCGGCACCGACGACTTCAACGGCATTTGAGAGGACGCCGTTGTAGACGGTTCGGTCGTCACAGCGGGCGGAGCCATTGACTGCATGCCTGTGTGGATCAGCTATGTCTGCAGAAGTCGGGCGAGGGAACAAAAGACGAGAGAGAGGAAGAGAGCAGCTCACCTGCGCGACCTTGCCCGCCAGGATCTCGTGAACTCGCCACGTCGGATGCGAGCCGTCGTACCAGACGTACTCGGCGAGAGGCCAACCGCATTGCGGCAGGAAGGCATTAGGATTGGTCGAAATGCTCGAGTAGGAGGAACAGGACGAGGTGGAATCGCTGAAGCCGTGCGAAGCCGCTGCATCAAGGATGTCATTAAAGATATCTTGGGTATCGAAAGTCGTCACGTGTGTGGTAGGATAGGCGAGCGGAATCGTTGCGGCGAAGGAACTGAGCGCCTCGTTGAAACTGCAGGCGGCGAGACCGTAAGCCGGACGAGCTCAGCGATCGTCGAGGAGTTCCAAGAAAGTACGCACAGCGCCAAGGTGGACGTGTAGTCCGTGATGTTAATAGTTGACAAGCTCCGCAAGGTCGGGGTGCGTTCGGTCGGCGGAACGGTGAGGAACAAGAAGTTGCGCGCTGCATGCAGGAAGTCGTCAGCAGAGTTTAGGTGATCAACGCTAGAGTGCTCACCTCCATTTGTGTACAGGTCGTTGATGAGCACGCTCAGGGTTCCTATGCGAAGTTCCGGCAGATTAGCTTGCGTCGCCAAACTTCGACGGCAAGGGTAGCAGCCAACCACGCACCGAAAATCCGCGGAATCTTGTCGACAGGATCCTCGAGCAGGAGGGTCTCGAGTCCGACGTCGTTGATACCGAACCAGACGGTAAAGAGCGCTCGGTTCGGTTTCCACGTGACTTCGGCGCTCTTGATCGCAGACCCGCCGGGGATGGCAAAGTACTTTTTCCACGTCGCGACTTGCTGCACAAAGTCGGTCGGGGTGGTCGGTTGTGTTGAAGAGTTGTAAATCACCGAGTTGTTGATGACCGCGCCGGTGACGGCAAAGTCGTACAGTGCGACTGGCTGCGTCAAGTCGGTCGAGGCGAGAAACTGCAGCCAGTCTGTGAAGCAGCAGTCAAATATGGTCAGAATCCCGTGCACTAGATACATGAGATGCAATTCTGAGCTCACTGTATCCTCCGGAGGTAGTCTGTCGGAACGTCTTGGCGGTCAGCGTCGAGATTTTGGATCAACTCGGGCAGCAGAGAGGCTTACCTTTCCGATGCCCGGAATGTTGTTGACGCCCTGATCAGGATCGTATCCTGTTGCGCTGTATGAGTCTGTGAGCAGGAACACATGGCGAGCATCAGTGCCAGAGATCGAAAAACTCGAAAGAAACGAAGCGAGTCTCGCACGCACCGCCGAAAGCAAAACTGCAGGCCCCGCCGCCCGACAGTCAGCACGCGAATCGCAGAGAGCCGCGGCGCAGAGTAAGCAAAGGAGAGGACTCGCATCGTATCGATCTGGCTCGTGTAAAGCGGTGGGGGTGCCAATTCGCCGGCGACGGACTTTCGACCGAGGAAGACGAGCCACGCCGTCCCGGCCGCCCAGAAGCGCAAATCCGATCCCCTTCGTCGTGACGAGTACATGCTCTCGAGTCGGTGTAGCTGAGCTGCAGAATCGCGAGACAGGGAGCAGAGCGAGATGTCGCGCAGCACGAAAAAAGCAACGAAGCGAGTTCGAGCGGGCAGGCCAGAGCGGGCAAGACTCCATCGGTGAGGGCAGCCAGCGCGCCAAAGAAGCAGTAGCATCGGCTAGATCCCGAATTCCTCCAAGTGAGCAAGGCGGGGAGGAAGCAGAGGTGGCTTGATCGCTGCCGGACGACACGAGGAGAGCGGGAAGCGGGCGCCCTCAAACCGGTGGGGGCGGCAAGCTGGTCGAGATTTGGTCGCGCGCATGCCTGCAAGTCTTCGTCTTCCAATGACCGATCTGCCTATGCGCTGGAAGCGTGAGACGGTCGAGCCGGAATGTGTTCAAGTCGTTCGAGCAGGCGGGCAGCATGCAGCAACGGCCTTCGGCAGGGCGGACGGCCGTCGAGAGCGGCTGCGACGAGTCCTCTCAGGCGCATGCACGGCGATGCGTCAAGCTGCGGGTGGCAGGCGTTCAAACAGGAGAGGTCGCTTCTCGGGTCTTTCGTTCTCTCGCTTTCCGTCGTCTCTTGAGATTAATGGAAACACTTGTGACATTGATTCTAAATCTAAGACCGGTCGCAATTGGCATATTAACGAAGAGAGATGGAACGACGGACAGGAAGTCGAGAGAGTAGATGCTGCGCAAAGGGGTAAGAGGGGTAGCGACAGGAGCAACACAATCTGGAAAAGAGGGGGGGACGACTCTACGCCGCGAGGCGATCATCGAGAAGTACGATATATGGATGCGGAAGGTGATGCGAGAGAAGGGGAAAGGACGAAAGCAGAAACACGCCCGGTGTTCTACTGGCGGAGACGAGCTCCGGCGGCCGTCGCCTGGTGCGACGAGAACCGCTGCAGGTCTGCCTGGCTGACCGAAACCTTGCGGCCGAGGCCAACCGACTGCTGGGCGCGGCGGAGGAACGACGTGCGGTTCGAGTAGAGCGACTCGTGGCGGGACTGGGTGCGGGTCATCGGAACGCCGTCGACGTTCTTGATGGGCTTGGGCTGGCGGCGGCGGTTCCACATGCCGACGAGGGCGCGGACACCAAACTGTAGCGAGCGAGAAGGGGCACGTCAGTTAAAAGTCGCGAGATGAGAAGTAGAAACGAAGAAACGCGAGCTCACCTTGACAAAGTCCAGCGGGAAGAACCAGACGATGTTCCAGATCCAGACGATTCCAATCCATCCGCCGCTGTGTGTAGTGAGAGTATTATAGTCAGTAACTCGGCGAGGAATGGAGCAATCGGGCTGTTAAACGACGTACGATACGCCCTGGACGTCGGAGAAGCCCCAGTCTCCGTAGGCAGCGATGATGGACGAGATGAGCTGGGCCAAGCAGAACGCAAGGAACAGCGCAACCGACGGGCGCTCTATGGAGAGTGCAGGGATCAGCGGGAGCACTTTGGCGGACGTCCGAAGGTCGAGAGGGAGGTCAACTCACCCATGAAGAAGAACGAGTGCGAACGCGTGATGAAGATCAAGGCCTGCGAGATCTGGGCGACCTCTATAGACGCAGATAAAAGTCAGCACTGTACGAGAGGCGAGAAAGCGGAGGAAAGGGCCGGAAAACGCACGGAGGTAGATGACCATGTGCAGACGCGGGTCGTTGTGGTCCTTGAGCGCGTCGACGCCGAACTTGCGCTCGAAGAAGGTGGTGAAGACGATGGTGCAGAAGAAGGCGATGGTGCCGGCAGCGAGGAAGAGACCGTACGCGAAAGCGAAGGTGAAGATCTCGCCGAGGTCCCACGAGTCCGGAGTCGCCGACGGCAAGACGCGGTCGAGCGAGAGGGTCATGATGGTACCGTCGTTGAGGAGCGCAATGATCAAAACCATGAACGGCGGGAAGTCGAACTGGAAGGCAAAGGCCATGACGGCGAAACCGACGACTGCCCGAGACAAAAAAGGCGAAAAATCAGCGATCCGCCCACGAAGTTCCACCGATTAGCATGGCAAAAAAGGACGCACCGATACGGATAGTGACGGCGCAAGCGTAGATCGAGTAGTTACGCATACGCTGGAAGATGACACGGGACTGGCGGATGGCGTGGACGATGGTCGAAAGACCCGGCTCGGTAAGGACGATGTCGGCGGCGCCACGGGCAGCGTCGGTGGCACCCTCGACGGCAATACCGACGTTGGCGCGGGACAGGGCGGGAGCGTCGTTGGCACCGTCACCGGTCATGGCGACGAGGTGACCGAGACCCTGGAGGCGCTTGACGATCTCGTACTTGTGCTCGGGGAAGACACCGGCGAAACCGTCGGCGTCGAGGACCATCTCGTCGAGGTTCATGTGCTTGCCACCCTCGGGGAAGCCACCGGCCTGGAGAACCTTGGCGGGGTACATGTGGTCGCCGAGACCGAGACGACGGCCGGTTTCCTTGGCGATAGCGAGCTGGTCACCGGTAACCATCTTGACCTTGACGCCGAGCGCCTGAGCCTCGTCGATGGTCTGCTTGGTGTCGTCACGGGGAGGGTCGAAGATGGCGAGGAGACCGATGAGCTCGAAGCCGTTGCCCTGGTCGTCCTTGTTGCCAGACGGAACGTCCTCGACGGCGACGGCGAGGGCACGGAGACCACGAGCGGCAAACTCCTCGACGTCCTTCTCGAGCTGGTCCTCGACCTCGGCGGTCTTGTTGCGCGAGCAGAGTTCGATGATGATACCGGTCATACCCTTGGTGGCACGCTTCATCTCGCCGGTGGCGTCGACGGTGTAGGTGATCTCGGTACGCTTGTCGACGGGGTTGAAGGGCTTGAAGTCGAGCAACTTGATGCCACGGCGGGCGTCCTCCATCGACGGGATGGCACCGGTGACACACGTGTCGATGGCGTCCATGTTCTCGGTACGGGAAGCGTAGGCGGCGTACAGGATGACCTCGTCCGGCGAGAACGACGAGTAGGTCTTGAGGGTCTGCTTGTCGATCGTGAGCTTGTTGGTCGTGAGGGTACCGGTCTTGTCCGAGCAGAGGATGGTGACACCGGCGAGCTCCTCGATGGCGGTGATACGGGTGACGATGGCCTTGTACTTGGCGAGCTGCTGAGCTCCGACGGCGAGGGTGACCGAGAGGACAGTCGGCATGGCGATGGGGATACCACCGATCAAGAGGACGAGGATGTTGTCGAGACCGCGGCGGTACGAGTAGTGGAAGCGCGGGTACAGGATGAGGATCTCGAGGACGATGAAGATGCCGATCGAGACCAGGCAGAAGAGACCGATCTGGGCGAGAATGGCCTGCAAGTGACCAGTCGAGTCGTCGTCGGCGCCGACGAGCGAGGCGGCACGACCGAAGAAGGTGTTGGCACCGGTGGCGATAACGACACCCTCGGCCTCACCCTGCTTGCAGATCGACGACGAGAAGCACTGGTCGCCGACCTTCTTGCCCTGCGGGAGCGACTCGCCGGTGAGACCGGCCTGGTCGATCGAGACGTTGATGGCATCGTAGAGACGGCAGTCGGCGGGGACGATGTCACCGATCTTGAACGCGACGACATCACCGGGGACGAGGTCGGACGACTCGATTTCGATCCACGAGCCGTCACGCTTGCACTTGGCCTTGGGGGCGAGCGACTCCATGAGCGCCTTGACGGCGTTTCCGGCCGAGCGCTCCTCGTAGAAACCGATGGTCGAGTTGATGAACAGGAGGAGGACGATACCGATAAAGTCCTGCCAGTCGGGCGCGCGGCCCTCACCGTTGGACAGGGCGATGGCGACAAGCGCGGCGCCCTCCATGACCCACGAAAGCGGGTTCCACATGAAGCTGTGGAGTTTGCGTCAGGGTCTTTGTCCACGGCATAGGGAAGGCGGGAAATGGAGAACGCACGAGAGGAACTGGAGGATAGCCGAAGTCTCCTTGGACTCGAGCTTGTTGGGACCGAAGATTTCCCGACGGCGGTCGGCCTCGGCGTTGGTGAGACCGTCCTCCTTGCACCTGTGGTCATGAGTGTGTTCGTTAGTACGTTGTGCGCAGACAGCGAGGTATGTGTTGTTCGAGTGCGCGAGAAGCCGAGGTGATGAGGAGCCTCGGACGAGCCAATCACGGCAGAGCCAACAACGAATTCATGAATCGGCGACCGAGCAGAAGCTTGTCCCTCCCAATGTCCTGGCTCGTCGCGGAGCGAGTGGACGACAACCCACTCGCACACCAGACCGAGCGAGAAGCGAGCGATGCCGGCCGTGGGGGCTGGGGAAAGAAAAAAGGGGAGGCGAGCCACTTACTGAAGCAGAGTCCAGACATCCTCCAACTCGACCTGCTCGAGGTCGACCTTGTCCTGTTGACGCAGAGATGACGAGAGCGTTAGGGAACCGAGTCCAAGAGTGCGAGGAAATGGCGACGATGGCCGGAAAAAGAGGCAGACACGTACCTTGTCGTACAAGTCCTCCGCCTTGAGCTGAATGGTGCTCATGTCGACGAGGGCATGCTTGGTCTCGCGCTCCTCCTCCTGTACAGCGGTGCATGCAGGACATCGAGTACAGATCGGGCGAGATCAGGGCGAGCGACGAGGGAAGAAGACGGGAAAAATTTGAGGCGAGGGCGAGCGGGGGTTGGCTCCTCGTCAGCGACTGGCCAAACAAACCGCCGAGATTGCACGATTCGGGCGAGAGGGGACGCACAAAGGTCTTGTCGAAGCGGCCAGCCTTCTTCTCGGCTTCAGGCGCGGCCTTTTCGGTGGTGGCAGGGCCAGCAGCGGCGGGGGCAGGCACCTTCTCCTGGGTGACCTCGGGGTGCCCAGCGAGGGTGCTGGCGCCGACCTCCGGCTGCGCGGCAGGGTTCTGCGACGGTGCCGACATGGCTAGTGTCGAGAGGGTGGCGACTGGGGTATCGACACGGAGGAGGGTGTCGAGAGTCGGTGAAGAGAGAAGAGGGAAAGGAAGGGGGCGCGAGCAGGAAAACTTGGGGTTCGGACGCTTGACGGACGGTGCGACCTTTTTCGGCGGTTTCACTCAACGGCGCTTCTTCTCGACCACAGATGCTCTGTAGCTGGTTACCGGGACGGGACGGGGTCGATCAAGCACCAGCGAGCAGCGAACAACACAAACAGGAGCAAAGAGATCTCTTTCGTCTTCCTCCGACTCGGGCTCAGGCGCCAGCCCCTTTGCCTCGCTCGAGTGCTTGCCTTCGGCCGCGGGCGTTTCGACCACTTGCCGACGCCGCTCCGTCCGTTTCTGCCTCGACCCCGGAAACGGCTGCTTATTACCCCAGAACAACCCCGCCTTTGCCTGCCAACTCGTTAGATCAAAAAGTCGAAAATGGTTTCGCCCGGGCGATAAAAACCCATTTGCCCCTCTGCGAATTTCCGCGCGCCGCTTAAGCTTGAGCCGGCTCGCTCCCTCGAGCGTCATCGAGCCCCGGCACGGCGCAAGAGGTGTGGCACCTCGAGACCGAGCGCTTCAACACCCGCGGCAGCTGCTGCATGGCTCTCTCCACCCTTCCCGCTTCGACGTGCACGCTCTCGGATTTGCTCTCACACCACGTCATGCTCCCTCGGAGTTGCAAACGACTCAGAGAAAGCCAGCGCTTCTTCTCCACCAGGCAATCCATCCGCATGCTACGCATATGTAGCTTCGCACCACCTTCTCCAGCGTACGGACGCCGCCTGAAGCTCGAGGCTGGCTCGAAAAGTGGAGAGCTCGCGTTTGGTTTCTGGCGCGCGCAGGCTCATCGCGGCTTTTCTAGACTCGCTTCGAAGATAAGCAGCCCGCGCTCTTTCTAACGACGCTAGTAGGGCACCGGGGTCGCGCCGAGAAAGCTGCAGTGCAGGTCCGCCGCCCGTACGCCGCGGCGGACCAGCTTGCAGGTCCCAAACATGGAGGAGGTTTGCCCCTTTTTAGCCTCGGAAATGAAAACCTCTTCAAATTTAGACCCGCTGCCGTCGATCTCCGCGTGGCTGGAACGTGAGTCCTTTGCGCTTGCACGGCCGGCCAGCAACGACCAGCTGCGCGACAAGGAAGCTGCAGCTCTCGGGTGCTCAAGTGGTATTGTACGGTGCATTGTACGCAGTCTTCTTTGCCCCGTTGCTTCAATTCCCTCGAGGTCCGAGCTTCCGCGGCTGTACTACGCGATCACGCCACCCGCCCGTGCCGACGGCGCTTTTCCGAGTTGGCGGAGTTGGCTTTTCGCGCGGCGCAGATAAGTATACGCTCATCAGCTGGTCCCGATGTATGCGCAGGCTTCGCTAGCAGCTCTGCTGTATATCTGCCGTCAGCTGGCCCCTTGCACACAAGCTTTTTCGCACGATCATAGCGCCCGCACAAGATATCGCGGACGTCTTGGACACAAGATCTCGATAAGCTGGTCCACGTCCTGGCGTCCACGACTGCGCTACTGTATAAGGCTTAAACGCCTCCTTGGGCGTGAGCGCTTAATGCGAAATATTCTCTCACGCCACATTATGCGCTCTCGCCCTTGACGAGAGACGATGCTTTCTGCAGGTCTTGGATTCCGCAGCGCTGCGCGATCACGAGCGCTAGGCGCACGGCTTTCGCACTCGACTGTACAGTGCGTGTGCAAGCGACGAGGCTAGACATTCCTGCATACGCCTCGCGAAATACTCGGAGCACAGAGGTAAGCTTGTGCGGAGAGCTGCGGCGGCCGACGTGCGCCGACTCGGTAATCCTCGCAAGCAGGTGCGTGCCTTCGTGCGTGCGCTGTTTGCAATATGTCCGGAGAGACCAGCCGCGCGGCTAGACGCCAGAGAGTACCTGCACGCTCATTCTATGCGCGCTGTGCTCGACCTGGTGTACGGAGGTCTGTGCGCCAGATGCTGCGCAGGACATGCCACTCGCGCGCTGCTCGCAAGTCTGCACAGCAAACGATTCTCGATCTCGCCCACAGAAAATACTCTCGATAACGTGGCCGAGCCGAAGGACGAGAGCAAGATCGGGAGAAAAGGAATAGAGATGAATCTATGGATGCTGCGGAACGGAAGAGACTCGACGAGCCCGTGTCCGGTGGTAGTACAACGACATGCGGTTGATGAAAAGCCGCGTGGAAAATAACAGGAGGTTGAAGAGAGAGGATCGGGGGGAATGGAGAGGAAAGCGTTTAGGGCCGAGTGCGACCGAGGACGGCATCAACCTTGGTGAGAACCTCTTCCCACTCGTTCTCCGCGACCGACTTGTGCGTGATCGCTCCGCCGCCACCCAGCGTAAGGTCTGAGGTGTCGCGTTTGGTCAGACAACACGTACATCTCGATGGGAGAAACAGGAGAAGGGGGGACTTACCGCGACCGCGCTTGACGAGAGTGCGGATGACAACCGACCAATCGGACGCGCCGTCAACAGCAAGGTAGCCAAAGACACCTGATCGTAGTCTCTTAAAGTCAGTAATGTTGTCGCGTGTGGACCATATGGCAGGCGGGTCCGTACCAGAGTATGCCCCGCGGTCTTGTCGTTGTTCGAAGTCGTCGAGAAGCTGCAGGCTTCGCAGTTTCGGGGCGCCGGTCATGGAGCCTTTCAATTCGAGAAAATCAGCATGCCGTCATAAGGCCACAAAGAGCAGCAGCGTCTACTCACCGGGCGGGAACGCGCGCATCATGGCTTGGAAAGGTCGGACTCCTTCGCCGAGCTGACCCACGACGGTGGTCACCATCCTGCGTGCAAGAGTCAGCACCACCGTGAGAAAAGGAGAGACAGAGACAACCAGCTCACTGGTGAACGGTCTGGTAGGACTCGATGAGCATCAAACCGGGAACCTCGACCGTTTCGACGGGACAGCTCGCGAGCATGTCGTTCCGGATCAAGTCGACAATCATGAGGTTCTCGGCCCGCTCCTTTTCGTCGGCCAGCAACGCTCGCTTCTGGCGCTCGTCTTCGACGGGGTCCTGCGGCGATCTTCGCACCGTGCCCTTGATCGGCTTCATGTCGGCCTTGCCTGCTCGGTCGATGCGGATGAACCGCTCCGGCGACGAGGACAACAAGGTGAAATCCGACCGCGGAAGATGGAAGTATGCGCAGTAAGGCGCGGGGTTGGTCGCTCGCAGGGTGAGATAGAAAGGGTACGGATCGCCCAGGAGGGGCGAGTCGGCCGGGAGACGCGAACGGAACTGGGTCGTCAAGCACAGCTCGTACGCATCGCCCGCAATGATGCTCCTCCGAGCTGATTCGATCGACGAGATGTAGGTCTCGCGGTCCTGGTCTGGGCAAAAGTAGGTGGGCAGAGGAGCCGGACTGAAATCGCTCTCGCCCGGAGGCGCTCGGCGGAGGATTGCGCTCACACGCTCGAGCCAGGCGGCCCATTCCTCTTCTTCGACGCCGAGAGCGGGGAGAAGTGACGAAGTGTGATCGGCCGTCGGATCCCCCGGTCCCGAAGTCCTCACGAGGCCGTTGGCGGACCAAGCGCCGTTCTCGTGGTCGTACGAGAGGACGAGAGCTGCGAAAGCGAGCTCGACAGCCGACTGCTCTCGTACGGTGAGAGGATGACGCTTCGAGAGTGGCATCGTCTCGTCCTTCATCTCGTACGCGATCGAGCCGACGAAGCCGACTGGCACGCTGGGTCGGTCCGCGGAGGCGAAGCTGGTCTGACTGGACAGCGCAGTCTGTAGATTGCTCAGCCACGAGGTGAACGATTCGGCGTCGTCCAAGTTGACCGTATCGCAGCCCTCTGCGGCAGTGCGGACGAGGACAGTTCGCGATCGAGCTTGGTGCGAAAGGGTTGTCTGTGGGATGCACAGATGCGACCATTGCGGTACCCCGCTTGGCTGTGGGTTGAGATCGCATCAGCGTTCGGCATCGCCATGTGCAGAAACGAGAGGAGACCTACACGAGCGGATTCGAGCCAGATCTCACCCAGAGGGGATCTTCCTTTCACGAGAGTCTCGAATACCTTCCTCGTCGTCCAATCCGCTGCGCTGCCGAGAGGGACGTGTAGCAGCTTGTAACGAGAGCTGTCGGAAGGGGAGGAGGATCCCGTTCGAGAGCGGAAAGCTGTCGACAGCTCGAGGACGTGCGCGGGCAGGTCAGGCGATCCTTCGGAGCCTGGCTGCTGCCGCTGTTGAAAGGCGAGAGTGATGGCGAAGAAGTTGGACAGGATCGTCTCGCCGAAAGAAGATGCGATGGACTAGAGGGAGGAATTTCAACTGCTTAAATTTCTCGCTGGATCGCAACAAACGGAGGAGAGGTGACAGGAACGCACCTCGGGATGGAACTGAACTCCGTACAGAGGTTTCACGTGGTGTTGTAGTGCCATCACTTCCGGTTCGCGACCGGCGACAGCACTATCGGTCCAAGCCGTGACTTCGAGATCCCTCGGAAGGCTGGCGGCATCGACCATGAGGCTGTTGTATTGGACGGCATCAAATTCGTCCGGGACGCCTTCGAAGAGGTTCAAATAAGTCGTGGACGTCCTGTCGAGGCGGATCCGGCTGATCTGGCCATGCTTCGGCGCCGCGGCCTTGATGACCTGCAAGGGGGAAAGGAATCGCTCAGCTCGCTTCACGACGATCGGCACTTGTTCTGCCCCGCTGGGCGCTGAGCGCAGCCGCACCTTTCCTCCAAATGTCGTCGCTAGACCCTGGAGACCAAGGCAGAGTCCAAAGATCGGAAGGCGGTCGCCGAATTCGGCGATGAGTCTCGTCGGCCAGGAGAAGTCGCTGTCGCAGTGCGGCGTGCCCGGTCCGGGTCCCAGAATGACGCAGTCGATGTGCGGGAGAATCTCGTTGACGCAAGAGTCCCTACCGAGGCCGACAATGATCAGTTTCTTGCGCCTTGCGAAATTTTGGAGTTCGATGACCGAACAGGTGCATGGAGAGCTCACCACGACAGGCTGTCGACGTTGACGACGACGATGCGCTGTTCCCATCCTTCCAAGTCCCAGCCCTTCGTCTGCGTGACCAGCTTGAGGATGTTGCGCGTGTACGAGTCATGAAAGTCGAGGATCAAGCATGTCGGAAGTCGCCTCATCGCGGTGCTCTAGCGAGCCGAAGATGGCGTTCGGGGTCCAGGCGATGTCCAAGAGACGAAAATATCGAGTACCACGATATCACCGAAGCCTTAACATGGAGGTTGAGAGATGAGCCCGAGTTGCGGGCTGCCGCGGTGCAGCGTCGATCACCGAGATCTCTTCTTCCTCGCCGAAAGATAGGCCAGGATGTATCACTGTGAGCAGACTCTTCGACAGGCGCTACTTGGCATGGCGCGCAATCTTCATAAATGTGCAGCCCCGGCAAAGAATGCTGAGACCAGCAACGTAACAAAAATCTTTACAACACGACATCGACCCAGTTACACCCCAAGAGAGGTCCAGCAAACCGCGATACTTGAACATAATGGTTGAGGCGAATCAGACCTCGACCGCCTGAGCGCCTCCGACGAGACGGATGGTTCGCGCGTGCGCGGCGCCACTCACGCGCACGCTGCCTTCGCTCTCGAGGCTCTTGATCACGTCGGTGAGCTCGCCGTGCTCGATCGGTATGGACGACTGCGCCTCGAGCGCCTTGAGCAGCTCGGTCCACTTGAAGCCCTTGTCGCGAGAGCCGAGGAGGGCGACGACTTCTCGGCGGAGGTCGCCGCGCAGCTTGCGCTGGTGCGTCGACTGGCCGCCGAGGAGGTCGAGGTCGATCAAGCCCGTCAGAGGGTCGGTCTGCAGGTGGTCAGAGAGGTTAGCGCTTGCCTTCTTAAAGGAGAGGGCAATAGAAGGGCAAACTCTTACCGCAGACTCCTTGAGCGCCTCGCGAATCAGTCGGTTCGCCTCGGTCACGTCTTCGACCTGAAAGCGGGAAGACGAGTAGGTCAGACTCTGGCAACAGGCTATTATCACTGAAAAGGCGTGCGCACCTCGACGCGCTCAGAGTAGCGCATACGCGCGTGCGCCTCACTGAGGCGGATCATGCTCTCGAGCTGACGAGTCGTGGCGGTGATGCGGCGGTCGTTACTCCTCGAGTCTGCGCCAGCGTTGCGCATCTCGACGTAGGCGGTGACGAGCGCGTTCGAGGCTTCGGGGGTCAGAACCGGCTGGACGTGGTTCCGAGCCCACGAGATGTAGGCGGTGAGGTCCTCGATTTTCTGTGACGAAAGAGGCGGGTCAAGACTTGCTCGAGAGCTTCTGGTCTCGTGCGCAGCTGCGACTGACCATGATATCGGTACCGGCAGTCTCGGGCTTGTCTTCGAGGTAGAGACCGACCAAGTGCTTCGCGAGCATGCGGTCGCTCTTGTCGTCAATCTTATCGAGCACGAGGTAGAGCAGGTCGAACCGCGAGATGAGCGTCGGCGGAAGATCAATGTTGCGCGTGATCGGCCACTTGAGGTTGTACTTGGATCCGACCGGGTTGGCTGCGGCGAGGATCGAGGTCCGGGCGTTCAGGGTCGTGATGATGCCGGCCTTTGCGATCGAGACGGTTTGCTGTTCCATGACTTCGTGCAGCACACTTCGAGTAGAGTCCGACATCTTGTCAAACTCGTCGATGCAGCAGACACCACCGTCCGACAGCACAAGAGCGCCACTGCAAAACTTCGGCGTCAGTACTGTCCCGCCAGCTCTGCAAAGGTTCTTATCTCACCTCTCGAGCACGAGCTGCCTCGAATCCGGATCGCGAGTGACGTAGGCCGTCAGACCGACGGCGGAGGAACCTTTGCCCGACGTGTAGACTCCGCGAGGCGCAATCTTGTGAACATACTGCGGATCGCGGGCTGAAGGTGAGCATGGTCACGCGCAACAAGTCCAGAGAGGAGAAACGTACCTGCAGGATCTGACTCTTACTCGTACCGGGGTCACCGACGAGGAGGACGTTGATGTCGCCACGGTACCTGGGTCCGCCGGCTCCTCCGCCCTTCGCGATGCTCTTGTTCGTACCGCCAAAGAGCTGGAGCAAGATCCCCTTCTTGACGTCGTCCATCTCGTAGATACTCGGCGCCAGACTCCTCGAGAGGTACTCGTAAATGTCGGGTCGGCGGGAAATCTCGACGAGGCGTTCCTTCAGCTTGGCGTGTGCCGAAGCTTGTCGCTCTTCCTCGTTGGCCGCGTCGTTGTCACCGTAGAGATCGGCATCGTCGTCGCCGTTCAACAAACCGGGACCGTCCGCCTCCTCTTCCATGCCCACTCCGACGACGCCGCGCCGGTCGTCCGCAGACCGCGTCGAACCGTCGACACCCATGCGCCGCTTGTCCGTCTTCTTGACGTGCAGGACATCCACATACGTCTTGAAGAGACTCTTGATGATGCGCTGACGCGGGTTCAACCGGACCGGCACCGAGCGGAAAATGCCCGTCACGGTCACTCGATCACCCGGCTTGACGGTGTCGACCAGCTCGTCGTACAGACCGAGAGAGACGGTATGCGGCGTCTGACCGTCGGGTACCGAATCGGGCGTCTCTTGCAGGCGAACAATCTGGCGGTCCGCGAACTCGCAGCGGTTGTGGACGAGCATCATCGAACCCTGGACGTTGCAAACATCGCGCGGGCAGCGGAGCGGTTCGGCGATCTTGCCTCGGTCGATCTCGACCGTGACGGTGTGCGAGCAAGCGTTGCAGCGGAAGAACGCTGCGTGGGGTTAAGCTTGTTCAGTGGCGTGAGCAGACTGCGAGCCAGCATAGGGAAAAACGCACCCAGCTTCATGTCGGGAATGATCGGCGTCGCACGAATCACGAGACCCTTGATGCAGACGATCTTGTCGATGTCTGCGAGAAGTACTTGTCGTTAGCGTCTCGGGTTTTCGAGTGGCGAATGCGTCCACACTCACCTTGAGGGTTCAGGTCGCGCATGTTGACGCGTGTCTCGTTGGCATACGGGCGGACCTTGAAGACAGCGCCGTGCATCTCACGCGCACGCTGCTCGTTCTCGAGCCTCGTCGGGCCCTCACCGAGGTTCTCCTCGGCGCAAGCCCACTCGAGCGCGGCGTCCTTGAGTTGCTGATCGAGAATCGGGACGAGTTCTTGCGGGTAGAGCAAAAAGTTGCGGTACAGTTGCGCATACTCGCGATCTTCACGGTTGCGGATGACTCCGCCTTGCTGAGTCTCTCGCCAGCGGAAGGCGAGCAAGTCGACGACGTCGAGGTTGAGGTTGGTCTGCCCCGTGTCGCGCATGCGCTCGAGGTAGCGCTGGTACAGCTTGGTCCCCGGGCGCTCTTTCGTGTACGCAAAGTCGATCTCCGAGTCGAGTGGGACTTTGGCGAGTTGGTTGCGGTACATGGCCACGGTGTCGAGTTCGCCGCGCATGTGAGCGTCATGGATCTTGCCCTCGAGCTCCTCTCGCTTGATCCGTGCCTGTTGGGAGAAAAGGTCAGCACCGAGCATGCTACACGAACGAGGAAATCGCAGCTCACCTGTTCTTGACGCCACGGGTCGAACGTCTGACGGTCGCCGCACGTGAATTCCTTGAGGAACCACTCGAACGCTTTCATCGAGGCGCCGATCGTCACCGTCGTACCCCAGAGAACGGTGACGAGCCCGTCGTCTTCCTCGTCGTCTCCTTGGTCATCGTCTCCGTCCGTCATCGGCGCCGTGTCGTCCCGGCGACGACGCGATGCAGCAGACGAGGGAGGGAAGCCCAGCTCGCTTCCGGCGTTCGAGGTGGCGACGTTGCGGCGGTTGCCTCTGGCGGCGGAGCGATTCGAAGGGGTCGGCGGCGCCGCAGAGTGGATGTCACCGCGGACGTTGCGGCGCGGGGTCGGCGACCCAAACTCGGAGCCGGGGAAGAAGAGCGGCGAGTCATCGCGACCCGACCGGCCGGCGGCACTGCCGCTTGCGAGGGGACGACCGGCGTCAGACGAGAGGTGCCCTCCCGAGTTGAAGAGCGGGTTGAGGTTGGCGCGGCGAGCCGAACCTGCGTTCGACGACGAAGGGAAGGCGAGCGGCGACGAACTGCAGACTGCGCGGCGTGTTCCCTCGAAAGGTCAGCGAGCACGTGACGGCGGCTCTTGTGATGGTTGCTCAGTACTCACCCCCAGTGCCCGAGGCGCGCAGGCGGTCTACGGTGGCCGGTCGCGCGTCGCTCGAGGGGTGCCCTCCCGCCGACGAGGAAGGGAACGCGAGCGGCGAGGTACTGCGAGGCTGCTGCTCTGGCTGCGCACCATCGTTATCGACGTCCATGTTGTTCGACATGGTGCGTCACTGTACGCTATAGCGGTGGGAGCGACGGGCGAGATCGATGGAGAGCAAGGTACGCGCGCTTCCGAGCGAGAATTTCGAAGACGCGCCGCGACGTGAGCAAGTGGCTGGCTCAGGGGAGGCTTAAGGCGAGCCTATACCAATTGACCGAATTGTAATCGGATTACCTTTGAAGTCGATTACAATCGTCTCGCAAATGCCTACCTCCTCATCACTGGGTTCAGACCAGACATGGGCTACACCTCGGAAGGAATCTTGTACCGGCTCGTGAGCTCCTCCGACCAGTATGAATGCGCGTCCGGAGCTCGAATCGTTCTCGAATCCAAATCTCGTTCGACCCGATCCGAGACTATCACGCGGACCTCTCCGTCACTGCACTCTATCGCCGGAGCACCTCTACTCTCTGTTGGGCAGACTCGATACACTGGCTGGCTTTCGTATGTGCTGGTCCGAAGCCGTTCCGAGATGTTTTCGAAGAAGGAGCGCCATCGACCTTTACGGAAGCAGCCACTCCCTCCACCGATGCCGTCCTCTCGCATACAATGGCGCACTCTCGAGCCAGTGATGCGCGCGGGGGACAGAGTCTCGCTTTGAGCTTGCGCTTGCGCCGAACCCCCTTCTCCTCGCAACGCCGCAACGCAGGGTAGGTGCCGCCGCAATTTGCCACCGCCTCCTCCTCCCCGCTTCGGGCGCTCGCACACCCCATGTCTTGTATCTTGTCTGAAACATATCTTTGGAGCCATCGCTGAGATCGCTGCTGCGTCCAAATCCAAGCGAGTGAGGTACCTGCTCGATATTGAGTTTTGGATTCTCGGCCAGTTCTGTTTGAGACGATCCGGGTTGCGGCGCTAGTTGCTGCTGTTTCTATAGACAGTTCCCTGTACTGTGGGCGCTGACTCTCATGGCGGTCAAAGGGATTCCGCGGCTGTGTTGCACCGATACGACGTCCCCCTCGGCTTGTCCGCGCACCTCAAGGGGCCCGAGCGTTACTTCTTATCGCGCGCTTCCAGGCGTCGCCCGAGGCTCTGAACCGCCTGTTCAGCTTTCGTCTCTCTCTCTACCTTCAGAGCTGGTATAGTCGCTCGCGGTACTTGCCTTTCTGAGACTTCTCCCACCCGGACATCCTTCCCAAAGTCAGACCGCATGGACACATTCGCCAGCAGGTCGCTAAATACAATCAGCTACATCTCGCCAGGTTCGTACAGCGTGCAAAACTGTGTCGCGAAACCCCGGCTTACACAGGCCCTCCACAGCGAATCGAAACGTCTTTCCGAAGCTCTGCAATGCCGCCGGGTGGACGGACGTCAACGCCTACTGTGCGAAGGGGACGGAGGAGCTCTGCTGCGGTCTCTGCCCAAACGTGGTGCTCATTGTCTCGGATGCACAAAGCAACGGTCCAGACTGACCCGAATTCGGTACAACAGACAAATGTCAACGGACCCGGCCAGTTCATTTGGGCAATCGTCTCGTACGGCATTGCCGCCGTCGCCTATACTTGTGAGAGTTTCCCATTCGGCTGTCGCTTCCAAGGCTCTCTTCTCGATGCTGATGTGACCGTGCAACAAACAGTGGCTCCGAGCGAGGTTTGGGGCGTCGCGGTCATGCAGAACCTCAATGCGCACTGTTTCATCGTGGCGGGGATGACCAGGGTGATGGCGGGCGCCGAGACGGGCGCAATGGCCAAGTACATGACTCAGTTCTTGTGGCCGCAAGCGCTCGGATTCGTCTTCATCATGTCGCCGGCGATTTTGGCGCCGCAATGGTCAAAGGCAAGTCTGCCGCGGCGTGCCGTCCCGTGATCCTTGACGGCCCAGATTCCGAGTCTGACGCAGCGTTTCTTTGTACAGGTCGGCAAAACTAGGGCAGACATGGAGAGGAAGCTTTACCGCCGGCACAACCGGCTACCGCATCAGGCGTCGCGGGAGCATCTCCGGGAAGTCGAGAAGACTCTGCTCAAGAAGCACCACACGACCTGGGGCTGGCCAATCTTTACCTTCTGGTGCGCTACAGATTAGGTGCGACAAACGCGATCAGCAGCACTCACCCAAAGCTTGTATCTGCGTGCAGGTTCCTCAGCATGGTGGGCTCGAATTTGCCACATATTGGTCTTGCCCCCGTATTAAACCATGCCTGCGCAGATCGCCTGGACCATCCTATTCATCTACGTCAACAACGGTGGACTTCGCTTCTACCAGTCGAACTGCGAGGGCAAACTGGACTACACGCTGTCGCCAAACGTAGCGAGTTGAGTCGTATTTTTCCGGCGGCACAGAGTTATGCTGAGAGCTGACCTTACGGTTGCAGCCTGTATCCTTGGCGGTATTGCATGGGTACTCTTGGCCTTTGACGGTTGGCTACTCATGCAGAAGCCCGAGAACCGGCTCGGCGGGAGCGACTAGTCAGTCGCAAGCGCGGCCTTCTCAGGCGTCGCCGACAGTTGCGACTAACACCACTCTCCTCCCTGTCATACAGCATCATCGAACACTGGTTCCCGCGTAAGACCCGATCTGCTGGAGAGCATCGCCGCTTGGAACGGCGGATCACCGTTGGCGTGACGGGTTTTCTCTTCCTGCTCTGGCTCGTTCTGAACCTTTGGCTGTACATTGAGGGATTGAACAAATTCTTGCTGAGTGGCGCAGACTTCCTCACTTTCGGTCAGGTCGAACAGGTGCGCTGAGAGTCGGCTCCCCAGAGTATCGTCATGGAGGGGCCGCGACTGACCATCTCCGGCTGCTCAGTTGACTGCCCTCTTCCCCGACTTTCTCGCGCTCTACCTCGGAATCCACGGCTATCTCAAGAGTCGAGACGAGCTGCGAGAGACGCGCGAACGCCTCACAGCCACTGAAGCTTCGCGCCGGAGCAGTGCCCGTGCGAGCCAAGAGGAGAGCGAACCGAGACTGTCGGGAGAGACCTATCGCGGAGCGTTCGACCTGCCGCGTCCTCCCACTATCGGTTCCTTCAAAGACCTGAAGCGGAACAGCTTCTGGCACGACGACAATCTGAACCGCCTCATTACCAGCAGCTCCGGCGCCTCGGATCCCCACGAGCGAGGTCGCCACGCCTCGGTCCGCGCGAGCGGTGCCGAACCGAATCCCGAGTCTGCCGGCAATGAGATGCACAACCTAAGGCACCGCAGCCGCTCCAATGGCCGTCCCGCGACGTTTGGTCGTACATCGTTCGCAACCTTGACGCCGCAGCCTTAAGTCCTAAGGAACACTGTTCCGCAACGCCGATAAGATCTCTGAGGGAGTTCATAGCAAGGTGAATAGCCCCCAGTTTACAGATCATGTAGAGCTACCTGCCCCTTTGCGATTTGACATTGTTCGAAAGATGGCAAATGCCCTGTTCAAGTCCGAGTCTCCTGCACAGACACACGCGAGGTGAGCATGACTTGTCAAGAACAGAGAGCGGGTTCGGTACTTGCGGTACGCACCAAAGTCCGGCAAACCCTTGTATCCTTCCTCGGTGAGCAGATCCTGAATGCGTTGCAAGCCCGCGAGTTTTGCCTTGCGGTCTCCACCGCCGCCGTACCGGAAAGACTGCGAGATCGCCTTGATCTCTCTTCTTCGTGCATCGCTTCGCGCGACGTCGTCTGGAGATGCCGAACAGACGGGGCAGAGGCAAGCGTCGAAACCGAAATGTGTGCGGAGCTGCTGCCTTCGCTCGGCGGCAGAGCTCGTGATGAGGCCAGGCAAATATTCGATGCTGAGCTCGCTCGACTGAGGAATGTCGGTTACAGAATACACCTCCATGCGAAGAGTCGAGTACTGTCAATCACAGAGGGTTTAGCACCTTTCCCGCCACCCCCCGCGATGAAAATTCCGTACATTCATGGCCTGAGCGCAATTCGGAGCGCAGCTGTGGTTGATTCTGGCGAGCAGGAGATACGCAGCGATGAGCATGTCTGAGCCGGATCAGCAGGCGGAGAGCAGAGCACGACCCACCGTGCGATTTTGGGAAAGACCATGCCGGCGACGCCCTTGGAAGCGCCTTGCGCGTCGAGCAGAGGGATGCTGAAGCCGTTGGTCGCCCGCTTTGCTCGAATGTCGTCCAGGTTCCCAACGGCGCCCGTTCCCTCGGTCCGCGCCAGGTCCATAAAGACTTTCTGCTCGGTCGGACTCATCGCCTCGAACAGGCGCCGGGCCTCCTCCTCGCTCAGGTTGTTGGGCCAGATGCACAAGGGTCGCTCGGCGATGAGGCGCTCCCCTCGCTCGATCGGTCTCGAGGCGACGGCGCCGGAGCCTTTGCCTCCGAACGATTCGACCTTCCAAGGCGGCGAAGTGAGCCGCTCGTCGTCGCCTTCCTCGTCGATCGCAGCGTGAGCGAGCACGACGCCAAACACGAGCGGCAGCAGGTCGGCAGCGACGCTTGGCACATGGTTCGCGG
Source organism: Rhodotorula mucilaginosa (assembly GCA_034406715.1). Lineage (NCBI taxonomy): Eukaryota > Fungi > Basidiomycota > Microbotryomycetes > Sporidiobolales > Sporidiobolaceae > Rhodotorula > Rhodotorula mucilaginosa. The sequence goes on from CP137879.1 coordinate 275,583, forward strand.
CGAGGTTCGCAGACGCCGCTGCTGTCGAGGCTGCTCCTGCTGATGAAGACGCGGCGCCAGCGGATGCGCCCCAGAAGAGCCTGCGTCTGCTGCTGAGCGGGCCAGCCTGCGGTCGGTTATTTGCGCGCAAGACTCTAGCGGCACTTCGCAGCATATCGAGCGGGTCGCGGTCCGTCAAGAGCGAGCGAGCGATGTTGGGTGAGGCGGCGTCTGGTCTCTCTCCTCTCTTCCTCCGCCTCTCCACACAATGCTACGGAGGGTGCATCGGCTGCTACAGACGGCGAGTGCTTCCAGTTTCCGCATCTCGAACGCCGCTTGCAAGACCTCCGCTCTCGGTTGTTGACGGCTCCGCCACCGCCAACCACTGACGCCGAGTCGGGACGGTTTCCTGCTCAGCAAACCCGCTCATGCTCGGGCGCCATACCCATCTGCGGGCTTTTCGGTGGCAGTATGCATGCGCCCGCCCTGTCGGCCCTCGCGTTGCGGGCCGCGCAGCCTTTTTCGCCCGTTTCCGCCCCGACAATGCTTCTGCTACGCCGTCTTTCGTACGTCGCCACATTCGATCTGCTGCTCGTTCCTGAGCAGCCGCATAGGTCAGGTCGTCAATCCCCCTCCACATCATCGCTCTCGCACTCTCCTACTTCGGCGCAGAGCTCGCCGCGTTTCGCAACCTTTCCGACAGCGCGAACCTTTGCTAAATGTGATCGATACGCTCCATGCCAGGCAGTCCCTCGTCCCTTGGCCGCTGGATACGTACGTGAAAATGCTCGCGCGCTTGCGGTCAACCTTTCGCCGCTGCCGCTCCGGGCCTGCGCGAGCTTCCCGGCCATGATTCCGTCCCTGCTCGAAAGAGTACAGTTGCTGTCAGACCGGACGCGCACGTGTACAGCTCAGACCCGACCAAGTATCCATGCGTCCAGACCTGATCCCCCTTTGATCCGCAACCCAGCCGGGCGACGTCGCAAGCTTATCCCGCGCGTGATCATTTGCAGTCAATGAATTCAATTTCCACAGGCACCAATCGCCCTCACTCGAGGCTCCGAATGTGCAGCAGTAGACCGGCAACAGACTTGCTCAAGAGCTGGCGCAAGGCAAGACTCGAGTCCCAACTTGGCCAAGCCAGCTTGACGAATGACGATCCCCTCAGGATTAAAAAGAGGCTGAGACACTCCAAGAGCTGATCGTGACGTAGGTCTGCTCGCGTGGTTGTATTAAAACGCGGGGCGAAGCTTTGACGCTCACCCGGCCGCGGAGATTTGCCTGCGATTCCGTCTCTTGACCGGTCTGGCACCGTGTAAGTTACTGCGTACACTGTGGGAAGTGATGCTCATGGAACCCCGGCAAGAAAGTCGGCAGGCGGATAAGAGCCGTATTAAACGAAAAAGGAGCTTACATTCAAAATTGAAGGCAAGCGGCGGCTCGAGGCGAGGAGCACCCGCCGATCGACGTCCCCTGTGGATCGGACGCGGCGACCCTCGTCCGGTTTAGAAATGTGGAGGTGATCTGGCCTATGCAAAGCAGCTCGGTCGTGCAGCAGCGCCCGCATCGGTGACCCAGCATACCGCGCCGACGTCGCAAGCAGTCACTCGCCGCCCTTGCTCGAACCCACAGCGTGTTCGGTTCCGCCCTTGGTTCGGGATCCGCATCCGGTCGGACCACGCCGCTCTCTCGGTCGCCCGCTTCTCCGACCTGCTTCCGAGCTCACCCGCCGCTACACGAGTAATAGCACGGACGGTGACAAGTACAACGAGATGGACTCGCGGGTCGACGACGCGTACTGGTCGTACGGCGGCGGCATGGACGATTCAGACCTTGCTGCGACGCTCGGCGGTCTCTCGCCTGCGATGGGCGGCGGGACTCCGTCCGGCGTGACGGGCCTGAGTCGACCAGGCGGACCACTGCAACGTACAGTCAGCGAGGAGGTGCAGCACGCGTTGGGCGCCAGTCTCGGCTACGCCGCCGCCGCGGGCTCCAACGTCGCCGGAACCTCGTCGGGAGGGCGCAGCAGCGGCGCCGCGTACAGCACGTTCGACCCGATGGACCACGCACGATTGTCGCCGTCGGCATTCGATCCGAGCACGTTCTCGAGGCAGTTTACCCTGCCAAAGTTTGCGAGTGGCGGTCCTTCTGACCCGTTCGGGCTCGGAGTCGGCGTGACAGATCCTCCCTCTGGGTGCGTTGCCTTTCCTCGGGGCTGCTTCACTTTCGAAGGGATGCTCATGCCCTTCCGACCCGCAGGTCCGGATTCTCGCCGCTCCCGTACGGTTACGAGTTCGGTGGCTCCAACACCACGCCCCGGAACGAGATTCCGCCTCAAGCGTCGCCTTTCTACACGTCCAACGCTTACGGCGCACAGCAGAGTTACCCTTCCGGTAGCATGCAGCAGTCCGACACGGCGGCCCGGAAACAGAAGCAGCGGCAGACGCCGTCTTCCTACCCTGCATCGACAGCTGCTTCTTCCGTCGCCTCGTCCTCGGGCGTCGCCTACACGTCGACGATGCCCTCCTCTATAGCTCCAGCTTTCACGACCAGTCAAGCTCGTCCTACTGCCGCTCAGGCACAGCTGTATCAGCCGACGTCGGCCGAGCTCGAATCGCCCGTTTACGCCCCGTACGGATCGTCGGTCATCAGCGTCAATTCGTCTTCCAGCACCGCGTACAAGATGCCGTCGCTCTCGCACAACTTGCCGCCAGCGCAGCCTCCAACCGAGGTCTTTAACCCGACAGCCCTCGGCCTGCCGGCGCCACCTGCTCCCGGAGCGAGCAGCAACTTTGCCGGGCTGTACTCCTCTAGCGGTTTCGACATGCTCGGAGTGTTGGCCCGCGTCGCAGCTCGGCCAAATCCGCAGATCCAGGTGCGCTTCCGACTCTGCCCCCGTTCGGCTCAGACATCACGCCCTCGAAGGCGGCTCTGACCTCTTCCCGCTGGGCAGATCGGACCCGTCGATTCTTCGTGCGCGTTCGCAGTCGTCGACGCCCGTCGCTTCGATCAGCCCTTGGTCTTTGTCAGCGACACGTTCGTCAAGATGACGGGCTACTCGAACGAGGAAATCATTGGCCGCAATTGCCGGTTCCTTCAGACACCTGGCGGCGGTACCGTCCAAGGAGCGCCGCGCAAGTACACCGACGGCAATGCAGCTGTGCGTGCACACCTCTGTCGAAACCTCACTCAGGCGCAGCAAAGCTGACGATTCTTCCGACTCCCATAGTGGCACATGCGCCAGCACATTCAGGCTGGCAAAGAAAGTCAATCGAGTCTCATCAACTACACCAAAGCCGGCCGACCTTTCATCAACCTCGTAACCATGTGAGCTTCTCCGCAAACTGTCTCGCCCAAACTAGAGACTGACCTCTCTCTTCAGCATTCCGATCTGCTGGGATACGGAAGAGATCGCCTACTTTGTCGGCTTCCAGGTCGACTTGGTCGACCAGCCCAACGCCATCCTCGACAGGATGCGCGACGGCACCTACGTCGTCAATTATTCTCTGGTGGGCAACGCCTACAACTCGGCCATCATCCGGAATCCCACCATGCCGTCGATCTCCTCCGCCACCGACTCGAACAAGACTGTCTCGATGCAAGCCGTCGAAGCTGGCGGAGCTGCCGATGGCGGCGACGATTGGGCGATGGTCGATGACTCGCCCGAGCCGGCGGTGCGAACGAGTCCGCCGACGAACGGGCAAGTTGCGGGTGCCGCGTCGGGCTCGAACGGCCTCGCTGCACCGCCCAAGAACGGCAGCATCGGCAGTACTGGTTACCAGAAACCTTCGCCGGGCGCTCAAATGAGCGGAGCCTACGGAGAGGCGTCCGACAAGACCGACGATGCCCTGCTCGACATCGTCGCTTCGAGCAAGATGGACGCCCTCGACAACGAGATTGACCGTCGGGCGTTCCACAAGTTCCTCCTCGCGCAGGCGGACGACCTCGTGCACGTCTTGAGTTTGAAGGGCTCGCTGCTCTACTGCTCTCCCGCCGTGGCCAAGGTGCTCGAATACGATGCGAGCGAGCTCGTCGGCGCGACCCTCGCGTCCCTTTGCCACCCTTCCGACGTCGTGCCGGTCATGCGTCAGCTCAAGGACGCATCGATCGTGTCCAACTCGATTGTCAAGCTGTTGTACCGCGTCCGACGCAAGCACTCGGGCTACGTTTGGATCGAGGCGATCGGCAAGCTGCACATCGAACCGGGCAAGGGTCGCAAGTGTGTCATCGCCATCGCACGACCACGCGACGTGATGCAGATGAACTGGAACGAGCTGCGTCAAGCTGGCGGTCTCGGCGACACCGAGTTCTTCGCCAAGGTCGACCTGCGCGGGACGATCCTGACGGCGACGCAAGGGACTGCTTCTGTCCTGGGATACTCGTCGCAAGAGCTCAGTGAGTACAGACTTGATAGCCTGTGCTTTCGCTATCCGCGGGCTAACGCATCGCTCTTGCTTCAGTCGGTTCGACTTTCCTCGATATTGCGTTGCCGGAGCATCGCCAGAGCTTGGAAATCGCGCTGCAACAAGCTCAACTCGGTGCTCCGTCTACGCTCCGCTACAAAGTCCGCACTCGTCGCGGCATGAGCGAAGTGGTCACCAGTAAGTGTATCGCGATGATGTCGCTCGAGTGCTCCGCTCACGTCTCGACTCTCCTTCTCAGGGTTTTACCCGCGTCACCCCGAGGTGGAAGAGGAGAGTGCACCCGTCACTTCTCGCGCGCCTATGCACATCTCGGTCATCACTCAGACGAACGAAGTCTCTTCCGAAGAGCGGAAATCGCGCGGAGGTTTCAGCCTCGCCGCTCCCGTTTACGTCTCTGTGCCCGGACAGTCCCCGGCGGGTTCCGACGCCGATTCGAGCGCGTCCGGCAGTAACCACAGCAGTCGCGAAGGCAGCACGACTGCGCCTGCCTTCCAGAGCACGTTCAAGACGCTCGTCCACCCGAGTTCCGTCAGTGACAACGTGTTCGACGAGCTCGAGACGCGCCGTCCGACGAGCTGGCAGTTCGAGCTTCATCAGCGTGAGTCCCAGGCGTCTTGCAGCATGCGTGTCCTTCACAGCAGAAGACTGACCCAGACCTGGTACCCGCTGCAGTCCAGAACATGAACAAGAAGCTCCGCGACGAGAAGGAATATCTTATCGCGACTCGCCGCAAGCGGGGCAGCGCGTCCCAGTCCGACTCGTCCAAGTCTCGGCAGTCTGGCAAGGCCCGCCGCACTTCGTCCGAGACTGGATCGCAAGCGTCTTCAAACGCGAACCGAATCTGCCAGAACTGCGGTCGCACCGACTCTCCCGAGTCAGTCCCTGCGGACCTATCTTTCACGAGACTCGAGTTATTGACTAGGTGGTCTGCAGATGGCGAAGTGGACCGAACGGCAACAAGACGCTCTGCAACGCCTGCGGCCTGCGGTGGGCCAAGTCTCAAAAGCAGAGCACGGGCAGCAGCGGCTCGCCGAGCAACAGTCCGCTCCCGTCGCCGTCGTCCGCGATCGCTGCTTTCGCTCCGCTTTCCCTCTCTCCGCCGCAACAGGCCGGGACGGCAGCCGCGCGCGCGTCGCCCCAATCTTTCATGTCCTCGCCCCCCAAGGTCGAGGAGAACTTCTCGCAGTACTCTGCTTAGTGACGCATGCACATACGTGATATCTGTACGTACAGGCCGTACCCGCATTTAGCCCGCGTCTCGGCGCTCTGATGTACCTCTCATGACCCTCGTCCAAATCCGTCCTGTTTTTTGTACCCTTGTTTCGCAAAACTCTCCCTCTTCTCCGTACCCGCAACATATTGTGCCACTTGCTACATATCGGTTGCAATGCTTTTCCCGTTTCTCCGAGGACGTCGGCGGACTTGACTGGGTTGCGCGCGTCACACTCAGTGGGACACGTCGATTTCAGTTGCGCCTCGGATGCGCTCGGATGCGCCTGGATGCGCCTGGATGCGAGCAGGTTGCGCCTCTGCGGGAGAGGAGAGGAGGCTCGAGACCACCGTTTGCGAGCGGAATGCGACCAGCATGCGCCTCGAGACGGCGCATCAGGAACAGATTTCTGCAGCCTGCTCGCATTCTTCCGCCAGTTTTCGGGATTTTTTTTATCAAATGGACCCGCTTGCGAGGACAATGCGAGCACTCTGCGAGCACCTTGCGCCTGTATCCGCTCGCACCTCTCGCGCATCTCTCTCGCATCTTTCTCGCATTGCATGCACGCCTGCACCTCGTCTGCGCCCCACCTGCGCCCCGTCTGCACCCCGTCTGCGCCTCGCCTGCGCCCCGTCTGCACCCCGTCTGCGCCTCGCCTGCGCCCCGTCTGCATCCTGCTTGCTCCTCGCTCCTCGCCCCGCTTCTCGTAGGCCTCCGCCTTTCTCAACCACGCCAAGACCACGTCAAGTCCCAGAGAGGCATAGCGACTCGTTGGTATTGCAGCGCCTAACCAGCACGCAGTCTGTCGGAGTTGCGTCGAGCGAGTTGGGCGTACTCGGAAGAGGTCTGCGGCAAAAGGAGGGCGGCGGACGAGTCAGAGATGGTCTACTTGGGCATCTCGAGCCGTAGGACATGGCGAGACTCACCATAGCGTTGTGTAGCAAGCAGAGCAGGAACTGGAAGGGGGCGAGGAGTGCGTCAGTAGAGCGACTTGGTCGGGTGCCACGCCTCGAGAGGCCAAGTCCGCTCACCTCGACAGCGACTACTCAATCCGACCCTGTTGCGCATGGAAGACGTCAGCAGGTGATCAAACTATGCACTAAGGGTGCTCTGGAGGCAGGCAGAGCGGAGAGCTCGCTGTATCGCCGTGCAAGCACCTCTGGCATTCCGCGCGCCCGCCTTGCTCCATCTCGCCACGTTGACCTCCGTTCGGGGCTTGACCCAGCATGCCACAGCTCCGCGTCGTAGGTGCCTGGGCACGCACCGGGGGTCCTTGTGAGGAAGAGAAGAGGGGAAGCGGCGGTCGCACTCACGCGTCGAGTTGACATTCACCTCGGCGCCTCCTGCGCGCGTCTGGACCCCGTACGGCGCGTCTGTCGAGCAGTAGACGATCAAGACTATCTAACAGCATGCCTAGGAGTCTCCACGAGCGACACAGACGAGGTTTGAAAAAGCGAGGTATGGAAGCGGAGCCAAGAGAAGACGAGGCAGATCGCGCCCAGGTCAACAAATTCAGAATACAAAATCTTGTATTGCCATTAGAAATAGCTGGAGCAGTCTCGTTGTGGAACACACAGACTTGTACAGAGAATCAACTGCGCAAGTTCTGACTCGGAAGCATCACTGCACATCTCTACGAGTCCTCATCGGCCTCGCCCATCGGTACATCCGCTGCCTCCTCTTCCGCCTCCACCTCGACGAACCCGTACCGCTTCCGCAGAACATACAACCGATCGCCTTTCTGCGTGGAAAAGATGCCGACGACCTCCTGGAGTGCCGAAAGCGGAAGGATGTGGTTCTCGAAGGTGTGGCCCGGCGCGTAAGTGGCAGCGCCGTCGTAAATGTCGAGAAGCGGAGGGAAGACTTGGAGCGAGGCAAAGTCCGTCGCTCCGGCTGCATCCTGTGCGTCGGGGCACTGGAAGAAGACGTTGACGCGGCACAGACGGCGCGAGGTCGTTGCGGGAGATGTGGGCGACGGCGAGGGTTCCGGCACGTCGGCCAAGACGTAAGAGGACAGGTGCGCCCGTGACGGCTTTCCGTCGGTCGCAGGCAAGGTCTTCTGTAGCACAAGCTCGTCCCGATGCCTCGAGGTGGCGGAGCTGCCGTCTTGAAGGGTTGCGGTTGCGAAGTGCTGCCACTTGGTCACGTCGATCTCGCGAGTCGAGAGCAAGAGACCGGGCGAGAGGGCGCCGGCGAAGGCGCAAAAAGCCGAGTAGTGCTCGTCCCAGAGGTCGCCTTGACGCTGCTTCTTCAGGCTGACCTTCGATCCGAGCGACGAGGCGACGGGAGCGGGCTCCGCGGAGGTGCTTGCACGACTCGGCTTGTTGCGGTTCATCTCGGCATCGACGCGGTCCATGATCTCGCCGACCTTGGGATCCCGGAAGCGCAGAATGTTGAGCTGCGCGAGAACGAGTTCTTGGCGAACGATGGCGGCCAAGGGCTCCTTTGGACATTTCCGCGCGGTCGCTTTCAGCGGCGCGAACGACCGTTCGAGCGGGAACTGCGTGTATGCCCGTGGATGGCCGTTGAGGAGCATCTGATGACCGACGTGCAGGAGGCGGTGAAAGCAGAGAGGAAAGTTTGCGACATGATGGATCGAGAACTCGACGTAGACGGTTTCGTGCAGGACGTTCAGCTCTTCGCCGAGCTCGGTGAGACGGTGCGCGTCTGCCACTGTTGCCGTCTCCGAGTTGAAAAGAATGCGAGTGATACGGACGAAAAGAGCAAGGTGACGGAGCACATCCTGAACGAGACAGAATCCGGTCAGCTTGTCCAACCAGCCCTCAAACACATCCAGCTCTGCTCACCTCGGGGGCTCCCGCCTCGATCATTGCTGGAAGGAGGAGCTGGGACACCTGCTTCAAGGACTCGTGCAACTTGTACTGCGATGAGCGGTACATCGACAGGTTTCGAGGAAACGCTCCGAATCCGCGAGGCCAAGTGACCGAGTTTCGGTCGGTGTGACCCGCCGCAATCGCAAGCGTGTGCGCAAGGTTGTCGGTGCGGATCCAGATGTCCACGAGCGAGAGGGTGCAGTTGGCAAGCAAGAGATGGGCGATGTCGCAAGGGTAAAAAGACTCGCGTTCGAAAGATGGCAGCGATGCAGCGTCGGGGGTTCTGGTAATGCCGAGATCCTTTCGAAGTGCGGACACCTGAGTCGCTGTGCCGTGAGCGGTGGCGTCTTCAATCGTCGCGAGCTAGAGAGGGGAAAATTGCGGTGGGTTCCGACAAGTCAGAATCAGCGGTTCGTAACACTTCCCGTATGCGACAAGTGACAATACAGTACTCACAGCATCGCAATACCACTTGTGCGTCCGAAGCGGGGCCGGATCTCCGCCGAGACTTGGAGCGTAGCCTCCGATCGGTTGATCCGAGTTCACCTCGGTGTCGCCTTTTGCGCGTGGTGCAGTCGCTCGGTAGGCGGCGCCGGCCCGGGGGTAATATTTTCCGCGGCCTGCCTCGGTCGAGACGCCGAGCTGCACGCAGGTTGGGCAGCCGCGCATCCCATTGTTCCAGCGCTCCCCGGCCGCTTTGAGCTGCGCTTGCAGGTCCGCGGCCATCAGGACAACCACTCCTTTCCAGACGAAGTAGTCGTTGGAGACAGTGTCGAACGCCCAGAACCCGCGGGCGGCGTCGTACAGTCGTCGATAAAGGATACGAGCGAACGAGTCAAAGTCGGACGGATTGCAGGGTCCGCACGCAAAGAGCGTGTTGAGGAGGTATCGGCGCCGATAGCGAACACTTGGTGGGAGCGAGAAGATCTCGAGCTGCCACAGCCACAGTTCAAGACTGGATTGCTGGTCGAGAAGCGCACCATCGAAAGAGACGGCGAGCGCTGCGGTGCGTGGCTCTTGTCGGAAGAGGGGCGCTCTCTTGAGCGCTGCGGCGCCGTGCGGTACGTCTGCAAGAGGTCGTGAGGCATCATTGAAAGACGAGCCGTACTGCGAACTGATCCGCTCGAGCTCTTCGCCAAAGTAGCGAAGCAATTTTGCCGCTCCGGCGGACCCGAACATGGCCAGCATCCGCGGGACGGGATCGAGGAAAACGCAGTGCGCTTGCGCCTCGAGTGCCTTCTTCGACGTAGGCGGGCGCGGCTTGTAGCGAGGCTCGTCGCAGATCTGCCTCGCCGTCTTGATCTTGCCGCTCGCGTCGCGTTCCGGTTCGCCGGTCGCGCTCAGGACGGGTTTCGAGCGCTCGCTTGTGCACCGATCGTCGTTCTCCTTGTCCCCGGTGTACGCTTGACAGCCGTACCGGCAGCAGTCGATGTACTCGGCAACGAGACCGGTCTCGCTGCCGAGAAAGGCGTCGCACTGCTTGACGGTCCACATGCTATCTCGTCCGGCAAGTCGAGCCTTTTGTTGGCCGAGAGCGTCGGCAGTATCTCGACTGACTCGCCCACTTGTCACTGTGTAGTGATGTTCGAGCGCGTCGAGGATTGCGGGGTGCAGGGGAGCGATCGGCGGCGGCTGCGACGGCTTCGTCTCGGCGGTCGGTGGTTCGTACGACAGGCTGTGCTGAAGCTTGCGCATGTAGAGAGGTCGTGCTAGGCGAGGCGCGGCATTTGGAGGGGGGGCAGGAGCAGCTTGGAGCGCGGCTTGCTCGTCGGCGTCGAGGTCCGCATCGTTGTTCTCGGCGTCGCTCCCTCCCTCCTGATCGGAGAGGCCCGCGCCAGTCGGGTTGATTCCGCTAGAGGGAGGCCCCGCTTCGCTCTCTTCCGAGTCTGTGTGTTTTTGGTGGCACCGGACCGGGTCAGAGCGAGCAAGAAGAGAAATGCAACTTAGACAGTCGACTTCACGCACCCGAGAGCTGCAGGCGCTCTGCATCGTCTTCTTCGGAATGGAAACTCTCTGTAAAGTCCAGACGGCCTGGTCAGAGCGCCTCTTTAGTCCAGTGCGATGTGCAAGCGGCGTACCAAGGTCTTCCTCGCGATCCAGACCATGTTCCCCAGCATTCTCGCCTTCCCTGGGCGGAGAATCACCTCCGCCAAACTCTTCCTGGTAGTACACATCTTGCGCAACGACCTCGACTGCTCCGGTCTGCGGTCCGGCTTCAGCCTCGCGCGGAGGAGGCGGCGACTCGAGTCGCGGTCGTTTGGCAGGACGTGCGTCCGCAACCTCGACACGCCGGAGTTGGTCGACATGCAGTATACCGAAAGCTCGAGCCTCGATAGGATTCGTTGGCGTGTAGTCGGGATTCCGAGCTCGGCGTTGTGACAACGAGGTTGCGTCCGATTTGATGTGCCGACGAGCTGTTGGGACCGCGACAGGTCGTCCGTCGGTACTGGCGAGGCCGCAGCCGTAGGCACTGCAGACACAGTAGACTTGAAGACTTGACATTGGAGCGATCCAGACCCGGCTGGCTGTCGTGCTTGATTGAGCGTGCGAGTGCGAGCGCGAGCGCGAGCAAGGCGAGCGGACCCCAGCGAGACGCAGCCACTGTCGTCAGGCCGGGGTCGGACGAGGGTCAAGTCGGACTTCCTGAGAGGAAGGTGCTTGTACAAACGGATCGCCAGCGCGAGCGTAGCGTCCGAGCCGGTCAAAGCGCGGGAGGAAGAAACGGGAGAGCCCGGCCCAAGTTCGATTGCTCTCCTCGCCGCAGCTGTTGCTCTTGCCGCTCACGCTCGAGGCGTGTTTACGGTCTCAAGACGGCGCGATGGAAGCTGAGATTCATCCCGATCTCTTGCTAGAGCCTCCGAAGGACTACCGCCTCTACAAGCAACGCCCACTGCGCGAGTGGATCCAGCTTTTGCCCGAAGAACTCATCTCGGCGCACCCCGCCTTTGTGGCCTTGCTTACCGAGAACCGCCACCTCAATGCCGATCTGCGCAGAGCCCAGGCTGCTTCTGCCTCTCCCGCGATGCCGGCGGCGCAGTCTCTGCCCGAGCAAGCCAAGCCCGCCTCGTACTCTTCAGCCGAAAAAAGCTCCGCCCAGCTCAAACTCACTCACAAGATCTTCACAGAGCCTTACACGCCCTTCCCCGCTCCGGCAAAGCCGACCAACTGGCCCAAAGATGCCGTTTGGAATTACAGCGAATGGCGGGAGAAGCTCGAAGGCCAAAAAGCCAAAGGGAAACAGCCTGAAGGAGCAGCATCCGCGGGATCGGCGACTCGACCCTCAAATGACGTGCTCTACAGGTCAGTCCGCGATGGCCATCGTGCCGACAAGGAGGAAGAGCGTGCCTGTGAAGTTGTCGTCACCGCTCTCGCCCGCGCGATCTCAGCCAACGTGACGAACGAGACACCGGACAGCCAGCTCCGAACGACGTACTGGCAGACCGCGTCTGACAAGATCCTCGAGCGTGCGATCGCTTTTCTCGCCACGGAGTCGGACGAGAACCCGGTCGCCTTCGAGTTTTTTGCTTCTCCGCCCGGTCGCATCGGCAAATGTGATGTTTCCTCTTGGCGTGCATACTACGGTCTACAGCGCGCGTTGCAGAGCGTCAGAAGCTTGACGGAACACGTGAAGAAAGGCACAAAGCGCGACGCCCCAAAGGAGAACGAATCGGCGGAAAAAGAGCCCGCTCCGAAACATCGCCGAACCGACTCTCCGGCTGCTCCTGGTTTGGTCACCCCGCAAGCCACCGTCGGTACCGATAGCAGCAGTGGAAACCTTGCCACCACAAGCGGCGGATCCAACTCGTCGGGCGGAGGCGCAGTGAGTCCTCCAGCCGATCCCTCCACCCAGGATGCCCCGCGTACTCCAGCTGACGTCTGCTCACGGATCCGCAGGATGTTCAACTTGACGACGATTTGTTCGGCTTTGGCGAGGTACGTCCTGTTTGGCTTGACCAGAACGGTCGCAGCGACGAGGGAAAGCTGACCACCAGGAGCTCCCGGTGCAGTTCTCCGGCTTTGGAGGCTTCGACGGCCTCACCGCCGACGAAAGCTCGACCACCGACATCTCCGGAACGAGCACCTCTGCCGTTGTGCCCAAGAAGACTCCGAAGTCAGACGCAGTTGCGCAGCTCGCGCCCAAAGCCACTTGTGCGTGCATTCTCCTTCTCGGTTTCTGCAAGAGACCACTACAGCAGCTCACACCACTTCTCCCTCTTTTTCACAGGGTCCCAAGTCTTTGGTGAGCGACTTGCAGACCTGGGCGGAATCGAGGGTTCTGGTGTACTGACTGAATCCTTGTCCACTTGACAGCCACGTTCCTCGGCGACGCGCACCTCGCCACAGACAAGACTCGCCCGCTCCTGCAGAGCATCAACGCCATAGTTGTTGCTGCCGGAACTCACGAGGACTGGGCCACTCGAAGTGCGCCGGTCGTGTCTGCCACGATCACGTCAATCGAGCAGGCTGCACTCGCTCGCCCCGCCGGTTTGTCCGATGACGAGCGACTCGGCCAGTACTTCGGTAACAACAAGACTTTTGGTGATGCGCACGACTTGACCCAGTCGTGGGACGGCGTCGCAAAGGGTCAGGCAGTCGGACCACTCCTTGTGGCGTTCGGGCTCCTGATCGCGTCGGAGCGACGCTGGAGGAAAGGAGGCCGCGCAGAGATGATTGAGGACGAGCTTTTCCCGACTCTGCTCGAGCGCTTGATCCAGCTCAAGCCCAACACCGCCGCGACCACCAACAAGAAGGCGGCATCCGCAAAGGGCGGTGCGAGTCGTGCATCGAATGTGCGCAGCATGCTTTCATCGAACTTGCAAAATTGTACTGACTTTTTCTGCATGTATCCCCTCCAACAGACCGAAAAAGGTAAGCCTAGGTTACGCACAGCCTGCGGAATCCCCTTTGCTGACGCGCCTTCGTCGGTTCGCAGTCGTCGCTCTCGAGATTGACGACTTTGGGCCGCAAAAGCTCGACACAACGACAGCTCTTCTGGAGCATGCTTCAACGACGCTCGCAAACGTCAAAGCGCTCGCGGTGCGGCTGGATATTGTGCCGGCATGCTTGCAAACGAAGAAACAAACGTGGAAGACGTCGGTGAAGAAGGACGAGCTGGTCCGCGAAGTGGTAAGTCTGACTTGCATGTTCCTCACGCTTGTACTAGTGACGCTTGCTGATGAGTGGCGCCCTTTGCTTGCAGCTCAAATCCGGAACAGATCGTTTCCAAGAGGCCGAGGCGGCGAAAGCTTGATCGACGAACGACGCAATACCGTGCTTGACGCTTGACGCTTGACGCTTGACGCTTGATCGTGTTTGTGCCTGACTGTGTAAAGTACATTGCAATGCTTCTCTCGCTGTTGTGCTACAGGTGACAGATCTGCCTCTGTATCGGAAGAGCGAAGGTTGCCTCTGTGAAAAAGGCGGCTGTTTCCACAGAGTTGATCCGGTGGCGGAAACTCGCGGCTTTCTCGTCGAACAGCTTGCGAGCAACTGGCAGGCTTGGCAGGAGGGCCGCAATGCTGCCGGGCGAAGCGATCTCGCGACAAAGGGACGGGGAGAACTTGTGGGAAAAGGTGACCATATTGGCTGCGACACCGGCGCAAGCTGCGCGCATCCGGGCGCAAGAGACTCGCAAAAGGCTCGCAGACTGGCCGCAGATCTCTCGCAGATCGCTCGCAACCGGGCGCAAACGGGGAAGAGTCCCACAGGAATTGGCCACGCAACCCGATCGCATAGTGCTCGCAAGTTGTTTGCATCGCTCAAGGATGCGGAAGAAAGCTTGTCTCGCATGCTGCTCGCATCAGGGCACAAATCGCGCAACCTGCTCGCATCCAGGCGCATCCAGGCGCATCCGAGCGCATCCGAGGCGCAACTGAAATCGACGTGTCCCACTGAGCGTCACACCCAAATCGGCCAAAAAGCGCCTCGAAGCCGAGACAGGAAGGTTCTTCTCCTTCTGCCGACCGTTCACCCCGCTTACACAGTCTATTTGCGCACAGTCCCGGGACCGAGCTTCCGGTCGAGCTTGACGCGCACAGAAACATGCTACACCCCGCGTCTTTGCGGGCGCGTACTGCGGCGCGCCGGTTCGAGCATTCGCCAATTCCCGATCGCTTTCCTCTGCGGGCATGAGCTTGTCCCCGCCAGCTGCCACTTCGAGCAGCCGCTCCTTTGCTTCCCACATCACTCGTTAATCTGCTCCCGCGAGGCCTGCAGCGAGCGCGCTAAGGTGCCGCGACGGAGGAGACGGTTGCGCTCATCTCCCTAAGCTGCCGCAGCTGCTGGCGGTTGTCCTCACCCGCGTAGGATACCTATACAGGCTCGCCGATATTCAAGAATGCACATCCGCCCATTCTTCGCAGCTGCCACGGTCGCCAGTCTGTCTATAGCGGCTTACGGCGCTCCCGTTAGCTCGGGACTTTTGTCCGACTCCGTCGTCCGGCTCATCGAACAGCGGTTGGATCAATCAGCGACAGACACGTACGTGTGCGGAGACTCCCTTCTCACACACACTCTGACTAAACACTCTTGGAGACGCCCGCAGATGGACAGCAGGGACAGCCATGGAAGCGCTTCTCGAACTCGAATACCCTTCCTGCTCAGTCTTCTCGTCATCTTTATACCCTCCGCCTTCCGATGACACCCCAAGCAAGGTCCAGTCTCTGGTGGAGACCTGGGCGAGCGAGAGGCCGAGCGGTACCTCGCAGCTCGCGTACGTGAACGGCGGCGCCGCGGGCGATCCCCCAGCTCTCGGAATCGGCTGGCTCGTCGCGGCCGCGTTTGCCGATCCAACGACCAATGCAACGTACATGTCGCAGGCGAAACAACAAGTCGAGTACTTGCTCGAGTCTGTCCCGCGATCTGCCGACGGTGCCATCTCTCACCGACCTCCTGACGAGCCGGTCTCGCTCTGGGCTGACTTTGTCTCGATGGTGGGTGCTTTCCAAGTTTTAGTGAGGTGTTGATCCGACCAGTTGATTCTCTTTTTCCGCACCGCACAGGTTCCGCCGTTCCTCGCATACTTCGGCGTCGCCACGTCTGACCAGTCGTACCTCTCCGAGGCGTACAACCAGATCAAGCTCTACCGGAATCACCTCAAATCCGACTCGGGCGCCTGGAAGCATATCGTGCTCGGAGACGGACAAGACCCGGGGCTGTGGAACACCGGCAACGGCTGGGCGGCGTACGGCAGCCTGCGCGTTTTGGCCACGATGCAGAACTCGGAATGGGCGGGCGAGTTTACGAGCGAGATGAACGACCTCACGGCGTGGGTGCAAGAGATCCTTGGCGCCGCTTTCCAAAAGATTAAGGTAAGTGCGCGGGATTCGAGGCGGAGAGGCCTGCAAGCGGCGTCACCTGCTGCTCGCCGCGATGTGCACCGAAACTGACCCAACAGAAACCTCGCTGCCAACAGAGCGACGGACTCTTGCCAAACTACTACGACTCGGCGTCCGGCTCCTCCTTCTCTGACGCGTCCGGATCCGCTCTCCTCGCCGCCTCGGCCTATCGTCTCGCTCAACTCACCGGCGACACCTCGTTCGTCTCAAAAGCCGACACAGTCCGCACTGCCGTGTTTGCCGCCGTGGACCGTTCGACGGGATGGTTGGCGCCGGTCGTGAACCCGCTTTCGTTCAAGGCGCAGGCGAACCAGTCGCCCGAGGGAGAGGCGTTTGTGCTCCTCCTCCAGGCTGCATATCGCGATTACGCTGCTGGCGCTTCGGCGCGGCGACCATAGACGAGATTGCTTTTATATATACCTACTAGAACTATCCCCCTGACTTATACTTAGATTCCCCTCCCTTTAATCTGCGTTGTGCCACATATTTCCGGAGTTTGTGCGCGGTCCGCGGACTCTGACTTGGTCCGCGTTCGTCTTTCGAGAGACAGCGGGCGACGTCTCCACGCACGCTATACCGATAGCCCGAAGCGCGAGCCCACACCATTCAAGGGGGCTATATCTCGCTCTCCAGCTCTGCTGCTTGTCTCTCGCTGCCGCCGAATCGCCAACGCCGAGAGCGCACAGTTTCCCGTCCATCAACCAACTCGGACGCGTTTCGACCCACACCTCTCTGTAGACCCTAAAGGGCACGCTGCGAGAAGATGGAAGGTCTCTGGAACAAGCTGAGCGGCTCCGAGTCGGCCGCCATCGTCGACAACATGACGACCGGGGTGCGTAGCCTTGCCTCAATTCCTCTTCAGCCCGAGCCTCTTGCTCTTGGGCATGCTAATCCGCCGCCCCTCCTTTCTTTCGAACACAGGACGACTCGGCTTTCAAGTTCTTGGATCTGACGCGCACGCAACGGCTGTATGGCTTCGGGATATGGTGAGTCGGGCTTCTACTGCTGGCGGCGGTCGGCATGCACGGGGGACGGTTGTACTCAAGCGTTCTACTGAATCCCTCCATCCTCCGACGGCACCTTTTTCCAACAGCCTCGTCTGCGGCTTTGCGCTCTCCCTCATCGGCGCCATCTGCTTCGTCCTCGGGCAGATCACCCTCTTTGCGACCCTGTACACGCTCGGAGTCGTGTGCTCGCTCGTCGGAACCGGGTTCTTGCTCGGCTTCTGGAAGCAGTGCAAGATGATGATGGATCCGGTGCGGATATACGCGGCGGGTGAGCTCCTCTCCTCCCTGATTTTTTTGGAGAAGGGAGGCGGGAAATTTCGCGACGCGAGAATGCGCCCGTGCGGAGGTCCGACCTCCATCGCGGCTGCCACGCTCAAGAGTGACTTCAAGTGACCTGACTGCTTCTCGTCATGACGGTGCAGGAATCTTCCTACTCTGTATCGCGCTCACCTTTGTCTTTGCGTTCGCTATCGAGATCGAGTACGTTTGTGTTTCCTCCTCTGCCTCTGCTTGCACGGGAAGGGAGTCGGGGACAGACTACCGGGTACTGACGCAGTTGTCCGCAGTGTGCTCGTGATCATATTCGCTGTGGCGACCTACCTATCCTACGCCTGTGAGTCGCCGACCTCTTTGGCTCTGTGCGAAGAGGCTCCGGACCGTGGCCCTTCGGAGCTCGCGCGATGTCTCTGCAGTCGCGGTCATACTCACTCGGAACAAGCTCCTGCCAGGGTATTCTTTATCGTACATTCCGTATGCGCGGGCGCTGGCGCGGAAACTGTGGCCGTGGTAGTTGCAGCGCGCACACGCTATCTGGAGTCTTCTTTCTTGAGGGACAATTTCTGGGGGGACCTTTACGGGCATGTGTATGGCATGCAATGCATGGCACTTGGCTCGAACTCTAGCTGGGATCAGTTTGGGAAGATGGAAAGAGGGTTCGCTCCGATTGGCCGCGTTGAACTCGTCGCCTCTGGCTCGCCGCCTCGCCCTCGCGACCGACTCGTCTCTGCCCCCGCGCACGCACGCACGCACGCACGCACGCACCAGTGAAGGATGTCGCTCACTCGCCGCGCCGTCAACCTCGCGCCGACCGTGTCGCAGCTCGCGACCGGAGTGCCGGCCGCTCGCGCGCTCAACCTCGCCGCCCCGGGTAAGCCCGCCGAGCATGGTCACGGACACGGCCTGGCCGCTGGACGGGGTGACAAGGCCCCGCGCTGGGCTGCCAGTCACTCGGTCGGCCTCGCCGGCGTCACCGTCAACTCAAAGGTCAACGGTGAGGCCGCCCTCCGCTCGCCCGCCAAGTCGTTTCCCCTCGGCGACTTTCGCCATCTCGGGCCATCCCGCCGCGCGCCGTGCAGATCGGTGGAGTCCATTGTACTCGCTGTACAATGAGCAGTCGGTACCCCCGGGGTCGCGCGTCCCCTGGCCACCCTTCTCCGGAGGAATCGGCCTCGGCGCGATTGGCGGTCATGGCCGCCGCTCGTTCATTCGAGAGAACCGTGTCGCCGACGGGGCAGAGCATCGAAACGTTTGGCTTACTGTGAGATCAAGAGCGCTGACTCCTCGCGATTGTGTGCGCAGCTTCGACCTTTGGATCCTACCAGTCGCGGTACCTCTCGACCTCGAGCAAGAACCTCGACGCCGCGACCGAGGTCCCCGACTTTTCCAAGTACACCAAGGCGACCTCGCAGGACAAGGGCCGCGCGTTCAGTTACTTCATGGTCGGATCGATGGGCCTCGTCACCGCCGCCGGTGCCAAGTCGACCGTCTCCGACTTTCTCACCAACATGAGCGCCTCGTCTGACGTCCTCGCCCTTGCCAAGGTCGAGGTCGACCTCTCGACCATCCCCGAAGGCAAGAACGTCATCATCAAGGTCCGTTCTTCCTTGTGGCGGTTCGTCTCTTCTTCGCGTGGGAGTATTGACACGTCCCTTCCGATCCGCAGTGGCGTGGAAAGCCCGTCTTTATCCGTCACCGTACCGCTGGCGAGATCGAGGAGGCCAACCAGGTCGACGTCTCGTCGCTGCGTGACCCGCAGAAGGACTCGGACCGCGTCAAGAAGCCCGAGTGGCTCGTCATGCTCGGTGCGCAGTCTTGCCATTTCAACTGGGTCCCTCTGTGCTTTCTGCTGACCAGAACTTTGTCGCCACAGGTGTCTGCACTCACCTCGGATGTGTGCGTCGACTTTCGCTTTCCGACTTGCTCGCCCCGCCGCATGCGCTCATCTCTCGTTCCCACAGGTCCCGATCGGAGAGGCTGGTGACTACGGTGGATGGTACTGCCCGTGCCACGGATCTCATTATGACATTTCTGGAAGGGCGCGCCGTGGTCCCGCCCCGCTCAACCTCGAGGTACGTTCAGATCAATCTCCTTTTCGAGAGCCGAGGCGGAAGCTCACATGACGCTGAGCTCGCAGGTACCCGAGTACTCCTTCGACGACGCCGACGAGTCGAAGCTCATCATCGGTTAAAGCAAGCCGCGCAGCAGGAAGGAGGAGCAGCAGCGGCGATGGTCAAGACCGAGGCGGTCGTGTTTGTAGACGAGGAGGAAGTAATGTTCCCCGGTTTCAGTTCCGACATCCTAGGTCTGCATACGAAGGGAGAGAAGTGTCTTGTCAGCTACGTATAGACCGCCCGAGATTACGTGTCTGGCAGCCGCGGGAGAGGAGACGCGCCCTTTCGATCGCAAATTTTGGTCGGAGATCGGCTTCCGAGCGGCGAGGCTCGTCTCGTCTCGTCTCGCTCGAGGCTCCTCATTACCTCTTTCGACTCGGTAGACTCATAGAGGCGCAGATCGCTTTCGACACGTGCACCTAGCGTCCGGAGCGCAGTCACCTCGCCAACACTCGTTGTGCATCTTCATCGCCCCCCTTCAGCAGTCCCCGTCCGGAGGAACATCTCCAAACACCGCATCCAGATCCGGAGCAGCGCAGAGACAATGCCGCTCAGCCAACGCAAAGTGGGCGTGCTCTTCACCAAAGCCGAGACGACCGAAGAGACGGAAGAGATTGTCCTCGCGTACTGCTTCTCGTGAGCCTCCCCCACCTTGGAGCTTATTTCCGTCGCTTCGATTGCAGCACTGATGATTCTGGCCGTACGCGTACAGGAAATGGCAGTCTGGAGGCGCTCAAAGCCAGGTCCTGCGCAAACTGCACCTCTTGACTCTGTTCTTACGGGGCATGTCAGTCTCGCTCCCCCTCTAATCTACAAGCACGCGCATAGACAGCTTCTGACGGCCTTCTCCGAATATGCAGTGACCTCGGTCCCAAAGTCCGACAACACTACCAGGCGTTCGCGATCGCCGCGACGCTGACCAAGTCGCACCAAGGTCCGGTCATCCTCGTCCCGTCAACGCCACTCGGTCTCGAAGCCTGGAACGCGGCACGCCGACCGTCCAAGAGCGTCTTGAAGCGCGTGTTGACCAGCAGGCCGAACCACCGCATCGAAGTCGCCTCGCTCAACGGATCGTCGGCAGCGTCTTCCGTCGTCAATTTGAACGAGACGGGGGTCGACCAAGCCGGCGACCGCGAGCGTACTTCTCCGCCGCCGCCCGCGCGACCGCCGATCGGAGGAGGGCTTGGCAGCTTTTTGACGGGAAGAAGGAGCAGGAGCAACACCGTTACGGCCATTGTAGTCACTCCCGGCGCTCAAGCCGACGCCGAACGACTTCAGGCCGGTGCCGGCGACGGACTCGGCCGCGGATTGCTTTCGTGAGTTTGCACATACTCCTTTGGTGCCACGCTTCAGAGAGAAAACTCATCGTTTTTGGGGGACGGCGAACAGCGCCCCGCCCAACTATGACGGCAATCTCGCCCGCTACCTCGAAGCGGACGACGAGAATCCCTACTCGAACCCGCGGAGCTACGATCCCGAAGTCGACCTCCTGCCGGACTACAACTGACCACGCCGCCTACCTTCTCCTTTCCCGAGGAGGTCCGAGGCACCTGCTTCCCTTCCGCTTTTCTGTCTGCCCGCCATCGTTCTCTCCCTGCAGCCTGCTGTCGTTTTCATCATACCCTCGCCCGCTCTTGTCACCTACTCCGGGGCTTATGTACTGGTTCTTTATAGCATGTTGTATCCCATCCCTTCAAACCTCGTACACCTGCTCGAAATCTCCGATCTTGCTCCCGTCACCGCGTTTCCCCTACGACGACTTGTCATGCCCCGTCTCCTAAGTCGCCATCAGTATGTAGCTTTCTCTCCCGCAGTGCACCGTATACGCTTGCGTCTCTCACCGCGGAACAGAGTTCTCATGAGAAGCTGGCCAAGAAAACTTTTAGTAGATTTGCGCAGAGTCTAGGGTTACATCGAGGCGGAACTTGGTAGGAGAGATGGGGAGAAAGGGAAGCATATGCGGGCTGTCGAGGAACCGAAGCACAAAGCAAGGGTCGTTGAGATTGGGGAATTGGTGAGAGCGGGAGGAAGGTATATCGTCGAGCCGGAGGGTTTACTGCTGCTGCTGCTGCGGCGTGTACTGCTGTTGCTGACCCTGGCGCTGACCATACTAAAGGATGCAAACGGAGCTCGTCAGCGCGATGGGACGGAAGAAACGAAGAAGAGAGTCCGGACTCACCCCACCACCGCCACCACGGCGTCCGCGTCCTCCACCACCGCCCTGTCGGCCCTGGCCCTGACCCTGAGCACCACCGGCACCGGCACCGCCGCCCGGCCCGCGCCTGAAGCCTCTCGGACCATTCCCGAGCCCAGCGCCCGTCTCTCCGAACGCCTCCATATTCTTCTCGCGCTCCTTTGCGCGATCGAACCGACCGTATCCACCACCACCACCGCCGGTACGTCCTCCTCCTTGGTGTTGCTGCTGACCCTGACCCTGACCTTGGTCCCGACGAGGTTGCGGGTTGGCAGCCGCCTCGGCGCGACTCTTGACGTCGGACGAGATCGAATCAAAGAAGGACGACTTTGGGTTGTAGTACTCTTCGGGAGCCGGGGGAGGGACCACGAAGTCGTCGTCGGCGCCACCGCCACCGCCATTCGCGGCCGCTGCGGGTGCAGGAGCGGCAGCAGTAGCATCTGCGGGGCGCTGGAACGCCGCGTTCGCCTTTTCGAAATCAAAGTCGGCTTGCGGGACGTTTGCGCGCGCAGCCTGAGCGTTCTGACCGAACGGTTGAAGGTTGCGGCCTTGTCCTCCACCACGACCACCGGCGGCGTGCTGAGGCTGTTGCTGCTGGCCAGCGCGACCGCCGCGAGGTCCCGAAAAGACCGAAGCGCCGACGCCGTCCTCGGTGCGACGCCCGGACGACTGCTGCTGCTGCTGCTGTTGACCAATGTTGGCGCGCGACATATCCTTGGCGAGCTGCTCGACATCGGCAGGCTGCTTCTTGGGCGAAGAAGGAGCGGCACTGGCGGCGGCGGCGGTCCCGTTCGTCTCTGGACGAGTCTCTTGCGGCGTGACGGGAGCGACTGGTGCCATCGGGGCTCCCGGCGAGGCGAGAGTGGAAGGCTGCTCCGGGGCAGAAGGGCTCAGACTACCTTGCTGCTGTTTGGGGGGCGGCAACGACGGAGGAGGCGGGAACGGTCCCGGTTGGAAGTGACCCGGGAAGCCCGCCGGCGGTGGCAGGCCAAACTGGCCCGGAGGACCACCACCAAACGCATGCGGAGGCGGGAGCGGGCCACCGAACTGATGACCGGGCGGCGGGCCGGGGAACGGACCACTCGGCGGGAACGGAGGAGGGTAAGGCGGCGCTTGCTGGAAGGGCGAGTGCGGGCCGGCTGCAAAGTGCGGAGGAGCACCAGGCGCAGGAGGCTGCTGCTGGACGAAGGGTGACTGCGGCTGCTGCGGCTTGGCCGGCGAGGAGGGAGCGGCAGGCTGAGCAGGCGAAGCTGCTGCGGCCGGGGCGGCGGTCGCGGCAGGAGCGGCAGTCTGCTGGCAGCAGCAATGAATCAGTCTATTGTTCTCTCGACAGCGTTATCTCGGGTAGTCTGCGCACGCCTACGATTGCCGGGTCGCTCGGAGCGGCCGATTTCGCGGCCTCTTCTTCGGCGGGACCTTCAATCTGGAGATCCTTGACGTCGGAAGCGCGGAAGACGATAAAGCTGCGGTGGTATCTCCAAGCGTGTCAGTGACTCGGAGTGTGGGGACGGTATGCGTGAGAGACTTGCTCGTAGACGTTGTCGTTGGCGGGCACTTCTTCGGCAGGGTTGCCCTTGCGGCCTTCGGTTCCGAGCGAGCGGACTGCGGGGTGCGCGTATCGCGGGTCAGGGTCAGTCGACTCCGCGCCCTTAATCACGGAACAGGGCAGGACGCAGCGGAGAGCCGTGAGCTGTACGGGAGCGAGAGCGCAGAGAAGCGACTGACCTTTTTCGAGCGAGATGGTCGCCGCCTGCGGGTCGATCGAGTGCAAGACACCCTGGTAGCGAATCTGTGCGCGGAGCAGCTCCACTGTCAGCTGCCCCGAAGAGTCTTCGGGGCGTCGAGAGGGCTGGGACAGCGAGAGGACCACGCACGTCGCTCTTGGAGACGAGGCTGATCACGCTGCCGATGAACTGCTGCGCCATGATTGCCCTTTTCGCAACTCACTGCGTACGGATACGCGAGAGGAGGCGCGACGAGGACGACAAGAGCTGAGCGAGAGAGAGAGAGCGGGGCATCGCGTCGTCTCCTCGCATTTTCTCTCTTCGCCATGCTCTAGACCGTTCCTGGGAAAAGCTCAAACAAGTGATTACATGATATGAGACCAGAGTGGGGAGAGGCGGATAAAAGGGCTAGGCGAAAAAACAAAAAAGGATCGAGAACGAAAACAAGCTGAGATGGCCTGAACCGAGCGAAAGACTCGCCCAGCTCACTCCGACTCGTCCTCGTCGTCGTCCTCGTCCGACGACGCCTCGTCGAGCCACTGCAAGATCGGGTCCGCCGCCTTGCGCACCTTCTTGCTCAAGTCCTTGCTCACGTACTTCTTCGAGACGTGCGTCGCAAAGTGCCGGATCGCGTCCTCGTCGAGCACGTCGGCCTGGTACAGGATCATGAGCACCTTGGGCACAGACTTGAGCGTGTCCGGGTACGCCTCGACGAGCTTTTCGATCCCGCCGCCGAGCGCCTTTGCCGTCTTTTCCGACGTGTTGAGCTGCGCAAAATTGGGGGGAAACGTCAGTAGGCGTTCACGCGATACTGGCGGAGAACGCGGCGAGTCATGCGACAGCAGCGCAATGTTCTCGGGGCGGCGACCACACAGCAACACGGAAACGCTCGCTCACCTTGGCGAGGACCGGCAGGTACTTGGGCAACTCGGCCGTGACCTTGTCGTCAAACAGCGCCGGGAACAAGACCGGCAACAGGCGGTGCGGCTTCTTGGTGACCCCACGCGCGTCGGCCTCCTTGTACAGCTCGGCGGCCGACAAGTCGCCGCCAGCCTGTTCCTTCTGCTCCGTCACCCACGCCGCAAACTCGCCGTACGGGCCCGTCGACGCCTCGTCGTCGTCGTCGTCCAGACCACCGGCGAGGAGGGACGAGTCGGCCGAGACTCCGAGGGCGGCCATGCGCTTCGCGACCGCTTCCGGGCTCGTGTCCTCGTCGGCCCAGTCGTCCTCCTTCTCGCGCTCGGCAATCAACCGCGCCGCTTCCTCCTCGGTCATGACTTTTTCGGCGCCTTCGCGAATCTTGCGCGTCAACTCGTCGTCGTCGTCGTCCTCGTCCTCGACGCCGTCGACCTGACCAGGCTGACCGGCGATCGAGTCGGCACCGGCCGCTCCCCGCTTGCCCTTCTTGCCCGCCTTTTTCGGCGGGTTCTTGCTGATGAAGGTCGTCAACTTGTGGCGCATGTCAATGTCGCCGTGGTACCCGCACGCCTTGCAGTCGGACGTGATGTAGCCGTCGCGCGAGACGATCAACTCGGTCTCGGGGTTCTTGCACGACTGGCACAGGACAAAGCGGTCGATGAACCCGTCGAGGAGTTCGCGCATCCGGTTCTGGTCGTGCGCGCCGTTGACAATGTACCGTTCCGTCGTGTCGTTGAAGGTGGCCTGCGCGCCGAGTTCGCAACCAAAGTACTTGGTCGGGTCTGCCATTGGTTCGCCCCGTCAGCTTTTCCTGGGGGCGGCGGCTCGCGCGATGCTCGAATGCGTGACTCACAGGAAGCGGGGCGGTTCAGGGCACGGGCGACGTCGGCCATGTTGGGGAAGACTGCGGCACAAACCGGGGTCAGATGCCAGCGACCCGCGTGCCTTGCCTTGATGACTCACCCGTCTTGATACCGTTTCCCTTGCCTTCAATCTTGGTGAGCAAGACCGGCATCCTATGGCACCCCACCAAGCCCATGGTCAGCAGTAGCGCACCAAGCCGAGAGGCCGCGTGCGCGCGCATGACTCACTTGTAGCGGTAGAAGCTGTCGCGGACATCGCGGCGAATGTTGACAGTAGCAGCCATGGTGAAAGTGTTTGCGTGGTTGTTTACGAAAAGCCGGCGAGTCGGAACAAGTTATGAGAATCGAGAATCGAGTCGGGTCTATTGCCACCACAAAGAAACATGAACTGGGCCGGCTGTGCGCGTTGGCGTACGCTCGAGGGTCAGCTCGATAGCTCGTTCTCGAGGCTCCTGCACCCTCTCGTGGCGCTGCTGACTGACCGGTGGACAAGACTTGGAGATGTCGGGAGGCACGGCGAGACGAGACAGCGCGGGCTCGAGTGAAGGCGCGATCGTGGGCGGAGGGGGCCGGAGCAGAGGCTGCTTGTATGAGCGGAGGCGGTCCCGTGTACGCGTCAGGAGCACTGAGAAGCGTAGTCAAGTGTGCTGTCCAAGAGTGAGCCGGAGCAAGACCCAGGGCAACAAAGCTTGATTACAAAGGGCATTTCTATTCATCTCATCATTACAGACCTCTCTCTGTTCTGAACAACCTTCTATTCGACTCATTGTTACAGGCCTCTATTCTACCTTCTTGAGGACTCGTTCACCTTGGTCCGCGCGTTATACTTGCGCGCATAGTGGAGAGCGACACCTCCGGTCGCACTCAGGGCCGACATCGCTCCGACAAAGATGATCACCTTCCGGAACCCGAACCGGCCCCAAGCAGCACTGTTGCGCAAAGCAAGCCGCGGTAATGAAGTCAGTCAGTATGCGCAATCGACGGGAAGAGGGGGAAAATACTGAAGAGAAGGCCTCACTGCTCCTGCGCTGCGTGCGTCTCGAACAAGGTCGTACTGATGTAGGGGCCGACAATCGACGCAATGCCACGCACGATGCCAAATGTGCAGAACACCAGAGTGGCGAGATGCGGGTTTGCACCGACCGCGTCGGTGGCCGCGGGTCCCCAGGTGCTGTCGGCAGGAAAGAGCTGTTAGACCAATTGTACCGGAGGGATGCGAGCAGAGAGAAAGAGGCCACTGACGAGCAAATCTGAGTTGCAAAACCGAACAGGACGGCAAACGCAAAGACGGCCCCGAGGCTGTTGGCAAATCCCCACGCCGTCAGCGCGAGGAGACTCCCCGCCAGCCCGCTCGCCATGACGGTGATCGGGGTCGACAAGTCGGCCGCGTAGCCAATGACGGCCGAACCACACGAGGCGGCGAGGTTGAACACGGCGACGACGATGTTGGCCGATACGGGCGAGGCGAGCGTCGAGGTGAAGGTCGGGAGATACAAGGAGCAAGGGAAGTAGGCGAGAGAGCTTGTGAACGAGGTCAAGGTCTACCAGGGTCAGAACATGTGGATGTCAGCGGTGATCCTCGTCGTGGCGCTCAGGGAAGACGCACCATGACGATGACGACCGGATTCTTCAAGAAGCGGAAGTCGTTCTTGATAAAGAACGGGCTCCTCGGTCCTCGCGGCTTCCGCAACGGGACGCGCGGCTTGATGAGGTAGACCGCGACGGCGTAAACTACGAACGTGACCGCGGCCCAGACGCGACACATGTTCGCAAAGCCTAGATTGTCGAGGAGCAGGGAGGAGATGAAGAAGGGGAAAATAAGGCCTCCGACGCCGGTACCTGCATGCATGTTCGGACAGGAGGGACATTGTCAGAGGGTTTAGGAGGCGACTATACGCCACTTTCGAAACTTGCCGCTGAAGATGATCCCTGTCGCGAGGCCCCGTTTGAGATGAAACCAGCCGTTGAGCCAAAGGAGGACCGGCGTGTAGAGGACGGCGCCGGACAGCCCACATAAAATTCCCTGGGTGAGGATCAAATGCCATACTTTCGTGGCCCAACTGGCTGCGAGCATCGCCAGACAATTGACGGCGACGCTGATCCAGAGGGCGGTGCGGACCCAGTCGGGGTAGCGACGAAAGAGACTGATGATGCCGCACTGAGATACGATCAAGGGTAAAAGAGCGTCAGTTTCCGACTCTCGGGCAGCAGGAGAAAAGGTTCATAATGCGAGGTACTGACAGGGGTGATGAACATGACGGCAAGCTGCACGGTGCCGATCGCAGACAATGCAGCGATGGATTCGCTCTGCCATGGGTCGTGCGCTTCGAGGTAGACGAGGATCGAAGGGAACGTGTAGGAGAAACCCCAGATGAACTGCAAACGGAAAAGAGGTCAGTAGACATCGAAAAAAAGAAAGAGGCGAAAAGGGATGCGGCGCACCGTCTCGAGGATGAAGGCGGCAAAGCAGAACGACCAGGCGCCTTTGCCCTTGTCGATTGGTGGGAGCGAACCTCCGTCCACGCCGACCTCGTCGCCCATCGACATCCTCCGCATCTTCTGGCCCGCTTCCTCCGTCTCCAAGTCCGCTTCTGCCTCGTCCTCACTCCGGCTACCGGCGTTCTTCGGCAACGGTTCGGCGGACGGCGGCGTAGAGGGCAAGTCTGGAAGTTGGGCGACGGGAGTGCTGGACCGCGAGAAGGTTTCAAAGTCGGCGAGGGACGCGGTCGACGGAGTCCGGAACGGGTTCTTGTGTTGAGCAGAGTCTTGACGCGAGACGGCCGGTCGCGGCGGGGCTAATTCAATTTCTTCCGCCATGTTGAGTCTCTCGGCGTCGACTCGAGTCGACTTGGTCGCGGAGGTGAGAGGCGGGGTGCGGTGGAAGGAAGAGGAGGAGCCCAAAAATTATCGCCGTCGCCGCCGATCACGCTGGCGGCACGCCGCGAAAGGTCGGCTCTCACTTGCGACACTCCAAGTCCGTCGGCACTGCTGGAACCCATACGCTCAGAATGCATGTATGTGCGTCTTCCAAGGAACTGTGATCCGGGAATCTCTCTGCTGCAATATCCGGCTTGAAAGAAATAGAGGGGTTGCACGTGATCGAGGTCACTTTGAGGCTACAGAGCTTCAAGCAGAAAGTGCGGCAGTAAAGAACGTTATAGCCGTGCTCCTATGGGCAATTTCCGTTCCGAACATCGCCTAGCGGAATCGGCAGTGCCGGCGCAGCGCACTCGAAATGCGTGCTCCGTACGTGCTCTGAGGCAGCTCCGGCATGCACTGGCGAGACTTTGTAAGCATTCAAGCGCGCAGCTCGGATGCCGACGTGCCCGTTCGACTTGTATCATAAAGCCGGACGCGCTGATGCCCTGTAGGGTCTCGTCTCGCAGTGGCGCCCGCGTCGCTGGCTGGCACTCCTTCCTTTGCGGTCGCTGCACTCTGGCCGACCTCGCCTCGCTTCAATCAGAGTCGCACTTGGAGCGCCGCGGCGAGCGAGAAGAGCATGCGTTCTCGCTTTGGCGGGAATACAGCAGATCACGATGCGGCGAACAGCCATCGCAGCGCGAGGGCCGGTGCGAGACAACAGGGTGGTCAGGGTAGGTCCGAGTGAAGGGCGGCGCGATGCATGTCATAGTCGTCGTTGGCTAGCGGTAGCACAGGGTCCCACCTGGCAGTAGGGAAGCAAGCCCTCTCGGAGGAGCAAGACTGGGCCGGCAGAGGAAGCGTCGAAGCAGGCGAACACGGATTCTGCGGAGGGGCGGGTAGCACACGCTGCATAGCTGGCCCAAGACTCTAGCTCGCTATACCCACAGCTGGCCGAGATAGCTCTCTCCCGAGTGAAGTGGACGAGGGAAAGAGCGCGTCGGCGACGCGAGCAACCTTTTCGCTCAACATTTCGACTGCACGACGACGGGCGACTGCACCGAGAATGCCGCGAGAACTGTGTCAGTGCGGAACGCTTCACTGCGAACGAAAGAGCCCGCTGCTGACTCGCTTCCCAACCGTGCGCGCGCAGTGACGGTGTCGGCAGGTCAAGCCGGAAACCAGAGTGAGGCCAACCTGTGAACTCCACCCTTCGACACGGGTAAGCTGACTGAACCGTGTGAAACAGTCAGCGGAGAGTTCTGGGCTCAACTGTGCGCAGAACACGGCATCCGACCAGACGGCGTCGTCGACGACTACCCGTTCGCGTCCTCGTCCTCATCGGCGCCCAGTCTCGGCAGCGGCGCACCGTCTCCGTCCTCGTCGAGCTTTGGCAAACAGCAGCCGGCACCGTACCATGACCGCAAGGACGTCTTTTTCTACCAGGCCGACGACGAGCGCTACATCCCTCGAGCCGTCATGATCGACCTCGAACCGAGGGTAAACAGCCCATCTCTACGAAGGCAACGACACAGTTCGAGAGACTGACGAGGAACGCTGTGTGCAGGTGTTGAACGGGATCCGCAACAGCGCTTACAAGAACTTGTACAACCCCGAGAACTTTTACAGCTCTCCGGACGGTGGCGGAGCAGGCAACAACGTACGCCTTCCGATTCGGTCACGCCCTCCTCAGGAGTCCCAACTGACGCTGAAACTCCGCTATTCCACAGTTTGCCAAAGGGCACGCGTCAGGAGATGCAGTCTGGAACGATATCGCCGAAATGCTCGAGCGCGAAGCAGAAGGAAGCGACAGTCTGGAGGTGAGCAGCCCATGTTCATGCGCGCGCATCCCATAAAGGGAATCTGCTGATAAGGTCGACAACTGATGCGCGACACAGGGCATCATGCTGATGCATTCGATCGCGGGAGGGACCGGCGCCGGCCTCGGTTCCTACGTCCTCGAGCGGTTATCCGACGTCTTTCCGAAAAAGCTCATCCAGACCTACTCGGTCTTCCCGCACATGGAAAACTCGGACGTCGTCGTGCAGCCGTACAACTCGATCTTGACGCTCCAGCGCTTGACCGAACACGCCGACAGCGTCGTCGTGCTCGATAACCGCGCTCTGGCGAGTATCTGCCAAGACCGGCTACACGTTGGCGAACCTAGCTTTGCGCAGACGAACCAACTGGTGAGTCCTCTTCCCGCATGTTGAGATTCGGTCGAGAGCCGAAAATCACTCACTCTCGTTTCGCAAATGCGCGCGCGCAGTGTTCGACTGTCATGGCGGCTTCGACGCAGACGCTCCGTTACCCTGGCTACATGAACAACGACCTCGTCTCGATCATTGCCAGTCTTATTCCAACTCCGAGGTGCCATTTCTTGACGACGAGCTACACGCCTTTCACGAGCGACAAGGTCGAGCAGGTGAGAGCCCCTTTGCATCCGGAGCATCCCTCGCCAACATCAGCGCAACGTGATAGCGGTGACACGGTACTGACTTTGTGAGCGGTACCAGGCACGCGCCGTGCGCAAGACGACCGTGCTCGACGTGATGCGGCGCCTCCTGCAGCCCAAGAACCGGTTGGTGTCGACTTCGTTCGGCAGCGACGCCAAGTCAAACTGCTACATCAGTATCATGAACATCATCCAAGGCGACGAGGTCGACCCTACCGATGTCAGTGGATTCCAATCTCCTGTATCAGACTATCGCGTTCTCCGGCTCGGGCTGATCGCGCTTCCGCATCGATGCTGCAGGTCCATCGCTCGCTCGTTCGCATCCGCGAGCGATCACTCGCTTCTTTCATTCCTTGGGGTCCCGCCTCGATTCAGGTCGCGTTGACGAAACAGTCGCCGTATGTTCGGGCCAAGAGCGCCGCAGAGGGAACTGCACCTCCTCCTCGCGTGAGCGGCTGCATGTTGGCGAACCACACCGGCATCGCGACTGTACGTTTTCTTCTTTCCCCCTCGAGTCTTATCATGTGAGGCTACTAGGCTAAGCAACTTTTTGCGCGCGTATCTAGGTGTTTGCCCAACAGCTGCAGCAGTTTGACAAGGTCCGCGCCCGCAAGGCGTTCGTGACCGAATACCAGCGCGAGCCCATGTTTGAGAAGGGTCTCGAACCGTTCGATGAAGCGAGGGCGGTCGTCAAGGAGCTGATTGACGAGTACCGGGCGGCGGAGAAGCCGGAATATGTCGTGCGTTTGTTGTCGCGCGGACGGCGTCGCGAGGCTTGAGACCAGTTTCGCTGATAAATACCTCAAACTCGACAGGATTATGGTGCGCCTGCGACCAGCGAGGTGCAGGACCTCCGACAGCGACGATAGGCCAGAACTCCGGTGGCGTGTGGTTGATTTCTTTTTCGTTTTCGTATTTCTTCGGGAGTCATACCTCCTCTCTGTATTTCTTACGAACATACTTGACTGCACCGTGTCCATGGACTGCTACGCTGGGGCATGGAATGCGCGTGGCGGGGGTGACAAGCTGGGGAGATTAAATGGCGAATGTGCGCACCTGAACTCGGCCGTGCGGCCGCACAACTCGCCCGACTCCGCAACTGCACTCGGATGCAGCTCGACCTTGAGCTCAATCGAGTTCTCCACTGGTAAGCTCGAGTACGACCGCCTGTCTAGACGACGTTCACGAGAGGGCAGCCCGGGTGTGTGCAATCGCTTATCTCGTGCACCATGAAAAGTTTTCCAGTTCGATCGAGGCACTTTTCGTCCCCCAGATATGCGGGCGTTTAGTTACGGGGAGACTCGCAGCTCACCGGAAGCTGGCTGCTCTGCGCTCGCCTACACTCACAGCGCCGTACTCTGCGCCGTTGCCACGCCGCTCACTCCGCCTGTCAACGCTCTGCAGCACAGAGGCTTCACTCGGCGTTTCTGCCAATCGCGTTCGGTATCGCAGCTCGAAATCTAGACCGAATCGCTGCCTCCGGACCTCTGTCGACAGCGACACCCTAGCGCACCAAGCGAGTCAGTCAACGCGAGGAGGATATACATAGACGGCCTCAAGCCGGCACAGAGAATGGTCAACATAACGTGCGTCCGCCACCTCGCAGTCAACCTCTCCGAGGGTCC
The DNA here is from genome assembly GCA_034406715.1 of Rhodotorula mucilaginosa. NCBI lineage: Eukaryota > Fungi > Basidiomycota > Microbotryomycetes > Sporidiobolales > Sporidiobolaceae > Rhodotorula > Rhodotorula mucilaginosa. Next base: position 307,402 of record CP137879.1, read on the forward strand.
ATCCGCGCTCTCCTATCCCGGCGCCCTCATGCATATCCGCCCGCTCCAACGCTTTGCGATACCCCTGTTCGAGCCATAGCACGCGCTGGAGAATGCATGCTGACCGGATCGAGACGTTCGGCGACCGCAGATATGGCGAGCTTGTCGCCTCGGCGGCACAGATTGACGCCGCGAAGGGCCAAACGTACGCGATCCAACCGAGCGGCACCGACATGATCGTGACAACACCAGCAGGAGAAGTCGCATCGTACAACCCGGGTGATATGTGCGTCGCCCGAGGCGTTTCTTACCTCCCACTCCGAGGGCAATCGGAGTTCGGGTCCTTGTGACTGACATTCTGCCCGCGTACGGATCCAACAGCGCATGGCTCCTGACTTGTACCGCCCTGGTCTGGCTCATGATTCCCGGCGTCGGCTACCTCTACTCGGGTCTCGTCCGGCGAAAAAACGCCCTCACAGTCCTCTTCCTCACGATGCTCGCCATGGCCATGATCTCGTTCCAGTGGTTCATATGGGGCTACTCGCTCGCCTTCTCTCCCACGGGAGGCAAATTCCTCGGCGATATGCACTTTGCGCTGTTCCGGCACGTCCTCGAAACGCCGGTCCCGCAAGCAAACAACAAGGTGCCGCAGGTCGTCTACATGATGTGAGCAGACGCCGAACTCTATTAGGAATCGCGATGCCCCAGCTGATCGGCGTGTGCATCCCTACAGCTACCAGAACATGTTCGCCGCGCTCGTCCCTGCCGGTTAGTCCGCCCAGGTAATCACCAGCTCTCTTCGCGACGAGACTGACGTTTAACCTTTCACGCAGTCTTGATCGGCGCTGCTGCTGAACGAGGTCGCGTACTCCCGGCGTGCATCTTCTTCTTCTGCTGGTCGACTTGCGTGTACTGCCCGGTGGTGCACTGGATTTGGGCGCCCGAAGGATGGGCGTTCCAGTATGGTGAGCTCCATTGCGAAATCCCGACGCGCTCCTCGGCATCATAACTCACCAGCTTGACTTGCAGGTGTGCTCGACTACGCTGGCGGCGGACCGATCGAGATCTGCTCAGGAGTGACCGGCCTCGTCTACTCGATCTTCCTCGGCAAACGTCGCGGCTTCGGCACGCACATTCTCTCGTTCAAGCCGCACAACGTGTCCTACGTCATTCAAGGCACCATCTTCCTCTGGGGTCAGTTCATCTTGTCAGGGTGAAATGAGGATGCCTCAGGACGTGCTGGCTGACCTTTCTTCGTCCCCTCCGCACCGCACGCACTTCCTTTCTCGTTCTCAATCGCTCCACGATCAGTCGGATGGATCGGGTGAGTCGATGCCTGTCTTGTCATGACTCCACAAGATCCTCTGCTGACCGGAGCATCTCCATCAGCTTCAACGGAGGATCGACTTTTGCCGCCAATGTCAAAGCTGCCGTCGCGATCACCAACACCAACCTCGCCGCGAGTTTCGGGGGTCTCTTCTGGATGCTCATGGATTGGCGACTCGAACGCAAGTGGAGCGCGGTCGGTTACTGCACGGGCGCTATTTGCGGTCTCGTCGCCATCACTCCTGCGGCCGGTTTCGTCGGCTACGGGTGAGTTCTTTGAGCTCTCTTCCCGTCTGCCTTCCCCATCACGGCTTTAGGTGGAAAATTGCCTACGTCGAAGCCAGCGAGCGCGAGAACTGACGACTCGGATCGCAGACCGGCCATCTTCATCGGTGCTTTCGCAGCCATCGTTTCCAACTTGCTCACGACTCTGAAGGGTCTCTTCGCTTTCGATGACGCCATGGATATCTACGCATGCCGTTAGTCCACCCCGCTTTCTTGCTTTTCTTTGGTTATACTCGGAGATTGACCGAAACCCGAAACCATTCCGCATTCCGCAGACGGCGTCGCCGGTATCGTCGGCCTCGTGTTCACCGGCGTTTTCGCTCAGGCCGAGATCGCGGCGACCGACGGGTACACCGTCATTCCTGGAGGATGGCTCGACGGCAACTACGTGCAAGTCGGTTGGCAACTTGCTTACATTTGTGCCGTTTGGGGTTGGTGAGTGGTCACCCTTGTCTTCGAGTTTCCCGCCTTTAAATCTCGTACTGACCGATTGTCACCACGCGCAGGACTTTTGTCGTGTCTTACTCCCTCATGTTCCTCATCAACTTGATTCCGGGTTGCAAGTTCCGTGTCGATGAGGAGGGCGAGATTATCGGAGTCGACGAGGTCGAGGTGCGTCTCCTCTCTCACTTTTCCGAGTCTGGCGACCAGGATCTCTGACCTTTCTGATGTGCCACTCAACAGCTCGGCGAATGGGCCTACGACTACAGTAGGTTGTCGTTACTTATGAGGACAGCCTGAAGGAGCTTGTGGCTGACCATCCGAGCTTTCTTTTTCCGCAGTCCAACTCCGCCGAGAAGTCGATTCGACGCACGGTTTCCAACCCCGCGGCGTACCGCCTCATACCCGGCCGCACGACGCCGAGGCAGTCGCGGCGCACCTCCCTTCCGCACATGTCAAGCCGTCGTCGATCAATTCTTCCGAGGTTCGACTGCGGCACGAGCACGAGATTGCGGCGAACGGTGGGCACGAGGTTCACCATGGTGAAGAGTCGCGGTTGAGCGGGCGCGCGGCCGCTAGTGAGGGACCGAGTTCGGCACCGCCCAACAACTCGCGAGAGGCGGCTTCGGCCGTGGGGATGAATCACGGCATCCTGTCGGAGAAGTTGCACGAAAAGGACGCGTCGCATATGGCCTGAATATTGCGCGCCACATATTCGATCGATCGACGAACGCCCGCCCCCTCTCTTCAAAAGTGGCGGAAAAAAAAAGGGCTGCGTGCGACTCTTCTTTGGGGTCCCAGCCCCGCCGATAGTATTCCCGATATATAGACTCTTTGGGTTCTTTCCCTTGCCTTCTCACGTCCTCCTCTCCTCGCCCTTTGTCGTCGGATCATCCCTTTGTGTGACTCTTCCTTGTTTGTACGACCTACTTGCATCGCACGCATTCACATCGGTCCCGTTTTTGCGGCTTCTCCACTCTCTGCAGCTGCACCTAATCAGCTTTTGCGTGCTTCGGTCTGTGTGTACTCATGAATCGGCGCAACGAGCGAGGCGCCCGAATGTCCAGACACTGGGAATCGGAGCTCACGGTGGCAAGGTGGCGGCGGGAGTCGCCGTCACTTGGAAAGGTTGCAGAGAGTCGGATTGCGTATTTCAGGGCTTAGGAATGGCAAGGGGGCTCAGTCACGGAGAGAGGAAAAAGGATATGCAGCTTTGTTCAGGAACGACACGACGAGAAAAAAAGGAGGGGTCAAGATCGCACGAGAGTGGTACGACTCGCATACACTCGCAACGACAGGGCACCCCCTCGATGTCCGCTAGTTCGTACTTTCGTTGATTTTCGTCTCGAGAGACCCTCTTACTTTGCCTTCTTGGGACCTCCGAGCGGTTGACCAATGTTGGCGCCACGGAGCTTGACCTTGAGGATGCGCTCCATCTTGCCGAGGACTGTCGGATCGGGCTTGGCCTTCATGTTTTCGTCTGCGTATTTAGCGTGTGCGTGTGTGTGTGCGTGTGGGTGGGTGGGAGACCGGCGATGTGTGGCGGGCGGGCATCGGGCGGGCGGTCACCGAAGAGGAGAGAGGGGGACGAAAAGGTTAGCTCATTCCGGAGGGCAGTCGCAGGCACGCGCGGTGTGAGTGAACGAGAGCACGCACATTCTTGCACGACGGTCGACTTGACGTTGAGCATCTTTGCGAGGTCGCCCTGCGAGAGGGGCTTCTTCTCTCCGGCCGAGTTGACATAGTCCTGCCTGGCCTTTTGGATGACCTTGCCGAGTTCGAGCGAGACGGTCGGAGGCGGCGCGACTTCGTTCTCGCGGTCGAGTTTGGCAATCTTTGCGTGGTCCGGACCGGTCGAGGCCTTGTTCCCGATGGCTGTCGGCGAGCAAGCGGTGTCAGGCTCGTCCCGTGCACTCTCTCTCTCTCGAGGGGAGTTGTACTGACTCTTCTTGTCTCCCGGTTGCGGGCGGTTGGCGGGAGCGGCACCTCCACCGACCGCGCTGTTGCCGCCGCGAGTCTTGGAGCCGATAACGACCTGCAAGACCGTTCCTGGTTTAGCTCCGTTCTCTTGACAAGGGTCAACGTTCTAACTCACGCGTGCGTCCCAGTCAACGACGGATCCTGCCACTGATGGGTGGCAGGGGAGATCGATGCGACGATGGCGGAGGGAGAGAGAGGAGGAGGGCACGACGGTCAGCGAACTCCCTCGACGCGGGATTCTCTCTCTGGCTTGCTTACTGTTTCTTCTTGTGATGAGTATGTACGAGCCGAGCGCCTGGTGAGTGAGCGAGTCGTGTGAGCGGAAGCAAAGTCGAGTCGACGTCAGCGGCGGCCCCTCGCTGGCTGATTAGTCGAGTCGTATTGCGCATTACAAATAGTCTAGAGACTGGTCGCATCGGAACCTTCTCGACGTTGAACTCGACTCACTCCACAGTGCAACCATGTCGGACGACGAAGCGCAGGCTCAGCAGCAAGCGCAGCAGCTCCGCCAGGAGGGCAACGCGCTCTACAAGGAGCGCAAGTTTGAACAGGCGCGCGAGGCGTTTGAAAAGGCGTGGCAACTCTACCCCAAGGACATTGCCGTCCTCAACAACATCGGAGGTGAGCAGTATAGTCTTGCTACGTGACGCTTACAGACTCTGACCTCCGACTGCCCGCAGCCGTCTACTTTGAAGAGGGAAACTATGACAAGGCGATCGAGACGTGCGAGAAGGCCGTCGAACAAGGTCGCCAACTCCGAGCCGACTACAAACTCGTCGCAAAGTGAGTCTATACGATGTACAGACGTAAGGTACATTGCGGCTGACGGTCACCCCCGCGTAGAGCCCTCGGTCGGATCGGGTCCGCCTACATCCGCAAGGAGGATTACGACAACGGCATCAAGTACTTCAACAAGTCCCTCACCGAACACCGCACTCCCGACATCCTCGCCAAGCTCAAAGACGCAGAACGCCAACAGGCCGAAAAGGCCCGCCTCGCCTACATCGACCCGGCCAAAGCCGAAGCCGCGCGCGAGCAGGGCAACGTCGCGTTCAAGGCGGGCGATTTCGCCAAGAGCGTCGAGCACTACGGAGAGGCGATCAAGCGCAACCCGAGCGACCCGAAGGGGTACTCGAACCGTGCGGCGGCCTTGACCAAACTCATGGCCCTGCCCGAAGCGCTCAAGGATGCCGACAAGGCCATCGAGGTCGACCCGACTTTTGGTGAGTCACCTGGCACCCTCTCCCCCCCTTAGCCGCTACTGTCCGCCGTCCAATGCTTCCACACCTTCCTCCGCTACGCCCCTCTGGGAACAGTTTCCGACGAGCTGGAAGAAACTGACCTTGTCAACGCTTTTCTCCCACAGTCAAGGGCTACATCCGTCGTGCAGGTGTCTTGTACGCCATGAAGGAGTTTGACAAGGCCCTCGCCGCCATTCAACTGGTACGTGCCCATCCAACTCCAGAACGTCCTTGCGATCCAGCGGAACCCACCCAGCCTCTTTCCGGACGTGTTTGTCAATGATGCTGACCTCTCCACCTCCCGTACAGGCTGATGAGAAGGACACCACCGGAGCCAACGCCAAGGAAATCTCGCAACACCTGACCAAGATCGTCTCGGCGTTGGCCGAGTCACGCTCGGGCGAGACGGACGAGCAGACGTACGCGCGCGCGATGCGCGACCCCGAAGTGCAAGCCATCATGGCCGACCCCATCTTCCAATCGATCCTCTCCCAGGCGCAGCAGGACCCGAAGAGCCTGCAGCAGCACATGGCGAGCAACGAAGGGATCCGGAAAAAGGTCGAGGTCCTCGTTCGTGCCGGTATTATCAAGACCGGTTACGGCCCGCGATAATCGGGGAACAACAACTCTTCCCTTTTCTTGTACAGCAGCTTTTTCACATCCTGGACCTCCTTCCCGTCTTCACTCTGCAGCGTTTTGTGCTTGACCCGAAACCGAACCACCCTTTTCCTCTTTCTTTCTTTCCCAGCTTTTCTCGTGTCGTAGGAAAACCGAAATCCGTGCCCCAAACCCTCGCATCTTTGCATTTTTCCTGTTCCCTCTCTCATTGTGGTTCTTTCCGGCAATGTTGGCGTTCAGGGAGCTTGGGAAGCCTCTTCTGACATCTCCGCAGCCAGGTCGGGCTGACGGGTGGTACGTTTGCAGAGCGGATGAGGAACGAGTGCAATGCGAACTAGAATAATGACAACGAACAAGGAGGGGATCACAGCGAGCATTTCTATCAGGGCGGTGTCTGTGGGGGTTGCGCAAAACGAGACAATAGCCCAAAGTGGCGCCAGATGGGGAAGGCGTTCGTACACATAGCGGGGGGATAGAGAGCTGCCGGCGAGACAAAGATGTCTTGACGGCTAGTTGAGTCCTACTAGTCCCGGAGATTCTCGACGAGCACGTCGTCAGCAAGAGGGAGGGTTTCTTGCTACGATATTAGGGACCAACTTCACTCACGTTGTTCTTTCAAGCCGAGGACCCATCGCGTCCAGAGCATCTGAGCGAGAGGACTTCTCGGCTCTTGGTCGATTCGAGCGCCGGCGGGACGAGAGTCGGAGGGATCCGCCGCGTCGTGGTCATCTTCATCAGAGGAATTGACATCCTGTGATGGAGGGATTTGCTCTGACGAAGGCGGCTTCAGGGTCGAGAGGAGGAACGCAGGCCCACGCGACGTGTTGATGATCGTATTGTGCCGCTGCTCCGCAGGCGGGAAAGACGCAGCAGCTGTCGGAGCGATTTCTCGCAACAAGCTGCTGATCTCGTCGTGGCTATTCAACGTTCCCGGAGGAGGCGGTCAGAATCCAAACAACAGTTCAGTTAGCGACAAAGAGCAGCCGGAAAGCACGCACTTGTTGATGCCGTTGAGTAGCCCTTCGACCAGTTTCCACGCGAGCTTCGGGTCGCTGTCCGCGAGTGACGCAAAGCTGCTGCGAATGCTGTTCAGCGCGCTGACACTCGACGACGACGCCTCGCCGGCGAGCTCAGACTCCTGCTTGAGAGCGTCGTCGATTGTCGGGTGTATGACCTCCCGAACGATGGTACGGCCGAGGCGGGCGACTGGCGCCTCTGGATCGTCGTTGCTGACATGCGGATTGGCGCCTTTAGGTGTCGAGACGGACTTTGTAGTCGTCTGGCCAGCGAACGGCGGACGGGACGGAGTATTACTGGCCCCGCGGCGAGAACGAGAGCTCTCTCGGGATGATGAGCTTGTCTGACGGTCCGGGCGACTAAAGCTCCGGACGTCGACCTGCGTCTTCTGAACTCCTTCGGGGCGAGGGGGACGGATCGTATCGACGCTGTTACGCCAGAAAGCCAAGAGATGTCCGACGTTAGGTAAATGTAAGCGATCCACTGGCGAGGAAGGGGTAATGACCTCACCCGCTGCCTTGACTGCCTTTCCGACCGCGTGGCACATGAAGCGGACCGTCTTGGCTCGCGTGGTCTATCCGCGTCGGGTACTCTGTAGCAGGAAAACTCTGACGGGACCTGTCGGTGCTGACTTGCGCATCCGGGGCCGAGAGAGCTGCAAGGTCCGGATCGACGGGCCGAGGCTGGGTTGCTCTCAGCGTCAAAGTCAGTCCAGACAGCGTTCGGTACCTGGAGCATATTGTGGAGCTCACGATCTGCACCGTAGCGCGCGGTGCGGCTGCCGGAGTCGTCTCGCCCTGCGATTGACTCCTAACCGTGTCGAAGGCCCAGGCACTTGCTACCGTTCCTCCTCCCTCCTCATCCGCAAACGGATCGATCGCCCCTTTTCCACCTTTGGTAGACGACTTTGCAGGGGTCTTGGCGCGCCATTCTCGGTAGCGCTCGACGAGCTCAAAGAGCTGAGAGGTGCGGCGGGCGTTCTTGATGAATCGATGCTGCAAGAGTTCCTTTGCGGATGGGCGCTGCGAAGTCGAACGATCAGCACCGTAAGATCTGAGGAAACAAGTAGTGCGTACGGGGAGGGACAGAGATAATGGCGTACCTCTTTCGGATCTTTGATCAAGCACAGCGCGACAAAATCCTTGAAAGCCGAGCTGAACGCGCCTTCGAGACAAGGCGGACTCGCCTTCGGGATCAAGAACAGCACCTTCATGGGATGGTACTCGGCGAGCGGCGGCTGCCCTTTGGCGAGTTCGATCGCGGTGATTCCGAGCGACCAGATGTCGGCTTTTGCGTCGTATCCGGCTTGACGGATTACCTCGGGCGCCATCCAGTAGGGAGTGCCGACGAAAGTGTTGCGGCGATCGAGAGTCGCGGTGAGTTGTGCCGCTACGCCAAAGTCGGCTGCAGAGGAGAGGTTCGTAGGTCAGAACGGGATGCAGCACACTCGCGCAGAGACTGGTCGCGTACCGAGCTTGACTTCGCCGGTCGACGACAGTAGTACGTTCGCGGCTGCCAGGACGCGCCAAGATCATCAGCTTTGTAAAAGAAACGTTCGCCGAGGACCCCCCGCTACTGACCCTTGATGTCGCGATGGATCTTGTTCTCGCTGTGGAGATATTCCAAGCCGAGCAGGAGCTCTCGGCAGACGATGGCGATCTGAGCTTCCGACCAGGGACCGGGTTTGAGCTGTACCATCATGAAGTGTAAGTCGATTAGTGTCAGACGTGAACACCGGAGAGACAGACCCGCTCGAATTGCTCACCAGATCGAGACATGATCCGCCGGCGAGATATTCCATCACTGCGATGCAGATCGTGTGAGCCCGACCCAAGTCTCCTGTTATATCGCTCGCTGATTCCGCATAAAACCGCAGCCGCTATGCAACAAGAGGGACGTCGTTCCGCTAGCTCACCTATCCACAGCTTCCATCCGCGCAAAAAGCTGCCGTAGTATTTGGTGACCCACGGGCTATCGCACGCGGCGAGGTGCGAGATCTCGAGTTGAATCTCGGCGATATCGTCGTTGGAATCTTCAAGGTTGATGATCTTGATCGCGACGAGCCGAGAAGTCGGGACATGGATCCTGCACAAAATCACGGTTACATGTGAGCGAGCGCCTTCGCCTCGCATGAAAGTTTTCCGCATCGACGTACGCTTTGTACACGGCTCCGAAAGACCCGACGCCTAATTTGTCTTGCAGGATGTAGCTAGTTGGGGGGTTGCAAGTGCACCGTCAGCGAGATCATTGAACACATGTGTGTGAATCCAAGGTGCTCACTCTTTGCTCAGATCGTGCTGCTCTTCTCCCGCGTCGTCGTCTTCACCATGCATACTCAATGCGTCGGCGAGCTCGTCCCATCCAGGTCCCCCTGCTGCGGTCTTGTTCGTCGTCGTCCGTTCCCGCCGACGATGAGGTCCGGCGTCGGCGACCTTCGAGCCCGGCGGCGGCGGCGCCATCTGCCGTAATCGCCTCGATGACCGAGCTGTAGTTGACGCTCTTCTCGAGCTCGAAAGCGAGGCGTACGGCGGAAGAGGAGCGTGTCCGTCGCTCCGAGTGGGGCTGCAGCGTGCGCGAGGGCAGCTCGTAGCGTAGCGAGAGGGCCCTGACAAGCCAGAGGCCTTACTCGAGTCACAGCAGCAGCTGTAGCTTAAAACCTAGGCGGTGGCGTACAAACAGGTGGACGGGCGAAAGCACTAGAGACGATGAAAAGGAGTCCGGCTCGAGCGTCCGTCTCGAGCTATGTACACCGCGTCATCGAAGCAAAGTATGCAGTACAACCAGTCGAGTGTCTGTGTCGAGTCTATACACCACGGCATGCTCCTGTTCTATACCCCCCAAAAAATCCGCCGCACCTCATCCATTCGAAACCTGCACGCCGACCTCGTCGAGCATTTCCTTCAGTTCGCCACTGTGGTGTAATCGCTCGAGATCGTCCGCGCCGCCAATGGATCGAGATCCGATGATAATGTTCGGGAACGTCGAGTGCGCAGTTCGACGCGCCAGGAGTGCTTTCAGCGAGACAACGTCCGCTTTTTTGGGGGGCAATTACACGAGTGTCAGGAGCCTCCAACAGAGATGCGGTCCATGAGACTGAGACAGGCAAACTCACGTCGGAGGTCTACCTCGACGATCTGCGCCGAAGGGTACAATCCCAAGTCGTCGAGTAGCTCTTTCGCACGCTTCGAGTGTCTGTTTTCGAAGAGCGGGTCAGCCTCGTCATAACGGCAAAGTAAAGAAAGACCAGGTCTTGCTTACGGGCAAGTCGTCTTGCTGAAGACGACGACCGGGACCCTCCGCACCATCCGTTCGAGTTGCAACTCGAGCGAACTCTTGGTCGCGACGCCCGTATCCATCGCGGCGTAAATCCTCGCCCACCCCTGCGCGGCGACCCTCCGCCCCTGGGCCTTGTACCGCACTCGTTCTCGGAGGGGCAAAGTGTCGAGGTAGCCGTGCTCGTTCGCGTCGGCGTGCAACTTTTCCGTGTTGACCTTGTCGTCATTGTCGAGAAAGACCCAACCTTTCTCGAGCATGCGTTCGACGAGAGCGCGCTCGCCTTTCGACACCGCTGCTGCTGCACTGGATGACCTCGGCTTGTACTTGGCCCTGGAGTCGAGTTCGACGTCGTCGTCGTCGGCCGTTCCGTCTTCGGCAGCAGCCTCTGCGAGCGCCTCCTCGAGCGCTTCTTCCAGCGCACTGTCCTCGACCATGTCGACTCCTGGCCCGAGGTAAGTCCCCGAGCCGACGACTCCAGTGCTCCACTCGACACTCGCGCCACCGAGAACTCCATGTCGGTCGCGTTCAAATGCCCCCCTGGACGCGGATGCGGACGACGAAGAGCCCTTCTTGCCGCCCCCGCCAGGGGTCCCCTCGTCGAGATCTTGCTTCAACGCTCCGACCTGTCTCTCGGCGCGAGTTCTCCGTTTCCGGTACAGCGGACCGGCGAGTTGCTGGTCGAGCCAGGGGTAGTGATCTCCGATGTCGGCATAGTCGGGCGGAGTGGCTGCGAGGACTCTGGCCCGCTGATGACCGAGTCCGACATAGTCTCCATAGTTGACGATCGCATCAGGATGCGTGCCCCACGCGAGCGGCGAATGGCCCCTCCCTGCGCCGCCGTGGTCGTCGTAAAAGTCGTCCGAACCGAAAAGGGGCAACGACGATAATCGCGACGAGAGCCAGAGGCAAGCGACGAGGGCCGAGACTGCGATCGCGAGGGCCTTGTTGGGATGCTGTCTCCTGTACGTGCGTAGCCTGAGCGCGAGCGGGTGACCCCAGAGGCGGCGGAGAGGCGAAGGCAGCGATGACTCTCTGAACTTGAGCGAGGGGCTGCCGGCGCGGCTTGACGGCGCCAAAGTCGGGTACGGGAGCATGGTGTCGCTGGTGGTCCCTCCCTGCTCGTCTGGCCTATGTCCGGAGGGCAGGGTGATGAAGTCGACCGGAAACCGCGGAGAGAGAGAGGTTCGATCAACGCCGCCAAGCGCACTCTATGATTGGCTCCGCTGCACTCCTTCGACGGCTTGGCACGAAGCGCGGCTGCAGCTGAGCGTGTCGGGCACAAGTCCCGTCCAGAGCTTGCCAACTCGAGCGCCCCTGATCAGGACCCGACTTGGACTTGGAGCCAGCTGGGTGTACCCGCCACCTTGATCGCCTCGCATTGCCCGAACCCCCGTTCCGAAGATGTCTCCAAGTTGAAACACCACAGGCCGGAGGACAGTCGACTGGCAGCTGCTTATCTGATTGCAGAGATGCGGTCACCGCGCAGTCATCGTGACGTCGTTGCTTCGCGGTTGTCTGTTCCCCGATCTCTTCTCTACCACACACAACGTGTACACCGAGGGTCTGAAGAGCTGCTCGAGCTCTCGACAACGCAATCTGCGAAATGGCTACCCCGGTACCTGACGACGATCCGCTCTCCCGCTTGGTCCACGCTCCGAAAGCGCATCCGACCCTGCGCAACTGGTCTTCCACCTACAACTGCTCGCCCGAGCTGCTCTTCTTCCCGACGACCAACGACGAAGTCGCTCTGATCCTCCGAGAAGCGGTCCGGCGCAGGAAAAAGGTCCGCGCGGTCGGACTGCATCAGAGTCCCGGTCCCATCTGGCATTCCGAGGATGTGAGTCTCTCCGTCACGAGCAGCACACCGCCAAATAACCGCTAGCCCAGTACGGGAGCTACGGCGTGACTGACTGACCACTGGACCGCACCCGCAGTGGCTGGTCTCGACTCGACATTTCACTCAAAGCTCCTTCTCGCCGGCAACTCGGACTGCGATCCTCGGCGCCGGTCTCGTCCTCCGTGACGTGAACCCCATCCTCGCCTCGCATGGTCTCGCTCTCCCGACCATGGGCTCCCTCGCAAACATCACCATCGGCGCCCTCTTTGCCGGTCCCGATCACGGCAGCTCGGCGTTCCACCCCGTCTGCGCCGGAAACGCCCGGGGCGCGACGATCGTTCTCCCGTCGGGGGAGGTTCGACGGATCGAGAAAGGCAAGGATGACCTCTTTGATGCAGCGGCGGCGGGAGTCGGCGCGGTCGGGATCGTGACCGAGGTCGAGTGGGCATGCGAAGAAGCTTTCGGACTCGAAGTGACTATGGAACCTTGTCGGCTGGAAGATTACTTGGACAAACACGACAGCGGAGAGAAGCTGTGGGAACTCGCGCGCAGCAGCGACTATGTCAAGGTGAGGATGCTTCTGTCCCTGGTGCTACTTGCTTGCAACTCCCGTCCTCGAGCGGCTCTCACACTCACCAGGAACTCCGCTTCACGCTTCACATGCAGCTTTGGTACTACCCGTCCCCTACATGGTCCACCAAGTCACCCAATACGGTCCTTTGGCGTGCGCGCCGCGTCCCTCTCCCACCACCCTCCTCGCCAAATTGACACATGTGCTCCATGGCCTCGCCTACTTTGTCACGACTTATCTCTTTCCGGCCTTGCAGCCCTGGCTGAACGCGCTCTTGTTCTGGCTGTTGGCGAGATCTCTGCCCAAGACGCAAACGCAGAGGGGATACGAGGCGCAGTACATGGATTGTGGCTACAACCGTGAGTTTCCTTTTGATTGCGCGTTCAGGGAATGAAGGTGTCGATGTCGAAAGCTGATAAGCGACTGTGTCTCGGAAAGAACTCGTCAACGAATGGTCCGCTCCGCTCCCGGCACCACGAAACCAAGACACGGCGGCCGGCGCTCGAATCGATCATGACAAGGCAGCGCAGTCCAGCTCGGCGCCAGCTGCTCAAGTCCTGAGATCGCTCGTCGACTTGTTCGGATCCGCGAAAGGTCGCGCGATCGGAATGCACGCGCCGGTCGAACTGCGGTTCTCGGCTGTCACGGGCGGCGAAGATTTGCTGCTCAGTCCTGGAGCAAAGTACGGACACCTGCTCGGTCGACGAGACCATGCAGACGATCTAGTCATGTGGTTCGAGCCCATCATGTGCGTCCTCCGTCCCCCTCTTTCGGCCCGTGCCGGTCCTTTAATCATACCACACGCTGACTCGCGGTCGTCCGACGCTCCTGAAAGCTACCGCCCACTGAACCTCCCGACTCCCGCTCGCTTCTATCGCTTCATGCAGCTCTTCGAGTCTTACCTGCGATCTCACCCGGCCTGCCGACCACATTGGACCAAAGGTCATTTCGCCTCGTCGGAAGCCGAACTCGCGCGCATGTTTGGTCGCGATCGGATCGCCCGGTGGCGCGCTGTACGGGACCGAGTCGATCCTGACGGGGTCATGTGGACCGAGTGGCTCGAGGAGAGGGTGGGGAGCTCATCGGCGGGTCGAGCGAAAGCGGTAGAATCGGCGGAGGAGAAGAAGAGCGGTCGCTGGGAGGACGTGATGGGTCAGGGCGGCGGTTTCCAGTTGCCGTTGCTCTCGTAGGGGTGATTCCACCTCATGGTCATTTCAAGTAAGGCTTTCGAAGCCTGGACATCTGCAGAGGTGGAAAATTCGGGATGATGAAGAGGGAAGGAAGCACGCTCCAACCCGAGTGAGCAAGGCGAGCAGTAGGCCAAATCGAGGAGGCAAGATTGCCGATAGCATCGATGTCAGCTATGCCTAGCAGGTGCTTTTCCGGCGGCGGTGCAGTGAGGTGCCGAAGTGGCTTCGTCATCGTCGCTGATGGAACGCCGCCGAGCCAATTCGCTCTCGCCTCGCCCCTCCTTGACCTGCAACTGCTCACATAGCATAGCTGAAAATGGCAGCGTTCGCACGGAGTGTACCATCACTCGTGTCTCACGCCCACCCGACCGTGCCCCTGCCCGCCTTCCGGGCTGCGTTCGCCGCCGCTCATCCTCCGGCTCCGTCATCTCGCCTCTTCTCATCGGCGTCTCGCGCCTCGTTCCACCACAAGCAGCAGCAGCCGAGTTCGCTCTTTGATGCCCTGCGGGCGAGCTTCAAGCCTCAGCAGGGGTCCGCCGCCGCGCAAAAGCGGGGCATCGCCACCGGTGGCGCGTACGGGTCGTCGTCGTCGCGCGGCGCTTACGGCGCCGGCGCGCAGAACAAGATCGATTGGTCCAGGGTTGGCATCAATGTCGGAATCGGAGCGGCCGGTGCGATCGGCCTCAACTTGCTCCTGAATTCCGAGACCAAGCCACTCGAGGCGCACGAGTGGCAGTACCTCCGCGACACGATGAAGTGGACCGCCGTCGGGCTCGGCATCACCGCCGGGACGGCCTTTGCCGCGTTCAAGAACGGCGCGACCTACCGCATGATGGCGATGAACCCGTGGGCCGTCGCCGGGATTTCGCTCGTCGCCGGAATCGGATCCATGATGCTCGTGTTCAACACGGCGCCGGACACGCCCGCGCACTATGCCGCGTGGGCCCTCTTCTCGGCCACGCAGGGCATGACCCTCTCGCCCTTGTTCTTCATCGCGCCCGCCATCCTCGGCCGCGCGGGACTGTACACCCTCGGCGCGACCGCCGGCATCTCGTACGTCGGCTCGACCGCCAAGAGCGACCAGTACCTCTGGATCGGCGGACCCCTCCTCGCCGGCCTCGGCGTCTTGATCTGCACGTCGCTCGCGCCGCTCGTCCTCCCCGCCACCACCTCGCTCCGCACCTTGACCATGCTCGAGAGCGTCGGAGCGTACGGTGGCGTAGCCGTCTTTTCGGGCATGATCCTCTACCGCACCAACCAGGTGAGCCCCTGTCGCTCTTTTCGAAGCGGTTGTGGTAGTCAATGGAAAACTCTTGTGGGAGTGGCCTTGCTGACATGTCGGCGGGGATACCTGCAGGTTCGTCACCACGCCAACTTGGCTGCTCGCGGTGCGATCCCGCGTGACCCGGTCCGCGAGAGCGTCGGCCTCATCCTCTCGGTCATCAACCTCTTCACCTCGATCGTTCGCGTTCTCCTTCTCCAGCAGGGCAACCGTCGCCGTTAATCGAAGGGGAATTCTCCGATCACGTCGCGGCGCTTTTGCCCAGTCGCAGGCCGAGCCTCTTCTTTCACCTGTCAGCCGTTCTGAAACCCCACCTCTCTTGCCGTATCTGACTATCGAGTAGTTGCAATCGTATTCCACCTGTAGCCCTTTTGCTCTCGCCGACTCTGTAAGCGAACAGGCAGACTCGAGAGCCTGTGCTTTCTTCATCTTGCCCGTCGCCGCACTATTCGTCGGTACTGTCGCAAAGACTTGCTCGTCGTACACCTCGCTATATTCGATAACTTGGAACGGGGGGGCAGCGGAGTGTCTCTGACTTGCGCGTGAAAGTGACTCTTTCCTGCCCTTGCGCTGCCCATCCCCGCACCTCGCTCAACAAGGGCTCTTGCGAGTCGCTACGGCTGTTCTTACTGCTTTTGACTCGGCCAGGGCGTCCATCGCGTCGATCTCGCTCTCTGCGTGGACGACACCCGCGCCGCGACCACCGCTCGCTTCGCGGTTTCGGCCCAAGCCCTCAGTTCCGCGTGCAAAGTAAGTTTCGCTCCAGAGTTGCTTCTCTAAAGGGTGATCAACGCTGCATGTGACCCCTCGGCGGCGGGTCGCCTCCCCCCTCTCTCCTCTCTCCGGCGCACGCTGCTTGGTGTTGATCGAACCATCCCTCGCACTGGGCGGCAGACAGAAGCACCAAGCTGACGCGATCTGCGACTCGCGACAGCAGATCGGTACATGCGCCAGGCCGACCCTGCCGACCCGCAGCACGCATCCTTCTCTCGCTCGACTCCGACGATGACCTCTCCCCGTCCTCGCCGCGCCTCGGCGCCCGAGTCGTACGCCGTCATAGGCGGAGAAGGTTTTCTCGGAGCTGCCCTCGTCTCTGAACTACTCGAACGACACCCCGCCTCCAACGTCGCCTCGTTCGGGTTGACCCAACGTCGGTTCGACACCCCGTCGGGTGGAGGAGACCCGTACCGGTTCTTTCGCACCGACATCACCTCGTACGAATCGATCCTCTCTGCGCTCCGAAATAGCGCAGCGACGACCGTCTTTCATACGGCGAGCCCGCATGCGAAATCGACACCCGAAGTCTGGAGAAAAGTCAACATCGAAGGGACCGACGCCGTCGTCCGAGCCTGTCGCGAAGCGGGCGTCCGCAAGCTCGTCTTTACCAGCTCCATGACGGTCGTCTACGAGCCGGGCACGCCGTACAAGAACGTGGACGAGAGGTTGCCCATCATCGAGACAGAAGAGAAAGTCGCCACTTATGCTGGTTCAAAGGTGCCGTCCCTCATGCCCTTTTATCAACTCGCGTTGGCGAGAGCGAGCGGTCCTGATCGGACATGTCCCTCAGGCCGCAGCGGAAAAGATTGTCTTGGCGGCGAATGGTCAAGACGGCCTCAAGACGTGCTCATTACGCATCGGCGGCATCATCGGGCAAGTTCCCTCCTCCGCGCCGGGTCGGCACGCCCCCAATGACTGACATGACTCTGCTTTTTCTTCCAGTCCCGGGGACCGTCAGGTCCTTCCGGGTTTCATCAAAGTCTACAAGTCCGGCCAGTCAGTGTTTCAGATGGGCGACAACAGCAACTTGTTCGACTTTGTCACGGTCAAGAATGTCGTCCACGCGCACCTCCTCGCCGCCGAGCGCCTCGACGCGCCGCGCCTCCCCGCCTCGACGTTCGTGACGCGCCTCGAACCGGTACAATGTACCGTCAAGCGGAGACCGTTGCCGACGTCGCGGTGCCAGCACGTGATTGACCCGTCCAAGCCGGCTCCGCCACCTGATCCGCCGCTCCCCGCCGTCCGGAACAAATGGAACCAGTTTGCCTGCTCGGACGACAAACCCGTCTCGGCTGAGAACCTCACCGTCGCGGGGCAAGCGTTCTTCATCACGAACGGCGAGCCGGTCAACTTTTGGACGTTTGCGCGCGCCGTCTACTTTGAGTACTCGCAGCGCCCGCCGAGGTTGTGGGACCCGCTCGTGTTCCCGAAGGAGGTCGGCATGCTGTACGCTTCGCTGAGCGAGACGATCGGGTGGTTCCAGGGCAAGAAGCCCGAAGATTGCGCGGTGCCCAAGGCGTACATGCAACAGGTCTTGCACGACCTGTACTGTGACATCGAGCGGGTGCGTGCGCGCGCGGTCATCTCTCTCTCTCTTCCAGTCCGTTAACCTGACGAATGACCGGCCTTGCCCCTTAGGCTCGACGGCTGCTTGGATATGAACCGATCGAGAGTCTCGAGGAAGGCATCCGCACTGGGGTCGCGGTAAGCTGCGGCTCGACATATGTCTCTCTCTACTCTGGACACTGACTGGTATTGTCCACAGTGGTACAAGGCGGATGAGGCCCGCCAAGAGCGACAGGCGGCCGCGCGGGCGGGAGACAGTCTGCCGAAGAGGTCGTGAATCGCTTCTTCTGCGCACCGCGGAACGTCGGCCGGATGCTATTGCATATGTGTTCAAAACATACTGTCATGACTATACCAAGAAGCCGTGCAATCCGATCCGAGCTCAACGAAGAGACAAGAATTGGGATGACGGACTCGGACGGGTTTTCCCCGCGGGTCGCCGCGCGTCGGCCGGTCTAATTTTCGGGGCAGATCGAAACTGGCGGACAACGTTCACGTCGACGTAGTTCGGCATCCTTTGCGCTCTGACGGCTTATCGCGCTACGACTATGGGCTCGATCTTGCTCGCGACGCTCCTGGGCAGCGGAGAGACTCTGGCAGACCTCCGTAGTCCGATCCTGCCCGTCCCGGAGGACCACCCGCACCTGTTCACCGAGCCGACGCCGTACGAACGCCGGACTTCGGCCCTCGTCGAACGTGACGGCGACGCCTGCCGGAGTCGGAAACCGCTCCCGTTGACGGAACGTAGCCTGCGAGCGTACCACCTCTCGTGGCTGATCCGGCAGCGGGACCTACGGTCGCGGCACTTGGCGTTGTGCGACGCCCGCGACAAGGGGTGGCCGTCGTGCTGGGCCGGCAAGGCGACCTCTCGCCATATCCGCGCAGTCGCTAGGGCCCTCGACGAGGCAGAGTGGGTCGAGGACAAACTCCGAAAGGCTCTCGGGTGGTGCAGGGCCGCCGCGGTGCCGAAAGCCCGCGTCAAGACGCTCCTCAAATCCGGCAAGAAGAGGTGCGTCTTATCGCTGGTCTCTCGGAACTTTGGACGAGCCGCAGTTTATGCTCATACGCTGTGTGCATGTGCAGTCACGTCGTCCGGCCATCCCACACCGAGTTCCCACCGTCTCTGCTCGATCTCCCGTATCCACTCCCCGTCGCCCTCGAGGCCAACATCTACTTCCTCACCGTCCCGCGCCCGCCCACGCTCACGCGACGAGACGAAGAGCGCGAGGCGCAACTCCGCGACGCACCACCGGCGTACTGCGAAGAGGTCGACCTCTTGTCCGGCGAGACGGTCCTCGAGGTCGGAGCGAACGACGCCGACATCGACGTCCGCGCCTACGAACGCTTGACGCACGCTGCGCCTCTTGTAACCGAAGTTCGTGTATCGGCTTGATTGTCGCCACCACTATCTTATACATAGATTTGTTTCCCTTCCCCTGTCGGCGCATCTGGTCGCTTCGCACCGCCCCTGTTTTTGTTTTTCCTCTCCTGCCGACACCTGACGTATCATACAACTTCCGACGCAACCTCTTGTTCATCACCTTTGTCGCTCTCTCTGACGTAGCCCCCCATCCCACCATGAAGCATAACTCTGTCTAGACGACACTGAAAGCAGTACCGCCAATCGTGATTTTGTCTCCTACTCTTTCCGTGCCTTGAACCGCAACCGAACATACATCGTCGTCCACTGCTCGCCATGCTTCATGTCGACCTCGAGGCGACGGCACACCTCGGCCTTGACCTGCTCGCGGTCGACCGTCGCCGGCAAGGCGTCGAGGAACGCGAACGCGAACGTGTCGAGCCAGCCTGCGAGTCCGGACTCGGGCAGCGGTGTCGGCCTCGGAATGAGCTCTGTCAGTGCGAGCTGAGAGTCAGTGTTTGCCCGCACACGAGACAGCGCACGCTGACCCGTACCGCAAGATTCGACCCCAAAGCCGGCTGCCTGCAGGATAGCACTGTATTGCGCGGGGGTTGGGAAGAACCAAGGGTCCACAGCGGCAGCATCGACGCCGTACTCGCCGAGCACCGTATGCAGAACCGACCGAACGCCAATCATGTTCATCGCGCCACCCATCTGTTTCGTTTCAGTGCCAGGCATCAGTTTCTGATCTCGCTCCCGCGACAAAGTACGGCTTTCTTCTCCACATACCTCTCCCACAAAGCGCCCGCCTGGCTTCAGCAGGCCGTACACGCCGCGGACTACCTGCGCCGGGTCGCGTTTCATCCAGTGCAGCGCCGCGTTCGAAAAGACGGCGTCGAACGCCTCCTTCTCTCCCGATTTCTCCAAATCGTGCCCGTCGCCTTCGATCCATGTAACAGGTACGGTGGCCTCGTTGGAGAGGGGAGAGGAAGCTGCGTTGGTACGGGCTTTGGCGAGCAAGTCGGGGGAGGCGTCGAAACCGACGACGCTGCCGTTTGGTTGCACCGCTGGTAGCAGCGCGGATAGGGTAAGTTCTCCCGAGCCGCAGCCGAGGTCAAGAATCCGCTCCTGTGACAGGCGCACTGATTCTAGGTCAGCGGCGAAACGGATCCATTCTGGCAAGGGCTCCGGGCCTCGGAAAGATGACACTCACGCCCGGTCGCGCCGACAGAAGATCCAGCGTCGGACTCGTATAAGCCGACGAGTACACGAAGCTCGCATTCGAGTTGTAGCGCTCAGCAGACCACTTGTCCTCCTTTGAAGTCGACATTTTGGCAGGTAACAAGCGCAGAGCCGAGGATCAAGAGCCCGGTGCAGAGCAGGCTGAAGTTTGAGGGCAGTCGAAAGGGGTGAGAGCCATCTTGAGGAGCGGCGGTATCAACGAAATCCTAGCGCGTGCCGAAGTCCTCCTCGCGGTGACCGTGCTGGCCGGATCGGAAGGAGTTTGTCCCCAAGTGGGGCAGCGGGGCACTCAATCTCCTTCCGCAAAGGCCGCTTTGCTGCTGACGGCGGCGGCGTTCGCCCGTGCCGCATCTGGCACTCCGGCGAGATCAGGAAGACGACAACACGTACGAATGCAAGACAGGAGAGAGATGGAGTACACAGACGGTTCCGTAGATGAGGCGGGGTTTCATCGGAGATTCGCGGCGTCGAGGGCAACTTTTCGCGCCTCTTCTGCTGCGGCAGCCAGTTTCGGAACATCCTGTACGAAGATGACCGATGTTAGATCACGCTGCTATAGGCTCTCGGAAATTCTGAGAGCAGGGAAAAGGACTAACCGCGAGCAGTTTTTCGAGAGAAGCTCTGCCTTCTTCGTAGTACTCTTGAGCCTGTGCCGCTGAAGGCGCGTCTCCTGCAGATGATGAAAGATGTGAGCATTCGCTGCGATGGATCAAGGAGGATTCGTCGGGCCCTCACCGGCACCTCCCAGGCTCTTCCGCGAGCGCGGTCTCGCAAGCGCAATCTCGTCGGGCACATCGATGCGAGCCTGCTCGAGCTGTTCCGCATGCTCGGAATCCAAGCGTAGGATCTCTTCGACATAC
Organism: Rhodotorula mucilaginosa; assembly: GCA_034406715.1. NCBI lineage: Eukaryota > Fungi > Basidiomycota > Microbotryomycetes > Sporidiobolales > Sporidiobolaceae > Rhodotorula > Rhodotorula mucilaginosa. The sequence continues at coordinate 328,250 of CP137879.1, forward strand.
TGTCCAAGTGCAGAGGATCAGTTTTTGTGCACCAACCACGTGGTAATGCAATAGACGGCGAAATGAGTGCGGCAATTCACCTGTGCTGTTCGCGCGGGCGCGTCGACGCGCTCCCGAGCATTGATCTCTCTTGCGTCGAAGAGATCGTTCTGGTACTTGAGTACCCGCTGATGCAGGTTGTCGTCGAACGGCTGCGTCTTGCCGAGTTCTATCGAGACGAGGAAGGGTGTCAATGTCTGGAGTTTCGCGGCGATGGCCAAGCCCCCGCCAGCTATAACGTACCTCCTTTTCGCTTCTTGCGCTGGTATTCAGACCAGGAAAGGCCTGTGATGGTACAGTTCTGGACGATGATGGCTTCCATCTTGGCGTAAAAGTCCTGCGCGGGGTCCAGCACAAAGGAAGTCAGCGGAAGTAGAGGCATGTGCGCGAACGTCACTGCCTTTTCGCACACGGTACGACTCTAACAAAAGCTTCAGGTACAGTGCGCTCCTGCCCTTGTCCCAATCGGGCTCGAAATGCATCGTCGGAACCAGAAAGTTGACTGACCTTGAGGACGAGATCGCTCGCGAATTTGCGGTCGTGCTCCGACTCGGGCACCGCCTTGCCCTTTCCTTTGCCCTTGCTGGCGACTCCGGCTGCCTGTTGCTCGACTCGGCCCTCGAGGTCGCCGCGGAGTCGATCCAAAACAGCGCGCAATTCCTCCTCCGAGTCGAACGCGAGCGGCGGGATCTCGTCGGCCGAGTCGGTCGACTCGTTTGCGTGAGCCATTGTATACTCGGGCTCCCTTGCACGGCCAGCCACTGGGCGATGACGGGCTGTCGGCGGGAGAAGACGGCGCTCCTCGACGCGCAGCTGACTTCCTCATCTTATGTCCGACTAAACCCACGGAAGCCTGGCTCAGGTATACATGCACTCGTGCACACTGCATCCGGGCAGCCTGCTCCTCCAGGGACGACATTGAACTCTCGGCGCTATAGACGGTCGCGCACCAGGACAATTCTCCGGATCGCTTCTCCTCGACGTTGCGCATTCGATTTGGACAGCTGAGCATAGGGCTGAATCGAACGTGCGAGAGTGAAACGATACACCTTTATTTCGTCGCTGGCATAGTCTGCCTCTATACTGTATTCATATTTCTAGCAATCCGGGCGCGTCGAGGCCAAGAACATCCCGCTACCTCAAACCTTCTCCTCGTCGCTCTGCCGCTTCGAGACGTCTGATGCGTCCTCGATCTGCTCGGCCTGAACGCCCTCGGTCGGTTTGAGGTAGTTCTGACCGTGTTCGGCGGCGAGTTGATGTTCGCGCCGGAGCTCGGCCATGACAATCTTGTTGGCGTTCCAGGTGTTCTTCTGAGACCAGAGGCGGTCCATCTCCTCGAGGGGGATGTTGCGCGTCTCGGGGAGGAGGAAGATGATGTACGGGAGCGAGAGGACCTGCATCGCGCCGAAGAAGAGGTAGACGCCGTAGCCCGAGTGGCCCATGTTGAGGAACATGGTCGGAGTCGCGCGAGAAATGACAAAGTTCCCTGCGGTTCGAGGTAAGGTCAGCCGTCGCTCCAGCAGGGACCCGTTCGGTGTGCGACGACCCACAGAGCCAGTTGGAGGTAGCAGCCAAGCATTGAGTAACCTGGCGGACAGCACCGGGGAAGGACTCGGCGTTGACGACCCAAGGGGTGCCCTGGAAGCGCAGAGGGACCGGACCGGTCAGCAAGCGGCTTGCTTCAACGGCGGAGTCGAGGACGCGAATACTCACGTTCCAGGAGACGGCGTAGAAGGCGGTCCACAGGTAGAAGAAGAACATGGCAGCCTTGCCGCCGGGCGGGAGAGACGAAGTCGGGTTATTGGCCGGGTCCTCGATGTTGTTGTACGCCGCGATCGCGAACATGGAGACGGCACCGCCGGCAGCACCGACAAGGAGCTGTTCGAGCGCATGTCACGTCAGCAAATTACCTACACTCGGGAGGTGTGCTGTGCGGTACGGCACTTACGATTCCGCGACGACCGAAGCGGTCAATGACGATGAAGCACCAGACGAGAGCGAGGACAGTCTTGATGACACCAAAGACACCGGTGGTAAGCAGCGAGGTGTCCGTGCCGGTGACACCAATCGACTTGAAGATGGTGGGCGAGCTGTCATAAGCGAAAGGCCATGGTCAGTTTTGGGTCGAGTGGCGGCCATGTTGCGGAGAGGACGCACTAGTAATTGATGGCGTTGATGCCGGTTCCGTTCTGCCACATGAACAGCATAGTGGTGATGATCATGCGACGGAACAGGAAGCTCCTTCCGAGCACCTGGCGGAACGGCGCCCAGAACCCGGTCCCGACCGCGGTACGGTCGTGCTCGACTTGGATGTCGATCTCGTTGACCTCGCTGATGATGTACGGGTCCTCGGGCGCGAGCTTGCGGATAAAGCAGAGGTTCTTGATCGCCTCGTCGCGACGGTTGCGAGCGATGAGCCATCGCGGCGACTCGCGAACGAAGAAGGGGATACCGAGAGCGAACAAGCCGCCGGGGATGAGCCTGCGAGAAGAGGCAGACGTTTATCAGTTCGGATCTTGCAGATCTCGATACAGGGATACCGAGGAGGACTTACTGGACTGCGAAGGGAATGAGCCACTGCTTGCGCGAAGCCGCGATGTGCTGCGTAACACCGTAGTTGATCCAGAACCCGACGAGGCCACCGACTGCAAAACGTGAGGGGCGGCGTCAGCAGCTGATTCTCCGTAACGAAGTAGTCGAGAGAGTAACGCACTCTGCCATCCGATCTCGTACATGCCGATGAGTTGACCACGGATCGCGGGAGGAGCGATTTCCGAGATGTAAAGCGGAGTCAGGTTCGAAGCGGCGCCGATTCCGAGTCCGGCAACGATACGGCCGCCGTAGATCGGACCGAGCCCACGAGCGCCATCAGCGGCAAGCATCTGTGCGATCAACGAGTACGTCAGTTCCTGGAAGCGTGCGAGCATCGGCGAAGATTGGCAAGGTGGCAACGAGAGAAAACGAAAGACTCACGACGCCGGCGCCGAGGATAAAGACGAGGGACGAGACGAGGAGACCCATCTTGCGACCAAAGATCTGACCGAGCGGGTATCCGAGCAGGGAACCAAAGAAGCAGCCGCCCTGGTAGGTCGAGACGATGTTGGCAGAGATGTCGGCGAATTGCTTCGACGTCTTGGTCGTGAGACCGAACTCGGACTTGAACGATCCGAGGGCCATCGAGGTGCCTATAAAGGCCGAGTCGTAGCTGTATATATTTTCCGAGCGGACGTCAGTAGTCCGTCGATTGGGAGCAATGTCGTGGGAGAACGAGTCAAGAAACTGACCCGATCATGATGGCGGCGGTGGCGGCGACGATAGCGCCTGGTGTTTGGTGTTGTCAGTATGGTACGGTCGAGGTCATACACACGCTGAATGGCACTCACATGAGTAGACCCGCCAGTTGTAGACCGCCTTGGGCGTCGGGCGGTCTTCGATGCGAGCGAAGAGATTGACCATGGCGGCGGATCAACGGCGGTGGTCTATGAAAGCGACGGTTGGGACGGCGATGCTTCGGCGCCTATACGCTGTTGGGACTGGTTGAGGCGGTCGAACGGGGGACTCGGAGCGGGCTGGGCAGGTCTCTGCTCGAGAGATCAAGCGCGAGATGTCAAGTCGAAGAGCGGAACGAGGCGCACTCCGACGTGTGAGGCGCAGGCGTGTCTGGGCGCTGGCCGGAAGCAGCAAGGAAAAGCTGGCTGGCTGGAAAGGGAGATGGAACTCGCCGCCGAGCGCCCAGTCGTCGTCTCGACAGATCTTTCGAAGCGTGGGCCGCATCGACTCCACTTTTTTGGGCCGCCGCTTCGCCCGGAGCGGAGCGAAATCTGGGATCCGGGGTTGACGTGGCACCTCCCCTCGAGCTAAACTTGTCACTTTGCGGCGCTCAACGTTTTCGAGCGCTCGTTTGGGCGGATCAACTTTCAACGCCCCCAGCTCCGGGTGTCCGTCCGCCAGAGAAATCAGCGCGCAGAGCCCAGCGAAGTCCAGCTAACCGCTCACGAGACCTTGCACGACTTGCGAGCTGTTGACACAACCTTGCGGCGCTCTGTCAAGGCCTGCTCCGTCGCTCGCCCAAGCATTGCCGCCAGCTGAACTTTGACCTTCGCAAAAGTGAATCCGATTCGGCGCAGAACCTCATCACCATGTCTCCTTCGCCGCCGACTTCGCTCCCGTCCACTCCGCCTGCGATGGCACCGACCCAGCTCCTCCCGCCACTCGGAATCGCCACCCTGTCGCTCGGCAATTGCGAGCACCACGCGCTCGAGGACAAGATTCGCGCCGCAGCCGAAGCCGGATTCTCCTCCGTCGAGCTGTTCGACCTCGATTGGGAGCACTACCGCGACGCGTACGCCCGGAGCAACGGATACGCACTGCCCTGCGAGGAAGGAGACGCTGCGAGTCGAGCTGCCGCGCACGAGCTGGCCAAAGTCTGCCGCGACGAGGGCGTCGAGATCAGTTGCTACCAACCGCTCCGCAACTTTGAAGGGTGGCTCGATCCGGAGCAGGAGGAAAAGGCCCGCAAGCACGCAAAGGGGATCTTGGACGTCATGCCCATACTCGGCACCGACCTCGTCCTGTGCTGTTCGAACGCAGCTCCGGCGACCGAGACGACCGGTTCATTAGAAAAGGCGGCGGCGGACCTGGGCTGGCTTGCGGACCTCGCGGCGACCTACACTCCTCCGATCCGGGTCATGTACGAGGCGCTCTCCTTCGCGACGCATCGCTCGCAGTGGCAGCAGGCGTGGGAGGTCGTCGAATACGCGAACCGACCCAATCTCGGACTCTGCCTCGACTCGTTCAACGCCCTGGCCCGCGACTGGGCAGATCCGTACTCGCCTTCCGGACGGAGATCGGACGACGTCGACGCCCAACTCGAGCGCAGCATGAACGAGCTCGTCCAGCGAGTTCCCGGAGAAAAGGTCTGTCTCGGCGCTGCTCTTCCCGTGTCATTCTTGCACTGACAACCAAAACATGCTCTCATCCCTCCAGATCTTTCTGTACCAAGTCGCCGACGCCGCCTTCATGTCTCCTCCAATGACTCCCCCGACGGATCCGTCCGTTCCTCGCCTCCGACCCTGGTCTCGCTCTCACCGCCTCTTCCCCCTCGAACGCTCCCTCGGCGCCTACCTCCCCGTCGACCGCTTCTCCGACGCCGTCATCGCGACCGGTTACTCCGGACCGTGGAGTCTCGAGGTCTTCAACTGGAGCTTGAACAACGAGGGCAAGCTCGTCCCGCAGCAGCATGCAGAGCGCGGCATGAAGGGACTGCACCTCGCTGCGACTCAGGCTTACGAGAGGGCTCACTTGAAGAACTGTACGTCATCACCCGTCTGCTTTGTAGTCGCGAGGTGGCTAAACTGATTCTCGCTACTCACAGGATCAGACTCTGGGATAACCGGCTTGCATTTTTCGGGTGTACATAGATGGGATCCGTCCGCCCCCTTTTCTTGGATGTTCTATATCCCTAGCGACTGGTGTTGTACACATTCCGACTTCGCCTACCCCAAGAGTCCCTTTTAGCTCGCCTGTAGGCTTCAGTACGAGCCCCTTCCCTCTGCATCGCATGTTGACCATGACACGGGATTCTCGAGCTCTTGCGAGCTCTTGCAGGATAAGAAAGTCTGTGCAACTAGAGAAGGAATCTATGTGCGGCATGCGTAAAAGGAAGAGACGAAGAGCGAAAAGGAAATTACATCTGCACCTCTCCCCACAAGACGGGGAGGAAGACGAGGCACGCGGTCCAAAAGACCTTGAACGACCGCAACGTCAACTCGGGGTACTGCCACACGGGCGGCTTGTGACCCGGTGACCTCGACGCGAGTGGCGAGGTAAAGAGGCAGTAGATGGAGTAGAAGGCGACGCGGAAAAAGTGGTAGAACAGGAGAGCGGGCGACGGTCGTAATCTGTGACAAACCCGGTACTTCAGTAGGAGAAGATCGAGCATTGCAGAGGAGATGACCCACGCTGAGAGGAGCGATACCGGGCCCTGGATGCAGTCGCCGCCGAGTTCGAAATACTTGAAGCACCCCGTCTTGAGCACTTCGAGGTTCTCGTCTGTTGCAAGGGAAGATCCAATTCGGGAGGTCAGTTCTCCGCGCGAAATGTAGCTTGGAAAATGTCTTGACGCAACAACGCACCGTCGGCGCCAAAGAGCGAGTACAGTGCCATCGAGAGCACGTTGATGCAACTGGCGACGTTCTTCCGCTTCCAGTGCCACTCTTCCAATCGTTCCGTCACTTGATGCCACTGTTCCAGATCGACCGGACCCCGTTCATCCCCTTGCACGTCTCCGACCGCCTCGCCGCCACCGAGCAATTGAGTGAGCAAGACGGCATCGTTGAACGCGACCGTCATGCCGCCTCCCGTGAGAGGGTGCCTCATATTGAGCGAGTCACCGGCGAGGAAAGCACCCTTGGCATCTCGACCTTGCGGGTACGGCGGCAGGTACGAGTTGGGCATCGACCGGAGTCGATACGCCTTGTCGCCTGACTGTGATTTCTCGAGCGCCTTTTCGAACGAAGGGACGATCGACGAGGGCAAGACGGGCGTGACGTGCTCGCGCAGGAAGGAGGCGAGTTGACGCTGCGGGGGCAGTTTCGAACCGCGAATGTCGACGAGCATGCGCGTCTCGTGCGTTGCGAGTTGGTAGACGAGGACGGGGCCGAGCGAGGGGGCTTCTTCTTCGGAGTCGTCGGCGGTGGTCTTCTCAGAGGACGGTGACGGCGAGGAGGCGAGGTCGCGTTTGCCGAGGATGACGTGACCGTGGTGAGGAGACGGCAAGTCTGCGTCCTCGAGGACGAGACCGACAAAGTGGGAGCGCGTGATGGGCGTGACGTGCGCGGGCAAGAGGGCGCGGCGGAACTTGGACATGCAGCCGTCGGCGACGATGGTCAGGCTCGCTTTGAACTCGAGCGGTTCTGGATCTGCTGCTGCGGTGCCCTGCTCGTTTTCGGTCGAATTGCTGCTGCGCGGCGTTGCCTTGACGCCGATGATGGTCCCCTCTTCGTCCTCGAGCAACTCGTTCACGGTCGCCTCGACGAGACTGATCCCTTCGACAGCGCAGGCTTTCCTCCTCAAGCTCTGGACGAAGGCGCCGTGGTGGAAGCTGCGACCCTCTTGTTTCCGCGCGTCGGTGGTGCCGTCGCTCCACCGCATCGTCTTGCTCTCTTCGGGGTACGGGATCGGGACCGACTGGTCCCCCCAGAAGACCTGGTAGCCTTCACACGGGACGGCATCGATCCCGTCGAGGGCGTCGTCGATGCCGAGTCTCTGGAGGGCGAGGCACCCTCCCGGTTGGAGCAACTCGCCGACGATGCGGTCCGGTTCGGACAAGTCCCGATCGAGGAGGAGGACGGATCGACCAGATTTGGCGAGTCCGTAGGCCAAGGCGGGACCGAGGATGCCTGCGCCGACGATGGCAATGTCGTGGTTCTTGCCGGCGGCGATCTGGCGGCGAGAGCGGTGTGAGCGAGTCGCTGCAGATCGCGGGGGTTTCGGGGTGGATGAAGCGCACCTGGGGGTCGGCAGACGGTATCCTTGGTGCACCTGTAGTACTCGGCGACATCATGCACGGGTGTCGAGGTGCAAACAGCGGTGGCCAAAAAAGGTCGAGGCTGGGGAGTGATCGAACGAGCGGACTGTGTGACGATCCAAGCGAGCGTGACAGGTTGCGCCTTGGCGGAAAGTAGTCGTATAATCGGATGCACGCAGTCAAGTCGGAGTCTAGTCTGGTCGGGTCGAGTGGAGAGAGCTGGCGACGGTCGAACGACGCTCGAAAGAAGCGCGTGTCAATCGACTTCGGACAGCTTCGTACCTCTGCACACACATGCCCCAGTCTGGCCACGACCCGTACGATACGAGCTCACTGCAGCTCGTCCTCCCTTGCCGCTCCTCCCGCTCCCGCTCCAGCTCCAGCTTCAAGGCGATGACCAGACCCATTCATTCCTGCTCCTCATCGACCGCACGCTATTGTCTCGCGCCAGAAGCCCAAGCACCGCTTTACGGACGCGTGCATGCGCTTGCTATAGAGTGCCGATTAAGACGGACCAACCTCGTCCGACTGTGCGGCTGCGTCATTCGAGGAACACCGACCGGCTTCACTTCGCGGCGAGGCGTACGGACGAGACGGCTCGATGCTGGAGAGTTCGATATCACTGCCGAACGCTGAACGACTTAGCTGCATGCGGACCAAGCATACGGCCCCTCACCTCGCTGATCCAGGGAACGCCACGCTCTTTCTCCCGCCACTGCCAACGTATGAACCGAACGCCCTCGTCGATGATCCCTACATGCAGCGATGGTCCATCGGCGCGGCTCCCCTAGCGTCCCCATCGAAGGATGCTGCTGCGGACTGTTAAGCTGCGGCATGTAGCCCTACGCGCAGGCAGATCCGCCCCATCTTTTCCAATCGCCAGCCGAGCCCGAGACTGCTCTCTGCACGAACACGACGGATCGGCTGCAGCTTGTCGGCGCTTCCGGGATGACTTTTCAGCATGCGGGTGACGAGCGCTACGTGTACCCTTACGACCTCGAAGGTCAGATCATGGCTTGTGGCCACAGTGCCAGCTAGCAAGCAGCTCGCCGCACGCAAGTTCATCTTTTCGATCGATCGCGCCCGACCGCATCGCAGGACAGCATTCGGATCAGTTTCGGTCATGCATGCAAGGAATCATTCCTTACACCGCTTGGAAAAGCCGCGCAGAGATCTGATTGACCGGCGGTGAACCGGCAGTCTCTCGAGGAAGCTGGCGCAAAGAACCGGCGGGTCAACTTTCAACGCCGGTTTTCCAAGTCCTCCGAGATGGCCCCCCACTTCAGAATCGGAAGATCTACCCCGCCTCGAGCGAGCTCGCTTGAGCTCGGCAGCCTTTGAAGCGGTCTCGCGAGCTGGCCTCGAACGCCGCTCTAAACCCTTTGCCGCGGTCTTTGTCCGCGAATCAGTAACAAGTCTGCCACGCTCACTGCTGATCTCGATCACAATGAGGGAGTCCCCCGTTAGCCGAGAACGCTGGGCCCTGCAGCTTGCCGCCCCCAGCTTTCTACGCGTGCCCCCGTGCCCCCTCATCCATTTTCAGCTCTATCTCCAAACTCGAAGCTTGCGGTTCTCCTCCTTCTCTCCGCATCCTCTCCAAGTTCCCGACCTTGAGCCCCTCGCGCCTTTCGGTCTATCACTCCACGCTAGCTTGCGGGTCTCCGCTTCCATAGCCAGTCCGCTCCCTCCTCTCCTCCAGCTTCGTCTGCGCCGACCTTTGCGACCATAACTACAGCCTCGAAGGCGTCGAGCATCAGCTTTTCCCCCACCGCCACCTCCGTAAACCCCGAAGCTCATCGCCGTTGATCCGCCGCCGCCATGGTCAATCTTTTCGCTCGCATCGAGGACCGCCCGACGCCCAAGGCGGTCTACAACTGGCGAGTATACTCATGCGCGATCGTCGCAGCCACGGCTGCTATCATGATCGGGTACGTTGGTGGTCTATGCGCCGCACTGTCTTGCCTTCCGCCGAGATTCGAGTGCGGGTGGCGGTAACTTCACGAAACTGACTCTTGCTTTCCATCCCGGACGTTTACAGATACGACTCGGCCTTTATCGGTACCTCGATGGCCCTCGGGTCCTTCAAGTCCGAGTTCGGTCTCACGACCAAGACGTCGAAGCAATTCGCCGACATCTCTGCCAACATCGTCTCGACCTACCAGGGCGGCTGCTTCTTTGGTTCCCTGCTCGGATACCCGCTCGGTCAGATCTTTGGTCGCAAGATGGGTCTCCTCGTCTCGTCCCTCGTCTTCATCCTCGGTGCCGGCGTTGTGAGTTGCCAGTTTTCTCTCGTTTGCCACCTCTACCAATTCTCTCCTCGGTCACGGACTTCCCGCGCTTCCGGGTACTAATCAACTCGCTATACACGCAGATGCTCGCCGCTGATGGCGCACGCGGTCTCGGTCCGATCTACGGCGGCCGTATCGTTGCCGGCCTCGGGATCGGCGCCGCTTCGAACCTGACTCCGCTTTACATCTCGGAAATCGCTCCTCCGGCAATCCGTGGTCAACTCATCGGCATGTACGAGATCGGATGGCAGAGTGCGTTACTCTCGACCACTTCGTTACGGAGAATCAGCTGCTGACGCCGCCCCTGACGTTTTGCAGTCGGTGGCCTCGTCGGGTTCTGGATCAACTACGGTGTTACGCAGCACATCGCGGCTTCGCGCAAGCAGTGGCTCATTCCCTTCGCAGTTCAGTAAGTACAGGCCAGTGTCTCGAGGCAGGTCGACATCTCCTAATAATCGCTTTCTTACGCAGGCTCATCCCCGGCGGCATGTTCGCCCTCGGCATCCCCTTCTTCATCCACGAGTCGCCCCGTTGGCTCATCTCGCGTGACCGCCGCGCCGAGGCGATCAAGAACCTTTGCTTCATCCGCAAGCTCTCGCCCGAGGACCCGTACATCATCAGCGAGGTCAACGAGATCGACATCCAGGTCGAGCACGACCGTACCGCGGTCGGGACCGGGTTCTGGGCGCCGTTCCGCCAGGTGATCGGCAAGGGCTTCCTGTTCCGTCGCATGATCATCACCACTATGCTGTTCATGTGGCAGAACGGAACCGGCATCAACGCCATCAACTACTAGTGCGTCCTCTACGCAACGTGGCCGCCACTCGACCCGGACACTGACCGTGCCTTTCGCTTGTGACACAACAGCTCGCCGACCATCTTCAAGTCGATCGGCGTCACCGGCACCAGCACCTCGCTGCTCACCACCGGTGTCTTCGGTGTCATCAAGACCGCTCTCGCTCTCGTTTGGTGCTTCTTCGTCATCGACCGCTACGGCCGTCGCGGAATCGTAAGTCCCAGTACACCTCCCGAGTGGCGGGTGCTTTGCTGACGTGACATACTGCCCTCAATCAGCTCCTCGTCGGTGCTGTCGGCGGTGCAGTCTCCATGTTTGCGATCGCGGCGTACAACAACATCGAGGATCCGGCCAACAACCCGACTTCGTCTCTCCCGCCCGGCGGCAAGGCTGCCATGTTCTTCTTCTACCTGTGGACCGCCTTCTACGCCGTCTCCTGGAACGTGAGTATTCGCGTCCTCGTCTCTCCGCGCCAGCAAACTGTGTGCTGACGATCTCTGCGCCATTTTCAGGGCACTCCTTGGGTCGTCAACGCCGAGTCCTTCCCCGGTGCTGTCCGCCAGGTTACTCAATGCCTGGCTGCTACCTCCAACTGGCTCTGTGAGTCATCGCACACCGAACGGGTCCCTGCTGGAGCGACGGCTGACTTTACCTCGAACCGCAGGGAACTTTGTCATTTCTCGCGCGACTCCGACCATGTTCCTCAACATGGGCCACTCGGGCTACGGCGTCTACCTCTTCTTCGGCGCGATGCAGGTACTCTCGCTCCCCTACATCATCTTCCTCCTCCCCGAGACGCGCAACATCCCTCTCGAAGAGATGGACCGCCTCTGGGCACAGAAGAACACCTGGAACGCCAACAAAATTGTCATGGCCGAGCTCCAGCGCGAGCACGACGTCGCAGCCGAGCAAGGCCAGAGTTACCTCAAGCCGACGGCCGATCTCGAGCACCTCGAAAAGACGTCCTCGAGCGATGCCGGCGACGAGAAGGTCTAGATTTCGCAGGGTCCATGGGTTCTTGTACCTGGGTCATCCTTCATACGCACGTGTATTTGTTGTCTAATCTGCAATATGGCCATCATGGATGCATCGCACCGTGGCTTTCCGCGAGACCGCTGAGACATCTCGGATCAGCTTCGAGAGAACCAAGCTCGACTCTCCTTTCGCTCGGCTTTCTCGCGTCCTCGCCGTGACGCTAATGCCTGGGACACGACTTGCTTGTTGGTGCTTATCAGACCCCCACCACTCCGAAGCAAGCGGCGAACATATTCTGCGCAGGGGCCTCCTCCGAGTCGCCCTTGTGTTCCCCCGCCCATCGACCAACGCTCCTGTTCCCAGCGTTTGTCCGGCCGACGGGACCGGCATCGATCCTGCTCTTTTCCGACCTGCGTTTCACACACACATACATCTCGAGTATGATGCCAGATCATGCTGGGGTGCGCGTGAACACCACTGTCGCGCCTGTTGTAAGCTCGCGGCGGACATGATCTCGCTTGCTTTTTTTCGCCCTCGCCGCGGCGGACGCGAGCGACTTTTACTTTCAATAGCTCACGAGCTTTCCCCACAGCTACTAGGCAGCTGCCTTTCCTGTGTGACCTGCGGGATGCTGTTGAGCCTGGTCGCTCGCTACTGGGCCATCTTTAGTGGCGACGCGTGGTACGTCCGAGCGGCGGTCGTCTTGAGCGCGGTCTACGCCTTCGCAGACACCGCGATCAATTGCACTTGGGCGTATCGTGTCAGTACAGAAACATCTCCTGTCGAGGTCCTGCAGCTTGTCTTGACTCTATCGAGCGTGCAGTGGGCGGTTAGCGACTTTTTGAGGCCAGCTGATTTGATGCAGCTGCCGTGGCAAGTGACCTCGTTCTGCATCTGGTGCGTGCGTCCCGCAGAATAGCGGACTGACTCCCCTATACTGAACGTGTATCATTCCCCCCAGCTTGGGAACTACGGCCTGGGCAGTCCAGACCTTTTACCTCGTCCGCCTCTTTTTCCTCAGCAGAAGGAACTGGATCATTTGTGTCCCAATCGGGCTGCTCATCAACGCATGTCTCGCTTTGAGCCTCTACATGGCCCACTACTGCTCCCAGCATACCGATATTGTCGCCGCCTTTGATCATCTTACGTGAGTTTGCAAACCGTCGCCGTCTAAAGTCGCATCCCATGCGAATGTGTCCTACTTACCGCACGGTCATTCTCTCCCCCGGACCGCAGGCACTTCGTCACACCCTGGATGGCAAGCGCATTAGCTACCGGTCAGTCCAAAGCATCGAACTCCGGGAGGAACAAAGCTGATCGCGCTTTTTCCCTCTTCGGTGGCAACTTCGCTCAGACCTTGCGACCTTGTACGGTCAAACGTAAAGCTTCGACGAGCTCGTTCAAGCGCACTGACTTCTTATTAGCGCAGGCTCGGCATTCTCTGGTACATGCAGCAAAAGTGTCCGTTCTCGGGAAAGATGTGAGCAGCACTCCTTCTCCCGCGAGCTATTGAACGCAGGTCTGACATGTTTTCCGTGCTTAGAAACTGGTCACAAGTGCCCCGCAAGATCATGCAGACGAATGCGCCATCCACGCTTTTTCAGCTGGCGATCGTGTGCTTGCATTATCGCGTCCACACCGGCCTCGGATTCCTCTACCTCGGTTTTTGCTCGTCCAAAATCTGTACGTCCCACCCCTTATCAAGTCCGACGTTTCCTTTTTTTGACACAGACTCACGCTCACGACCGACGCGGACTGCGCAGACCTCGGCACTTTTATCGCAACATGCAACGCCCGCGACCCTCACGGCTCGCTCTCGTTCGACGAAACAGTCAACACGTGCCGTCTAAAAGGGCTCGGACCGTCCAAACTCCCTCCCGTGCATGTTGCGATCCAGCAAGAACGTCGTGTCGACGGCGAGGAGGACGAAGATGACGTTTCCTCTTCGACCGCTGCTGGCGGGAAGAGTGAAGACGGGATTAAGGGAGGTAGCAAACCTGAAGCCGATGTGCCTTTGCCGCGCGAGTCGGTGCAGTTCCAGCTGGAGGTTGGCTCTGCAGAATCTCTTCCTCCGCATGAGCAGCAGCACGCGGTCTAATCTCCGAAGGCGGGCGGTCTGATCCACTCTTCTTCACTTTTCTGATCCGTAGGTTAACCAAACACTCTCCTTCATGCTCATGGCTTTCTTTCTACCCGATCGCTTCGTGTTACGCAACTCGCTTCCCGAATGACTGTGTTCGTAGCAGTGCGTGAGGAGCTCTCTCCCTGTGGCGGACTTTTACGGCGCGCAATTGAGAAAGCTTTCCGAAAGCCGTGACGTTATGTAGACGCTCGCACGACCGCAAGCGGAAGAGAAATCTACGTCTTTCTATTCCACAGGGGGGGGGAGGAAAAGTTCTTCTATCTATGCACCAGAACAATTACACGGAACCAAAGCACGCACGCAGGCAAGAGTGGGGGAGGAAGGGAGGGAACAGACTGGACCGGTCAGGAGCTCTTCGGACGGCCTTACAAGCCGAGGAAGGCGTCAAAGGCGTTGCCGGATGCGGTGGCCGCCGTTGGGGGCGGGACGGCCGAGCCAGGGGTTGAGGTCGAACGCTTGGCGGGGGGGAGGTAGTCGTCGAGGATAGAGTCAAAGGCTGCGAAGAGCGGGGACACACGAGTCAGGATCAAGTTAATCGATACAGCGAGGGGGACGGAAATGGAAGGAGTGCAGTCACTCACAGAAGGAGGGAGTCGGGGCGATCGGGGACGCGGGCTTGGGAGTCGCGGCGGTTCCGAGACCGGTGGCGATCATGCGACGGATCGTCGGACCGTCGAGTTGGACTTCGACCGGTTTCTTGACCTGCACCTCGGAGAGGAGAATGGGGCAAGATCAGCAGCGTGTCGGTAATACAAGTGGAAACAACCAAGGGAGCGGTCGGGAGGGCACTCACATCCTTTGGTGTCGCGGTGTAGTAGTTGGCCGGGTGGTTCCCGTGCGGTTTGTCCTCCGGGAGGGATCCCCTCGGGTTACTGATCTTGCCCAGATAAGCGAGCACGTCCCCCTTGGTCAACACTCCGTGGTGACCCGTCCCCTTGATGACGTTCGCATCCTCGATGTTGTTCAGGACCAAGAGGCGCAGGACCGAGGGGAGGAGGGGCTTGTCGTGGTGAGGGTGGTGGGAGGAATGGACGGCGGAGGGAGTCGCGGAGGGGGTGGCGGGAGAAGGGGTCGGCGCGTCGGAAGGGGTGGCGGGAGTGCTCGAAGAGGCAGAAGCGGTGGAGGCCGAGGTTGATTCGTCGGAGGGAATCTCGAGGCTCGAGAGGTCGTCGCCTTCTTCGGCGAGGATGGCGATCAACTTGCCGACCGGGACACCCGCCGCACCGTTGCCGACCTGCGGAGGGGGGCGCAAAGTGAATTTAGCCCCGATGCCTGAAGGACCAACAGTCTCGTCTCCTTTCGCGCCAGCCAGAGAGACTCTGAACACTCACGAGGATCTTTCCCATGATGCCGTCGTCCTGGGCCTCGACGTCGATGGCAGCCTTGTCGGTCTCGACCGAGAGGAGGACGTCTCCCGCCGCGAACGATTCTCCCTCCTTGACCTTCCACTCGGAGATGCTGCCTTCGGTCATGGTCGGCGACTGCACGAGTTTTGTTTTCGCAATGGTCAGCAGGGATCCGAACGGACGGATGCAAGGAAGATGAGGCGCACCATGGCGGGCATGAGAAAGCTGGATTGGGCGGCGAGGAACCGAGAGGCATGCACTGCGGGAGAGAGAGCGGGCGGCATCGTGTCAGCTCCAGTTCCTCCTTGGTTAGGATGCTGTTGGGGGATTGTGAGCAGCATAGCGTGGTGCGGATGCGAATTGAAGCGAGATCGATTTCGTCGTCGCCGAGCGTTCGAGTGCCCTCGCCTCGCCTGCTGGTTGCCCGTATGAGTAGCAAAGCTGTGCATTGTCCACCCTATTGCCGTATCATGTAAAGTTGGGCTCCGATCAGGTCGTTTGGCGCGTCGGTGACGGGTGCTGGGGGGCGACACTTTGCCTCGAGGCGGTGAGAGAGAGTCGGAGGAGCGAGGGCTTACGCTGGCGGGCCAGTGGCCGAGCGAGTTGACGCGCACTCCGACTGAACGACAGCATTCTCAGCTTTAGCGTGTAGACTGAGAGCAAGAGTCGATCGATCAGCACTCGAAAAGTTCGTGTCGGGTCTCTCTTCGCTCTTCAGCTCGCTCGCTCTCTTCTCTAGACGCTCGAGGGACTCTATGGACTCGCGGAACGCATTCAGCTTGCTACAGATGGCCGATGGACCAAGCCCGATCGCGCCCTCATGCCGTGACTCCCTCTGGCTCATTCTCATCGCCGCTCTACTCTGCACGCACCCCTACGCTCACATACATAGCTCGGAGCGACGTGCACTACCCATGCCAGACCTCACTACCCGCTCATGCTTCTGCTGGCGTCTTCCGCACGGCTGAATGACGCCGGGCTCGCCTCCGAGCACGCTTCGATGCTGCCCGGGCTGCGCGGGACTCCTCTGCAGGTCATCCGCTTCTCACGCCATCAACCGCACAAACGCATGCCTGGCGAATCGCTCCGTGGACGCTCGAGGCAAGGAACACGCTCACGAAACGCCCACTCATCAAGACGGATCCGAAGTTCGCCGCCGCGATTGCTCGCGCTGACGCGGCGGACGACCGGCGAACGCTGCGCATGTCGCTCGCGGCCGGCACGTCCGCGGAACGCTCGAACCGCTTCTTCATTTCGGCGCACCGAGAGTGTAACTTAGTTATCGCCATGCAGCCGCGTGGCCGCCTTGGGGTTGAGCCGAACGCCGGCACGGAGGGCGGCACTCCGTCATCCCCCTCCCACGCTCCCATGCAGAGATAAGGATTCCTCTCCCTCTCCCTCTCTCTCAGATAGCCTGCCTTTGGGCGCTCTGACTAAGTATTTCAACCCGTTTCGGAGCTTGGGGAGAGATGCCTGGAGCGCAAGATCGATTCAGCTCCATCTGTCCCGTTTCCTACGTAAGCCTCGGCCGCCGCCTTCTCGCTGTGCAGCGACCAGCAGAATATCTGATTGCTGATACGTCCCGGACTCGCTTCTTTCTGCGCAGAGCGACTACTGTTCGGCACCGTGGCAGTACCAAGGCAAAGTCTGCTGTGGGATCTGTCCCTCGCCGGCTGTAAGCCTCCCTCGCCGAGGACGACGCTTCATATCCAGGATTGCTCACAAACTCAAAAACCCCGCTTCGTAGATCGCTTCGTATGGGACTGTCGCGGGTTTGATCGTCGGCAGCTTCTTCAACATGCTTATCGTCCTCTTCCAGCCCGACGAATCCGCCGCCTTCAGTACGTACATATGACAACGCCCTGTTCGAAAGCAAGCATGAGGGCAAAGCTGACTGTGTTGGGTTATCTCCAGTTGGTGGACAGCTCACGATCGCGCACATGTACCTGATTGGTTCGTCTTCTTTTTGTGGTCAGGGCCTCCGTGAACTGTGCGCATTACCTACTGACCAGTCTCGCACGGTCGCAATCCCCCAGCTGTATTCATCCGCAATATCATGGGTTCCGCTTCGGAGGGGACGAATGGGATGCAAAAGTGGCATGCCGAGTGCGTCGTGCTTTGGCACTCGCGGCGACCGCAAGTTGAGAAAGCGGCACCTGACCCCACGTCCGAATCGTGCACAGATTCGCTTTCCTGCTCGGCGCGTCCATCACAGGGGTCGTTTTGCCTGCTGTCCTCTCGGACACACACCACATCCACGTGAGCCCCCTACTCGCGCTTTCTTCTCACCCACGGGCACGGAATCGCGACATTGACAATCCATACTTGCCTTGTAGGGTTTCTCAAGTCACGAGGGACTGCTCGACTCCCTCCGCAGGCGAGACAATGAAGCTCGAACCCTGCAGCGCGACAACGCTCCTCATTCCCGCGGCGTCGGATCGGCTCCAACACGAACGCAAACAAACACCAGCGTTCCTGGTTCCGAGTCGCATCTGCCGCGTCGCTTCGCACCTAAGATCCGGCACGCAGTCCAGCAGACGAGGAAAGGGCTAGGAGGTAACCAGGCGGTGATCATTTTCGCCGCCTTTGCCGCGAGCGAACTGCTTTGGTGAAATCCCTCCTCCTTCCAGCGTCTACAGGTGTTGTACTGATCCGAGAACTTGACTCTCGATAGGTTCATCGCCTATGGGGTGACAGTCTGGTGGGGCACGCAGACCACGTTCTGGCAATCTCAGTGCGACGAGATGGTTGGAGGTGGGCTCATTCAAGGCGTCAGCGTCACGTTCGTGTCGCTTTCGTTCCTCTTCACGCTGCTTCTCATCATCCCGGTCTTCTTTCCCACGTGAGTCGATGCCTTATATCTCAAGGAAGCAGCCTATTCGCCGCAGCCTTTTCGCTAGACGACATGTCGGACGCGCTCTCGTAGACTGACACGGAGGGAGACCTTTCATGTCGCGCAGTGGGCGATACAAATCGGCTGCGCATTTCATCGTGCTCCTCTTGTCGCACCGTGTTGTTCGTTACCATCCGTCTGTCGCGGCCTTTCGTCTTGCTCGGCAGCGGGCGCACGCACGAGTCGGCCTCCCGCCTGCCCCTGATCCGCGGCCTATCGATACCGATACGATACTCGGCACGACATTGGAACAGGCAGAGGCAAGGGTGAGGATCTCCCTCTCGGTCTTCGTTTGGTCGCTGTGGTTCGTCTCGGTCATGATTGTCCTCTTTTCCGCCCTCGACAACTTTCTCCTCGTCGGTACCTCGACGAGTGCCGCTTGGCCCTACGCGGCGATCCAAAATTTCGTGAGTCTTCCACCTGCGGACAGTGTACCTGACCTTGGACTCGGGGGATGAGCGCGTGTTCCTGACCCCCCTCGCCTGAAATTGCGACGCCTCACAGATGTTTGGCTTCTTCCCGCTCGCAAAGTTCTTTCTCAAGCCCGTCCGAGAACATTTGCGACAATCGCGCAAAGCTCGAAAGGCCGCTATGGCCAATGCTGCGACAGTCGATACGCGGGGAAGACAGTTAGACTCCGAAGCGGAAGCACGGACGCCACCAGTTCAACTCCGCCGCAGCCGGAGCGAATCGAGACCGCGCTCACGTGCCAGTTCTCGTACTGCGGATGGCACGGCTGTTCTAGATCCGTCACGAGCGCTACTGATGGAGACTTTCTCACCCC
Source organism: Rhodotorula mucilaginosa (assembly GCA_034406715.1). Lineage (NCBI taxonomy): Eukaryota > Fungi > Basidiomycota > Microbotryomycetes > Sporidiobolales > Sporidiobolaceae > Rhodotorula > Rhodotorula mucilaginosa. Next base: position 347,042 of record CP137879.1, read on the forward strand.
CGAATCAACGGACGCGTGCTCCAACCGATGGATCATCCGCAGATTCGGACTTCTCGAGTCACAGTCCACCCGGACCGCGCGGCGGTCGGCGTGGATCGCGTCCACTCTCACGACCCGGCTCGCAACACGGGTCGACGAGCCCTGGACACCATTCGTCGGACGACGAGGACGAGATCGCTCACCGTCGACTGATTCAGCGCCGGCGACGCGAGAGACGGATCTTATAGGCAGACTTCCCGTCTGCAGAAAGCGCACTCTATCGTAGAGAGTCCATCGAACGCAAGGGTCGGGGCGAATGACGACCACTGTAGCTTTATGAACGTTGTGACGCGTGGAATGTGAAGGGAAAGAGCTTACGTCCAATACAGAATTGCCCCAGGAGCTTTTCGCTGCAGGCTATCCGGTTCCGTTCTCGTCAGTTCCACAGAACGATACGAGAGTGCATGGAGGTCTATAACAAGAGATAGTCAAATGCTACAGAAGACAAGCGGATGGTTACAGACAACAGCAGAACTTCTTTCGCCCCCCCTCTCTCCCTTCTGTACAAACAGCTCAGTCTTCGTCCATGGCGTCGCCGTAGCCGCTCCGATCCGTCGAGCCGTACTCTTCGTCGCTGCTCTGTCCGCTACTCCCCACCGTGCGAGTCGTGCTCGGCGTCCCGGGCGTGATCGTGCTCGACGAGAAGCTGCTGCTGGTGCTCGGATGGGAGCGAATGCTCTGCGGTCGCTGCGGCGAAGGTCGTGTTGCGCTCGAGGAATGAATCGCAGAGGCAGAGCCGCTCCCCGAACCGGTCGCGAACGGTCGAACCGAAGGCGTGTCCTGCGAGTCTGGTTCGCTCGACCACGGCGCGGACGACATCTTGGACGTGTGCGCGAGATGGGCGGGGTACGGATGCGAGTGCGAAATGGTCGAGGACGCGGATGAGCTAGGACGAGATGACGACGAGGACGAGGAGCTGGGGTCTACTTGTCCCGTCGCTTGGGCGATGGCGGCATTCATTCCCGACCGAGTCAACGGCGGAGTCTCGACGCGCGTGCTCGGCGCATTCGAGACCGGTATCGGTTGCGGAGACGGGACCGGCGGCGGTACCGCCGGCACGCGAGGCGTCGGCTTATTGCTCGACGAACGGGACGACGAAGCCGACGCAGACGCAGTCGCAGCTGCTGCCGGATTCGAGGTCCCGTTACGGCCGACCCAGTACAGGATCAACTGATCGGCGTAGCGCTGCAGTTCGTCGACTGGGATCTTGAGCCGAAAGTCGTTCAGGAGGAGGAATTGCAACTCGAGCTGGTTCAATTCGTGCAGCGGGAGTCCGCCGACCTGAGGAACGCGAGACAGACAGAGGTCAGCAAATGCCAGAGTTGCCCTCGAGAGATGGGAAGTCGCGGCTCACTTTGGCATAGCGCGAGTTGGTGTAGAACACGTCCGAGAAGAACTTGCTCGCGACGGTTACGCCGGCGATGACCAACCGATGAACATTGAAGCTATCGATCGCGAACAGCTTGTTCATATTCGGACCCTCGGCGGCGGCGGCGGCGGCGGCGGAGGAAGCGTCCTGCTCAGCTTGCGGCTGATCTTTGGGCAAGCCGAGTCTCTGCGCCTCGAGTCCGATCCTCGCCATCCGGTCGAAGTAGACCAACAGCGCGAGAAACACCTCGTTCGTCGTCGGGCAGTACTTGAGGATCCGTTGCAGGTACGCCTCGATCGAGATGGACGGGACGTTCCGAGCGTGGAAGCAGAGGGTCGCGTTCGGGGAGGAGAAGGCGACGGCCGAGGCGGTCAGGAGGGAGGACATGGGCGTCTCGTTCTGGACGGTGGTGCTGGGCGACGAGCCAGTCGGGGTGGTAGAAGTTCCGGGTGGAGTCGCCGCCGCCAGCGGGGGACGCGGCACGGCCGGGCCCGTCGCCGAACTCGAAGGAGTCGGCGCCGTACCGGGTCTCGACGATCCCGGCAAGTTTGAACCCGCGCTGCTCGCCGGTGGAGGCGGCGCTCCGCCGATCCCATTCGATGACCCGCCACCGCTGTTACCGCTCATACCGCCCGCCCGCCGAGTCGCCAGAGGAATGGTCCCGTCGTCGTTCCTCTTGTTGCGCAAGAAACTGCTTCCCCTGCGCCTCGACAGCGGCTGCGGTTGATGCGTCCCACCCAACGAAGGCATGAATCCTTCGACGCCGGCTCCGGAGGCCGTCTCGCGCAAGAGGTCCATCCCCGGCGTGAGGGGCATCTCGTCTCCTGGTACGCCACCGCCCTCCTCTTCGTCCGACGAGGTCCCGTTCTCGTCGCGCGAGGAGTGCTCGAGCGCATTGTCGAGTATGCCGGGACCACCCGAACCGCCAGAGAACCGCCTGCGATGTCGCGGCGTGATGGGAGAGTTGAGCGGAGCTGCATCGAATCGACCTTTGCGCCAATCCGATTCGGCCTGACTCGCATCCGCGGATCGCATCTCTGTATCCCCCCCTTGTCCCTGCGAGCGCGCGACAGTTGCTGCTGCTTCCGGCGTCGTCGCTTCCGCTGCTATCGAGTTGGATGGACCTGCTCCTCCTCCTCCTCCACCAGCAGCCGCCGCGACCCTCGCGTTCCGCTCATCGTTGGCGTGCGCAATCTGCTCCAACAGCGCCGCCAACAGTCGCAACAAGTTGGAAGAAGGGTACGAGACGATGTCGACGTGGTGAGCTGACGATGACCGAGTCGCCGCGTCTCCATCTCCATCGCCGCCAGCTGGAGGATCGCCATCTTGTCCATACTGATGAGGTCGATCATCATCATCTCCGTCGTCGCGAGCGGGTGCAGATCGAGCAGGAGTCGCCGCCACCACCGCTGCTGCGTCGCTCATATGCCGATATTGATCCCCACTCTGCTCCGACGCCTTTTGGTCCTGTTGCCGGCCTCCATCGTCTTCGTCGTCGTCTTCGTCCGCCGCCACACCGACAGCATGGGAACTGCTTCCCAACCTCGCCATCTTTCGCCTCCCTCCCTTTCCGCCACCGCCACCGCAATTGGCTGCATCCCCATCCCCTTCCGCCGCCGAAGAAATCGCAGTACCGACTCGTCCTGACCCCGCCCCGGCCGCTGCCGATGGGGTCGTCACCGTGGTCGTCGAAGAGCCGCTAGTCGAGAGGACCGAGGCTCGTCTCGTCTTGCCCTGATGCTGATGCTGATGCTGATGCGGCCGCGGCGGAGCCGGCACCACATCCTCCATTCTCTCGCCCCTCTGTCGGGACATCCCGTCCCGACCACGATCTCCCTCTTCCTCCTCCTCGTCGTCGTCGTCGTCACTCTCCCTCACAGAGAGGTTCGAAATATCCATCGAGGCCGTCGTATCTTCTTCTTCTCCTCCTCCTCCTCCATCATGATCACCAACCTCGCCCGCGTCCCGACCTCGACATGATCCGGCGCTTCCGTCGCTGCTGACGGTCGTCGCCAAACTCGTAAAAGACGAAGACGAACCGCCGTTCCCACCACCACCGGCACCACCACCGGCACTCGACGTCGCATCCGATTTAGTACTGCTCCTTCCGCTGCTACTCGAAGCAGAGGCACTGTGACTTGCTGCGGGAATCGCCTCGTGGTGGTGGTGGTGCCCGTTGCTGCTTGCGAGGACGTTGTCGTCGGCGGCGGCGGCGGTCGAGACGGAGTTCATGGCGTCTTCGACTGCTGGTCTTGTCGCGTTGCTCGAATCGGAACCGGTAGCGAAAGCCGGGTGATGTCGGGAAGAGGATGGAGAACCGGGCAGAGCGGGAGAGGAGGAGGAGGAGGAGGAGGAAGGAGACGAGTCTAACGCGACCGGAGGAGGAGGAGGAGCTCTTTGTCGATGATGATGCTCGAACGAGGACGATGGTTGAGTTGAAGGTGGAGATGAGCGCTGCTGGGCGCGGCTCGGATCCGCCGCTGTCGTAGCCCGGTACGTCTCGGCTCTGTATGGCGCGGAGGGTGTCGAGGCGCACGAGGGGCCTGGCTTCGCGGCAGCAGGAGGAGCAGCAGCAGCGGGAGTGGCTAAAGAGTGAAGACGCTGCTGTTGATGATGATGATGGGAATGACGGAAAGGTGGTGGTGGTGGTGGAAAAGTCGTCGTGGTCGACGCTGACATCTGGCGGGACGAGAGATGTCCGGTTGTTCCCTACTTCCGAGCTGCTGCGCCGAGCGTTTGCGTTGTCGCTCCTAAGCAAGCGGATCGCTTTTCTCCGACTGCTGCAGGTGCGAGAGAGATGCGCGAGTCAGCCAAACCGAGACGGAGGGGGGGGGGGATATGGAGGGGCTGGTGATTGGTAGAGAGTCGATGGCACGCAGGCTCGGCGGGCGGTACAAGAATGGCCACGTCACGCAGTGCACACCCTGCTCAAGCAGCCAGCGATCTTGCTCGTGCAGCCGGCGAGATGGAGCCGCCAGCAGACTCGGCGGCGAGATGAGCGGGACCGGATTGGCCCCTCGCCCGCCGCGACAAGAGACTGTTGGACCAGGCAGGGGCACGGAATAGAATGCTGTACTCACCCTCACCGGCTGATCTCACGTCGGAGAGTGTCGGTGCAACTGGGTCGGTCAGACTGCGGGGTGAGCGGATGTTCCCACTTGACTGCGCGCTGCTGCTGCTACTGTTTGTCGCGGTTGCTGGAGACCGAGACCGAAGCGGATGGCACGCGTTCCCTCGCTCCGAGTGCTCGTCTCTACGCACGCGGACAGCGTCAGACGCACCCACTTGACGAGCAGCGAAAAGTCGAACGTGCGAGCGACCGTCATTCGCTTTTCTCTCCCTTTCTCGATGCAGGTGATTGGCTGCCCGGTATAGATGACCTAGTTACACGGTGGAAACCTCTGCATTACCTCTACGGCTACGATCTCGGCTTGTGCAGAGACCTGAATGCATGCATTGAGGTCTCGGGGACAGGGGGAAGTTGAGAGCAGCCGGTTTCACGCGGAAGCAAAAGTGAGAGGCTGCACGATCGACGCCGTCTCTAGGCTGCACGAGTCCGGAACTTGAGCAGAGGAGCAAGAGGCACGTTTACACATGTCGGCTGTGCCGGCCGAGCCGCCGCACCTCGTCCAACTCGAGATCCGGCGCACTTTTCCCAGCGCCGGCGGCAGCCCCACTCCGACTCCGAGTCCGAGTCCTCCTCACGACGCTCCTCGCTCGCACGCCCAAGCAGGCGACCGTGCAGTGGATCATGCTGCGGATGGAAGCCTGACCGGGGCGGGCCACGCTCCGGAACAGCGAGAGCAAGTGCCGCCTCCGCCGCCCAACATCTATCTCGGGTACGAGAGTAGTCTCTCCGGCAGCACTACTGCGTACGGAAACAGAGAGCTGATCTTCCCCTTTCCTTCACAGTGAAACCTATACCGCCAACGTACATCTCTCTGTCCCAGCCGACGCGGCCCCTCACGCAGCGCACAAAGTCCACCTCGTCGTCGAAATGCACTCGGGCATCCCTCCCCTCGCTACCCGCACAGCCGGTACACCAACACCACCAGCAGCACCTCAAGTACGACAGTACCCGATCTCAACGCACGACTTTGAACGGATCGACCCGTCGTTGCCGCCTTCGCGCGCTCAGGAGATCGTCGTCCCGCTCGAGTGGGAACTCAAAGAACTCGCAAGTCACGCCGTCGTTTGTCTCGTCTCGTATGGCGTACAAGTCGCCGATCGAGAGACGGGAGAACTCGAGTTGGTCATGAGAAGTTATCGCAAGGTGAGTTCTCTCTTCAGATGGCGCACAGCACAGTCGTGCTACCGACGCGTTATGGATGCAGAGGAAGCAGAGTTGAATAAGAAGAAATGCGATGGTACTTACACCCAGATGTGCCATCCTGATGCGGTGGCTGACATATGCAGATCCTTCGCTTCGACGTCCTGAACCCCCTATCAGTTCGCACCAAAGCCCACGCGCCCTCGTCCTCCTCGCCCTCAGCTTTCTCCCCCAACACGTTCTACTCTCCCCTCGCGAGGCGGAAACTCTTTCTCGAAGTGCAAGTTCAGAACCACTGCGATAGTCGGATGACGTTCCGGCGGATGCGGTTCGAACCGGTGCAAGGGTTTCACGTCTCGGATGAAGCGAACCAGGGGTTCGTGGTCGTCGAACCCACGACGACGAAGGAGGGCGAGTCGGCGGCGGCGCAGCAGCAGCAACGAGTGGGACTCGACTTCTTGCCGCTCGCTACCGGCAGTGTCCGCCAATTCCTCTACATCTTGACTCGAACTTCTACGACTCGTCTCTCCGGCGGCTCAACCGCCGCCGCCGCTCAACACCAACAACCACAACAAGAGCCGCTTGGCCGTCTCGACATTGTTTGGCAAACGGAGAGGGGCCAACATGGCCGATTACAGTCTGCTACTCTTGGGAGGAAGTTGCCCCCGCCGCCGCCGGCGCCGCCACCTCCTCCATCCGGACCGACATTGGGACCAGATCTGCGGCTCGGCGCTACTTCGAAACATGCGACTTCTTCTCCTGTCCTCTCACGGACGGGTTCCAACGGCGGCGGCGGTACTGCGCCTCCCGGTTTCGGCCCCACCACCCTCGACGGGGTAGAGGAGCGAACCGATGCGAGGGGATTAAAATTCGACGTGACGGTCGAAGCGATCCTCCCTTCTCCTTCTCCTCCGCTTTGGTCCGATTCCACCACCACCACCATCACGACCGCCGCTTCGCGGGCGACTTTTCTCGTCAATGAGCCGGTTTCGGTCCGTCTCCGAATTCGAGTCACGCGGGACGATGAACACCATCCCCACCATGATGGTCACCAGGTCCTATCGAGCACGTTCACGACGGAACCGCCGCCTGGCGTCGCTACCGGCACAAACGTCGACGCCACAGCCGCGGAGCCGATCCCACCCCCACCGCGAGGACGACGACGGCGACGGGTCCGCGTTGCGGTACAGCACGTGCAATGGCACGCTTCTCCGATCCGGGATCAGCCTCCGCTCGTCCGGTACAGCAACAACGAGGACGACGACGACAACGACGGGACCAAGGCTGGCGACGATGCCGGCAGATCTCCTCTCGGCGTCGGACTTGGCCGCTCACGGGAGAGCGTCTCTTCGCACTTTGCGATCCCCGGCGCGATGCCGCCGAGCAAGGTCGGGACGCAGCAATTATCGCTACCGGGTGTCACGTCGCTGCAACAGCAGCAATCGCTCTTTGCTGCTGCGACGAGGAACAACAATAACAACGGCGGCGCTGGCGTCTCCTCCTCCGCCGAATCCGCTTCGACTCCTATCATTGGGGGGACTCACTTTGTCGCAGGCCATCAAGCCACCACCGCCGGCGACGACGACCGGAATTATCCTATGATGCACGGTGTCCGATTACCGCTTCCGATTCCGATTCCGATTCCGAATCGACCACCACCGCCCGGACCGGTTCCTTCGGCCGGAGTGATCCGCCTCGGTCCCGACACTGTTGATGTCGGCTACTTGGACGTACCACTAGATGGGCTCGACGACGACGAGGGAGGATCGGCGGGAGGGAACAGGGTCGTCGAGATGCGGTTCGTTCCCCTCGAGAGGGGGTTGGTCCGCTTCGGAGGCGTGCGGATCCTCGTGCTCCCTTCTTCGTCGTCGTCTGTTCCTGCCGAGGTGGAACCAGCGGCACCGCCGGTCGAGGGCTCTTCGAACGTCGTCGTCGCCGAGACGGTGTGGGAAGCTGGTTCGATCGCAGAGATTTGGTGCCAGTAGTGAGCCGGAGATCATGTATCTATCAAAGAGGGAACCCTATCTCTGCAATAGACTCTTGTATACTTGGTCAGACTATGCATCTTCTCGAGTCTCAACGGCGAAGCAGTTCAGTTCCGCGTCGCCGCGCTTTTTTGCCGTCGCTCGCCGCCAAGTCGCTCGCTTTGGCCTGACAACGCGCACACACACGCTCGGAGAGAAATGGCGACATCACGGAGTGCCGCAGTCGGTCGGATACTCGTCTCTGCGCCTTGCGGGTGCACGGCGCCTGCTCGCGTCCCTCGCGGTGAGTTTTTCAGCTCATCGTTCGCTCCGTCTGCAGATGCTCCTCGAGGGATCGGGTGACTGACGCCCTGCCATCGGGTTATGCGGACAGCTCGTCTGCAATCGACCGTAGCGGCGGCATCAGCAGAGCCTACGCCTCGACCTCGCGTCGTCGCCGCCGCTCTCCTCTCGCGCCCTCCGCTCCTCCTCCCGCAGCTGTCCCCGCTCGAGCGAACCTACTACGCCTACCAACGTCGGATCCACCGCGCTCTCGCCAAACCGTTCGCAGTCTCGAGCGAGTGGTTCTTCAAAAAGGGGTCCCAGGCCGAAAAGGCTTTTGCGGCGTTTGATCAGCGCGCGAGCCAGAGTGAGGTCCAGGATGACCCGACGGGGAGGAGGGCGTTCGAGATGGCGACGGAGGAGGTTGAAGGCGCGCCCGAGTTGGTGGACCGCGAGAGTCAAGCCGATCGGACTGGCGACGTCAAGAGTTTGGAACGGAGGGCCGACAGGACCCTGTACCTCTTGCTCAAGAAGAAGCGGTCAGACCACGCCTGGCAGTTCCGTGAGTCGCCCTCTCTTGCACTGAAAATCTCCTTCTCTGAGGAGTGACTTGCTCGAGAAAGCTGACCCACGCCGCCGCGTTTCTTTTTTGCATGGCACACCGAAAACCCGCCTTGATGATGCAGCCCAAGGTGGCGTCGAAGCGGACGAATCCCTCGTCGAAGCTGCCAAGCGAGAACTGCTCGAAGAGACTGGACCGAACGTCGACGTCTGGCCCGTCGGACGGGTCCCGGCTGGCGCGTTCAGCTACCCGTTCCCGGCTACGCACAAGAAAAAGTTCCCCGAATTCGATTCAGCGAGGGTACGTCGCCCTGGTATCTCCTACCTTGGAGTGGAGCCCAAACGATCATGTCTTCCGGACTCTCATCAAAGACGCTAACATCCGATCCTGTTTGGCGACGGGTCTCCCCGACAGGTCTTTTTCATGCCGATGCGGATGATTCGCGGTCAGGCGGTTCCGAACCAGAAGGAAGGGATCGTCGACTTTGCGTGGTTGACCAAGGAGGAGATCAAGGACAAGGTCTCGGAAGAGTACTGGCAGGCGGTCGAACCCATCCTGTCTGACCAGTGAGAGGGTCCCGCGGGAGGTCTCGGGATAGCGTGGCTCTGTGTAACTCGCATCATTTGCAAACTGTTTTACCAACGTCTATGCATCAGACTTTTTCATCTGTCAGAGCGTTGATCATAACAAGTCGCGCCTCATCTCTTGTTCAATCACCTCTCGCTCGCTGTATCCGGGAACGCGCTGCTCCGCTGCCAGATTAGAGCAGAGGCCTCTACGATCAATCTCGCCTCGCCGTGACCCCGCGGGCCCTTATCGCTCGAGAACGGGTGCCATCGCGCCTAAGGTGGGGGTCTCTCTTGACGACAGAGCTCTACCATAGATAGGACTGCGGGGTTGCTGTACGACAGGCAAGAAGAATGTCGACCAAGGAGACGCTCCGGCAATTGGCCCGGCTCTTCAGTCCGCCTACGTCGTCGTCGTCCTCCTCCTCCGAGTCCCCCTTCCCGGACTTTACCTTGCCCGACAGCGTCAACGCCCTCCTCGACGAGCACTTGCGCTCGTTCGCTGCGTCCTTGCCGCCGCTCTCGGGAACTGGAGGAACCGGCGCAACAGCAACGAGCAGCAGCACCGGCGGCAATAGCAGTGGTCCTCAATCCTCCTCCTCCTCCTCCGAAGGCGAACGCGAACGAGCCCGTTGGCGCGAAGGCCTCCTCGAAATATGGTCCGCCGTCGAACCCCTCCCCGGGACTGAATCGAAACGCGAAAACCTCGCCAGAGTGTCGGCTTTCCTCGTCCTCTTGCACCGACTCAGTGCCGATGTCGGAGAGGACGACGACGTCGCCCTCGTGAGTCGGAGGGATATCGGCTCGGTGTGGTGGTCTGCTCTCCTCAAGCGCGCAATGCTCGGAGCGCCCAAAGACGGTCATCTTCACTACTCGGCGGCAGCAGCAGGCGGCGGCGGCGGCGGCGGTGGCTTGCAGTCGAAAGGGTCTCAAACACGAGGACGGAAACTGGACCGCAAGGGCAGAGACGCCGCTGCTCCTGCAACGACCGATGGTGCAACCTCGACGTTTACGAGCACGGCTTCGCCCCTCTACGTCTCTCGACAGGCCCTCGCAGCCGCGATGAACATGATCGTGTGGGGCATGCACGCCAGTCGCGAACACGCCGCCAACTCGGACGAGTGGATCTCGCCGTTCGGGATCGCCATCTTGCACGAGTATGAACAAAGGGCGTTGGTGCGCTTGCAAGGGTATGAGGATGAAGGGTGGGGGGTTCGGAACCTCGAAGAGTGCCTGATTCAGTGGGGCGAGAAAGCTCCCAAGGTATGAGCGGTCCTTTCCTTTCCTTCCCTTTCATTTGCTCTTGTGCTTCTTCTCGCCTCTGTGTGTGCCTCCCTGACTGACGTTCACGTGCGGCAGGCCTTTTTCGTTCGAGTCGCCGATTCGTTGACGGCCGATTCGCCACCGGCAGCTCTGATCCCCTTCGTCTCGCTCACACTGTCCTACCTCTCGCGCCACTCGACCAAAGCCTACTACGCTCTATCGACCCCGCTCCTCGGCAACCTGATCGCGACTGCTCTGACCACCCCCTCGGCGGCCGTCGTCTCGTTGGCGTTGCGGTCACTCGCCATCTTTGTCGTCACGTTGCCGGTCGTGATTGGCGACTACTTGTTTGGCATCATGGCCGTGTACGGAAGGGCCGTCTCGTGGGAAATGGCGCACGATCAAATGGCGGGTGAGAGTGGTGACCCTGTCGAAGGCAGAGGCGGCGAAGGTGAGCTGCCGAGATCCCCTCGTCACACACTTTCGAGAGTGAGTGCGTGCCAAACTGACCCCGCAGCGGTGTACGGAGCAGAGGAAGAAGAACGAGAAGAACCGCCACCCGACCCGATGATGCTCTTTACGACCCTCTACGGCATCTACCCTTGCAACTTTACCGCCTTCCTGAGGGAACCGGTGCCTTACCTGCAAGAGAAGGGCTGGAAGGGCGCGACGGGCGACGGGAGAATAGACCTCGCGTCGGGGATCGTCCGGTCCAAGAGCGAGGTGAGCCTTACAGCTCCGAGCTGATCACACCTCTCCTAGCGTGGAACTGACCACGAGACGCAGCCCTATATACGGCAACACGCCCTCAGCCCGGCCCTCTTCAGCGGCGATGCTGCTTCGGAACTTTCAGATACGCAGCGCTGGTCTCGTCTCGAAGCCGCAGATGTCATGGCCGCCTGCGACCGGAATGTCATTTCGGCCGTCGTCTTGCAGCCACCCGATTGGCGCGGTGCCCCTCCTCTCTCGCCAACCGATGCCGACGCTCCGACTCCCGGCGGCGGTGCTTCTCGAGGCCGGACGAGCTCCATACCGCCCGGAAGCTTCGACCCGCTGATGCGAGACGTGCCGCTGGATTCGGCGAGTCCGACGCCGAAGCACGTCACGCCGGAACAGTCTCCCGCGCCATCGCGGGCGGCCTCTCGAGCCCGGTCTCCAATCGGAGGTGGCGGCGCTGCGGGTGGTGGTACCTCTCCCTTCGCTTCGCCCCCTTCGAGCCGCGTCAGCACGCCACACATGCCGCCGACGACCCTGTATGCCAATTTTCACGCGTTGCAGAGCGTCGGGGCGCTCAACTCGCCGACTTCGTCCGCTTCGCGCTCCCTGCCGCCACGATCGCAATCGCGTCGGAGACCAGCCGATCCGCACTACTCGGAGACGACGCCCCATCATGGATGGCTCGGCTTTGCGCCCGATTCGCCAGCAGCAGCACAGGTCCCACCGCCCGCACCTTCGGCGGCGTCAATGTCTCGGCGCTCGTCTGGCGTAGCCTCCCTCGGCACGAGCCTCGGACTCCTCTCGCCCGACTTGATCCCGTTCGGTCGAGGCTCCTCGCCCGCGCCTTCCCATCCTCCTCCCTCTTCTTCATCTCACCAAGCGCAGGCGCTTCCGCCTTTTACGCCGAACCAGGTCAATGCGCAGCTCGTAAAGCTCGAGACGGAATTGGTCGTCTTGCAGGGAGAGGTCAACTTCCAGAACTACCTCAAGCAGCTTCATCTGCAGCACATGGGAACCTTGCATCGCGAGAAGGTACTCGAGTCGGGCGCCGAAGCCGAGAGGCAAAGCTCTGTAAGTCAACTTTGTTGCGGTGGCGGTTGGTTTGCACACACTGATCCGCTCTCTCTCCATTTACAGTTCCGCACGATCCGAACGCTCCGAGCACAGCTCCGCGCGACTCAGAACGCGCTCGATCAGGTCCGCTCGGAGCAAGCAGCGACCAAGGCGAATTGGACGTCGCACATTGCCGACTTGCGCGACAAATTGGCGGGGTTGCGAGAGCAGCGGATGCGCTGGGAGCACGAGGAGCGAGTTCTCCGGGCCGAGTTGGACGATTGGAAAGACCGCTGCGAGAAGAAGTCTCGCGAGCTCGAACAAGAGGGCGCAGAGTGAGTGTCGTCGTGCACCGGGGACGATGATCGTCCCTTTGCCGGCCGACATGCTGATGAGAGAGCTTTTTGTAGGTTCCTCGACCTCCGGAATCAGGCTTCGATGGACGCAGCCAAACTCGCCAAGATTAACGAGTACGAGCACCGCATCAAGACGCTCACCAAGACCCTCGCCGTCTGGTACGTTCCTGTCCTCCGAGCTTGTCTGAGCAAGAGGAGCTGATCCCGATGCACTCGCAGTGACGCGGACCTCGTCAAGTTTGTCGAGCAACGCAAGGAGATGAATTTGCTCGTTAGCGAGTACAAGCGTAGCGAATACTTGCGCGATGCGGTGGAGGATGAGAGCCGAAAGCTCAAAGCTGCACTACGGTGCGTTCTTCTTTTTCTACAGGAGCGCGACTTTTTGACACGCGGCTGATGCGTCTCCTGTGCGCGCAGGACAATGGACGACGAACTCGCCGATCTCCGACGGCAAGCGACCCAGTCTGCTCCGTCAAGAAGCGCGCCCGGCACGCCCGTCCCCGTCCCGAAAGACGAGATCTCGCGGATGCGCGCAGAGCTCTCGCGCTTGCGAGATCGCAATGCCAAACTCGAAGAACGACTCGCGGATGTCCTGGACGATGAAGAAGCAGAGCGTGCAGCGGCGCGCTCAAGCAATCGAGGTTCACCGATCGTGCAGCCTGGCGTAGCGTTGTAGACAGCCAGCTCGTATCAAATCCAGCCTCGCCTGACGAGAAGTTTCGCGAGAGGTCGAAGACACGAAGGTTGCACTTGCCCTCACACGGCTAGATAAGTTTACCTCCGGGCGTGCCCGCTTCTAACCGAGTCGCCTACCCGTCAACGCCCTAAACGCCTGCTTCTCACACTCGTTCTGCACCTCCCGCTTCCCGAGCACCTGCCACCCGTCGCTGGCGGTACTCATCGTCCTGGCCCGTTTCTGCCGAATACAGTGACTCAAGATCCCTTGCTTCGTCCTCGGGAACGAGAGCGAGAGATCCAACGCGCACCCTCCCGTCGGGGAGCAAAACAACTTGTCGGGGAAAGCGGGCGGTTCGTCATAGTCGTATTGGAGGTGGCGAGGGACGGGACAGAATTGATCCGACGAGACGATGATGGTCGGAGGGCGTTTCGAGTAGAGGACCGGAGTCGAGAAGGACGAGAGGGGGACGACGGTCAAGGGCGCGTGTTCCGGGTAGGGGAGGCTGATGGGCGTGTGCGAGGGCGGGAAGAACGGCGCCCCCGATCGAGCGGTCGTCATCCCGGACGGCGTGGCCGGTCGAGATCCGCGCGCTTCCGCCATGATCGCGGACGAAGTAGTCTCGCCTCCCGGTCCTCCTCCAGCGGACGCGAACGGGGACCCCGCCCGTGAAACCGGGCCTGAACCCGCTTCCATGCTCATCAGCCCGGCGCCGCCACCCTCTCCTCCCTCGTCGTCCCCTTCACAAGCAAGCACAAACACCCACCGCGCCCCGACCATCCTCAACGCCTCAATCACCTCGACACGGTCTTTCCTCCCCAACCCCACCAACAAAGCGCACGTATGCGTCCCGACCGCGTTGATCGGGGAAAGGTTTTGAGTGATGAGTTCCGCGAGGGCGAGGACGCGCACGTTCGTGTGCTTGTAGTGACCCGGGAGTGGGGTTGGCGGGACGTCGTACGAGAGCGGTTCGGTGCAGGCGGGGACGCACAGGTCCGAGTAACCGGTGGCGGCGGCGGGGGGTAGGACTTCGTCGGTCGAGGGTAAGAGCGAGACGAGGTTGGCGTGCGTTTCGCCGGTCGGGAAGATGTACGAACCTCCGAAATTTGGAGTCGGAGACGAAGACGACGACGACGACGACGCGGGATCGAACGTCTCGACGAGGAACGAATACGGCAATCCCAACCGGTTCGCTTCGCGCGTGAACAACTCGGCGAGCGGTTCCGACGTGACGTAGAACGTTTTTTCGAGCAACAGTCCCGAGAGGAACAGAGCCTGTTGAGTTTGTTGGAAAGTGATTTGACCGGGGGCGGCGACTCCGGGCAAGAGGGGGTGGGTGACGGGGGTCAAGACGGGGTTGAGGAAGCGAGAGATTTGACCCCCTTTGCCGAGGTTGATGGCCAGTAACGGGACAAAGGCAGCCTCCTCCTCCTGGTCGTCGTCGTCTTTGCCATCCGCGTTCTCTGCAGGAGGCTCGCCAGCTCGCATCTTCTCGTCGCCTCCTGCTGACGATGGCGAGCGGGGGCGAGAAGCGGGGGAAGAGGACCGCGTTCGTCTCCGCGGCAGTGACGTTGACGACGAGGGCCGCATCGAGTCAACCTTGGCTCGGAAATTGAGCAACTCGAGGTTGGACTTGAACCTCGTCGGGGTCGACACCAACTTGACGACATCGCACCCGAGCCTCTTTGCCCTCAAATACTTGTCCATCACCTCTCTTGATTCCCACCTCCATTGGCCCTCGCGATCGTGATCGGCTCCGAGGACGCGCGTGGCCGATCCGGAGAGGGAGACGAGGTGCGAAATGAGAGGGTCGGGGAGGGCGAGTTCAACGTCGACGTATTCGGCGCCGAGTTTGAAGCCGAGTTCGACGAGCGAGAGGTACGACGCCATCAGGTCTTGTTCTTCTTCTTGCGAGTCTGGATCTGGCGGATTGTTCAAGTTCGAATCCGAGTTGGCGGTCGAGGTTGTCGAGGAGCGATGGTATGGATCGGGAAAGGCGCCGCCTTGAGATTCGGTCCGGACGGTGTACAAGATCGGTAAAGGCGAACACCGTCTCAAGTGCCCGAAACACATGGCGACGAATTGCAGAGACGGGAACCTCCTCCTCCGCCGCGGTGTCTTCCCGTTCCCGTTCGTGGAAGCCTCGGCGGGCGCTGGGGAACCGGCCCTCGAGTTAAGAGCGGACGAGACAGGTTCGGGTTCGACGAGGGTATCGACTCGCATCTCGATGACGTCGACGCCTCCCGCGACTCTGCGAATCACCTCGGCGTCGACGTGGATCAAGTCGGCAAAGTTGAGCGCGACAAAGCTCGTCCGGGGCCCTTTGGCCCCCCTCCCCAATTCCGACTCGCACGCCCCGTACCCGCCATACTCTCCTGAGCTCGGACCTGAAGTCGGAGGGGGTCTCGGACCCGCGACGAGGGGGACGTGCGACGAGGCAAAGCCAAAGATGGAGCGGAGGAGGCGGACGAACGCGGTTTCGACGTGTTTCATGAGGAATTGCGGGGACGGGGGAGCGGGGTGGGCGGTGAGGGAGGCGATGGTGTGGGTGCAGAGGGACTCGTAGTACGGTCTCCGGCGGGCCCACACGGCGCGGATCTCTTCCCCCCAGGCGGGTCTGTCGTGCGCGGGGAGGGGGGTCAGGATGTTCCGAGTTCGGGATAACCAAAAGTCTATGAGGGCGAGCTCACCTTGCGCTCTCGTCTACGAGGTACCTGACTGTCTCGTCCTGGTCTCGGACGACGTGGACGATGGGACCGACCTGTTTGCGAAAGTGTTCGAGCAAGTCTCGGTTCTCCTGCCTCTCGACGACGCCGCCTCCGCAGGCGATGACGTAACCCTTCGGGTGCTGTTCGACCAAGCGCTGGAGGATCTCTGTCTCTCGTTGGCGGAAGTGGGCCCAGCCGTGGGCGGTGACAAAGGTCGAGATGGGACCGTACAGGGTTTGGAACGCGCTGTCGGCGTCGATAAAGTGCCGGCGGAGGGAGGTGGCGGCGATCAAGCCGAGGGTGGTCTTGCCTACGCCGCGCATCCCGATCAGCAGGATGGTCGCGTCGGCGTCGTACAGCGGCGAGTGCGAGTGCGAGCGACGGCGGCGGGGGCGGGGTTGAGGAGGAGCAGCGAGAGGAGCGGTTGAAGCCTCGCCAGCTGGCGGCTGGGCCTGCGTCGCCATACTGCGAGACTCTCGTGCTCTAGCAGCGTGCCCTGAGAGTCGTTATAGTTGAGTGAATGTGAAAGGAGAGAGTGGGGGGAAGTGTAATCGGAGATTACAACTGGAATGGTAATCAAATTGCATTACAAACTCCTCGACCCAATGGCGGGCCCCACACTCGACCTCGTTCATCTCGCGTCGCGTGCATCCGAGTACTGGACGGACTTGGGCGGCATGGACAGCGACGGAGACGGCGCAGGTGGCGACCCCGCGCATCAGGCCAAGAAGCGCAGAGTCACCCGCGCGTGCGACAAGTGCGCTGTTCCTCTCGCTCCCTCTCCACTTCTCACTCACTCGAACTGATCCGAGTCTACGCGCACGAAACAGCTGCAGGAAGCGTCGCATCAAATGCCAAGCGTACCCGAACCCGGCCTCGATCGACGCCCCCTGCGTCATCTGCACAGACGCCGGCGCCCCTCACCTCTGCACCTACTCGAAACCGCCGAGGAAGCGAGGGCCCCAGGCCGGCAAGGCCAGGAGCCTCGCAGAGAAATGCGCCACCTTGCAACGCTTGCTCGGTTACCTCGCCACCACCATCCCCAACTTGGAAACCTACGTTCAGGACTTTGCCGCCGCCGCCGCCGCCGCCGCCGCATCCTCTTCGCCCGATCCAGCGTCGTCCGCCTCCTCGGCTGCCTCTCCCGCCATGACCGCCGACGCCTTTCAGCAAGCGTACGAGAGTACGAGAATTCCCGAGATCCTCGACGCCATCTTGCCGCCACTCGTATCCGCTCGAGACGCCGCCAAACTCAAACTCGACCAGCAGCAGCACTTGCTCCCGAACCCGCCGCCACTACCACCGGGCGGAGGAGTCTTGCCCACTTTGACATATCCCACGTCGACTACTAAAGCAGAGCAGCAGTACGACGAGGATCCAAACTCGTCCCTCTCCTACGTCGCCGCCGACCGCGACGCCATCATGACCCCTCTCGATCCGTATCAGCCCATGTTCGCCACGCCTTCAACAGCCCAGACCTCGGCGAACGGTGGCTCCTCTTCTTCTTCTTCGATCCCGTTCGTCGCACTGCATGCTCTCGCCAACGTGGCCGTGCCCGATCACAACAAGTACAACCACCACCACAACTACCACGACTCGTCCACCTCCGGCAGCGGTACCAACAAGGTCGTCGTCGTGAGCGACGGTCAAGACGGAGCCGTGGGGACGGGGGTAGCGGCGGCAAGACCGCTTCACGCCGCCGCGCGCGGCGCGACGAACGAGAAGGCGAAAGGAAAAGGGAAACGGAAAGCCGTCGGCGAGGATACGGCGGTAGAGGCGATTGACCCGCTCTTGGAGCAGCATCACCAGCAGCAAGCGAACGCAGCGCACTCGTTGGACATGAAGGAGGAGGTGGAGGTGTTTATTCCGGACGGGGCGACGAGATCCGCCCTCCTCGACCTCTACTTCAACCAAGTCGTCCAACCCAGTTTCCCCATGCTGGTACGTTTTCAATCTCGCGCTCGCGTTCACAAACAACAGTTGCGCTCGGCCCTCTCTCTTAGCGAGGGCTTGGTTTTCGTGTTGTTGTTTTTTGACGTGCGGCGGAGCTGATCGTTATGAAAATAACTTGCACTGTTGGCACAGGACAAGTCGGCTTTCCTGCGTTGGTCGGCTCATCTCCCCTCCGATGCCACTCCGGTCCTTCGCCCTTCCTCCTCTTCCTCTTCCTCCGGCAGAGCCCGACCACCTCCCGCAACAACGTCGGCGATGACCACCAACAACTCCCCTCCCCCGCACTTGTACCTCTCCATCTTTGCCCTCGCTTCGATCTATGTCCCGCCTTCGTCCCCCTTGCGGGACCAACTCCCGCTCGAAGCGCCGAGGGTTTATGCGGACGCGGCGAGGGAGTTTTTGTTGCGCCAAGTCGGCCTGATTGGTCATCACCATCGCCACAATCATGATCGTCAGAAGACGGAGCTGGAGGAGGACGAGGGGGAGGAGCAGGAGGGAGAGGGAGAGGGAGGAGGAGGAGGAGCAGGAGGATTGGAAGCGGTTCAGAGTGCGGTGTTGCTCGCGATGTGTGATTGGGGACAGGGTCAAGTTGACAGGGCGTGGTTCATGAGTTGTGAGTCTTCCCCCTCCCATGATGCCTCCTCTCTTCGGGCGCAGAAGCTCCTCCCTTGTCGCCTCGTGTACGTAGCTCGCATCAGCGCGGAGAGCTGACACGAGAACCGATTCGGTACCCGGGAAAACCTCAGCTCTCGCCCTCTCCCTCGCCGTTGCGCAATCCTTGCACCTCCCGTCCCGCTCGTCGAAGGCGTCCAATCCACGTACAGCCCCAACCTCCTCTTCGCCCCTCCCTGGCTCCACCGCCTCCGCCTCGGCCTCCACCTCCTCACGACTCAGAGCGCTCCACTCGGTCCTGATCATTCATTTCCTCCTCTCGCTGCGACTCGATCGGATCCCGCTCTCGATCGCCTTGTTGCAGGATTACGAACGCGAGATCCCGCCGCCTCCGACGGACGAGGTGGAGAATTGGGATTTGTGGAGGAGTGATAAGACGGCGGGGGAGTTGAGACGCGAGTGGGCGGCTGCGGGTGAGGGGGCGGCGGAAGCGGATCAGTGGGACGGAGGTGACTCGCCCGACGACTCGGTCGATCTTGCCAGGCAGAAGACGGGCAAAGGACCGGCGTCATCGTCGTCCAACAAGCAGAAGAAGGCCGGTGGGAGGATTCCAGCTGCAGGAGGAGGAGGAGGGGCGGGTGCCGGTTCAGCAGCGGGCGGTTTCGAAGAGCAGCCCGCTTTGGCGGTGGCGAGCAACTCGCTCGTCGTGTTTGCTCGGCTCGCGGAACTGTGCCAGATCGGAACGCGGATCCTCCGGTACAAGCTGCGCTCGGCGGCCGCGGCGGCGGGCTCCGTCGCTGGCAGCCAACAGGAGGCGTCGGGTCCGTATGCGAAGAGACAGGCGCAGTACGGGCATGAGGAGGAGGAGGAGGAGGGACAGGATCCGCCGGACACCTTTTCTCCCGAGGAGTTGCTCCGGCAGCTGCAGGAATGGGAAGCCGGACTCGGTCCAGATTTGCGGATCGGGACGACGTCCTCGTCGTTGTCGTTGTCGTTGGCAGGGGATTCGACCGATGCGGCGAAAGGTGCGGCGGTGGCGCTCGTCAAGGAACGGCCGAGATGGACCGTCGCGATGCATCTCGTCCTCGCAACATTACAGTTGCGCCTAGTCGATACTGCCAAGTGCGTCTTTTTTGGAGGCTGTCCTCACGGGCGGAGACTTGATCCTCTCTCGAACCGGCCGAGTTCTGACCGACCACCTCGCGTCCCTCTCCGCAGTCCGAATGGGCGACGAGGTACAGCGACGACCTTGAAGCGGATTACCCAGATCCTCGACCAGCACCGCGCCGTCTTTACGCCGTTCCGCTCCCTGCCGATGTCTGAACTTTCGCTCTACGCTGCCTCGTCCTTTTTGCTCGGCGGCGAAGGCGAGGCAGCGCTCGACCTTGCCGAAAGGCGCGCCGCTGCACGCTCGATCGTCAAAACGGCGCGGGAGCTCGGTCGGGTGTTGCCCATCGCGCGGCGGATCTCTCAGCGACTCGCTTCGCTTTCGACCGGGCCCGGTACAGCCGACCCTCACTCTCGGAACGTCGACAAGGCTAGTAATGCCGAGCTCGCTGCCGCCGAGCGAAAGCAGCAAGCGGCGATCCCGCCTCCAACCTCCTCGACGACTCTCGCACCGACGTCGCAGGTCAGCGTTGTCCCGACGGGACCGCCTCCCCCAGCCGCATCCGCATCCGAGCCCTTCCAGGCCTTCCTCTCCTACGCGCAAGACCTCGGTCCCGCCGCCGAACCGTCGACGATCCTCGATTTCGGATCGTGGGACCAGTCGGATCTGCTCGTTTCGCTCGGATTGGTCGGCGCTCCCGGTCCGGGCGCCGGAGCTCAGGCGCCCCTCAGCGGAGCGAGTGGTGTCGGGGCTGCGAGTGGGAGCGGGAATGTCTACGACCATTGGGCCGCTTGGGGTGCTCCTCCACCGATCGAAGGCGCCGCGATGGTCGGCGAGGCGGACCACGACAACTTCCCGTTGCCGGTCTTGATGGA
The DNA here is from genome assembly GCA_034406715.1 of Rhodotorula mucilaginosa. Taxonomy (NCBI): domain Eukaryota; kingdom Fungi; phylum Basidiomycota; class Microbotryomycetes; order Sporidiobolales; family Sporidiobolaceae; genus Rhodotorula; species Rhodotorula mucilaginosa. Next base: position 367,415 of record CP137879.1, read on the forward strand.
AACGGGTGGACTCGGCTCGATCTTTACCCACTCGCGATCGCATGAGGGTGTGGTGAACCCGGGAGGGATGGCGATCGACAGCGTTGGCGTCGCTGGTGGTTGTGGCATGGTTCCGCCGCCCCTCGCGCCTTCGACCGGACTCACCCCACTCCGCTCGACTTCTGCCGGCGGACGGATGGTCCCGCCACATCAGTCTCCTGCGTACGCGGCAGCGGATGCGCACAGCATGTTGTCGTCGGTGGCGTCGACGTCGGCGTCGTCGTCGGTTCGAGGAGGGATCCCGCCCGCAGGAGGAGACGCGATGGTCATCTCTCCCGATCCGAAACTTTACGCATTACCTCAAGCGTCCCATCCAGCCCCGCAACCAGCCACGATGGCCTTTCACCATCAGCAGCAGCAGCAACAACAACAACTACCGCAGCATCAGCAAAACCGCCCAGACCACGCTGCGTACTTGCCCCGCTCCGTGTTTGGAACTCCAGTCCCGCCCGGCGGGTCAAACATGTCGATGGGGATGTCGATGTCGAGCATGGAAGGTCAAGAAGCCTACGAGGCGGCGCTCGGAACCGACTTGTTGACGCGGTGGCTCGATCGAGGAACTCTGGCATTTACGACGCCAGAGACGACCCCTGGTCCGGCGGGAGGCGGCGGCGGCGGCGGTGGTGGCTCTCGAGGCGGTGGCGCGAGTGGCGGTGGGCCATGAGGGTAAAGTTGCGCTGTCACCGTACGAGGAGGATGGCCTCGAAGTAGCGTTGGCAATCAATATCATATCTCTCCGTGCTCCCATTTTCAGGTCTCGATGAGCGTCACAAGAGTCTCGTGTTGGGTGCGGATGTGGATTGATGACAACAAGAGCAGAAGGGATATGCGAGACTGGATGCTTGGACAAGGAAGGTGCGAGAGTGTCTGGCAAAGGAGGCGTCCGACCGCCTTTTAATGCCTTCCGCCGCCGCGACCACGACCACGCCCTCCACCGCCGCCTCGTCCTCCCCGACCACCGCGTCCGCCGCCTCCTTTGCGCATCGGCACTCCCGCCTCCCTCTCATCATCATCCCGATCCCGTTCGTCCTCTTCGCCCCTCGAACGCTTCTTCCCTCGCCCGCTGTGTCCTTGAGTCATCTGCGACTCTTTCACTTCCTTGATCGCTTCGCGTTGAGCTTCTCCGACTCGTTCAGAGAGGAGCATCGCTTCTTGCTTGCCGGAGGCGCCAAGGGGGTACTCGGTCATCTTCTTGCCGATGACGCCTGTTTTGGAATGATGAGCGCACGGGAGGGAGAGAGCAAGACGGGATCGGCTCAGTCAGTCAGAGACTTGGCAAAACGCTTGCTTTGAGAAGTCTTGCGGCCGAGCGAAACGGGACGCACCTTCGATACGCTGGAAGAGCTCGACATCGTACTGCGTCACGAGGGTGACCGACTTGCCACTGCGTCCCGCACGCGCGGTACGCCCGACTCGATGAATGTAGTCCTTCGAGTTGGTCGGCAAGTCATAGTTGACGACGAGGTCGACCGAGGGGATATCGAGCCCACGCGAGGCGACATCGGTCGCGACGAGGATGGTCTTGGCTCCCGATTTGAACTTGTTCAGAGCTCCGAGTCGTTGCGATTGAGAGAGTTGACCGTGCAGGGGGACGGAAGGGAACGAGAGTAACCGGAGGAGGATCGAGATCCGTTGAGCGTCGATGACGGTGCGGACAAAGATGATGGCCGTCAAGCCGGACAGGGTGTGCAACAAGTGAACGAGGTGCAGGTCTTTGTGCTTGAGGGGCACGAGGAGGTAGTACTGCAACAGGGTCGAGACGGTTTGGTATTTCGAAGAGACTTCGAGTTTGACCGGGTCGCGGAGCGACGCGCGTTGCAGTTTCGCGACTTTGGTCGTCATCGTTGCCGAGAAGAGGTACGTCCGACGACCTTCGCGCGGGATCACTTTGAGGATCTTGTCGATCACGGGCCCAAAGTCGAGGTCGAGCAATCGGTCTGCCTCGTCGAGTACCTGCGCGGGTGGGTCGTCAAGGGTCAGTCTCGGTGTCGTTCTCGGAGGGAAGGCGTCCAACGTCTCGCTATCCGAGAGACGTTGGAAGACGGGCCCTGAGTGACGAGAGAAATGGACGGACCAAGTACTTCAAGTTGCGCAACGAGAACCCTTTCGTGTTTTCCAAGTGGTCCTGCAACCGACCCGGGGTCGCGACGACGATGTGTGGCTTCTTGGCGAGCGCGACTTGTTGGGCCATCGTGTCCATGCCTCCGACGATGGTCGCGACGCGGACGCCAATCCCGGACCCAAGAGCGGTGAACTGGTCCGCAATCTGGTACGCCAACTCGCTGTGCCGGGTGATTCAATCGAGAAAGCGGGTCAGTCTCAAGAGGGTGGGAGCATTAAAAAAAGGAAAGGGGAGAGAGAGAGCGGCGCACCGAGTCGGGGCGAGTACGACGGCAAACAGTCCCTGCGGGTCTTGCCACAAGTGGTGCAAAATCGGCAACGCAAACGCGGCCGTCTTTCCCGACCCGGTCTGCGCCAGCCCGATGATGTCCTTTCCTTCGAGCGCGTAGGGAATACACTCTTGTTGGATCTCGGACGGGTGCTTGAACCCGAGGGTGGTGCAGGCCGTGCAGAGCTCGGGGAGGAGTCCGAGCGAGCTGAAGGTGACAGACGTGGTGGGTTCAACGGTCAGGGTGCCGCTGCCGTTCGTGGTGGGTTCGACTTTGCTCTTGGCTCTGGCCTTGCCCTTGTCGGCCTTGGCTGCGTCGAGCGCGGCGGTCTGGTGTTCATCGCCGTCGTCGTTGTCGGATGAAGAAGCGTCGTCTTCGTGCTCGTCGGCGGCGGGTGACAGCGACCGCGAGTCGACCTCGTAGGCAGCCTGGGAGCCACTGCTGGCTTCAGAGTCGGACATGTCTGGCTGTGCGTGTAGCGGAGGAGGTTTGAGTCTTTCTCTCTCCTCTCGAAAAAAAGAGCATCCAGATTTCACGCGGAAGCAACCTCAAATTTGCGGCAAAAAGTTGGCTTCCGATTTCCCAGTCTAGAGAGGAGGCTACCCTTAATCCGAGTGAGCGACGGCCGCCTCCTTCTCGGCCTCTTCGCACTGCGTCACCGCTTCGACGACGACCCGCTGCAGTTCCGGCTCCAAAGTCTGGACCAACTCGTCGACGGCGACTCGTCGCCCCCGGACCGTCATCTTGGCCCACGTCCGACTGACAATCTTGCCGAGTTTCTCGAGTCCGCCTGCTCGTGCGGGTCCTTGGTCGCCACTTGTGGAAGAGGAAGGTTGGTAGTCGGCGGCGAACGAGGCAAAGTCGCGGGCGAGAAAAGTCAAGCAGATGGCGTCTTCAAACAGGTGCGCTTCCGGGTCTGGCGCGCCGGTGGTGACTCGAGTCAGTTTTGGGGGAGCCCATAGGAGAAAGTAGTATGGATGCCAGCACCTTTCAAGAGATCGGTGTCGGCGGGGAGAGGAGGTCTTTGGAGTGTTCGTTTCAGGAGCAGGTCGCGGGTTCGTCCAAACAGCGGTGCGTCTCGCTGGTCGTCGTAGCCCGCCGAGCGCATGACTTGGTGCAAGATGTCGGCGTGGTACTTGTTCAGAGCGGTCTAGCGTCCAAAGAGAGTGTGTGTGTGAACTCGAGGAGCAGCGAGTCGGAGCGAGCGAGCGGGCAGGCGGACGACAGCAAGTGAGACTGACCCTCCACATTTTGTAGCCTGCGAGTCCGTCGGGGTACTCGGTTCTGGGTCTCTTCCAGCGGTGCACATGCTGCGCGTTGGCGGCGAGGGTCAAGGCTTCGGATGGCGGAGAGGCCGAGGGGGAGAGGTGGCGGGTGTAGTGAGCGAGGGAGCGGTGGTACTCAAGCGAGTGGGGCTGGGAAGGGTCTTGGGCGTGCAGCTCGTCGAGCAACTCGAGTGCCTTGTCTAGCCTCGCCATCTCGTCACGTCCCGAGTGTAGAGAGGCGAGGAACGAGGCGGTGCAAAGTTTCGAGGGTTCGAGCTTTTCGCCCGAAGTTCGCCTTCTCGCTCTCTTGTGCTCTACACGCCTCGGCCTCGGTTCCCAGGACCTCCATCTAGCACAAAAGAATGGCATTCAGTTAGTCCTATCTGCCCTGTGTCTCTACCCACTTGCCCGCCCGCCTGCTCGCTCTCTCTCGAACGAGCCCGTCCTTCTCACCTCCGAGCTGACCACCTCCCCTCCTCACTCGCAATCACCTCTCCTCGCGTGACTACGCACCCGCTCCCACTCTCAGACGCACCAGGCGGTGGACGCGGCGGTCGTGGCGGCGGACGCGGTGGATTCGGCGGCGGTGGACGCGGTCAGTTCTCTCTCTCTCCTCTTCCCCGTGTTCTCTCCTCGGCTTTCTGTTCGCTCGCGATCCGCGCGAGCTTCTGCACCTTGTACCGTACTCTGAAGCTGACGATCTACCTCACGCGAACCCCTCGATATCTGGATGCCGCCCGACTTTTGCGATCGCACCTCGAAACAGGCGGTGGTGGACGTGGCGGCGGCTTCTCGGGCGGTCGTGGAGGTGCTGGTGGCGGACGCGGTGGCGGATTCGGTGGTGGCCGCGGCGGCGCACCCCGTGGCGGTGGACGCGGTGGAGCGCGTGAGTTCTACTGCGACTCTCGCCGGTCTTTCACTTCTGCGTACTGATACCGCCCACGACTCGCGACCCAGCCCGCGGCGGTGGACGTGGACGTGGTGCGCCCCGAGGTGGCGGACGCGGCGGCAAGGGCGGCGTCGGCGCCAAGGGCGGCGCCAAGGTTATCCTCGAACCTCACCGTCACCCGGGCGTCTTTGTCGCCAAGGGCAAGGAGCACCTCCTCGTCACGCGCAACCTCGTCCCTGGCGAGTCTGTCTATGGCGAGAAGCGCATCTCGATCGAACAACCCAACTCGACCGACCCTTCGTTGCCGGCTGAAAAAGTCGAGTACCGCGTGTGGAACCCGTTCCGGTCCAAGTTGGCCGCTGGCATCCTCGGCGGTCTCGACAACATTCACATTGGTCCAGGCAAGAAGGTCTTGTACCTCGGTGCCGCGAGTGGAACTTCGGTCTCGCACGTCGCCGATGTTGTCGGCCCGGAGGGAACCGTCTACGCCGTCGAGTTCTCGCACCGGTCCGGACGTGACCTCGTCAACATGGCCAAGAAGCGCACCAACGTCATCCGTGCGTCGCTGTGGCGGTGGTCGTGCTGTCGAGGCTCTTTACGGCTGAGCTGACTTTTCAATCCCCCCCACCCGGCAGCCATCGTCGAGGACGCCCGCCACCCGAACAAGTACCGCATGCTCCTCTCGATGGTCGACGTCGTTTTTGCCGACGTCGCCCAGCCCGATCAGGCCCGTATCGTCGCCCTGAACGCGCACCACTTCCTCAAGAACGGCGGCCACGCCGTCATCTCGATCAAGGCTTCGTGCATTGACTCGACCGCGCCGGCAGAGGCTGTCTTTGCGGCCGAGGTCAAGAAGCTCCAGAGTGAGCAGTTCAAGCCGAGGGAGCAGCTCACCCTCGAGCCGTACGAGCGAGACCACGTGCGTTTTTCGTTTCTTCGCTCCTGAAGCTTTCCCGGGCCTCCCTGGGCCTCCCCTGACCTCGGACGACCTTCCACTGACTCTCCAACCTCGTACAGGCCATGTTGGTGGCGGAGTACCAGAGGAGCGCTTAATATCGTGGGGATTTTCGCGTCTCCCTCGTTCTTGTTGTAATCTCTGCGGGCCGCCGGAGGAGCATGCCCGTCCCTCCCGTGTTGCTTTCCATTCCTCCTTCCGGCTGTGCCTTGTCTTCCCTCATCTCTACAGCACCTCCATCTTCAGCCTCGCGTGCTACCTGGTGCGCTGGCGCGTATCGCCTGTATTTTTACCTTACATTCTCAAGCGCCACCCCCCCAGCGTCTTTCGTTTCGGAGGTCTGCGCTTTCTTGCCAGATGTACTCGTTGAGGACTGCAGGCAGCTAAAGTAGTAGCGCTTTTACATGTACCAGCTCTCGCTTGGTTCGAACTTCTTTGGAACTTCTCTTCCATCAATGATCAAACGTCAACGTCAGTTTCCGCCAAGCTTGCCGATCCATTCCTGTTTCTCTTTCCCTTTGGAAGAGGATTGACCGCTCCGTATCAACTGTTGGAGAGGACAGCGAGGCGCGACTCGACTCGAACGACGAGAAGCGAGGGCCGACGGAGAGGTGGCGACGGCGGTTGAGCGGAAGTGGCGACGTCCCTCACAAGTCACTCACTAGTGCACCTGTGCTTCCTAGGTATGTCCATTTAGTTGCACTAGATCCACCTGAATGGCACAAGTCACTGACTGCGTACAGAACTGACTACGTGAACAAAATCCGGGACATGCTAGAACGGACCACTTGACTGGTATTGACTTTGGGTTTGCATTCATATGTGTCCACTTTGTTTCAATGGCCCGGAGACAGATAGATAAAAGAGAGACAGAAAGGAAGAGAAAGTGGAAGAGGGAGAGCGACAGGAAGGACCGGAAGGCCGAGTCAAGGCGAAGGTGAACCGGTGAAGACAAAAGATGAGGGATAAAAGACTGAAGACAAAGGACGAGAGGGAACAAGGAGAAGGTGAGAAAAAGGAAGAGGAAAGACGAAAGAGCAAGAGAGAGAGAGGAGAAGGCGAAGAAAGGAAGATGAAGAGGAAGAGCAAAGAAAGATTGGAAGAGGAAGAGGTCGTCAGGTCGAGGATCCGCCACAATGATCGTAGAGAAGTCCACACAAATCCGAACCAATCAAGCAACCGCCACTCCCCCCACTACACTCTGTCCCTCCATGTGCCTCCCACCTCGGATGGGACCCTACCAGGCCTTTGTTCCTCCGTACGGAACATTCCTGGCATTGCTCAGGCGGGCCCGGGAATCTTTCTGCTACCTGTCTGTCTTTTCGTATTGGCCAACAGCGGCGGCGATCTTGCGGACGTAGTCACCGTTACCGAGGCTGGCGGCGACAAGGTCGTCGGAGTTCGGGATCTGATAGCTGCGCACGGAAATGAAAGTGTTAGAATGCGTCCATGCAGGGGGCATACAAAGACGACATACCCGTTCTCCTTCCAGGCCTTCCCGTACAGCGCAGCATTGCTAAACGACAGGAAGCCCAAGTCGTCGAGCGACCTGTCATTGAGGGCTTTGAGGTCGGGGTGGCGAGACCCGCTGGAGTTTCAAGAGAACGGGATCAGCACTCAGGTCCTAGCTATACGGGAGCTTTGAGCAAAATGGAACGCACACAGGAAGATTGAAGCCCAGGTAAGACAAATCGAAGGCGCCGGTGACGACTTCGAGATCCAGTCCCCGCTTCTCCGCCTTCTGGAGGACGGCGCGACGGAGCTCGCGGAGGAGGCAACCTTGCTGGTCGAGGGAGAGGATCGAGAGGTAAAAGCTGGACCACAGCCAAACCACGAGTTTTCCGTGGACGAGGCGCCTCTTGGTGCCCTCGACGAGGTCTTCGGCGCTCTTCCAGTCAATGTCCTTGTACAGCGCACGACGCTCGGGCTTGACGCGAGCTTTGAGCAGCGCTTCCACGGCGTCATTGGCAATGAAATCCGATAGCTGGAGGTAAACGGTGATGCCTGATGAGTAGATAGAAAGGAAAAGCGAGGGAGACAATCCCAACGCACCTTGAGGCGGTCGAGGGACATCTTTCTCAAGAGCATAACACGTTCGATGTCCAAATTGTCGACATTGACACCATTGTCGAGGTTCGCTTGGATGAGGTTGACCACGAGCTATATGAGATGTGTCAGCAGCTGCTGATCAGGTCAACTAGATTCAAGCGGAAAGACCCACGTTGAAACGCTGCAGGATCTCCTCAATGACGTTCGGGTTCAAACCATTGTAGTGACGGCGGGTGTTGTATTGGAAATGGACTGAATTGAGCACGTAGATCTTGACGTCTTGAGTGCCGGGGCTCGCGTTGGTCGGGAATCCGGAGTTCGCGGCGGGGAAGAAAGGGGAGCTGGCGCGGAGGTACCGCTCATCTTGGTTTTGCGTCCAGACTTTCGAGCGGTCGATGGTCTTGCCCGGGACGTAAGCGTAGAAAACGGTCCACGCAGCGCCGAAGAGGTCGGGCGAGCACAGGCGGATCGCTTGCGCCTCCTTGCGGACCCCGTTCAAATTGGCAAAGAATTGATAGGGCCCGCCGTGACAATGGCTGAGATCTTTGAATGTGGTCGCAGAATCGGGGTGATTCTGTTCGAATGCCTCGGCGAGTCGGTTCACATCGATACTGGAAGCAATCCGGAAGGGTTCAGCTCAAGGTCAAGGAGGGGGAATCAAGAAGAGGAGATGCACGAACCGCCCATTCTCATTGTAGCGCAGCTGGAGATCCAGAAACCACGAATACACAAACAACGGATCGTCGCGGGTATAGAGGTTTGGCAACTTGATGTTAGCGACGATGGTACGAGCGACGGGGAGGGAGAGGTTGAGGGGGCCTTGCGGTTGACCCGAGAACGCGGTCGCCAAGGCGTTCGTTGACGGATTGACGGTACTGGTGGCTGAGGCAGTGGGTTGCCCGATTGAACCGGACGCCGACGTGCCATTCAAGCCGGAAGGTCCCGCTGCCACGTTCGACGAGGAGGGAGAGGCCTTCGATGCGGAGGCAGAGGTGTTCAACACAAACGCGGTGGTGCTCAAGCCGGGTCCTGAGCGTTTGAAGCTGGGTAGGGCGCGCAGAAGGGCGGTCTGGCGAGCGGAAGAGGCGAAAAGAGGAGCGAGCTTGGCAGTGTCACTCCGTTCCGCTGACGAAGAGGCGAGAGGTAGGCTTCAGAGGCTTGTCGGTTCTAGTCTGCTCAGACTGGTGTTGATCAGTTAGCATATGTAAACACTCCGATGGGAAAGAGAAAGGATGGCGGACACTGCGGCGGAAGGAGAGAATTCCAATCTCATCGTCATCCGAACCGGTCAAATCGATCACTACCGCCAGAGGCGGCACGGGGGCTTTGCCCTTCTTGGAGGTGCGGTAGCCGGTGACAATGGAGGTGAAGGACTTTGATGCCAGCCCGAGGCGGGTTAGATCGTCGACCGCGAGTTCATCGAGGATCTACCGAGAAGCAAAGATAGTGTTACCGCGGCCGGAATCCGAGCCAGCATAGCGTAGTGGAAACGCACCTCAGTGGTAATCTCCTGGGAGACAAAGAGAGTCGCGAGACCGACGGCAGACCCGTAAGGCGGCATGGGTGAAAAAAGAGCGGTGGAGTGGTCCACAGCAAAATTTGTTCCTATCTATTGCAGGAGGAGGGCGCGTCAATTGAGCTCACGCTGGTGAGGCAGCAAGAGCAACAACTCTCAGCGAGCGTGCAAGCGTCCCCGCACAATGGAGACAGAGGCGAGAACAAGAGGAAAAGAATCAAACAGAAACGATCGCCGGAAAGATATCTGCTTCGGCTTTTCCCTACGCCTGTCTACTCCTCTCTAGATGCTGCAGCCATAATGCCCAAGCCAGCTTGAAAGTCTCGTAAGTTTGAACTGTCCCTTGTCTCATCGAAAGCGAGCTGTTGGTGGCGCACCACCACGACCTCGCTTCCTTGGTTGGCAGAGCTGATTGCTCATCATGATCTCTGATTACAGAGGGAAGACCGACTACAGCCCAAATTGGCCCAGTGAACCGCCTTACAAGGGCTGATCCAGAAGGCGAAGGAGACGTTTGTACCGCTGGCGAACTGCCTCGAAGTCGCGCGCTTGATGAAGACCGGGCAGCCAGTCCCCGAATCATGTTACGGACCCGTCGCTGGTTTGGAATGGATGAGGCCTATCGTGCGTAAAGACGAAATGCCGTGATATGTGGTGGATAATCGCTAAACGCACTTGTCTTGCAGACACCTCTGACACTAGCATGCGACGCCAAAACTCGCGCAAGGTTGCTCGAACCGCAAGCTGCGTATTAATACAGCCTTAGAGATGGAACAACGGAAGAAGAGCGTGAAGCACTCCAACAGCACGCTTCGGTGGCCGGCAAGGCCATGATCGAGCGATTTGTGGCGTCCACGGAGGCGAGCACGTCTCAGAGTAAACTTGGCAGCATGCTTTACGAATACGTGCATATCGAATACTGTAGCGCATGTGGATATCAGACTGACAGCAGTGGTAAAACAGCTGAACGCACGCGAGGTCACCTACCTCGTCTTTACGCTGCATCCGGAACCGTCCGACGGCGTCAAGCGGCTCGTCACTCTGCTCCGACTCACGCGAACACCGTCGCTGACGCCTATTGTCGAGATGCTCTTGCCCGTGTTTGACTGCGATACTGTTAACGTAAGTGTGTATGGCCAATTATTGGGTTGACACAGCATGCTGACAACCTGAACGGTTTCTTGCGGGCAGGAAATCCTCGATGTCGACCTCGACTCTCTCGCGCATGCACTCGAGCTGGACTATGTCCTCGGCTTTGCACCTCTTTTCACCGACCGTCGAGAACCCAAATATCAACTCCATCTTGGTCGCGCGTTCGCTCAGTCGGACCAAGAGGCTGCAGCGACAGCGGAGGCACCGAATGCCAAACCGAAAATGCTCGCACTTGCAGCTGCACGGCCACTCCTGTTGAGTTTGCAGCGGCAGCTCGGAGCGAACAACAAGCCCTTCCGCAAGGCGTTCAAGGACAAGGATACATTCCCGGTTGCGCTCGACCTGGAACTTGGTGTGTTGCTGAAGCAGAACGAGGAGCTTGGGCAATGGTCAGATGGGGTCTCCGCTGGAGCAGTGGGACCACTTGCAGCGCACTCGGCAAGCCAGGTAAGGCTGTCCAGATACCCCCACTTCCAGATGCATAACTGAAAGTATGAGCGGAACAGGCTTCTTACATCGCCATCGGCGCAACAGGCACCCTGCCACCAAAACCTCCGGTTTTGTCAGCTCAAGATGGCTTTGTCTGTGCGGTGGTCAGGGGGTACAGCAACCGACACCACTCACATCATGCGCAAAGAAGCCATGTACACCCTGGTCAAGACAGGCTCGGCCAATTGTGAGACGATCATGGCATGGTTTCCTTTCGGACTGAATACTGACCCTCTCCGCGTTGATAGTTACACAGCCGGACCTCGTCCTCAGCAGGGACTTGGAAAGTGGCAACTTTGGAGAGCGTAGAACAATCTGCGGCATGATCATCCTCAACAGTGACGAAGAGTAGGATGGAGTCGATGGCAGCAGGAGGCTTTTCGCTTTTCTTGAGATCTCTTTCGCTCCCACATTTATAGATTCCCTTCCCACATCATGTCTATCTTTTGTGTTGCAATATCTAGACCGACTTCTTTTCTTCCCTATTGTTGCCAATAGAAGCAGGTAATCATTCGCGGTGGCAGTGCACTCAACCAAGAGACTGGACAAAGGTTGGGGTCCTTTCAAAGTGTCGGCTGTGTTAATGGAGGGCGGCTGGTTCTCTTCTTGTTGTAATTCTGAGGGGAGAAGTTAGAACACGCTCGTCCCGCGTTCCTCTCTCATCAGCGAGATCCGTGGTCTGTGGTCGACCTAAAGCCCCGTCTCTCTCTCTCTCTCTCTCTCCCGCTTGTCTTTCTTCTCCTTGCCTTGTCTTGCCCCGTTTCTACAGCACCGCTATCCCTGAGGCTCTTGTGTCCTCTAGTGCGCTGGCGCTTGTCACCCATCTGTGTGTTTTTACCTTATGTTCTCAAGCGCCACCTCGACTTCTTCCGTTGCGAGATCCGTCTCGGCCCTCACGCTTGCTTGAGATTGTTGAATGGCAGCGCTTTCAGCGGCAGCACAGTAAGCATTGCAACTCTCGCTTTGTCTGAGCTTGTCTTCGATCTAGTTGTCGAGCGTCGACTTACGCCAAGCTGGAGCATAGCAATTCCGGCTGCCTTCCTTTTCTTCTCTGTCGCAGTGGAGTAACATCTTTGTATCGGTTGCAAAGCCAGCTTATGCAGCTGATTGCGCAGTATCCACAACTCCGAGGTCCTGGAGGATTCGGCTTCTTTGCGCCACTCAACTGTTTTCGTGACTTCTTTCGCGCCCCGCGCCGCGCAAGAAGGGCAAGGCAGAGGCTCACTTGGGCGGTACCGCTCCGAGCCTGCTCCATACACCGCCACGTCTAGCAAAAAGACATGAGCTCGATCCCTCACGCTTCACAAGAGTCGGCGCCTGTTTGTCGTTTCAGTTGTTCAATACTGTGGTTGTTGCAGACGCTCCGGTCAGGGATCGGGTCAGAGAGTACAGCAGACTTGCATCTGGTCAGTCTAGCGAGTCAAGAACTTCCGAGGCAAGTTGAACACACTGTTGAACCGAGCGAGATCTACTTTGGAACGGACATGAGCGAGTGAGCGAGCCGAGTCCCAACAAAGAGAGCAAGAACTTGGCTTACGGGTATTCGCCGGCAGACTCGAGCGGGTACTAGAGCGCTTGTTTGCCCCGGCTTGAGCGAGAAGCCGTGGAAAATTTGGATCGAGAGGGCGAAGCGAGATTTTTGCTTCGCTCTCTTTCCCTCAACGAGTCACGACCAATCTCACAAAGGCTTCACCGGGCGTCCTTTAGCGCTACTCACGCACGCGAATTCCGAAGGTCAGAGGGCCACGGGTGGTTCCCGCTTCAACAATGCGCTTTTTCGCGCCACAGTCGCCGACGCACTCGGTCTCCCAAGGCAGGGAGGGTACAACAGGGGAAGCTCATCGTCTGCCGCAATTGGTTGGACAGCCGGACCGGTAACATCAGCTGAGCCAACCGCGACAGGTGTAGGCGGCGAAGCGGCGACCTCGGGGACGGCAGGAGAGAAGAGGAAGCAGGGCCCGGTAAAAGCAGCACAGGGAGATCGAGGGAGCAGGTCGAGCCGGACCAGTGAGGGTACGTCGTAGTATCATCCCGTAGCCTGTACACAGTGGGAACGGGCTGGTCCGAAACGCAACTAGAAGTAGGGGAGGGACAGACTCGGAAACTAACATTTCTCGTTTGCCTGAAACAGCCGAAACCTTCACGCAGCCGGTGAACCTTGGTCCAGTTACAAGGTGCTCCTGTTACACCAACAGATCTAGCATGGGGACCTTGCTGCAGGTCAACCACCCTGCCTGCTCGACTACGCCCAAAGAACCGGCGCCGCTAACTCCCCCGCCGACCCGACGGTTCGAACGAGGACCGAGTTTGCCGGGATCAGAGACCTCATCACGGCTGAGCAAGCTTCGCTGCTCTACTCCGTGCTCGGTGACGCTGGTGCGCCAAGGAAAAGTACAATTACGAGGCGGAGGTCTGTGGAGAAGAGCGGCAACGGACCCGGCAGGAGCTTCAAGAGGTCGGGGCGGAGCTGTTCGGACTGGCAAAAAAGTCGGCGTCATTGACATCCTGCGCAAGTATGGCAAGCCGGGAGAAGCCGAAGTGGTGGCCATGCGCTTGCAGATCAACACCGACCACGCTTCGGAGCAGACGCCATCCGTCACCGGTCCGCCCACTCCCGCAGACCGACTCGGACAACAACTTGCCGATGGCACCAGGGCGCGCGCAGTACAAGTGACGGCCAAGGCTGCCCAAGCTGCGCCGATGGGTCCGCCCCACCATACCCGCGCATCGAGGGAAAAGCCGGAGCGACCAATTGGCGGGGGAAAGGCTCGGAGGAGCGTAGCTTGAGTGCCAGTGCTTGATTTCAGTCAACAGCGAGATCTACTCGCGAGCGGTCCGAGTCCAAAAATGTCTAGAGAGCTACACCAGGTTGGCTGTCCAGTCTCAACAGAGATCATCCACCATTTTCCACTTGATTTCTGTCAACCCTTGATGCCTTGCTGTCAATTCCAGTCAGTATAGCGTGGAAATTTGTAATCCAAAGCTGTTAGCTATGATCAAAAGAGAAGGAGTTGGGGAGGAGCCTCAGAAGAGAAAGTCAAGTCCGAGCGAGGCCGAGCAAGAGAAAGCTGGCGAGGGAAGAGCAAGCAGCCCAGCATAGTCAACACTTGTTACGTTACATTGTGTTATTGTCAGTGTGGCTACCTGGCAGTGTGACCTCTTGTTGTCCGGGCTGGTTGTTGGGCAGCAGGGGTTCACCTTGGCTGTTGCCATTAGTCGGCGGTGGCGCAAATAATGATCCGCGCTTGCAACAACCACACCCCTCCACTCAGCGTGACGTACCCACTGGGAAAGGGCTCGAGCTCACTTAGGGTCACAACCGCCAAGCTCCGAGGACTTGCCGAGCGCACGCGCCTCGCACGAACGAAAACTGCTGTCGCGGACCTTCGCAGGTTTCCTTCTTTTTCCTCTCGCCACTCACCTCACTCGCTCACTATGACCGACCACTCCCCCGACTACCGCAGCTCCGTCAGGCAGTTAGACGACTCTTACCGCGCACTTGCCGACGCTTGCAGCCAACTGCCCGAGGAATCGGAGGCCCACAAGATCGTGAAGCAGCTCGGCTTTCATATCGATGGCTTCGTGGGACAAGAGTGGCCGTTGGAGGTGAACACAGGGCTTGCAGAATTCTACAGTGACTTGGCAATCGTGATCAAGAACGCACTTGAGTGGGAGGGATATACGGACGCAGCGAGGCAGTCACATGTCGAGCGCCTCCTGGTAAAGCGTCCGAGCTGTTTCTGAGTATTGGAAGACAAGGCTGATCTTCTGAATGGCAGATTTTGCTCTCTCAGTCTGCATTCTCACTGAAACTTCAGCAGTGCGCCCTCCTGGTGAGTGTGTCCGTTCAAGAGCTCACGCAGAGCATTGCCACTGAACAACCGCAAGTGTACATCAGGAATGTGACAAGCAAGGTGTGCACGGATCTTCTATGGACAATCAAATCGTAGCTGATTACTACCTCAACCCTCATGCCTGTGCAGGAGGTGTCCGAAAGCTTCTTGCTCTTTGTGACGCCATACGACAAGCTGCGCTGGCACGCTCACCCGGGCAATCTGAAATGAGCCCTGCCGACCACATTGGGCTCCTGAATGCCTATCTGACCTCCCTTCTGTTTGCTGCACCCAAAGACGGAGCCTGTGCCTACCTTGGGCTTGCTGATCCGGAAGTCTTGATTCAGTTCAGTCGGACAATCCGAAAGTACTGCAAAAAACTCGAGGGGGCAACGACTAAGGACAGAGTGAAGCTCTTGGCGGATCTTGTATGTGCCCTTTTGTTCTTCCCCAGCTCTGCTGTGTGTGCTATCTTTGACTGACGCAACGCAACAAGGCCAAAAATCTCCTGGGGCCACTGACCGATGCAGTAAGTTTCAGCTCTAATCCAATGCTTATGGAATGCTGACAGGAGTATGACACAGGACAAGTCTGTAAAGCAAGCTGTCATGAGAGCTGAAGGAGAACTTGATCCTGTCTGGGCGGCAGCGCAGGCACTGGTGGAAGATTGTGCTCCAGCTTCGCTTGCACAGGCGCAGATTCCCCAGCTAAAGGAGATCTACCACTGGGTTCATGAGCTTGGGAAGTTCATCACCCGGCTGGAATGGGACCAGTATGACCGGGAGTACCAGAAAGAGGTGGCGAGCCGTGTGGAAGCATTTTGTCGGATGTTCTCAGGATGCCACCAGACCTCAAGATGGCTTGTCTGGTGAGTCTTGAAGGCTTGCATGCAGAACAACCCTCGCTAACAGCAGTCTTGCAGAAGTCGGACAGGACGCGAGAATTGTTTCAGGGCATGATTGAAGGTGCCAGTAAACATCTGATTTGGACCCCTGAGAAGGCAAGTACTACTGTATTCTGCCTCATGAACCGCCTTCTGACCATGACAATTCCTTCCCCAGCTCAAACAAGCTCGGAAAGAGGTGAGAGCGACCCTTCAAGTGATCGTCCAAGCTCCGCCTTTGACTTCCTGCTTTTCGGCGACAGTTCTTTCAAGCTAGAGAGCACCTGTACCGCCAACTTCCGCGCACTGGGGCTACCTTCCAACAATGGTTCCAGCACAACACTACCCACTGGCAAATCTGGAAAGGATCAGAGCTCAAAAGGGTCACAGCCCAAGTGGTGTCCCTGTGTGGCAAGCTTCCCGCAGGGAAGCTAGCAGTAATGGTCAGTCTGCCCTCTCACCTGCTCTCACACGGGCTGACTGATTCTCAGACATACAGGAGGCAGCCCAGCGTCGCGAGAGTTCTCTTTCAAGGGCACTCTACTGTGCCAACCTCTCTCTCATACTGTGGAATCTCATCCCGGACGATTATGCTAGTTACAAGTCGCCTGTACAGGATCTTCATGTGAGTGACTGACTTGCCAGACGCTGTGGAGAATGCGCAGGAGGCTAACACAAAGCCTCTCACACATGAAGCGAGCCTTTGTTGCCCGCCAGCAGGAGGCTGATGCGTGGGCTAAAGAGCAGCAGACCCCGCCTCCTTGTTTACCATTTCTGCACACTTACCTCTATCCGCCATCAGCTCCGAAGCCTGCTGCAGGCCCTGGCTCCTCGTTTCCAGCTCTGGGTCGCGCCTGCCTCTCGTCTCGCCAAGCCGCGATCTATGGGCGTCGTGCTGACATGGAGTGGTAGCAGCGTACATTCTGGTTCTAGTCTTGCAATTTCCATCACGTTGAGCCCTGGCTATGGCGGACAAGGGATGGCTGCAGCTGAAGTGTACATACGCCAGCGAGAGCGAGAGGGCTGCGTTGTGGCGAAGGGCACAAGGGATTCCGTTGCGCGCCGGACCGAAAGCAGATTTTCGCGCTGGATTTTCTTGACCTTATGGGGCCGCCACGTCAATCGTTGTGACTTAGACGGCGGTCAAAGCAAGGTCAAAGACCGAATGTCGCGAGATGTTTTCTCGTGAGAAGGGCAACAAACGGCTCTCCCTTGTTGCTGCCATTCCCATACCGCAAAGCAGTGCCTCGGACATGGCATGAGAGCTGTCTCTGCCTGCTATGAAGCCGTCAAGCCCCGACAAGCCCGCTCTCACTTGCTCGAGCCGGTAACGAATTCATCACCATTATCATCGTCGCCGAGACGAGGCAAGCCTCACTACGGACCGGCACGCCGCGGGGAGCTGCCGCGCGACAACAGAGCAACTCAGTATGATCCGCTGCGTGCGTATCTGCTGCTCCTGTTCCACCCACGGCTACCGCTGACCTGTTCCGAGCGAAAACAGTCCGGATCTTTTCCTCGCCGCTGAGGCGATGCCTGCTCACCAACAAGGTCCTCCCGAGGGGTGCGTTGGGCAGCGCAGAGATACAATTGCCGGTTTTCTAAAGCGCGCTGATCCCGGTCCCCACGATTTGCAGACATGATGGTCCGCTTCGAGTTGACCCGCCCGCCGCCGCTATCGTCTGATCCCGTCGTCATAGGAAGCAGTTCCGTTCGCGCTAAGCAACAACCCGCCCACAAACTCCTCCTCAAGCCGTCTCGCATCCTTCATACAAGGTTCGATCCCGCCGTCGCGGGTCAAGGAGGTCAGACGACTGGCAAAGGTCTTTGGGTCACCTGCTGGGCCGAAGCGGTCGAGGCGCTTGCAAAAAAAGGTGCGTGGTCTGGCATGCTCTCGCACGCGCGCTCCAACCTCGAGCCTCCAACCTGACGACCCGCCTTTCACGCATCTCCCGCTTCCGCCGCTTCCGCGCAGGCTCCTACAAGCGTCTGCACCCGTCCGCGACCATGCCCGCCCCGGCTCTCGTGTCCGCCCAAATCGAATCTCAACTCGCGCGGAGGGTGGTGCAGGAAATTGACCTGCTGGCGGAGCGAATCAAGAGCTGGCCCGTCGCGAGCCGCGGTGGACCGATCTCGTCTTGGGAGGACGTTCCGGTCCGGCTCGTGTCGCGGGAGAATATGCACGCGGGTGGTCTCGGTCGACTCGAGCCTGGAGTGCGCATCATCGCCGCCCTCGACCTCGCACCGAGCGAGTCCTCGTCGCCGTCCGGCTTCCTCTGCGATTTTGTTCAGCCCGCGCTGCCGGACGAGGCCGGCAAGGTCACCTCCGATGAAGCGAGTGCGATTCCCGTATATCGCCTTTCCCGGTTCTTCCGCACCGCTCTCCTCCCGCCCGAGTCGCTCCGCTCGTTCCGTCCGCGACCCGAGGCGCCGGATCAAACGTCGGAAACAAGGCTGATCGCTGTCGCCCGCCAGCCGGTTGCAGACATGCTCGCGCTCCTTGGACGCCGTTTTCAACGCGAAGGCGAGGGTGCGACAGAGGCGACCGCAGCTGGGAGTGCAGTCGCAACGGGAGGCATCGCCACGACCGGACAAGGCGACATGATTTTGCTCGTTGCGCCCCAGAATCCGCGCACAGAAGCAGAGAAGACGAGGGCCGAGGTGGTCATTCCTCTAGCCGTCGCCTTGCGGCGGCTCGGACTCTGGACCGGCGAGGAATGGACAGGAGCGCCAGGAGCAGAGTAGCGGAATTTCCCTCAATAGAGCAGTAACCTCTCTTCACATCGCCGAATCAAGAAGCTAGAACGATGCAAGAAGTATACAAGCACAATCAGGGGTTGGAGAGAATGCGACGAGCTACAACGAGAATAAGAGAGGAAGAGCAACGCGAGACGAGGCGAACAGATCAGGCCTTGCTCCGCAGTGCGTCGATGCCGCCGGCCTTGGCGATCCTGTCGTTCCATAGGTGTGTCAGCGAGGGATTGAAGCGAGGACAAACCAAGAAAACAAGCCATGCGCGAACTCACATTTTCCGCAACTCGCCGGGAGTCTTTTGCCACTGGTTCAGCTTGATGTCCCTCGCCATCTTGGCGACATCGTCCCCGTACTTGTCGACCAACTTGACCAACCAAGTCTCTTCGAACTCGCTCGTATGCCGGATCACTTTGGTCTTCTTCGCGGCGCGTTCCTCGAG
Organism: Rhodotorula mucilaginosa; assembly: GCA_034406715.1. Lineage (NCBI taxonomy): Eukaryota > Fungi > Basidiomycota > Microbotryomycetes > Sporidiobolales > Sporidiobolaceae > Rhodotorula > Rhodotorula mucilaginosa. The sequence continues at coordinate 386,068 of CP137879.1, forward strand.
CGCGCGGACGACGTCCGTCTTGGCTTCGACGTGGCGGGGGGCGCCAAAGATCGGGATGCCTTGTCTCGAGTTGCGCGTGACGCCTTCGAGGGCGCCATGCTCCTTTTCCTGCGCCGGATGCGCGTCCCAGTCCTTCATCGCCGGTCCCCACGGTTGTGCTGCCGCCGCCGTCTCTTCTTCCTCCTCATCGTCGTCCTCGTCATCATCGTCGCTATCATCGCCACCCGCTGCTCGCGACGGCTCAACAATGTCCTCCTCGACTTCGGCGCCGTCCTCTCCCGCCAAAACAATCTTGACAATCTTGCCCGTCTCGTCCCGGATGATCCGAGCCATGCCAGGCTTGAGTTCCTCCTCCTTGGCGGGGGCTCGCTCCTTGCCCTTGCCCTTGACGTCCTTCTGCTTCTCTTCGTCCTCCGAGTCGGAACAGGAAGCCATCTCGGCGTCTTCGAGGACGGCGTCGAGGTCATCGACGGTGGCCGAGGTGGCCGAGGCCACGGCGTACGGAACGGCGTGTCGGTCCGGTTCAACACCGCCAGATTGCCGAGGGTCTAGAGAGGGCATCAGACCCAGAGCGGCGTAGCTGCAGAGAGCGAATGAACGTCAGTTTCTTCCCTTGAACAGCGAGTGGCCGATGTAGGACGCACTTTTGTCGGACCGTCTTGCTGCAGGGGGGAAACATAGGCAGTGTCAGCTCCATGCGGTATATCTGGACATATACGCCCTTTCCCCTCACTTCTTGTCCCATCCCTTGACGAGTTCTTCGGGTCCCTTGATGGAGACCTTTTTCTGGTTCTTGATCGACCGCTTCGAGGCAGACGCCTTGGCCGTGCCCGAGAATCGCTTGCGGCGTTGACGAGGGTTGACCATCTTGGTACTTGGGCGCTACGGCGACGCGTATAAGCGAGTGCGAAAAAGTTGGACGATGAAACGACGAGCGAATTCTCGGCGTCGGGCGTTCGAAGTGACGGTAGAAGCCGCACAAGGACAGTAGGCGGGTATTCGAGCGAGTGTCGACGTCGAGTACGCTGCTCTCGGCAGGTAGAGCTGACTATAGACTGGCAAGCGACGAGTCGGGTTCGACGAGCTCGAGCTGGAGAAAATCGTTCCGCGTCAAACTTGGATCGCAGAGTCGGAAATGGAAGAATAGCCATAGACTCGACGCGAAGTAAGCAACAAGAGTCGAATGCAAGATGCAAGCAAAACAGAAACAGAGAGCCGCGCGCGCTCTACCGAGGCCGAGAGTAGTCTAAAGGCACCGTCTTGTCCCAAACGGCGCGAATCAACCGGTCCTGCGCCTCCCTCGCCGTCTCCTTCTCGGTGCCGGAGCAAGCCCGGATCGCGAGGTACAGCCGACCGCCGAGGTCCGCGTCCGGGATGGGGGCGAGCGGGTCGGCGAGGCATTCGGGAGGGGGAGCGGAAGGGACGACGCGGCCGCCCGATTCGAGGATCAGGACGATCCCGGCGCAGACGTCCTGTGTGGTGGTGGCGGTGGAGGGTCGGGATCAGCCTGTGTGATGTAGTTGTGAAGGAGAAACAGCACTTACCCATTCCCAGCAGCTGCGCGCGGTGATGGCGGAACGTTTAGAAGGAATCAGTTTCCGGTGGGTGGCAAACAGGCGCCTCTCTCGAAGCCAACGAAGGTGCAAGCCGGACTCCAAACGTACCCGCCTTCCCAGAAGATGTCGGCCGCGCCCGTCGCGACATACACGCAATCGAGGGTCGCGCTCCCCAAACTCCTCACACCGTGCACCATTCCGCCCTTGCCTCCACGACCCCCAATCTCGGCCGCCATGTTCCAGAAACTCGTCACCTTACGACTCAGGTTCGATTCCGGCTTGTCGGCGCGAGCTTTACCCCATTCGGAGACGAAGAGGCACCCTTTCGGCGCGTCGGGGGGGATGGGCTGCGGTGGGAGGTAGGGGAGCGGCATTGCGTGCTGCCATGGTTGCGGTTTGGACGAGGAGGAGGAGGAGGAGGAGGACGGGTTTGGTTGGCTGGAGGAAGAGGAGCTCGTGGCGGCGGTGTTGGGCGGGTCGAGGACGGAAGGTTGGAAGGGGAACGAGATCGAGGTGGACCAGGCGCCGAGGCCTCGCGCTGCCGAAGACAGCGTCCCCGAAGCGTTGGTGAGGTGCAGTCCGCCGATGACCGGACTAAAGATGGCTCCGACCAGCGGGACCTTGCTGTGAGTGCGCGACGAGACTGGAGATCAGCGGAACTGCCAGACGAGCAGGAGGTACGGCGAGGCGGCGGGGCGCACTCACTTGACGCAGAACCCGATCGAGACGCAGCAGGTAGGGAAAAGGTGCACGAAATTGACGGTCTGTGTGCGTTGGACACGAGTCTGTCAGCTGCTGGTCGAGTCCGGCAGCGCGAAAGGCATTCGGCCGAGAGAAGGAGAATGAAGGCGTACGCCGTCTAGAGGGTCGATGATCCAGGTCGGACTCTACAGGCCAAGAGACATAGGTGTCAGCTGCGTCTTTGCTCCGCTCACAGATTTGGCGTGCCCGTATGGCGCGCGAGATCAAGTGCGACGAGAGGCAGCCGACTGACGTCGTCGAGGAGGAAGCGCTTGTCCTGCCCGGCAGAGTAGCTCTCCTCGCCGATGATCCTGTTTCGCTGTGCGTCAGCTCTGTTCTCCCTTCCGCTGCAAAAGACGACGGAGACTGACTTGTGACCGGGATACCGTTCGCGGATCATTCCCGAGATCAACTCTTCGGCATGCATATCCGCCTTGGTGACGATATCGGCGGCGTTCTCCTTGATCTGGATCGAGTCGTGCAGGGTCGTACTGGCTCCTCCGGCGGTGGTGCGAGCGAGAGCCGAGTCGCGGAGGTAGGATCCTGCGAGGATGGCAGCCTCGGCGGCGAAGCGGTGCAGCTCGGCGAGGTCGAGGCCGTGATCAGGGAGCGAGTTGGTCCATTCTAAGCCCGCCATCGTCAAGTCCGGACACAGCAGGGCAGAGTGGTAAGAGTCTGACCCCAACCTCTCCCAAAGTGGGGCGACCGGGCGAGACTCATCAGCTTGCCCCTTGCCATACAGTCGCGCCCTACTCGATATGCTTCGTTCGCTCGACTCTCGCGTTCAGTCTTATAACTCAGAATTACCGACCTCGACAGTCCAGTGCCACGCTTCAGCTACACCGACGCCGGCTCGTCGACGGTTCGCTCGCTAGCTGCTCGACTCTCACTCCACAGTCTCACGCTCTTTGAGCGGTGGACAACGGATCTCAGTGCAGGAGACTCCTCTCACGCGGACGCTCCGCGAGCATGCACTCCGAAGCGTCCGGTTTGCACCTCATCGCCCTTCGCCGATTCATTGATTCGCTCTCTCTCCGCTTTGTGGCAGCATCTCCGCACGCCCCGCAGCCCTGACACGCATTGCGGTGCCCATCAGTTGGGCCGTCGACCCCTTGATAGCTACCTCGTCTGCTTGTGTTTCAACTTGGTGCCGCGCCCTCGCCTTATATCTCGAGGTTCGCCACTGGAAATCAACTGCCTGCCGAGTCTGCTTTGTCGCGCGTCCCTGCAGCCGCGGGCGATCTATCGAGGTCGCAGTCAAGCTGCTGGACTGAGATTATCGCCAATGAGGGGCCGCCCACAGCTTTGCTGTCTGCTCACACCGCCGCTTTAGCGTTTTTACGCACGACTCGCGGCTCAGCTACGGCTCTCGCTCCGTCCGGAAGCACTGCGCCGACTCACGTACACGTAGCTAATCACCTGTACTACCAGTACAAAGAATATTCGCCGCAGCCCACGCGCGCTATCAGTCAGGGGACCACGTTGGGCTTGGTACTTGTGAGGAATGAGGAACTTCCGACACGGTCGCGTTCGAACTTCTGCCGTGATGTGGACAGCGCTCAAACGTCGAATCGATATCGATAAGCTTGCACACGGACATTTCCCAAGACCGCGGACATGCCGAGTGCACGCACCTCGTGCAACCGAATGCGTCCGTGCGCCTCTTGGTCTCCTTCCCTTCTGCTTCTTTGTTGCCAGCAAGCAGAGCTGCTAGACCATGGACCACGGTGCTCTGGCCCGCAGTCAGTCGGTCGATCACCTATACAAAGCGCTGCACGCCGTCGAGGCTGCTTGCAGCACGATAGAGCGTCAAAAGACACCTCAGGTCCACCTTCACTTGGATTCACTCAAGCGGCGCCTGACAAGATTTGTCGGGATGGACTGGCCAGCCTCGGTACTTGATGGAGTTGCTGAGTTCTACACAGACCTTGCGAGTGTCATAACGTATAACTTGGGGCGTCGCGAGCTTGAACCGGCGCAGAAGGTCGCCCGGATCGAAGAACTCTTTGTCAGCCTGCTGCCTTCTGATCCGTATATTGCAAACGTGTTCCTCCCGCTGACTTACTATGGTCAATAACAGGGTCTTTTCACCGACTCTAGGCTCTTTCTGGACAATCAAGACTGCCACCTCCTGGTGAGTGTGCTCACTGTATTTGGGAAGAGAAAGAGAGAGCGAGCGTTGACTTGGCACAAAAAAAAAAAAACAGGATACAGCCGAGCGCAAGGGTGCGTTCTGGCGTCCTGTTCCTGTGGTCTGAGCCTGATGGCCGATGTTAAGGAACACAGAAACCGTTGGGACCCTGCTCAAAGTTTGTCACAACATCCGCACAGGCTGCCTGAGAAATCTGGCCGCAAAGCATCGTGATGATGTCCTCGAGGATTATGTGGTGCTGTGCCTGTGGCTGAGCGCTCAGTCAAGTTGGCTTGCATACCTAGGTCTCGCTAACAAGACAGTCGTCAACAAGTACCTGGAGGAGTTCTCGCAGTACTGTCAAGAACTTGCTCAAGTCAGCAGCGTCAAGGACAAAAAACACCTTGTGGCAAGCTGAAGGTGGCACTCTTCTGTCTGCAGCATGCTGATCCGGCACCCTCCTCAGTATGAGTATCAAGACTTCAGTAGCAGATTTGCAAATCTCCTGGAACGCGCTGTGAGTTCCGACGCTAACAACAGGTCCGAAGGACCGCAGTTGATCAAAAAAATGCTTTGCAGGATGTCACGGCTCTACGAGCGGTGATTCAAGCCGAACAGCCGCATTCTCCCCTCCGGGCCGCAATGCATACTCTCATTGCGGACTGCCGGGAAACAGAACCAAACATCTCCAAGCGCGCTCCTGAACACATGCAGGTGGTGCGAGAAGCAGAAGACTTTTCAATGTGGTTCTTCGCCTTCTGTTGGGGTGACAGCAAGGAGCAATACCAGAAGCTGGTCATTGAGCAAATCAAGGCTCTCTGTCAGAAGCTAGACAGCCTCCGCACAGGGAAACAGCGGCTCACTTGCCTTGTGAGTTCATTCACGTGTCTCTAGCTTTGAAAGTCTGCACTGACAGCTTTCTGCGCAGGAAGCATCACGGGCAGGCCTAGAAAAGCTTGCAAAGGATATCCACATGAATTGGGATGGTGAAAAGGTCAGACCTCTGGGACTTTGCAACTCAAAGGATGGTGTCAGGAGTAACTAAAGACTTCATGCTCTTTTCAGGTCAGAGCATCTCGGACTGAGGTGGGTCTAATAGGTATGGTGAGCTGTTGGCTGCTTTACTGACCTGTTTGTTCTACCCTCTACAGTTTCAGGACGCCCGATCTCGTCTTCTCCGAGCTGTAGCCGCAGCAGGTGATGAGGACAACACCTTCTCCACGTGGCTGATGCACACAACTAGCATCTGGATGGCATGGACAAGGACAGAGCGCAACCAGGTCACTTGCCAGCTGCGCAGGGTCAAAGCCAAGCTTAGCAAGGTCCAGAGTTCCCAAGAGAAAACAGAGCTCTCAACCAGAGCGCGACGGCCACAGAGCAAGCTGAGTCGAGCAATCGAGGCTGCCAACAAACGTTTCGGGCACAATATAAGCCTCACAACACCCCCTGAAGACTATGCAGCAAGTCCCTTTTTTCTATGAATGCGTCGGAGTCATATTTCTGATATCTGGCAATTTTGTTTTTCAGATTTATCTGCCGGCTTTGGGCAACGCCAGACTCTCAAACCGCCAGGCGGCCATTTATTCGCAGCACAGTGGAATTCGCTGGTAGTTTCTGGTGTTTCGTGTTGCCTGACTTTCTTTGCCATTGTCTGAGACCACCTTTTGCGAGAATAAGGTGGCAACCGTGACTCTCTCCTCAAAGGACACAATAAAGCAGTTGGAGCAGCACTTGGAAGTACTGTGCACCTTGTTACCTGGGACACACAAGCCTATATTGCCACAAGAGAGTCAAAAGGTAAAGATGGGGGTTTGGCAAACCTGCTGCAACAGAAGGCGAAATGAAAGGCCCCTTTTTTCCGGTGAACATGTTTGACCAAGTCACAGGAGGCAGCTTCACCGGAAATTGCACCATCTTCTTGCAAGTAGGGGGAGCCTCCTAGCTCAGGACTGGAAGAAGGGGAGGGAGAACGCGCCTCTTGCAAGTCCGCGGACATGCCAAGCGCACGCGCCCCTGCAAATGAAACGGCCGTTCTCAGCGCGCCCTCCTTTCCTCACCTGTCGCTATCTTCGCGTATACTCGCACCCAAGCTGCATTGCCAAGAATGTCAGACCAGCTAGCTCTCAACCGCCCTTCGGCCGACAGGCTGCTTGCGTCTTTGCGCGAGCTCAGGGCCGCTTGCCAACCGGAGCAAGAAGCTTCGGAGGAGCCCCTTATACCCGCCGAGACGATGGTCGATTTGGACTTCCTGGAGAAGCGGGTTGCTCTTTTCATCGGCAGGGGTTGGCCAGACAAGGTACTCGAGGGACTTGCTGAGGTTTACGCAGATGTGGCAGCTTCTGTCAACTTCATACTGGGCCTCGAGGTGTGTACGCCGGCACAGAAGCGTCAAGGAATCTGCACGACCCTTGTAAGGTTCCACATGTCTATATGAAAGGCTCGCAGGTTGTGCTCCACACTGAACTTGCATGGACACTCGACACTTAGTACAAATTCCGGTCTTCTGCTTTCTTCCTGAACAATGAACTCTGTCACATTTTTGTGCGTAAGCGACAAAAAAACTGGTTCAACTGAGATGCTGAATCCTACACGGATGACACAGGACACAGACCAACGCAAGGGTGGGTCTTTCCTGGCGTGCAACGGCGCAGCAATCCTGATTTCGAGTTCTGCAGGAACAATCGAAACCCTATTCCACATCTGTGCCCGAGTCAGGGAAATCTGCCTCAGCGGGTTGTCTCCCAACAGTCATAGCCGTTTTCAACATGACTATGTGATGCTGCTCCTCTGGCTAGCCATGGATAACCATCACCTTGCCTTTCTGGGTCTTGTTGATTCTCAGGTGTTTGAGCAGCATCTCGCAAAGTTCGCTTCATACTGCCAAGACCTGACATCTGCTGGCAGTGCTCTAGCAAGGTTAAAGGTTATGGTGAGCCGCAGGTTGATTGTGTTTGGGAAGTCAGAGAAGTCCGACTCTTTGGTTCTCTTACACTACACAGGAAGAACACATGGATACTAACAGCAGGTTGGTAAAGATTATACACCCTATGGTGAGCATGAGTGGGCAGCTGCTTGTTGGATAATTGCTGACTGCCAAGATACTGCAGGAGATTGACGCAAAGCGAGCTATGATTGCGGGGGAGCGGCGCCACGTCCCAGTTTGGGCTGCGCTGCAAGCGCTCATTGCAGACTATGAGGATCTGCAGCTTGACCATACAAAGGTGAATATGAACATAGAGAATGTGTGTGACCAAGCACATTTTCTTGCAGACATGATGCTTGAGTATGAATGGGAAAACAGCAAATGGCCATATCAGTTGGAGGTGGCGCAGCAAGTTGACACTCTTTGTCAGAAGCTGGATAGCCTCCTGGACTGGCCAAAGGAGAGGGATTACCTTGTGAGTCTCAGATCCTATCCATCTCAACAAAAAAAAACCTACACTAAACAGAGCTCATGCAGCGCTCCCAATGGGATGATAAGTTCAAAGAGCTTGCCCACCGAGTCTCAGCACATTGGGATCCAGAAAAGGTGAACAAGGACAGCTCCCAAGACCATACAGTATGCTGAATACTTCTCAAACCTGTCAGGTCAAAGCCTCTCGCACCAAGGTATGGCTGTTTACCGACTGCGAGCGTTTCCTTCACTTGACCATTGTCCTCTTTTCTCCAGTTTTTCAGAGCTCAAAGTGAGCTTGTTGGGGCCATATCTGGCTTTCAAGAAGGCAAGGAATGGAGCGTTTGGCTGCGCCACCGCACTAGCATTTGGGCAGACTGGACAAGAACAGACCGTGGCCGCGTTACGTCAGCTATCAAGGCCCTCACACGCGAGCTCAACAAGGTTGAAGACAAAGAGGAACAGAAAATGCTCTTGGTGAGTCACCTTTCTGGTTCGTATGTGTTACTCTGCACACATGGCTGAAACAGTCTACTGCAAACTAAGGATGAAGCTGAGCAACCAAAGAGCCGGCTGCGAAAAGCACTCCGCAAGGCCAACAGACGATTTGGTCACAACGCCACACACATGGGAGTCTATGAGCATCTCACAGTGAGTTGTGCCTCCCAGCAAACACACTGTTTCTTGCCCACTGACACCTGGTGTGTCAGCTTGCAGCCTTGCACAGGGCACCAGCTTTGGGCCACACCAGGCTCTCATACCGCCAGACAGCCATTTACTCACAGCACAGTGGCACTCACTGGTAGCTGCTTTGTAGTGAAATGCCGCTGCTGTGTGCTGTGTGGAGTTTCTGTAGATGTCTGTTTTGCTGTGTCTGACCAAAATAAGCAAGAGCGAGAAGCTCGAGGTCGAGAAAGTCCGGATTACGCTTTGACGGCTATAGCAAACGCGCCCGGCAAAGGTTGCCTTCGCGAATCACGAGAACAGAAAACAGCCAATTGTTGTCACTCTTGCGAGCAAACCCTCCGCGCTTTTCCGGGGTCCGCCACACGAATCCGCTCGCCCCTTGGAAACTCGCTTCGGACGACTATCACAGGCGATAAGCAATGAGCCGCGAGTTGCAACTTCCATCTGTGCCTGCCCACATGACGCCGGGTTCCCATGCCGTATAGGGGGGAGGATGCCCTCCGATAACCAACTCCACGGCGACGAGGTCCATAATGCATAGCGACGCAGGCGTGGGCCTCGCCAAGAATCGTTGTCAGCTATAGCTCCTGTCCCCCAGAACTTTCCAGCATCTTGGCCTGCGCACGCGCCTCCCGAGTCCGCGGACATGCCGAGCGCAGAGCACGTTCGCCGCTCCCACCCCTGGTCCTTCTTCTTCTCTCACTGTTTCTTCGCCATTGAGTCAAGTTGCTCTAGCTATGGCAGAGGCATCTGCAGAGAAAGCAATCTACCAACTGCACGTTGCCGTGCAGACACTCAGGCACGTCAGCAGCCGCTTGCAGGCACAGCCACCCAAACAGTCTGAGGCCAAGCCACACCTGTGGTTGAAAGGCCTTGAAGATCGCGTTAAGTCCTTCCTTGCGCGAAAACCACCATTGCGTGTACTGCAGGGCATTGGTCAATTCTATATGGATATGGCTCTTTCATTGAATTGGCTGCTTTCGTTCAAAGCGACAGCCGTTGTCAATTCAGCGTTCCAAATTCAAGAGGTTGAAGGCATTTTTGTGAGTTTTTGCGGCGGTCTCCAGCCTGATCCTGTGACTAATCTGCAAGAGGCAACAGGAAGACTTTTCCTGCAGCTCGTTTTCCCTAGTGGATAAGAACTGTCACCTCCTGGTGAGCTCATCCTCCTAGAATCAAACGAGAAAGCGAAGCATGCATTAAGTTTCACTTAGGGGAAAACAGAACTCGGATGTGCACATGGGTGGAGTGTTGTCTCATCTCCTTCTGCACTTGGATATAAGTCTGACACTACGCCTTCCAGAAACACTTGGCGAGATGCTCGACATTTGCTGTGAACTCAAAGATAGTTGTACAAGATCAGCTTCCAAAGACAGCCGGCACGGTCTCATGATGGCCTATGTGGCTGTGGTCCTCTGGCTTACTCACCGGGACCACCTTCTGGTCTATCTGAGTCTTGCCAACCAAGATGTGGTGAAAGACTGCCTCGCGGGACTCTCAAACTACTGCAAGAAAGTGGCCAGTGCTACCCTTGCACGCAGACTGCTAATTCTTGTAAGTTGTGCCTGTCCCCTTCTCCCCCTGCATACACTCATTGCCCTTGTTCTTCAGCAGGAGGGCGGAAAAAAACACTCCGGGCTTGGAAAGCTGGTCACAAAAATTGTAAGCAATTGAAGACCTGCTTGTCAGAAACCATATCTGACTGTGACTTTCAGACCAAGGCAGCCAGGGAAGCTTTGGATGATGCCAAGCGGCAGCAAGAGACAGCAGATCAAGAAGGCAGCAATACTGGGCAAGAACTCCGCAACATTGCACAAGAAAGTGCTGTAGCTCAAGCTGCCCCTCCAGTCAATAAGGTGAGCGCAGGCATATGGTAGGGAACAATTTGGCACAGCTGAACATTCTTACGCTCCAGTTCTGCACTGCTAGGGTCAGGCTTTTTGAGGCTGTACCTAACAGCAAAGGAGGCAACCACTGGGTTTTCTGGTTTGGGAAACAGGTGTTGCTTTGGAAGCACTGGTCAAAGAAGTCTCGTGGTAGCGTTGTGAGGAGCATGCAGGGGCTCCTGACTGAGCTTGAAAAGGCCACGACGGAGGAAGAGAAGATCAAAATCCTTGTAAGCAGCTGGTTGCTCTGCAGGAGTATTCTACAGCATAGACTGATGTCATTACATTTCAAGTTGTCAGCACAAGATCCAAGAAGTGCACTGCATCAAGCCATTGATCACGCAAACCAAGCGGCTTCCGCCAGAGCCAAGCTACCTGCTGCGGAAGCTATCACGGTCAGTTGCTCGCACTGTGAAATTTCACACACTGGGTTTTCTAACATCAGAGTTGGTACTGGATATAACAGCATAATCTGCAGAAGTACTGGTTTGAACGGATGTCTCAGACTCTGGGTCACCCTGAACTTTCACATCGCCAGCTGGCTGTCTATGGACGGCACGGTGGCACTGGCTTGTAGCTGCTGTGTGCTAGCGGGACCCAAATGTGTATTACTTGTAGATCAGTGCATGTATTACTTGTAGATCAGTGCACAAGTCTGCTCGTAGCGAGTGTGAGTGACTGGAGGTCAAACATGAAGATGCCCAGGGCACTGGGCCAGCGTGCTGCGTGAGTGAACGGCTCTATGCAATGCAAACAGTCTCTACAACACACCTGGGCAAGCGTGCTGCGTGGATGTATGGCTGAAGAACAGCCACTTCACCTCACCGCTGCGCCAGGATCACTTCGCTCCTCTCGACTCGCACCTCCCCTCATCCACCTGCCTCAACAAAACACAAGTTCACGCTCAAGCAAGCAATATAACAAACAGACTCTCCTCATCAACTAATCATCCCCGTGAACAATCCATCTCGACAGCGCCACCTCGTTCACATCCGAGACCACCCTTCAACATTACTGGATTCTATTTGTCAGCTTGTGTGGTTGGAGAGCTACAGAAAGACTGGTCACCAGGATCCTACTTGTCAGCCCATGTGGTGAGCGAGAGAGAATCCAAGTGAGCTCGCAAGCTTGCGCAGGTCATCTGTCTCGCGTGAGTCCCCGTGAGCGAGGTCCGCGCCGGGAAATTTGCACGAACCCGATCCAAGAGGCCTGTGCAGCTATAGCAAGCGTGCCCGGTAAATGTTCGCTTCACACGTCACAGGAACTGGGTACAGAAGAACAAGGAAATGAGCATGATTCAAAAGAGACGTGTGTTGGCGCTAGTGCTGAAGGATGTAGGTTTCCTGCAGTGGCTGAAGAGAAGTGTAAATGTTGGTGCTATGCAAAGACAAGCAAGATTGTATCTACCTGAAGAGAAGTGTAAATGTCAGTGAGGAGAAGAAGAGAAACAGGGGAACATGACGAACTGATGACGGTCCTCGGCCCTCCGGATGCGTTTGAAACAAAACCTTCCTCCGAAATTCCTCCCGACCACAACTTCTCCGTACTTCCCAACTACGTGAGCAAGGAGGGGAGTGCTAGAGAACAGAGCTGAGACTAAGTCCGAGCGTTCGTTCAGCACGAGAAGATCCGTCCTTTGTGGAAGGTCTTGAGGTGACATCCGAGCCCTTACGTCCAGCCCAACAGAGTAGATTGTCTGCATGAAGGTCCTCCCCTTCCGGTATAGGCTCCCGCAGCGGATGGCTTCCGGCTCTGGGTCGTCAAATTCTCCCATCGCCAAGCTGCCATCTACGGGCGCATGCGCTCGCTGGGTGGCAGCCCTGTACATTCCGTTCTGTTCCTCTTTTCCCCTTTGGCTATATGAGTCCTGGAAGGCAGGAACAAGTAACCTCTGAGCTGAAAAGACCGTTGACTGAGGAGTGGCGCGAGTTTGAGAAGGTTCCGACGAGCGCTTGGGGGACTGATCGCAGCCCACTATGGCCGTTCCACCTGTAGCTTTGCAGCGGCGAGAGCAACGGACGCGCGTGAAAGTGGGAGCTAAAACCTGCATAGCGATGAGAATGAGAGGACTTTCTGAATTGTCGGAGTCTGGCGCGGAAGCAACTGAATCTGACTGCAGCTGCTCGCGGCGGGAGCAAGATGGCGGGTAGCGCTTCCTTTACTCTCTCTCCCACACTGTGCGATCAAGAAGGTATCCAGCGCTTGTATAACATGGCCAACGCCCTACACAAGATTGAGCACGCGCTCCACCTCGACGACGTGAGTCTCTCTCTGCCCCTCCTCCGCCGGACGTCATCATTCAGCCGAGGTTGGCCAGCCATTCGAGCGAGGACTGACTCGGTCGAACCCTTTGCAGCGGACACGCAATCCCGAAAAGGTGCACGAGGAGACGCACATCGCCGAGCGGAGACACCAAGAGGAGGAGGAGCGCGCCAATGCCTTGATCGGTGAGCAGCAGATCTTCTCACGAGGGTGACGAATGAGCTGCGGGGTATTGGCCCACTGCGCACGCTGCAGACTGAAGAGATACCGTATCTGTTCCACAGCTGAGCGCGAGGCGTTCGAGCGCACCCACCCGACCGCGTCCGGCCCTCCCGACGCCGTCCCGATCCCGCCAGCCTCCCTCGACTTGTCGACGGTCGCTCACCGTGCTTCGCTCGACGAGGCCGCCCACGGCGACCACGCAAAGCACCACCACGCGGTTGAGAAGGGTGCTACGACGCCGGACTTGGACGGCGTGACGCACATCCCGGAGAAGCAGTTGCCGCCGAGACTAGAGTGAGTGCTGCTCCTCTTCCCGTACAGACTGTCGAGATCAGACTGACGGAGCTGGTGCCTACAGCCGCATGGAACACACGGCGCTGCGCCCCTCAGACCCGAACGATTACAAAGTAAGCCCTGCTTGATCTTCCTTTTTCTTTACCGATTTGTTTTCTCCGCTCCGGTCCCTGCAGCGCTCGGAAGTTCGATCTCTTCTCGCCGATCTGTCTGACACACGTTACTTTCGCAGTCTATGGACGGCAAACCTCTCCCGCTCGGTGCCGCTGGCGACGATGCCATGCTTTAAGCTGCTGTGCAGCCTTCGAAGGTTTGTTCGCGCGGCGCTCTTGGTCTGGCAGCAACGCCGACGCCATCCCCTCTACAGACGCTCTTGCGTATACATACCCATAAGCGAGGAACCGTATAGTTAGAATGTAACTCACCGCACAGGAAGTCGAGCAATTGTCCTGTTTGCGAGAGTCGGAGAGGAGTTCTACAGCTCGCTTCGCTACGGTCGAGACTCGTAGTGCGCTGCCATGCTTGTTGTACGCCTCGGAATGAACCGAATGGTCCAGATATGGTGCTGGTCAAGCGACTTGACCGAGTGCTCACGCTTGGAGAGGCTGCGCTTCCGCGTGATTCGGTTGCTCGCTTGTTCGATCTCAGCGTGGCTCCCGGAGCGTGCTATCCGAGCACGTGGCTTTGCTAGACCAACGCTAGATAGTCCACCCGCCCGCCGGTGCCTTCTCGCTCGCTGCCACCGCCCCTCGCTGTTCCTTTCCCTCTCCTCTCTCACCGACTTTCCCACGATGGCGACGCAGTTGATCCAGCGCGTGCTGCCGTCGCTCGATTTCCCCATTCTGTCCTACATCAACGGCATCTTCGGACCCGACGCCGACCCGAACGACAACCCGGTCGAGTCGTTCATCCGCCCGCTCCTCGAGTCGGAAACTCGCCCCGTCGTCCCGCAGGATGAGATCGACCGCGTCTGCGCAGAGCTGCAGGCCATGTGGGACAAGACCACGGGAGGCGTAGGTGCCGCGGGAGGCGCGGCCGGCCAGAACGGGGCAGGCGAGCCGGCGAAACTCGATGTTGCGCTCGACATGCGCAGGCAGGAGCTCAAGAGCAAGAGGCAGGCCGTCACCCAGGTCGTCGACATTGCCTCGGTCGTGAGTCGAGATTTGACTGTTTAGCCCGATCGCAGACCCCGGAAGGCTGACCACGGCTTCCTCACAACGTGCGCAGGTCAAGGCCCGCGAAAGTCAGGTCAACATGAAGGCGCTCGAAAAGGCCGAAGCCAAGCTGAAACAAAAGCTCGAGAAGCGCAACGCCCGCTCGTTGTACGAAGGATCGAAGCTCATGGAGGCGCAGAACAACAAGAAGAGTTACGAGGAGCTGTTCCTCGAGGTCAACCCGCTCAACGCGCTCGGAACCGGAAAGGGCAAGAGCAAGGACATCCACATCGAGCAGATCGACGTACATGTGCCGGTTCCTTTGCGCGTGATACATGATGTGCTTCTGGAGGCTGATTACGCCTGTGCAGCTCAACTTTGGTTCGAACCGCATCTTGTCCAACGCCACCCTCACCTTGCCCTTCGGTCGGTGCGTACCCAGCTCGCCTTTGTGTTCGGGAGCCATCGGGTTACGCAGACTCTGTAAGCTGACGCTGCGCGACCCCGCAGCCGCGCCGGTCTCATTGGCCGAAACGGTATCGGCAAGTCGACCCTCCTGCGCGCGATGGCCCTCCGAGAGGTCGCCATCCCGCAGCACATCTCGATCCTCTACGTCCAGCAAGAAGTCATCGGCGACGACACTCCCGCGGTCGAGTCGGTCTTGCAAGCCGACGTGCATCGGTCGCACTTGCTCGCCGAGGAGGCTCAACTCAACGAGACCATCTCGGTCCTCGAGACAGAAGCCGAGACGGTGGCGGCTCAGGGTGCTGCGGCTACCGGTGCGAGTGAAGAAGACGCGGCTAAGCATCATGCCGAGTTGCGCAAGGTCGAGAGGAAAAAGGACGACGCGATCTCGCGGCTGGGAGAGGTGCAAAAGTTGCTCATCGAGATCGATGCCGACTCAGGTCCGTCGCGGGCTGCCGAACTGCTCGCAGGTCTCGGTTTCTCGAGGCAGGATCAGGTCCGTTTCCTTCCCGAGGCAATGTCTCTTTTTTCTTCATGAAGCTGACAAAGGCACCGTTCGATCGCGTTTTGCAGGACATGCCCACTCGTGCATTCTCTGGTGGATGGCGTATGCGTCTTTCGCTCGCGCGTGCCCTGTTCTGCAAGCCGGACCTCTTGCTTCTCGATGAACCGTAAGTCCAGCCTAGCCCGTGTTCGCCGACCGCAGCTGACATTGGGCTGGAACGAGAACCGCAGGTCAAACAACTTGGACTTGAACGCCCTCGCCTGGCTCGAAGACTACCTCCAGACGTGGCCTTCCACCTTGCTCGTCGTCTCTCACGACCGATCGTTCCTCAACGCGGTCGCGACCGACATTATTCACCAGCACAATGAGCGCCTCGACTACTACAAGGGCAACTTTGCGCAGTTCTACGCGACCAAGAGTGATCGTCAGAAGCAGCAGAAGAGGGAGTACGAGGCGCAGCTGCAGTACAGGCAACACTTGCAAGCGTTCATCGACAAGTGGCGATGTGAGCTGCTTCTTTTCTTTGCCTTCTCGACGTGCCCTGCTGACTGACGCCTCGAACCCCCCACCCCCACAGACAACGCGGCGCGCGCCTCGCAGGCTCAGATGAAGATCAAGATCCTCGAAAAGTTGCCCGAGTTGACCCCGCCCGAGGAGGACGACGTCGTCACGTTCAAGTTCCCCGAGACGGACAAGATCTCGCCGCCGCTGTTGCAGCTGTCGGACGTCGACTTTGGTTACACCAAGGACAAATTGCTCCTCAAGGGGGTCAACATGGATGTTGGATTGGACGCGAGGATCGGGTTGATCGGCGCGAACGGTGCAGGAAAATCGACCCTGTGCGTCCAGCCCGCCCTTTCATCGGTTCCCGAATGGTTCCTTTTTTTTTTTGGATCCGCGCTGACCGATGACTTCGTCGGGTATTTCACGACGCAGGATCAAACTGCTCATCGGCGAGCTGCAGCCCATTCGAGGACAACAGTCTCGGAACGGCCGACTCCGTATCGCCTGTGCGTGACCGAACGCGATTCTCGCTCGGGCCTTCCTCCGCCCACTTTCAGAACGCCGACTGATGAGCTGACCCTTCGCGCCGGATCTACGTCACACGCAGACTTTGCGCAGCACCACATCGACTCGCTCGACTTGACCGTCAACTCGGTCGCGTACTTGCAGAAGCTGTTCCCCGGTCTGACCGAGCAGCAGTACCGTCAACATCTCGGTGCCTTCGGTATCACGGTACGTCAAGCTCTTGTGTCTCTGTCTTTTGCCGGATCGCTGGCGGCACCGCCCCATCGCCGGACGGCTACTTGTGGACAAACAGAGGCTCGATCGCTCACTCGCGAATCAATCTCCCGCAGGGCATGACCTCGCTGCAGTTGATCGGCACCCTCTCGGGAGGACAAAAGTCCCGAGTCTCGTTCGCCGTCTTGTCGATGCAGAGACCGCACATCCTCTTGCTCGACGAGCCGACCAACCACTTGGTGCGTGCTTGCCGCTCAACTCTGCCTGATTGTGCATCGTGGTACCTCGGTTGTGGAGATGGCTGATGGTTCAGGCCATTGTATTTACGCACAGGACTTGGAAGGTCTCGACGCGCTCATGGACGCGCTCAATGTTTGGAACGGAGGTGGTGAGTCTCCGCAATTGCGTGGTGGCTCGTCTGTTCGATCCGGTGCTCACGCTTTCCACTCTCACAGTCCTCGTCATTTCTCACGACAGTACCGTACGCTTGCATCCTCGCTTTGCATTGGATGATTATGAGGTGACGCTGACCGTCCATGCCTGTCGCACCGCATTTCCCGCGTACAGTTCATCAACTCGTGAGTCCGAGACACGCTCTACTCTAACCTCCAGTCTAACTCGAGTACTGACTCTCGTCCTTCTTCACAGTGTCTGCAAGGAGCTCTGGGTCTGCGCCGACGGCAAGGCCGAAAAGTTCTACGGCGACGGTGCGTTTTCCGCCTCCCGCTGCTTTACTCACCAGGACCTCTCGCTGATTCATCAAAAAATGCCCTTTCAGTGGAAAAGTACAAGGAAATTATCGTCAGTGGCAACAAGACGATGCGGCCGACGCAGGTCTAGGTTTTTCCTTCCTGTGGTGGAAATATCCGGGTTCTGGATGCAACTCGGACGCTCAAAATGCTCACACGGAGAACGGTCGGGAATGTACTGCTACTGCTAGGCGCAGAAAGACAGTGTCCTTCCCGCTTCATGGCTCTCTGGGTTGGTTTGACACGGCTGCTGAGAGAGGAGCGTGCGGGCGGGTGGGCAAGCGGAACATAACTCGCAGCGTCCAAATCGTGGTCGGTCCGCTCTCGAGCTTCTGTATACGTGATGGACCGTATCAAGACTGCTCTGCGAGGTCGTGAAAATATGGCGGTGTTCGCGCTGGTCGGCGCCGTCACCGCGAACCGGACTTTGTCCTCTTCACACCCTCACCACCATGTCGGACACGGAGGAGCACAGTGCAGCGGCTCAGATGAACCAAGAAGAGCCTGCTGAGCTGCCTGCGCCGCCCGCAGCGGCTGCGTCGGAGGAGCAAGACGAGGCTGGTGCGGACGACGGCGAGGCGGCGGCGCAACCGGCCAACAAGCCCCAGTTCGATATCGTGAGCACGCGCACGGACTTGTGGAGAGGCTGTTGAGGGCTACTGCGCTGACCGTGCATCTCCGCCGATGCCCAGTTCGCGCAAGAAGACTCGGATTTGACCGAGATCAGTTCAGACGAAGGTGAGTCGGCGCACGCACACGCGCTATGGGCTGCTTGAAGCACTGCTATTGCAACATGCGCTCATATGTAAAGACGGTCTTGGCCTCACAGACGAGCCCGCCGAGCAACCGGCGCCTGCTCGCCGTTCGCCTTCCCCCGCCAGCTCTCGTTCCGCCTCGCCCGACGCCGCTTTCGCCGCCGGTGCGGGTCTCGCCGGCGCAAGCAGCGACGAAGACGAAGGCGACGAGTACAAGGATGAAGGAGCCGCGATCAAAAAGATGAAGATTGCCAAGCGCAAGAAACGCGCAGAGGAGGGAGGAGAAGGAGACGACGAGGCGCCGAGACCGTGAGTGCGGGCATATAGTGGCATCCTGCCGGGGCGCAAAGACGCGCAGGAAGTGTCTGACTCCCGGCTCCATGGACCGCAATATGCCTCACAGGAAAAAGAAGAAGCCGTCGAGCAAGAAGCAGCGCGAACGCCGCGATGAGGAGCCCGAAGAGGAGGTCCAACTCGACCCCGAGACGCGTGAGTGCTCATCTCATCATGTGCTACGAGAATGTAGACCGGTGCGACCCCGGCTGACGACCTGACCTCGCCCGCCACACAGGTCGCCGGAAAGACTTGGCCAGTCGGCTGTCTGCGATCGTCAAGAAGCCGGCGGGTACGAAAGGTCGCAAGAAGAAGCAGCAGGACGAGGAAGACTTGGAGATGCTCAACGACGAAGCGGTCGCGACTCTCCGCAAAGACATGCTCCGCGCCGCGGACGACGACCGCGAGCAGAACGAACTTGGCCGGCCGGCGCTCAACAAGCTCAAGATGTTGCCGCGCGTCGTCGACTTGATGCAAAAGACGGCCCTCGCCGAGACGATCGTCGAAGGCGGCTTGCTCGAAGCCGTCCGGGCGTGGCTCGAACCGCTCTCGGACCGGTCCCTCCCCGCGCTCAACATCCAACGCCCGCTGTTCAACCTCCTCCGCACCTTCCCGATCGAACTCTCGGCGCTCAAATCATCCGGACTGGGCAAAGTCGTGTACTTTTACACGAAGTGCAAGCGCGTCGACCCGCAGATCAAGCGCGTCGCGGACCAACTCGTCGCCGACTGGATGCGCCCGATCCTCCGTCGTTCGGGCGCCTTTATCGACCGCGAAGGTGGCGCTGCCGGCGGGGGTGGCTACGGGTCCGCCTCTCACGCGGCGGCCATTGCGGCGGCGAGGAAACTCGCGATGCAGCAAGCGGCCGGAGCCGGCGCGACTCGTCACGCCCGGATTCCCGAAGCCCTCACGGCGACGTTCCAGAACGCGCCGACCAATGCTGTTACGGGACAGATGGCGAGTTTGCCCGGGTCGGGATCGGGGACCAAGATGCGCTCGTTCAAGGCCAAGTTGCAGGCGTCGTCGCAGGCCGCCCGGAGGGTTTGAGCAGTGTGGAGGCGAGGTTCTTTTTGTTGTGGCGGTCGCATGGTGTCCTTTCTTCCCCAACTGTAGGGTGTGCTTGTACTAGACTTTTCCTCTTTGGCTTCTTTTTCGATTTGAATGGTCTCCCAAGCGTGGCAGTGATCGCGAGCGACATCTTCTGAGCACCGCCGAACTTGCCTACCACGCCTCCATAGCACACCGATGCCTTGTGCGGATAAGGCGGGGACGGTCGGGACTGACCTCGAGACCTCAGAGTCAGTCTTCCTCCACAGGGACAGAAAAGGGAGGCTTTCGTGGTGGCTCTCTTCGTTGGCACTGACGCGGGCAAGGAAAAACGGGGCGCGCACTCGTATACGAACAGGCACCAAGCAGATCAAATTTCCCAACCGTGGGAAGCTGCAACTACGAAATTTGGGCGATCAACCCTCGCAGGACGAGGTCGGTCAACGCTTCCGGTCCCGCCGAGGAGTCGAGGTCACCTTCCAGGTCGACTGCCTGCGGCGACACGGCGTGCCACTCTGAGAGTGAAGCCGCCGCACCGGGCCCGTTGTAGTAGGGCGCGAGCTTGAGCAACACCGTGACCTCGACGTTATCGGGCGAGTAGGTTCGGACCGGGAGCACGACAGTTTGTGCGCGAGGCTTGCCCTTCCAGGAGGTCGAGACGTTCCCGTCCTCGTGCAGAGTAAGGGACGGCGCGCGAGGTCTCGCGAGTATGTTGCTGAGGAACCGGTGGTGAAAGTCGGGGTTGAAGACGTAAGGGTCGCGATCCTCCTCGTTCGCAACGGGGGTCGTTTCGACGAGCTTGATCGTGGGAGGAAGATCGCCGAGGAATTCTTCAACGGTGAGATCTTCGTCTTCGTCTTGTTCCTCGTCGTCATCGTCGTCTCCCTGGCTCGGCAAGTCGACGCAGAGGTTCATGATCGGGCGCTGGCCGAGGTTGCGCAATTGCGGCCAAACCTCGCGGACATACTGCTCAGGACGAGTGAAACAGCCCAGAGTCAGGCGCCGGAGAGGTTGCGTGCCTTGCGAGAGTTGCGGGAAGAGGCCAGCCGGCACGCGACTGAGCCAACTGACGGTCCGAAGCGGCGCGTCGGCCGCCGGCGACAGAAGGTTGACGAAAGGTGCGAGCAGATTCGGATCCGCCTCGCGAGCTGTGACGACAAAGTTCTGCAAGTGGTTCAGCGGCTGCACCTGGTTTGCTGCTGCCGCGATAGCCGCGTCGTCGGCTTCTTGGTCTTCATCGCCGTGGTCGTCGCGGGTAGGCGAGAACCAGACATCAAGGGATGCCATGTCGGTCAAGCATGAGAGCCTGGTCAGGATCGGGTAGATGCACGTAATGGGTGCTCCCCAAAAGAGCGCCATGCGGACGAGGCGCGGCCATGCAATAGTGGGATCATTCTCGCAAAAGGCACGCTTGATGACCGATTCGGTCCCCTCGGCGGTCATGAGTTCTTGGATGTTGGGCATATGGGCGAGGATCGCGACAAGGCTGTCTGCGGTCTCGGACGATATGTCGGTTTCGCCTGTACTCGCGAACGAGCTCTCGAGGTCATCTTGCGCTGGATCAGCAGGGCCCGAGCCGGGTTCGTCCTGGCCCGGATCGGATTCGAGCTCCGTCTCGGCGTCCCCGACCGCGCTTTCGTCTTCGCACTGGTTCGGCATGGTGACGAAGCAGCACGAGTGAACAAGCGGGAGCAACTTTGCGCCGGGACCGTCTTTTGCCGGATCAAAGTAGGCGACGGCTTCTGGGTCGAGCGGATCGAGCGGCAAGATGTCGACGGCGACGGCTTCGACAGCCGACATCCACGCCTTGCAGACGAGGCCGATCTCGGTCATGAGGCGGATCTTGGTCCGAACATCTTGCGACTCGGTGAAGAGGTGCTGGAAGATCATCTCAAGCACTTCGAGCGGTGCGCAAGCGGCGGCGCTACGCCCAGGCAGACTGGCTGCGGAGGTGCACAGTCTCGGTCAGTAACGTTGCTCGCACGCAACAGGACGTGTGGCGCACCCATCGTCGTGTCGAAACCTCGCTCCGAACGTCTCAAGTGGGGGAGTGTCGCGGGCAGCTGTAGGGAAGACGGAAAGCTGCCTGGAGCGAAGAAGCGGTCGAGTGTTGGCAGAGGTCCGGACGAGACACGGGAATGCGCAGTTCGGCGTGAAGCTCGTAAAGGGAAGAGACGAAGGAGGGAAAGGAGAGAGAAGACGGACATGACTTCAACACGGAATCATTCACATACGCCGCATAGAGTACGAAGAGCGTGAGAAGCTAAACCGACGGGCTTCAGAAGGATATATGTCTCTAGGGAAATCGGGAAGAAAGGGAGGAGCTTTTCTTTCGTTGTCAGACTGCGGAAAAAGCGCGACAATCATTTGCAAGCGACGTCCAAGCAGGCCAAGCGTACAAAACCCTGCCATACCTGCACATTCCGAGCACTCCTCCCTTCCCCAAGCCCCGAGCAAGGCCGTTCCGTCTCCAAAGTCAAGCTTCCTCCAAGCGCAAGCGACCATTGATCAAGTCGTCCGATCTTCACAAGCGGTCGACGACACCCTCTTTCACCATTCCCACCACGCGCCCACGCGTATCGACAACCGCAGGCGACGCCGGCATCCATTCCGTCAAGTCCCCGTCGGTGGAGCGCTTGTACCTGGCAAAGACCTGGAACCTCGCCGCGTCGGGACCGGACACGTCCAAATTGACCATGCAGAGTTGCGCGAGGGGCTTCTTGTGGTAGAGCGGTTTCAGTTCGCCGTTTTTGAGGCGCGTCAGGATCGGGACAGGCGGACGCTTAGTCATCTTGGCGTAGACGCGGTCGGCTGTGAAGCCGAAACCGAGACCGCTGTCGGGGTCGGAGCAGGCAGCGTCGACTTTGCGGATCGACGGCGGGATCGCGTTCAGGAGCGCACCGATCGGGTGACCGGCTTCATGGCTGTCGTGCCGGTGGTGGTGATGAGCCGTGAGGTCGAGAATGAGCCTGCGAATCTTGAGG
This sequence comes from Rhodotorula mucilaginosa, assembly GCA_034406715.1. Lineage (NCBI taxonomy): Eukaryota > Fungi > Basidiomycota > Microbotryomycetes > Sporidiobolales > Sporidiobolaceae > Rhodotorula > Rhodotorula mucilaginosa. Next base: position 408,475 of record CP137879.1, read on the forward strand.
CCGGCAAGCTGGCCGAGTTGCGGAAGCAGCGTCTCGTCAAAGTCGATGTCGGAGCGGAGGCACTTGATCGAGAGGCGCGGGAGGTCGCGAGTCATCTTGGCAAGGTGCTTGCAGAGGCCGGGGGCGATGATGCCGGCCCACCTGACCGAAGTGAGAGACGCTTCGGGCGAGAGAAGCGGGAGGAACGCGGCGAGCGTCTTTGGGTAAGGCGCCGCGCAAGCCAAGTCAAACACCTCGAGCGTCTTGATAGCTGTCATCGGATACTGCGCGAGGAGGTCGTTGGGCACGATTTCCTCGTCATCGGGGTCGATGCCCTCCTCTTTGAAGCGGTTCCAAGCCCAGGTCGACCACATCTCGATCGTCAGATTCTCGAGCAAGGGCAGGCACGACAAGCGAGACATGACGGGGATAAAGTCGTGAATTGGGCAGACCCCAGCGCAAGTTCAGGAGGCGAAGCTGGGGCCAGAGAGCGGCCGGACCAGGTTTCGCTTCAATGACCTGGAGGAGGGCCGATTCGAGCCCGTAGTCGAGCACAAGCGCCTGCAGGTTTGGCACGCGCATGAGAAGATCGGCTGCGATGCGACTCTGGGTGATCTTGTTCGCTTCGTCCGTAGCCAAACCACTGACAGGCGTTTCAGTCCCATCTTCGAGATCAGCCTCTTCGACTCCGCTGGGACGAGGATGCGCGTGCAGTTCAGTTTTGTGAGTGGCCATTGTATCGCAAGAGAACTTTGTGTCGGCGGCGGCACGGCTCTGGTACGTCAACGCCAAGACGTGAACGCCGCCAAGGGCCTCGCGGACGGGGCTGTGGGCCGGATCAAGGTACGCGAGCGCGTCGGCGTCTTGCATGCTGATCAAGACAATCTCGAGGGCCGTAGTCTCTGCAACTGGCTTCCACGCCTTGCAGACTTGCGCCAAGGTCGACATGCGGCTGATCCTCTGGCGGAACGAGTCGCGGTGGTGGAACAGCGTAGCAAAGATCGCCTCGAGGAGCTCGGTCGGGAGTCGAGTGCAAGCAGAGATTGGGTTCGTCATAGTCATACCTACCATAGAGTGCGCGTCTGTAGTCAGCTGCCTTGATCGCGGATGATGAGCAGGGAAAGATGCGCACTCGGACTCGTCGCAGACTCTGCAGCTTGGCCTGGGTCCGTCGCAGGCACTTGGTAGAGTTCGAGAGACTCGCTTTGCATCATGTCCGAGCCGGTCCGAGTGAGCGGGCGAGGTGAACGATTCGGCGCAAAGGGGAAGAGGTGAAAGAGCAAAAGGAACCTCCCTCTGGGGTCAAAGTCACGCGCCCAGCCGAAGCGAAGTTGTTCGCTTCCGTCCAATAGAGCACTGAACCGACGTAGCAAGGCTACGCCGCTGGAAAGGGAAATCCCTTACGTAGGAAACGATAAGAAAAGAAGCTCTTTTCGTCGGAACTGGATTTGCTCTGACAATCTGAGCAACTTCTTCCCGTTGACGCTTTGGCAAAGAAGGAGAGTTTTTTCATGTGACAAGACGCAGTTTACAGAGGTTCGGACCTCATTCCGCGGGTGATCAAATCGGCCAACGCTTCTGGACCTGCCGCCGGGTCGATCTTGCCGTGCCTATCGACGATATCCCGCAACACCATTTGCCACTCGGTGAGCCGCCCCTTGCTAGAACCCTCACGGTAGCACGTCAGCGTGAGCTCGGTGGTGAAGGAGCCAATGTCTTCCCCAAGCGCTCGCATCAAGAGCATGACGGTTTGCGCACGGATTTTGTCGTCCCAGTCCTGCGAGACGGTCCCGTCCTTCTGGATTGTGAGAAACGGCGGGCGAGGCCCCCCGCGCATGGCCCTGAAAAAGGGTCCGGATCCGATGCTGAACAGGTAAGGGTCCCGGTCTTGATTGCTCGCGGTATAAGTCGTTTCGGCGAACGGGACCGACAGAGGGATGTCGCGGAGAAACTCTTCGATCGTGAGGGTAGCGGGAAAGTCGTCTTCGTTGTCAGAGTCGTCAGAGTCAAAGTCGTCTCCGTTGCTGGGCAAGTTGACGCAGAGGTTCATGATTGGCCGTGTCGTGCCGAGGTTGCGCAGTTGTGGCCAGACCTTGCGGACATACCGCTCCAGTCAAGTGAAACAGCCGAGGGTCAGGCGCTGGAGGGGTTCCTTGCCCTGCGAGAGGCGCGGGAAGAGGCCAGCCGGGACTGGACCGATCCAGCTGACGACTCGGAGTGGTGCGGCGGGCGGGAGAAGGTTGACTACATGTCCGAGCAATTCCGCCTTTGTCTGGAAGGTCGCGACAACGAGCTCTTGCAAGGTGTGCACCAGCTGGATCGTCTTGGTCGCAGCTTCGATCGCCGCGGCGTCATCCTCGGCGTCGTCGAACATGTTGTCGTCCGCTGGGCGCTCAGGCGAGAGCCACAGATCGAACGTCTCCAGACTGGCGATGCATGGGAGCCTAGCCAGAAGTGGGTAGACACGCAGAATGGACCCGGCCCACACAAGGTAGATGCGGGCGAGGCGTGGCCAAACGGATCCGGGATCCCCCGCGCAGAAGGCCCGCTTGATGGTCGACTCGATCCCGACGGCGAGGCGGAGCTCTTGAATAGTTCTTGTAGGTTGCGCATGCTGACCATGATGGCGCAGAGGGTGTCGTCGTCCGCCATAGGTCGATTGAGTCCGGCCAGAATGGCGGCTTTGATCTCGGCCTCCTCCGCGTCGTCCTCGCCGTCTGGCTCACCATCCAAGAGCCTCTCCTGCCGCCTTTCATGAGCGCTCTGTATGGCGTTACTCAGGAAGCGGCACACGTGCACGAGCGGCAGCAGCTTCGCGCCCGGACCGTTTGTCGTCGGGTCGAAAAACGCCACCGCCTGGGCATCACACGGGTCGACCTGCACCGCCTCGAACGCGACAGGCTCGAGGGCGGCTCGCCAAGCCTTGCAGACGAGGCCGATCTCGGTGGTGCGGCGGATCTTGGTGCGGAGAGACTGCCAGTCGTGAAAGAGGTGCCGAAACGTCATGTCGAGCAGTTCGGGGGGCATGCGAGCGCAGGCGCCGCGCGGCTGCGAGTCTAGAGCCCGCAATCAAGTTCATCAGCGCTAGTCTTTCCAGTTGCCAGTCACTCTGGGACACGTAGCGCACCCATACGTCGCGTTGGAAACTCGCTCGGCAAACTTAATGGGGGAGAGGGCGCGTCTCTTGCAGTTGCAGCGACAGCGAGATTGGGCTTGTCAGAAAAGGCGACGAGTACTGATGTAGCTACAAGGCTCGGAAAGGGGCAGTGTGAGCAAGTGAGCGAGGAGAGAAGTGCCTGTCGGAGAAAGGAAACGTGCCCGCTGCGGTACTTTTCAACGGACTACTGAATATCAAGCTGCTCGTTGCTTGTACATGGCGTACATAGGGCAGACCGTCTTCATTTCTGCGCACCAGCGGGACCTCAATCCGCTACGCTCGAATCTTCTGAACCCGGGTCACCTCCCCAAACCTCCCTGCTCCTCAGCTGGCTCGACTGCGCCCGGCCCCTAGCGAGGGACCACCTTGAAAGAAAGCACCAAGCGACCTCGCGCATCCACGATCTTTTGCGAGACAAGATGCCATTCTGTCAGAGTTTCCGCGTCGCCATAGCGCGCAAAGAGGTGCAGAGCCATTTCGTCGTCGTCCTCGTCGTCGTCGACTTCGGGTTGCATGGCGATTGTGACGGTCTGGACGCACTCCTGACCTCGGAATTTGCGCGAGCGAGACGAGGCCGTTGTCGAGAAAAGTTGTCATAGGCGCGCGCGGTCTGGTCCGGATACGCGAGAAGGTTTCGTCGGCTTGGAAAGGGTAGCTGAAATGTCCGTCATAGTCGGAATTGCGCTCAGTCTCGACATGGAGGATGTTTGGCGGGAGGTTGTTCAAAAACTCGCCAACCGCGAGCAGCGAATCGGACGAATCCGGTTCGTCCGGGTCGGATCTCAAGTCGAACGAGACGCGCTCAATCATGCGGGCGCCGAGGAGGCGTAGATGAGGCCAGGCCGAGCAAGCGCATGCTTCGGGAGACGGTTTGGTGCATCCCAAGGCGAGGTTGGGCAGACACTCTTTGCCGCGCCCGAGTTTTTCGAATAGAGCTGCCGGCGTGATTCCGAGCCAAGTGACGGATTCGAGCGGCGCGACGCGCGAGACCAGGCGAGCGAAGGGAGCCAGAATCTCGGCACTGGTTTTGACCGATGATAAGAACAAGTCTTCGAGCTGTTCGAGCGGTCGGACCAGACTCGCGGCGCCCGGTTCATCGTCGTCGTCGTCGGCGCCCTCCTCGCCGGACAGAGTCCCTTCAACCTTGGCCGGGATGGAGAGCCTGAGGCTGCGTAACTCGGGTAGCAGATACAGTTGGGCTGCAACCGGTACGAGTTCTGGGATCGGGCGCGACCACGTCAAATCGAGCGACGCGAGTCGCGGTCAAACGAGTTTGGGATTTGTGAAATCGAAACGCCTGGCTGATGTCTTGCTCAACTCCTATGACGACTAGTGACTGTAGATTGCGCACGTGGACGAGGATGGCGCAGGGGGTGCCGTTCTCCGCCATGGGTCGATCGAGATCGGCTAGAACGGCGGCTTTGACGTCGCATTCCGCCGAAGGTGCGTCGTCGTTGTTGCCGTCATACGGGCCGGCGCTCGGGCTCAAGCTCCTACGCCGACGCTGCCGCCGCAACTCAGAGACGTCCTCCGTAGCAGTGCTCCAAACGTGGCACGCGTGCACGAGCGGCAGCAGTTTCGCGCCCGGTCCGTTCGCGGTCGGATCAAAGTACGCCACTGCCTCGGCGTCGTACGGGTCCAGCTGCAGCGCGTCGAATGCGACGGGCTTGACAGCAGCTTTCCAATCCTTGCAGACGAAGCCGATCTCGGTCGCGCGGCGGACTTTGTCGTGGAGATATTCCCAGTCGGGGAAGAGGTACCGAAATGACATCTCGAGCAGCTCGTGCGGCATGCGAGCGCAGGCAGATGTTGTCATAGGATCTGAGCGGGCGGCTTGTCAGTACCCTATGTCGCTCCCTATGCGCGGATTGGACCGCTGTCTGGCGGACTCACCGCTGCCGGAACTGATGTGGGGCGAGGAGGAGGTTTCCACAGCCGGAGCCGGAGCCGCTGTGGGCAGGTCGCTAGCGCCGCCCGAGAGCATTGTGTACTGTTGACGTGAGCTGTAGGCGAGATAGACTCGGCGAGAGACGAGGTCTCGTGCACGTCGTGCAGCGGCTAAATACGGCCAAAGTTATTCGATTCGCCCGCATGGCAAACGAGCACAGATAGAGCGTCGTTAAAAAAAGCTGCAGGATCGCTGAATGTACAGACAAAGCAGGCGTCGTAGATTGAGGCGAAACGAATCCCTCGGCGGCGCTCCGAGTCGCGCCGCACGTTCGCCTGTCGTCCTCCGTTCGTTCACTCGGTTGCCTTTCCCGAGACCCTTGAGAGCTTCCGAAGCTCAGCGAAACGTTTGACTCGCTATCTGTCTCGCTCGCCTCGTTCCCAAATCCAAATGGGTCGAGGCTCCGGCACTACGAAGAAGCAGTTTGATGACCTCCGGCAACAGCTAGCCGAGGCGTGTGCGGCACAGCAAGCTGCCGAGCAGGCTTTGGCAGCCTTACAGCGCAGCAAGGAGGGCGGCAAGGTCAAAACGGAGAAATTTGTTGGCAGGACGGCGCCGCGCCCGTTCCTCCCGAGGACCAAGGCAAATCCAAGGAGGTCAAGGGCGACATCGGCTCGAGCACGGCACCACCGTTCAAGATTGGGCTCCGCCCCACAGAGAGGGAGGACCCGCTGACAACCATCTCTAACGGCGCGGGCGGCCTCGCCGTTGTCGACCAACTCGTCCGCGCCGTCGCAAACGGCCTCATTCCGCCCGCCGCCTGTTTCACCGAGACGCACCTCCACTACATCAAATCTCACAAGCTCAATTTCCTCCCTTCTGCGCACTGCCCCATCAACAACGAGGCAAAGAGGCGCTGTCTCCAAGCCTGGGCTCCGGTCCACGAAGCGGAACACCTCATGCCCCTCAAACGGTTCCTGCCGGCTTTTCTCAAGTTGATCGCGAGCGTCCAAGAAACCATCTGCAAGGACAACGCCTCGCAAAAGTATGTTCAGGAGGATGTGGACCATTTCCTCGACGAACTGTTTCGCCGGCTCGGAAACGACGGCGACTGGCGGATCGCTCGCGAGTACGCGCTCCTGCGCATTCAGCAGTGGCGCTCCAACATTGCCAAACACGTCCCGTGGTTGCAGAACTTTCTCTCGTCATGGTCCGAAGATTTCTGGACTCTTGCGAAGCAGATGGCGGGCGCGCCAGAGTCGAGGACGGTCCCGCGTCTGGAATCTGCTGGCGACACAAAGACTGCCTGGGGCTCGCTCACGTCTCTGACATATGATGAGACAAAGCAGGAGTTCCTCAAGCAGATCGGTGACGAGGACCGCAAGATTGCCGGTGCCGTCTTGGCCGGTGAATGCTGGGCCGGCATCGCTTCGCTCGCCTGCTGCGCCCCGCTCGGACTCATCTTCCTCTTCTAAGTCTCCTCCTCGCTCTTTTTCTTTCGAACGGAACTAACACTCGTTTTGATTGCAGACATATACACTATATCGTGCCGGGCCCAAAGTGACGGCCGCGCCTCAAGACTCGGCAACTCAGGCGGATGTTGGTGGATCGTCTCGGTCAACTTGTTGTAGCTCCCTCACCTCTCTTCTTCTTCTTCTTTAGCACCCTGCCCTCCTTTGCTCATACTCTCTTCAAAATCTATACTTGAGTCACTGTTTACAGGCTCTGGCTCGTTCTATGACTCGCTACGACCCGAACTGCGCAGTAGACCCACTCTCGCATCGAGCTTGAGAGTGGTGTCCCTGCAGTGAACAGCCCGAGGGCGAGATCCCGCCCAGTCTCGACTATGCACCGGCGTACGCGTCAAAGGAGGCTGATCGGGCCGGCAAGAGACGCCGTTTGGATTTCCGCGATTAAGAGGAGGACGTAGAGGAGGAGGATGCACACTTCAAGCACCAGATTGGCGGCACGATGGTCATGCAGATCCCTTCGGAAGGACGTCGGGGAGTAAAAGCTTCGAATGGAACTCGCAAGCGTATCCAACAGAGTAGTCCCTTGTCTGAACCGCAATGTCACAGTGTGCGGATTGACCTTAGACTGCTTCTGCCAAGCAGAAGGCAATTGTTGCTGCGGTGGCGGAGTGGACGTTTCCAAGCGGCAGCAAGCTCTTGGACAAGCCGCAGGATACAATCTGACTAGCACTATAGTAGGGTACACCTTGTCCAGGCCATTGTGAGTGCCGCAGTGGAAGCGGGACAAGGAACCGGCGCGTGAGGAAAAAGAAAGTGAGGGAACCGTCTCTTCAATTGCTCTGCTCTCTCCTGTCCTATAGTGCCGGTTTGCGTGTGCCCTGTAGGCTACTACATGTGTGTACAAGCATCTGAGACTAGACTACACAGCATTTTTTTCGAGTTTTGGCTCAAGAAAATTCGTTCTGATCGTCTTCTTGCGAGGATTAATGCTGAGACCAGTCTATCGACTTCAAGTCGATTCCCTCAATGATCATGTCCCATAGCGGGGACATATCACGCAGTCGGGTCACGGCAGAGACCACCTTGTCCACGACAAAGTCGACTTCGCCCTCGGTCGTGAACCGTCCGAGTCCGAATCGGATCGAACTGTGCGCCATCTCGTCGTCGGCGCCGAGGGCACGCAGAACGTACGACGGCTCGAGCCAAGCAGAAGTACAGGCAGAGCCGGAGAAAGCGGTACTGTGCAGGTTCAGAGCGAAGACAGTGACTCGGAAAACGGTGCACATGAGCTCGATGTGCAGGGATCATTCTTGGTCAGCTTGTCGTAGCTTGACGCGGTCCTGAGTCTCCCTCTAACTATTCCACCCCACGGCTGGAACTATTTTCGGTACTCATTCTGAAGTCCATAGCCAAGGGGACGAGCGCAAGACTTGAGAAGGTAACGTTGTGCTCACCGCCCAGGGCTTTCTTCTCTCATACTATACCGCTTGGAGAAGCATCACATCTAGCTTAAATAGCAAGTGAATTACTTGTGGCACTGCTCACCTTACCATCCATGCGGGAATCCGCCGACCTTTGGAACCCAGCGCTGCCCTTGCGCCTCATCCCACTGAAACATACTGCAGTCGGCCGGGCACTCGATCCCCTCCGGAAAAGGAAGAATACAGGCTCTGATCTGCGTTGATCACCCCTCTGCCCAACTCTGAGCTTCAGACTACGGCGCCAAAATTGCCGCAGATGAATATGTTTACATGTTTTGGCCGAATCAAAGTCTGGCGACGATGGTGGCGATGAAATGGAGTGTGCATTCGCGCAAGTGCCTCCCTGCGCTTGTGTTGGCGTCCGTGAAATTCCCCCCGGATGCGGCATCCGGTATCAGCTAAATGTTGCTGGCTTCTGGCGCAATTGACTATCTCTTGCCTACTTCCTTCTGCGTTCGCCTGCGCTAAGGTCAAGCACATGAGCCAATGATCAAAAGCCTCAGAATCAAGATCTCCACGCTCTGTCAGAAGTGCAAACAGATGGGAAAAGTCAGGCAGCCCAAGACGAAAGGCACGGGCGTTGCGAGGCAGGCAAGCATTCGGACCAAGATCTTCACAGGTCAACACCACAGGTCAACACCGTATTGAGCTGGTGGAAGCGCGCAACACAGCTATCACAAGAGTAGTACACATTCGCTGCTTGTGTCAACTGTATGCCTGCAGGGTGACCCAAAGAAGTGGAGGAGAAAGAGTAAAGTCGAACATCCTCTTTCGAGTTCTCATCGCCAGTCGCGTCGAGAGTCTCTTCAATAGGCGCATGAGACAACCATTGAAATTTTGACGATTCTAAGGCGCATTGGAACAGATTACCAGTACCACGCCCGCACCCACGGAATCCGGAGAACGGATTCAAGGAAAAGATTTTGCAGACACCTTTGTGGGCATGCGCCACATTGCATGTGGCCGCCTGCTCTTGAGCATCAAGATTAATTGCCTTACCTCTCCTGAATGTAACAAAGAGAAGATTGCTGACCACCAACTCCCGGGCCCAATACTGCACTTGGGTTGCGCAGATGGCAACGGGGGATGCCGCTGTGGCGGCACGATCCTAGAGCGGAGCAGGCTGGACAGTCTTCTGATGTACAAAGCTTAAGCATGCTATAGAGACGCTTGACTGAAACTGACTTTGTGCGTGAACTGCTGAGGCCGGCACTTGGACGGATCTTTGCAAAGGACAGAAGTGGCGTCAGTGCAAGATTTAGTGATGATCCACAATCTGGAACAGCGTCAAGTGTCGGAAACATACCCAGCTGTGTCAAGTAGTGTGACAGACAGTAGGATGCTGTCATCTGAAGGCAGAGATGCAGGAGGAGGATGCACACTTCAAGCACCAGATTGGCGGCACGATGGTCATGATTGATCCCTTCGGAAGGACGGCGGGGAGTAAAAGCTTCGAATGGAACTCGCAAGCGTATCCAACAGAGTAGTCCTTTGTCCGAACCGCAATGTCACAGTGTGCGGATTGACCTTAGACTGCTTCTGCCAAGCAGAAGGCAATTGTTGCTGCGGTGGCGGAGTGGACGTTTCCAAGCGGCAGCAAGCTCTTGGACAAGCCGCAGGATACAATCTGACTAGCACTATAGTAGGGTACACCTTGTCCAGGCCATTGTGAGTGCCGCAGTGGAAGCGGGACAAGGAACCGGCGCGTGAGGAAAAAGAAAGTGAGGGAACCGTCTCTTCAATTGCTCTGCTCTCTCCTGTCCTATAGTGCCGGTTTGCGTGTGCCCTGTAGGCTACTACATGTGTGTACAAGCATCTGAGACTAGACTACACAGAGCATTTTTTTCGAGTTTTGGCTCAAAAAAATTCGTTCTGATCGTCTTCTTGCGAGGATTAATGCTGAGACCAGTCTATCGACTTCAAGTCGATTCCCTCAATGATCATGTCCCATAGCGGGGACATATCACGCAGTCGGGTCACGGCAGAGACCACCTTGTCCACGACAAAGTCGACTTCGCCCTCGGTCGTGAACCGTCCGAGTCCGAATCGGATCGAACTGTGCGCCATCTCGTCGTCGGCGCCGAGGGCACGCAGTACGTACGACGGCTCGAGCGAGGCGGAGGTACAGGCGGAGCCGGAAGAGACGGCTACGTCCTTAATAGCCATCAGGACTTAGCGAGGGAAAAAAAAAGGCAGTCGTCAGCAATGAGCGAAGGGTAAAGTAGCCGCCCCGCTCGCCCGTAACCGGTCCGGAACGAGAGTAGAGACGTACGGGACTCTCCCTCCACGGCGGCAAACGACAGGTTGGTGCAACCCGGGTAGCCATCAACGTCGCCGTTCCGAACGACGTGCGTCAGCTTCGAAGTGATGCCGTCGTAGAGGCGCTTCGCGAGCGCTTCGACGTGTGCGTGGTCGGCCTGTAAACAGTCGCGTCAGTACATGAGAGTCTGAAAGACGATTGCTGTTGCTGTGAGGCGCCGGCCACGGGAAAGTCACCCCGTCGGTAAGTTTCCAGCTCAGAACCCCTGCACGAGACTCTCGGCGCCGCCGAACCCGGCTCGCCCGCGCAAACAGGGAACCAGCCGCGGCGCTCGTTTCGGCCATCAAGGCAATGTCCTCTATCCCCCTTCGCGAGGAAAAGGGATAGCTGGTCCCCCGTGGAGGGGACAAGAATTGTGGTTGGACGGTGTCGTCTTTGCTGACGGACGCAAACTTAGGCGAGCAACCCCAAAAGAAGATCAACTCACCGCCATCTCCTTCTTGGCGAGCCTGCACGCTTCGCCGAACCCGACCGCGAGCGGCACGGGGACCGTTCCACTCCGGAGTCCACGCTCCTGACCGCCACCCGAGATGATCGGCTCGAGCCTGACACGCGGTTTGCGACGGACGTAGAGGCATCCGACGCCCTTGGGGCCGTAGATCTTGTGACCCGAGATCGAGAGGACGTCGACCTTGAGGTCGTTGACGTTGATTGGAACTGGGGACGCGATCAAAATCTCATCAGAGTCAGCGAGGGACGACTTATCAGAGACAGGGCACTCGGCGACTCACCCTTTCCGACACCCTGAGCAGCATCCGTGTGGAAGAAGACGCCCTTGTGCTTCTTGACAATCTCTCCAATCTCCTTGATCGGCTGGATCGTCCCGATCTCGTTATTGACGAGCATGATCTGCGGGCGAGCACGGCGATGAGCAAACACAGCCAACAATAAGAACACGGGTGTGGCGCACCGAGACGAGGCAAGTGTCGGGCCGGATCGCCTCCTCGAGCTGCTTCAGGTCGATGAGGCCGTTCTCCTTGACGGGGAGGTAGGTGACGTCGAAGCCCTCGTCCTGCAAGACACGGCACGAGTCGAGCACACACTTGTGCTCGGTCTGAGTGGTGATGCTATAAGAGCGCGCTGGGTCAGCGGGGGGAGAAGCTCCTTCGGAGGGGTGAGGCGGGAGACAAACATGTGGCGCTTCTTGCCCTTGTAGAATCGCGCGATACCCTTGATGGCCATGTTGTTCGACTCGGTCGCACCCGAGGTGAAGACGATGTCTTTGGCGTCGGCGCCGATCAGGTCGGCAATGTGCTGCAGAGCGAAGTGCCGATGTGTCAGCAAGGACACTCGCAGGCCACCGTCACGAGTGAGATTGCACCTTGCGCGCGACCTCGACCGCCTTCTCTGCCTCCCATCCCCACGCGTGAGTAGCTGCGAGAGAGGATAAAAATGTCAGTGGCGTTTATGATGCGATGGCGAGATCTCGGTTGCAGATGACGAAGGCGAGAGACTGACCCGAGTGCATGTTTCCGGTCATGTTGGTCAGGTACGGGAGCATGGAGTCGAGCACCCGCGGGTCCACGGGCGTCGTCGCCTGCGCGTCGAGGTAAATCGGTCGGCCGATGTCCTCGCGCGGTGCTCCCGACTGACTCTCCGACACTTCGAACCCGAGCATCTCGCTCGCGGGCGAGACGACGTCGACGGCGGCATCCTGCACTTCGACGGGGATGTGCGTGTTGGTCCCGAGCGGCACCTGGGACGTCACGGTCGCGAGAGAGCGAGTCCGAGATGAGCGAGCGAACGAGGCGGTGGAGGACGACGCGACCGACGACGCCACCGTGCGCGGAGCCGTACTCCGGGCGAGGCGCTGCAGAGTCTGAGTAGCCCGATGCATGTCTGCTGCCGCTTTCCTTAAGCTCGGCAGGTGGTGCGTAAGAGGGCGACGAGTCGACGACTCGAAAGTGCTCCGGCAGCCTCGGATCTCACCTTTTCTCCGGCTAACTCCAGCGATTTACTCAAGATATGCGTGACAAGTCTAAAAAAGGTCGGCTTTCTTTGCTGCTATCACAGCACATACAGTCATTTCGTATACCTTGACGAGCGGGGGTTCAGGCACATTCGGCTTTCCACACCTCGACAAACCCGCCGTCTTCGTAATTCTCACTACCGCATCTTCTCTCGGCTCTGAGCATCCGTCCCTATTTGCTCTGCCACAGGGCTGCCTCTGTTCCGAATCCTATGGCTACTCAAGAACGCAGTCTCGGCGGGACGTGGCACTTCTTTCAAGCATGGCGGCTGGGGCGGCGTCAAGTTTCGTTTGTACCCAAAGCGCGGGCTCTCCCCACAAGCACCAAGCCCGCTGCCGGCGCAGCCGCTCGAGCGGGGACTTCTCTCCAACACATCGAGCTCGAGCTTTGACCTTTAGGTTTCGAGCCCCGAGCTCGAGGCTACGGGTGTCCACTTCCCAATCCGCGGACTCGCCGAGCGCACGCGCCTCGAAGACCGACCCCTTGTGTTCCCGCGTAATCGAGGTCTCCTTCCTGACTTCTCCCCGCCAAGTCATACTCCTGCTCGCGATGCCAGCCGAGTTGCCCGCGCACGATACAGCAGTCACAAAGCTGCACTCTTCGGTTCGCAAAGTCAAAAGAGCTCTCCGCCTTGTGAAGGACATAGCGAAACCTGAAGTCGAGATCAGCGGGCACTGGGAGAGCGTGCAATCCCTTGACATCCGCGTGAAGCATATGGTCGAGAATAGGTGGCCGCTCGAGGTCCTCGACGGAATTGCTGGAGTTTACGAGGATTTTGCAAACGCCCTTCAGTGCAATTTGGGGGATGGTGCCCCTGACCGAGACCATCTCACCATTGTGAGCGGACTTTGCGTAAGTTTTGCCACCGTTACCCTTACAAGTAGGGCTGTATACTGAAGATTGCGTGAAAACCCAGGAATCTTTCTTTGTATCCACCTTCTTCCTGAAAGATAAGCGCTGTTACCTGTTTGTGAGTCTGCTGCCCCAGACCACGGAAGCAGAAGATACTGAGCTTGGCATGGACACGATTACAGGAGACCCCGGCACAAAAGGGTAACTTTGTCTTGTCTGGCTTTTTCCGGCAGGGCAAGCTTGCTCACCGAGCCCTCGCAGATACCCTTGTGACCATGCTGCGCATGGGCCACGAGCTTAGAACAGCTTGCTTTAGCAACATTGCGCCAGATGACCATGGTGATATGCTGACAGGTTATGTGTTCACGATGGTCTTGCTTACCCAGCGAAAGTTGTTCCTTGCCTACCTGGGGCTTGCCAACAAGACTCTTGTGAACCGCCACTTGACTGAACTTTCTGCGGAGGTTCAGCGGCTGGCTCCTGCCAACTATGTCAACAAAGAGGAGATTCTTGTAAGAAACGAGAACAACGGTGTTCGGTGTGTGCAGCTGCCTACTGATCCATGCTTGATGCCAGCTCTCATTCACAGATGACCATGACACCGGTGTTGGGAGGATTTTTGTCCCTGTGGTGCGTTGCTGGATGGGCATGATTCATGCAGGCTGTAAATCTCCAGGCAGTGACTTTCTCTACAGTGCAAAACAGCAGCAGAGGCAGTCAAAAAGGCTGAGCGGTACTCACCGGTCACCGTGCCCCTGCGTGCCCTTGTTAAGGACTGCAGTCCCATCACTGAGCCTGGACTGGACCAGCCAGGATGTGATCCGGTTTGCCAACAGCTCTCTGCTGCAGCAAAAAAGCTTGAGGCATGGTTACTCGGCTTTGAATGGCAAGACAGTAAGGCTGACTACCAGTCAAAGATGGCACAAGAGGTGCAAAACCTCCGTCAGCGGTTGCTTGGCCTCCAGACTGTACAAGAGAAGCTCAATTACCTGGCAAGTCTTGAGAAGCCACCATATCACGTAGCACTGACCACTGTCCTGTAGGAATCACCCGAGGTCAAAGAACACCTAAGCACGCTTGCTTTGGAAATCCCTTTGCACTGGTATTCAGACAAGGTGATTCTTGTCCTGCATGCCCACCTATGCAAGAGTTGCTAAACACTGCGCACTGTTCAGGTCAAGTCCTCTCGCGACAAGGTAGGTGTAGGATCATGGCAGGAGATATCAGTGCAGCTGAACTTGCTCACTATCAGCTCTCCAGTTCTGTACAGCTGTTGAAGACCTCTTCAAGACAATTCCAAATCATCCTCCAGTATTCAACCGATGGAAAGTCTGGCTCTCAAAGGAAACAGCCATTTCGCGGTCCTGGACAAGGTCCGAACGCGACAAGGTGACACGCCAGTTGGTGGAGCTCAAGGAGGAGTTGCATGAGCCCGCAGCCAATCAACATGAACTCTTGGTGAGTCAGTCTCCCTTAGTGAGCTGAAATTGCCCAAATAGACCAGTCTTTGCTGTACAGGCAACGGCCAGGAAATCCGACAGTGGATTGAGTCAAGCCGTCAGAACTGCAAATGGAAGATTTGGCCACAACAGCAAAGCGCTAACCCACCAGGAAATCTTCAGCGTAAGTGACAGGCATACTCCTTGAAACTTTGGCCTGACACCCTCATTGCGACGACCGCAGGGAATTTGCAGCGATCGTGACAAATCGCTTAGGAGTCAGCATGAGACGCCCGCAATGGGTCACGCCAGGCTTTCATACCGTCAAATGGCTATCTACAGAAGGGATGAGGTGGCTCATTGGTAGTCATAGACCTTGTTTTCTTTTCCATGTGAAGGTTGTGCAACTGCTGGTTTTGAAATCCCGGCTTACTTTCCACCGCTCAAACACTTGTGGCAGTCTTCCGAGCCCGATTCAGTATTCCCATAGCGGAGTGCGGAACTCTTCATGTTGCCCTCGAGCTGCGCACGGTCCTCGCGCCGCTCGCGCAATCCAGGTCCGCGGATTCCCCGAGCGCACGCGCCTCCTCCGGCGCTTACCTCCCCTTGGCCGACTACCCGAGGTCTCCCTCCTACTTTTCTGGCTGCTGAGCAACAACTGAGCACAATGACAGACAAGTCAACCACCTACCGTGAATCAGTCAAGGCTCTACATGCTTCAGTCCGCAGTCTCCTAGATGCTTGCAAACTAGTGAAGCAGGCCGAACCACAGTCGGAGACACGCGCGCGCTGGGATAGCTTGGGATTCCTCCAGAGTCGCGTCAAGCGTTTTGTCAAGAAGAGGTGGCCGCGCAAGGTACTCGACGGACTTGCTGGATGCTACACAGACTTGGCATTTGCGATGCAGTGGATTCAGTCCAATACGGAGCGGACTGCAGAAGATCGGCTTACAGAACTGAACCACCTATTTGTGAGCTTGGCGCGCTTCTATGAGGCTCTGGTTGATGCTAAGTGTGTACACCGGTGGGACCAGGACCTGTTCTACAACTCCACCCTGTTCCTAGAAGACCGACACGGGCACCTCTTTGTGAGTCTCTTCCATCAAGTCTAAGCAAACAATGCTGATCTTCGGACAAGTAACAACCAGGACACGCGCGCACACAAGGGTATGCACACTTTTGCTATCTCCTGCGACCTCAGCCTGACATCGAGCTCTGCAGAAACGCTCGCCACTATGCTTGACAGCTGTTATCAGCTCCGAACCAGTTGCCTCAAAGGCGTGGCCGAGGGGGATCGCGCATATTTGCTGCGGGAATACGTCTTCCTGCTTCTCTGGCTTACGCGCGAAAGTGTCTCCCTCACCTACCTGGGTCTGGCTGACAGCGCGCTTGTGAAACAAAAGCTGGACAACTTTTCCCAGCACTGCAAGGCACTGGCCAACGTCACTGTTGGTGACGACAAGGCAGAGCTCCTTGTGAGTCATGCAGCATGTAATGACCCTTGTCCTGATACACCATCCTCACCTGAGCCTCTTGTGCAGTCCGAATACATGCAGGACAACAGCGGTTTTCGGAGGCTCATTTCGAGTGCTGTGAGTACAGGCTTTGCACCTGCTGGTGAGACTGCTTACCAAGTTCCTATATAGGCTATCATAGCACACCAGGCTCTGATCAGATCTGAGCGCATGTACCTGCCAGTCTGGGCTGCACTGCAGGCCCTCATCACAGACTACTCTGACCTTGAACAGGACACGAAAAAGCGGAGCAAGGATCTCAACCAGCTCATTCAAGGAACAAAAACATTTGCAGACTGGCTGCTTGGCTTCGAGTGGGAAGACAGTTACATGGGTTGTCAACGGAAGATTGAACAGCAAATTGACACCCTGCGTGGAGCCATGGAGAACCTCCCAACCTGGCAAGACAAGCTGGATTACCTTGTGAGTTCAGATCCTTTGTACAGTATGGAGAAAAGGTACCTTGACAGGAGCCCTTGCAGAACTTGCACCGAGGGCACTTTGAAGAGCTTGCGATGGAAATTCACCTGCATTGGAATCCGAAGAAGGTGCAAGCTTGTCCCTCTGCTCAGCGCTGCTTACAGCCATTTACTGATCATCTTGCAAGTGTACCAGGTAAAAGCATCTCGGGAACAGGTAGGCAGTGTATCGGCCCTATGAAAGGCAGCACTGGTTGACCTATCCTCTCCGCAGTTTTGCGTAGCGCAAGAGCAGCTTTCTCAGGCTACACCCCTTGAGGAGGATGGCGAGGCTTGGCACAGCTGGCTCCTGTGCACAACAAGTATCTATCAAGCCTGGACAAGGGCAGAGCGCGACCACGTGACAGATGAGATGAACGAGCTCGCAAACAAGCTTAGTAAAGTCCGACGCATCAAAGACAGGATGCAAGTTCTAGTAAGTTGCTCCCTCCTCTGGTGAGGTATCACTGAATGTGTCTTGGCCTTTAGGGGATTGTGGTTGATGGTATGTACGGCAGAAGAACGCGCAGAAGCCGCAAGGTGAGCTGTGCAAAGCCATTGATGCTGCCAACAAACGCTTCCATCACAATGCTGCAGTAAGTGAACCATGGCTGCAAGGGATTACACTGTCTCCTGTCGGCTAATCACTGAAAAATAGCCTCAGCTGCCAGCTTTGGGTCACACCAGGCTGTTGTACCGCCAGATGGCTATTTACGGGCAGCGTGGAGGAGTTTCTTGGCAGTTGTAGCCTCCCTGTTCAGACTTTCTGCTAAGCCGAACCCCTGTGCTCCTTTGCAAGTGCAAGGTCCGGGATTGTATGGTTTGCTGCGGTCTCGGAGGAAGATCAAATTTGAGAAGGCCCCAATCCGGGGGGAGGGCACAATCGGCGACAACAGCGTGGCGTTGTCTAGTCGTTGTCCTTCACAGTGAGAAGCGCACTCTGCACCACGTCACTGCTCCAGTAAGCGTGCGGCAGGCCAGAATCGCGGGCACCTTGTTCGTCTCCGCCGAGCGTTTTCCGGTTGCTTCCGCGCCAACTCGCGCTGAACGACGCTGGTCTCGTTGTCGGCGGGAAGGTGACGACACTCTCTGTACGCTCTCGCTCGCAGACGGAGAGGAATGGCGAGCTCAGGACCATGTCGACTGCGCTTGCCGTACATTGCCGTGCAGCCCTCGCTCCCCCACGTCGTGTCCGACATTCTCGCTCCCGGTTCGACCATCGCCGTCGAAGACTGCTGGGTCTCGTGCTATGCTCCCGCTCCAGCTCCCGCGACTGAGATGACGAGCGTGCATGGAAAAGTTCGGTTGGCCGAGTCGGACGAGCGGGAAGGAGAGGTGGAGTGCTTGCCGACGGACGACAGAGTCCGAGTCGACATGCTCTCGCCGGTACGCAGACGCTCTCCCTCCGTCTCGGGGTTCCTTATGTGCTGATCCAGCTCGCTTTGTGGCCGACTCGCGCAGTCCGAGTTCAAGGTCGCCTGCCCGGAACTGGCGATCCCGGCGACCACAGTCCTGTTCCCTTCGCCCGACTGCAACACTCTCCTCCTCCCGACCACTTCCACTTCCTCCTCTTCCACCACCATCAACCCCACAACGCAAGAACTCCCCCCTCCCTCTTTCTACCGACTCCCCGCCCGCGGCCGCAGGGCCGCCATCGAGACCTTTGCCCAAAGTGGTGACGGTCGCAGAATTGTCGTCGGCGGAGTGGACGGCCTCGCAAGCGTGGTCGAGCTCGTGGAACAGGTCGCGGTCAACTCGTCTGCCGCGAGGAGAACGCGGGTGGTCAAGGGCAAAGAGACGGCACTGAGAGGGCACGTTGGCGATTTAACGGACGCCGCTTTCGTGAGTCAACCTCTGCACCACGCATACCGCTACAAGCCTGTCACTGATTTCGGGAGATGTGTTCATTTCGTCGCGCAGTTCCCGTCAAACGAAGTGGTGTTGACCGCCAGCAGCGACATGACTTTGCGAGTCTTTTCCGCACTGGCAAGTCCTTTCCCGGCTTTCTCGCCCGAGTTCTGCGATGCCTTGCCCGATCTGACCTTCTCGCTCCTCACAAACTACAGGACGGCTCGTCCCCGCGCACCCTCAAAGGCCACACGAAACGAGTCACCTCGACGCACATCCTCGCTTCCCCGACTCCCGAAGGTCCTCATAAAGGTCGCTTGGTCCTCTCCTCTTCGCTCGACGGGACTATCCGACTCTGGGACGTCTCGACCTCGAGCAACGAGCGGAAGTGGACGTTGCAGCAACCGATTAGCAAGATGGTCGTGCTCGGGAAGGAGGGCGAGGGCGACGAAGGGTTGGAAGCGAGCGATGTCTTGAGAGGAAAGGTCGCCCTCGCAGCGCACACGGACGGGACTGTCTCGCTCGTCAATCTCTCCAAACCCTCAGCCAACACCTCTTCCGGTCTCGAACCGGCGCGAGTCGTGCTCCGCACTTTGAGCACGTCACCCATCGACGCGATCTCGACTCTTACAGGAGGCTGGGTCGTCACTGGAAGTCGGAACGGCGTCGTTTCGCTCTTCCACTTGCCGGGACTTGTGGGAGGTGACCCGGTGGCGGAGGTGGAGGCGGAGGCGGGGCCGGTCGTGTCCTGGTCCCGAACCGAAGGCGGCTCGTCAATTCTCGATGTCAAGCTGTCGAAACGCCTCCGGACCAGCGTTGCCTCTACGTCCGCATCCGCATCCGACGCCGAGATGGCAGCTGCCGCCGCCGCCTTCTCCGTCCTCGTCGCCCCGTCAGACGGTCTTGCCTACCGCGCTGTTGTCAACGTCTCGCCCTCTCCGACTTCTTCTGATTCCGATTCGCCGCCGTGCACAGTGCGCGTCGTCGAAGAGTTTGTTGGGCCGGATTGCGAACCTACAACTTGTGTACGCGAGGACGAGCAAGGCCGACTTTGGATCGCGTCGGGAGGGACGGACGGTGGTTTGAGGGTGTACGAGCGCGCCGGGTAGTCCTCCCAGGCTGTCGTGAGGGTGGAACCGCTGGAATCTCCGCGCTTTGATAACATTGTTTTCTCCGCATTCTTTCTGTTCGGCCCGGGTGGAATATCCGCCGTTACACGCGGCAACTTTTGTACGCCGAGACCGCTATCACAGCGACCCCCTTCAGCCACGCCTTTCCTCTTCCCATCGCCGCCAATCTATCCCGTACACCCGTTCTGCGATCCGGCGGGCAATGCATGGCCATGTTGTAGCCGGGGAATTTAAAGAGCATGGACGAGGCGAGGTTCGTGAATTCGGTGGCGAACTCGGACGGCTGGTATGGCGGGATCGTTTCCTCTTCTTGTGCACATGTGGAGAGGTTGAGCTCTCGGGTGAGCGGGGATGGGCGGTCCGGGCTTCTCCTGGATCTGAAGGGGGAAAGAAAGAGGCGGCTGCAGCCTAGACGTTGGAAAACCGAAGGACATGAGCCACCCGAAACTTGAGGTGATGCTAACACCGGAAAGCAAGCGAAACAAACCTGTTCCGTCTGTGTGATGTCTGATCCCCCTGGGGCTGAATGGAACCTGTAGAGGTCGGTGCCTGTTCGTCCTGAAGGAGACGCCACGGGCGGCGGATTGCTCAAATTTGGGTCGACGGAACAATGGGAACGAACTCAGTCGATCACCGGACCCAAATTGTCATACACGCCATCAAATGGAGCATGTTTGTGGAGTCCATCCGCGACAGTCCGTGTCTAGCACTCCGGACCAAAGCTGAGATGCGGTGGTGTACCGGCATGAGCTTTGACGAGGGGCGGAAAGGTTCACCCTGATGACTGCTCGTTGAGGTAATGTTGCTGTAGAGGCAGTGAAAAGCAGTCAGAGAGAGGGGAGGGCTGTTTTCGACAAAGGCAATGACACACAGCTTGCTCAATGACCAGTTCGGGTGTCCAGAAAACCTGCAGGAGCGTTGAAGAATGGTAAACACTTGGCTACCTCGGAAAACTGCGTCAAAACCCCGTGCGCTACAAAAGCGGCATAAGAACTCACACAGAGGTCTCGGATTGTTTCTTCAGGGCCGAAGTCCAGCAATCTGACCTTGACCCAGTCAAAAAGAGCAAGGTCAAGTGTGTGCTGGAGCGCAATGCTTTGTTTGTCCTCCAGCTTGGTGAGGTACTTCTTTGAGTATGCTGCAAGGATGGAGCAGCGTCACCTGCCCAGTAGTGTGGACGTGGCCCAGGGTACGTTAATCGGCTCGCGTCCAAGGAGCCAGGCGGCTGTCAAGGTGCTCAACAGCTGTTGCACAAAGTGTGCAGCAAGCTGGCGCTTCACCGGCGTGTCGCATACGACCTCGTTGGAAGGGTACTTTGCTGGAGTGTCTCTTGATCAAGTTCCGGAAGGTTCCAGCCCTGAAAGATCAAAAAAAGGATCAGAAGTGGGAAGCGAGCGGGGCGCAAGAAACATCCGCCCGGGATACTTGCCCCTTTGTTGAGGTGGCTGCACCACGTCGCTGGAGTCACGCACAGCTCTATTAGGTCCAGCCCGAGACGGCTGATTGCGGTCAGAAAGAACGGCCAGATGTTCACGTTCCGAGACAAAGGCGGAGGAACAACGCACCGCTGTAGCCACGGCACTGTTGCACGTGTCTCCTTGTTGTTGTTTTGCGTTCATTACAAAGACTAGCTCGGCGAGGGTGTGAAGCTCGTGGTAGATGGCCAGGAGCTGTCCGACCGTGAGCTTTGCCAGCCACCTGATGGAAAACTGCACCTCAAACGCCTCCTCCCACTGGTTGAGCGATTCCCTCACGACTTGGCCGAGTTTCCGTGAGCGCTTTACCCGCTCCAGCATGTGTGTGCAGAGTCGAGCGATTTTGCGGACCAGGATTTGGTACCAAAAGTAGTGTCGTTCCCAGATGGTGCGCGGTTCCAGGTACTGTGATGGTGCAAGCGATTGAGGCAGCGCCACTTCTGCCATCCAGTGCGGGCCCTCGGGTTGTCGGAGGTTGAAAGGTCTTGTGCGAAGGACAGCAGGCAGGAGTGAAAGGAGAGGGCGAACCAACCGCTCGTCCGGTTGGAACGTTACTCCGCGGCGTGCACGTGCCCCTCGCGCAGTCCGCGGATCAGCCGAGCGGTACACTCGCAATTGATCAATCCGGCTCCTTGTTTCGAGCTGCTGCTTGTTTACGAGTCGGGCGAGGAGCAGCGGCAAGCAACAGAGCGAGAAGTACAGAGGTAGGAGGGATAAAGAGTCGTCAAGGACCCGCAAGGCCATATCGGGTCCGCCAATTAAAGTGTCCGGCTCACGAAAAAGGTTCCGTAACGTGCCGTTGAGCCCGTTTGTTGTTGATTCTCCACCATTGTTTTGTTTCAAAAAGTCTAGAGGTGTGTTTGTACGTAAAAAAGGCAAGGTCAAAGACGGCCGAGCCGAACTGGGGCGGGCCGTTCAGGAGCAGGTCCGAGTCGGTGAAGTGGTGGATCTGTGCGGAAGGGTGAGTAGTTTAGCGGCACGTCGGAAGGCAGAGCGAGGGAGAGCGAAGTGTTTTGTTTTTTTGAAGGTGGACTTGCCTCCTCGCGCTCGCGTCCTCGGAGCCACATTGGGTTGGTGCCCTTGTAGCTGTAGCGCGAGCAAGGGAAAAGTATGTCAGTCAGAGCATGCATAAAGAGGGCGTCCGACTCGGGAGGCGGCCAAGTTTCGAGCGAAAGAGCTCGAGACTCGGAAATTTCACCCCAAGTCCCTCCGTTGCCCCAAAGTCCACATCCTAGAGAAGAAAGATGAAGGGACGCACTAGATGTCAGTCCACATATCCTTTTCCTGCGCCGGCTCCGGCGACTTTTTTGCCTCCTCGACCGCCTTTTCAACTTCTGCGCGCGCGTCCTTGTCGATCTTCTTCAAGTCGGCTTCGGGGATCACGTTCCATTCGAGCAAGTGATTCTTGAGTCCGGTAATGGGATCGTTGGAAGAATGCATGTGTTGGATCTCCTCGCGCGTGCGGTAGGTCGTACCCGGTAGGGATGTCGGACCCATCAACGGGTAACGGAACGGGAACGGGCCCCACCTCGTCCCGATATCGGGAAATATCGGGGTCCCGTTGAAAATCCGTTGCCGTTACTCGCAGAGCTGGTTTTGGAGGCTGATAACGGGGTAACGGGCTCATAACGGGGTGCAGACTGGCTGTATTGCAACCCCTGGCCGCTACAGTGGTAGTAGCAGTGAGAAAAGAGAGAGTGCCGATCGCCTCAGCGCACATTTTGCCGAGTTTCGCACGCCGACGGCTCGCGCGACTCGCTCTCCTCCCCTTCCTCACGATCCGCCTCGCTTGCTTGCGATGACAAGACGGCTACATTGCTCAGATGGCTGCTCAAAGCTTGCCTGGTGTGCTGACGTTCACGTCCTTCTTGCTCGTCTATGACCCGACTTTGCCCGCTCGCACCTCCGCCCACGACCTCCACGTCGACATCGACGCCGCTCCCCCTCGCGGCCGTCGCTCAAGTCAGCTCCGGCTCTGCCAGCAGCATCACTCTCGCCTCTTTCGACAAGACAAGAGCTCCAATCACGACCTACGCCTCGCCTCGCCTTGCCGCCTCGAGTCCTCCGCCTGCGCCTTCACCTCGCTCCTGCCGCCACCCCTCTGCCTGTGCTTTGCCGGTCTAAGGTGAGTCACTTTTGCTCTCAATTCTGTGCTGTTTGCTCTACTGGAGAAGCGGAGGACGCAAGGGCTTGTGCGCGGGTTAGCCCGGACAAGGCGAGACGGAAGCTGACTCTTCCCCTTGCTCGCCCCCTCGCCACTCCTCTGTCCCTGTTGTAGAGAGCGAAGACTGATAATAAGCTGCATGCTTTGCTGCTGCCCTCCCAGGGCAGAGAGGGATGCAGCTGGCAAGGAGGAGCTTGCTGCACTTTGGACAAGCGCGGTTACTCGGCTTCTGAGTAGAATGACGGGTCTCTATGCGCTGAAAAGATGCTATCATTTCTTTCTACAGACTCTGCTCGAGTCTAGCTCCCTAGAAACGCCTGAATGCACTGTAACGGGACTCGTAACGGGGTGCTAACGGATTTTAACGGGGAAACGGGCGATTCCCGTTGCCGTTACGCCAAATTGGGGGTTTTTCCCGGTAAAAACCCCCGTAACGGGACCCCCCTTGATGGGTCCGACATCCCTAGTACCCGGGTCCGACATCGAGTGGCCGCCGTACCGCTAAGTCACCATCTCGAGCAGGAGCGGTCCCCTGCCCGACGTTGTCCAGTCCTTGGCGTACCTGACCGCCTGCATGACGGCAAGGACGTCCATACCGTCGACCTATGTGGCCCGAGTGTCAGCTTCGAATCGCTCGAGTCTCGAGAAAGGAGGAATTCTCAAACCTGGATTCCCGGGATGAGGTCTCCGCGCTTGAAGCAGGGCATATGATACTAATGCATCTGTTGATGATGCCGGTGTGGCGTGGTTGGCGGCGGGGACAAGGTGAAAAGGTAAGCAGCGCTCTGCCAGTTTGGCGGGAATGCACTCGAATGCGGGAGCGGTCAGTAGGTGAGAGCTCCCAGGATATATCCTCAAAAGTCTTCTTACACGACTGCCTGGCATTTTTGTTCTGAGGCAACCAGTGCAAGACACCTTGACCAGATATCGCTCCCTGGAAATTCCAACATTTCGAACCTTTCCTTCCCATTTACTTCCTCTTGAAAAGGCATCTATATATGCATGGCATGTCTACTGCTCTGACTTTCCCTCCTCTGCTTGAAGACCAGCTCAGCAGCTGCCGCCCAACACAACTTTCAAGCACAAGATG
This sequence comes from Rhodotorula mucilaginosa, assembly GCA_034406715.1. NCBI lineage: Eukaryota > Fungi > Basidiomycota > Microbotryomycetes > Sporidiobolales > Sporidiobolaceae > Rhodotorula > Rhodotorula mucilaginosa. The sequence goes on from CP137879.1 coordinate 432,711, forward strand.
CTCAAGATCTATGAGTAAATCAGACTTGTCCGCCAAAACAAATCACATCAGACGGTCTCTGGCCTGCCTTTCCCCCTGCCAATGCAACCAGTCTATCCCATAGACAGTCCTGGCAATCCGGCGTGCAATTTCTGGCTGGAACAAGGCCAGAGAGTTGTAAGAATGTGGCTCCGGGTCTTTGATTTGTGGATCAGAAGGTCTGTATCGTTTCCGCAGAGCCTCGTGCGGGTCCCCAAAGCCCAGCGGTTCCATATAGGCAGAAGAAGCGCTCCTCAGAAGGAGCCGCGGGTCAATGAAGAGTTCGGCCCGTTCGGGAGGCAAGTGTTGGCTCATGTGGAAGTTGCCGCTGTGGGATGAAGCAGTTGCACCTGTAAGAGGATGTGTATGTTCCTGGGAACAACAGACATCAGTAGTCTGTATTGAAAGGCCATCTAAGCAGACAGGGAACATACATTCTTGGGCAGATGCCCCGCGTCGTCTCCTCTTTGACGCTCCAGTGTGAAGGACTGTTGTTCCGGTCCGACCGGACTAGGATTCTGAGGCAGACCAATGTGTTGAAGGAGCTCCGGTCTGATCAACATTGGAAAGGCTGCATCTTGCTGTAGCTCTTCCTGTCAAAGCGCAAGTCGCATGAAGCTGTCAGCTGGTTGTACGCCTTGTTCAGCTGGCCTGCAGCCCAGTCACGCACTGCCTTCCGTATCACAGCCTCAGGTTTCCACAATCTCTGTAGGTCCCAAAAGCTTAGTCTTATGTAGTGCAAGCGGACTCAGCCATAACTGCACCTCCACGTACACAAAGATCCTCAATGGCTTGCGTAGGGCCCGATTGCACAATCTTGACTTTGACATGGTCAAAGAGGACAAAGTCGAATATGTACTGGAGCTCAGTGTCCAAACCTTTATTCAGTCTGTCGGAGAGTCTCGCCTGCATGTCTCTGCTCCACAAGGACAGGCTCCTGTTGTTGCGGGCAATGCCCCACCGACATGCACTGCCAAGGAACCAGTCCGTTGTCAAGTTTGACAGCAACACTTTAAACAGGCGAGCACTGAATTGACCGGGCAATCGCTGACGACTTTTGTACCTGATCCCATCGCCAAGCGGTATCTGTTGCGGCTGCGGCTGGTGAAATTCGGGAAGCTTGGACCCCTGCATGTGTTTTCCAAAAATATGGGGCAAAGATCAGCAAGTGGACACACCACCGCAGAGTTGCATCTCACGGGTCTCCAGTAGAGTACAAGCAAGCAGGTGAAACATCCGAAGAGCAGGACACCGGCTTCACCTTGTACGCGTTCAGGTATTGCCGCAGAGTGTTTGGTGTCACCGCCAACTGTCAAGTGTCAGTCCCAAAATAAAGTCAGCCTGCATATTCTGAAGGAGCAGAAGGATGCATGAGAGTACTTACAGTTTCCTCTATGGCAACAGATATACTTGCCACAACCTTGCGCTGCGGTCGTAGCGCATTCAGCGCAAGGAGGTACCTTGCAAGGCGGTACAGCTCTTGATATATGTCATCAAGCTGCTGCTCATCAAGCAGGGCGACCCACTCTTGAGAGACTTGCGCCTTGAACGCTTCCTTCCACTGCTCGAGTGATCTTTCCACGGCTCTGGCAGGCTCCGACTTGGCCTGGAATCTGGTTTGCGAGTTCACGCATAGCCGCAAGATCTTTTGAACGAGGACTTGGTACCACCAGCAGTACCTCTGGTGGAGATCATATCGCTCAAAGTACACGGCCGGTGCGAGCGACAATGAAGCTGATGTTGCGGCCATTGCTCAGTTGACCCGTGCCGACAAGGAGCCTCCCGGGGGCAAAGAGTCTGGGGGCCAAGATGCGGGCTACTGCGAGTGACCAGAAGGAGAGGAAGAGTCGTTGGCCGGTCGGATCGCCAGGGGCATCTCGCGCAGTCCGCGGAGTGTCCGGCTTGGCGAACGCGAAAATAGCGATGAGCGAGATGTTTTGTGCTTTTCTCCCCATTGTTTTGTTCCAAAAAGTCTAGAGGTGTGTTCGTACGGAAAAAAAAGGCAAGGTCAAAGACGTCAAAGAGAGAAAACAAAGCCCGACGGGAGAAGTTCGATTGTCGCTGTCCGAACCAGGAGGGGGCGAGAAAAGAGGAACAAGAAATGGGGAGAAGAGAGAGTATCGGTGGAGGTTCAGAAACAGCTGTATGCGAGAGAAGATCACGAGGGAAGGTGTCCGAAGAGTGGCGAGAGAGAGGGAAGGCGGGAAGCAAAAGCGACGAGGACGGATTTAGACGGTCGAGGTGAGCGAGTCCATCTTCTGGTTGTTGGCCGAGCCGAACTGAGGCGGGCCGTTCGGGAGCAAATCCGAGTCGGTGAAGTGGTGAATCTGTGGGGGAGGGTGAGTAGGTTAGCGGCACGTCGGAAGGTGGAGCGAGGGAGAGCGAAGTGTTTTTTTTTTCTTTTCGAGGTGGACTTGCCTCCTCGCGCTCGCGTCCTCGGAGCCACATCGGGTTGGTGCCCTTGTAGCTGTATCGCGAGAAGAGAAGATGAAGTCAGTCAGAGCATGCATAAAGAGGGCGTCCGACTCGGGAGGCGGCCAAGTTCCGAGCGAACAAGCTCGAGACTCGGATTTTTCACCCCAAGTCCCTCCGTTGCCCCGAAGTCCACATCCTAGACGAGAAAGATGAAGGGACGCACTAGATGTCAGTCCACATATCCTTGTCCTGCGCCGGCTCCGGCGACTTTTTCGCCTCCTCGACCGCCTTTTCGACTTCTGCGCGCGCGTCCTTGTCGATCTTCTTCAAGTCGGCTTCGGGGATCACGTTCCACTCGAGCAAGTGGTTCTTGAGGCCGGTGATCGGGTCGTTCGAAGAGCGCATGTGCTGGATCTCCTCGCGCGTGCGGTAGGTCGTACCCGGGTCCGACATCGAGTGGCCGCCGTACCGGTAAGTCACCATCTCGAGGAGAAGGGGTCCCTTGCCCGACGTCGTCCAGTCCTTGGCGTACTTGACCGCCTGCATAACGGCAAGGACGTCCATACCGTTGACCTATTGGTGCAAACGTCAGTTTCCGATCGTTCAACTCTCGAAGAGGAGGAATCTCAAACCTGGATACCCGGGATGAGATCTCCGCGCTTGAAGTACTCAGTGTTGGAACTGGACCGAGCAGCGGAGGTTCCCATCCCGTACAAGTTGTTCTCGCACACGAAAACGCAGGGGAGGTTCCACACTGCGTTTTCGGTGCGAGAAAACAACGTACAAATTCATGCGGGCGGCAGAACAAGGGTCAGCACGACACAACCCAGCCCCCAGAGCACGCTCCACCACGCACGCTTGGCCATGTTGTACGCCTCAAAGACTTGACCCTGGTTGGAAGCGCCGTCGCCGTACATGGCGAAGGTGGCGTGCTCGTTGTCCTGGCCGAGGTACTGCTGCGCAAAGGCGATGCCGGCACCGAGCGGGACCTGGGCGCCGACGATACCGTTACCGCCAAAGAAGCTGTGTCACTCCAACACGTCAGCTCAGTGGTCGTCGTCGTTGAAAGGAAGAAGGGAGAAACGCACGTCGGGGTAAAGATGTGCATGGATCCGCCCTTGCCGTGCGACATGCCGTCGACGCGGCCGAGCAGCTCGGCGAGGACGCCCTTGATGGTGCCGCCGCGGAGGACAGCAAAGGGGTGGCACCGGTACGCGGTGATGATCTTGTCGTCGGGCTTGATGGCGTTGTGCATGCCGACCGAGACGGCCTCTTGTCCGATCGCCAAGTGGCAGAAGCCGCGAATCAGTTTCTGTTCGTCGTGGGCCAAAGGGCAAAGGATCAGTTTACGGATCGGCGCGATTGACGGAATGCAGAACGGGACGGACCGCTTTGTAGAGCTGTTGGAGGGCGAGATGGGACGATCAAAGGCAGGTCAGCGTGTGTGTTTTCGAGGTGGAGCGGTTCGATCGGCGTGTCGCCCCGCGAAGCGTACCTGGTCAGCGGCCATCTCCATACGGCGCATCCTACAAGCGACATCCAGATCAGCATCAAATCACAGAGAGAGAGGAGAGGGAGGGCGAAACGAACTGGACCATCTCGCGGTAGATGTCGACGAGCTGCTGCTTCGGGACCTCGAGTTCGAGCGCGGGCGGCTCGCAGCGGTGAGCCTTGAAGTACTCCTCGTGCAACTTGACCTTGACGTGCTCGTCTCCATGGTCGATCAGCGACGACGAGTCGGCCGTCGTCTGGACTGAGCGCGCGAGGCGAGGGACGGCGAGCGCCGGGGCAGCGCTGGGGCCAGCAGCGGCGGAGCGAGCGAGAGTGGACGCGATACGGGAACGGAGCATCCTGGTCTGGCTTTCCGCTCTCTTGGAGACACTGGGAGGAGAGAGGCGACGGTCAATCCTCGGCCGTCTCTCTCTCGCTCTCTTCGCGATTTTCCCAACACCGCCTCCCATCCTCTCGCTCTCGGACTACAGCTCTGGTCTGACTCTGGTCTGCTCTCCCACTCCTCAGCCGAGGACTAGGCGCTTCTCCACCTGCTATACCGCTCGCGAGCCGCGCCTGGGGACCGACCAGCTCGCCCCCAATTCCCTCCAAATTTGGCGCCGTTTATCATCTCGTCGTTTCAAGCCGCTCCTTTCAGACGCGCAAGCTTCAAACTGCTGCTATCACTCATTGCCGGATCCGACCCCGTCCGAACGTCGAGGCTCGTCCGCTGCAGGCGCCGCCACCCAACGCGCGCATCCTCCGCTTTAAACTCAACTGTCTCTCGGGATCGCACACTGTATATCCAGACACTGCGCACCACCTCTATCGGTGCTTTGGCGTCGCTTTCGGCGGCTCTAGTCGAGGAGGGCTTGGCTTCTATCGGACTTGGGGCATATTCCCTCCTCCCCTCCCCTTGGGAAGCCACCCTCATTCCGGCGGACGCCGACTCCCGACTTATCCACCCCCGGGCCCTTTTTGCCTCCTGCGCAAGCTGCGAAATCGTTTCGTCGTCTCGCACTGGGGGAAAAGGCTGCTTTCTCTCGCGCGAGACTGCAAGCCAAAGTGGGATGAGTTTTTCGCAGGTTGAATTGCGAGCGTCTGCCACGCCTTGCTCGGGCTCGCGCGTCAGTGGCAGGCCTTCTGCAAGACCTTGTCTACGATTGAGACAAGCTTGGTATCACCTGCACCACCACAGCTCATGGCGGGGGCAAGCTGGTCCTTTGCGTCAAAGTCGAAACCTCACCTCAGAGGTCGCCGATGCGGCTTGAGGTCGCGATCCTCCTTTCAGGACTCGACACACTCGCTCGAAACTATCGATCGAATGTTGCTGCAGCATGACCCGACCCTTGCACTCCAACCGCTGCAAGTCTTCTGAACTCCTATTCGTCACCGTGTCCGCGCTGTGGAAACGTGGATTCTTCTCCCGGGGTACCGTTCTTTGTACTCTACCATGCCCGGTCGAGCCGAGAGAAACCTCCGCCCCTCTCCACGGTTGATCCCTTCTCCGAGGTGCCATATTGCATGCATGCGCCAACTCACTGCTCAAATGAATTGTTGCCACCGTAAATGCCCTCATGGCCCATCTCTTAGTATTTCAGCGGATAGACTCTACATGATGTTTTCATCCGAGTTCAAGAGTATATGGCCAGCTTCTCGTAGAGCAGACGTGTATGTAGCGGGCCGACGGGCCGCGGCTTTGCTGACGGAGAATTTGCCGAGCGAGAAGAAGAGCGCGCGTCTCTTGCTCACGAGTCTATGCTCGCTCGCCAAGGACGTGCAATTCGCAGCTCTACACTCGCACGGACGTTCACTTCGCTACCTCCAGCTCCCCGCCCTCCTCCTCCTCCTGCTCAGCGCTCTGCTCGCCTGCTCCCCCACATCTCGTCCTCCGCCCTGTCTCCTCCTCCACGAGTCGCTCAAGCCCGCCTCGCCCAGATCAGCCGCACCATGTCGACCACCCATCAACCAATCCCCACCGAGATGCGCGCCGCTCAGATCCTCGAACAGGGCGACATTGGCGTGATCGAGGTCCGACAGGTTAAAGTCCCGACTCCGGGCCCGGGTCAAGTCCTCGTTCGCGTCGAATACGCAGGGAACAACTTTATCGACACGTTGAGTTTTGCGCCCCCTTATACCCGTCAGGAGGGGGCGGGAAGAGCTGACTAGGTGAAAGAACGGACGCACAGGTACCAACGCGGAGGAGTTTACAAAGTCCCTCTGCCGTACATTCTCGGAAACGAGAGCGCGGGAGAAGTCGTCGCCGTCGGTCAAGGCGTCGACGAATCCACCTACGGCTTCAAAGTCGGCGACAAAGTCGCGGCTTACACGGCCGGGGGCGGCTTTGCCGAGTATGCGCTGACCAACGCGGCCAAGACGGTCAAATTGCTCGACGGGTTCTCGACGCGCGATGCGGCGACGGTGCTTGTGCAAGGGTTGACGGCGTTGACGTTTGTCAAGGAGGCGCATGAGGTCAAGAAGGGGCAGTTTATCCTCGTGCATGCCGCCGCGGGCGGACTCGGACTCTTGCTCGTTCAACTGTGAGTCGCCGCGCCACGCATCCTCTTGCGTCTGAAGGTTCCTGAGACTAGCGTCATGGGCCTGCGTGACTCGCAGGGCGAAACGGTTCGGAGCGACGGTGATTGGCACGACGTCGACTGAAGAAAAGGCCGAGATTGCTCGCAAGGCGGGCGCGGACCACGTCATCCTCTACGGCCAAGGACGGGACGTCGTCAGTGAAGTCTACAAGATCACCGGAGGAGGTCCGTCTTCCCGTCCCTCCACTTGTGTTCCCAGCAAGGAAAAACCGCGCATCTGACTTTTGGCCCCGCCCGCAGAGGGGATCGACCGCGGCGTGCACGGCGTGTTTGACGGCGTCGGCAAGGACACGTTCGATTCGGACTTTGACCTCGTCCGGAGGAAGGGGACGATCGTCACCTGTGGGAACGCTTCGGGCCCCGTCCCGCCGTTTGCGCCGCTCAAACTCGGACCCAAGAACCTCAAGGGTGCGTGCCCCTCCTCCCTCGTCCCTCCGTCTGGGATATTTTGAGCCTTCTTTAACTCGGCGACTGACACACGTATGGGTGTGACGACAGTCTGCCGACCCGTGTTGAACCAGTACGTGCACACGCAAGAAGAGTTCCAGACCTACGCCAAGGAACTCTTTGAGCTGGTCCAGTCCGGAGCGCTCCGCTTGTCGGTCCACAAGGAGTATGAGCTCTCGACGGAGGGGATCCGGCAAGCCCAGGAGGACATCAGTTGAGTTGTTTCTCTTGTTCTCTTCAGGGTTCCGGACCGATCGCTGACTCTATCTCTCTCGTGTGATGTTGCGATTACCAGCGAGTCGCAAGACTTCGGGCAAGCTCCTCATCAAGGTGGCGGCCTAGCCAGACATCTGGTCAGACCGCATTCGACGGCTCAGCAAGTAGACTCGGAGAGAAAAACAAAGAGAATATTTCAGTATCACTTTCCGCGAGTCCGGATTTGTTGAGTGCTTCTCTCGGACTATAGACTCGCTCGGTAGACGAATCACATCTTTCAGCCTGTACAGTTGTGTGTGCGAGTCGAAGCGAAGTCGTGATCTCCCCACCTTGGCGCAGTCTCTCTCAGCGCTCTGCTTCCATCGGTTGCTCACGAGGGAGCGCCAGCCGGAGAGAGAGGCCGTAGTCCAGCATGGCGGATCACCTGCTGTCCATCCTACGCGGTACAGCGCCCGCTCCAGCCGCTCCTCCTCGTTCTCCTCACCACCAATCGACGCCTTCGCCTTCGCTCTCGCGTCACGACTCGGCCAGCCAAGGCCAGCCTACCAGCAGTGCATCGAATGGGTCGAATGCTGAGGAACGCGACTCGACGGCGCAGCGGAACCCGCTCGAGCAGCTGTTGAGGACGTTCTCGCAACCTCGTCCGTCGCCCTCTCCTTCCTCCCTGCCCACGCAAGGAGAAGCGGACACCGAGCAAGCTCCTACGACGACGACGACAAGCAAGGACTCGGCGACGCTGCTGTCGCTCCTCAAGGGGTCGTCGTCGCCCGCTCCTGTTCCGACTTCTCCGCCCATCACCTCGCCCTTGCTCAGTCCCCGTGGTGGCAACGCCAAGGATCTGCTCGGCCTCTTGATGGGGGGAAGCGCACCTCCGAGTCCGGCGGCGGCGGCGGCCCCGTCGTCGTCCGCTTCTGGACCCCTGGCATCGACCGATCCGGCAGCCACCAGCCCGGAAGAAACGACCGAAGCGAACGAGGCTCAGGAAACGGGTCAAACGCTCGGTCTTACGGGGATGCAAGAAGAAGCCGTCGCGCCAGCCGAGGCAAAAAACACGGCATCGTCGTCGACAACGTCCGCGGCACCCGTCTTTACTTTCGTCTCGCCTTTCGACTTTCTCGACAGCATCCGCTCGCCTCCTCCTCCTCCAGCGACGACCGCGAATCAGACCGAGGACGGGCAGCAACAGCAGCAGCAGCAGCAGCGCGACGCCGCTGTTCCGCAAAGTCTACCGACTCCAGTGCCGACTCCGACTGAATCGGTCGCGTCACCCGAACCCGGACCCGGACGAGGCGACGCAGGGCGTCGAAGCTTTGCTGCGTCTGCGCCCGTTGCGTTCGTTTCCGCCGCCGCGTCGATTCCGAGCGCTCCGTCGCCGACGTCGATCCTCAGTGCGAGCGAAGTCGGCGCTCAGAGCAACGCCACGACTCCGCCCAACGGTGGCGGCGGCGGTGCTGGGGCTGGTTCCAAGTTCCCACACGAGTACCTCGCCTCGGCGTATATTCCTCCTGCGCCTGCTCCCGCTCCCTCGTGGGCCCCACTCGGGGTCCGACTCCCCCGTCGCGCTTCGCTGCCTCCCAATGCCCCTCAGCACCTCACCATCTCGGCCTCGGACCCGCACCACGAAGCGCTCGTCCCGTCCCCTCCCGAAGTGACGCCCATCGCGCTCTTCTCCGTCCCTGCCGATGATCGGCGGTCCCTCGCCCGTACGCGTACGGCCGGGATTTGGGAACGCGGGATCGCGTACGCCTCGGCCGCCGGGTCGGGCAAGCACCGCATCCGCGTCATTGATCGCGAGAGCGGGGCAAAAGTCTTGCTCAAGGGCAAGAGGGACGAGAAGGAAGTGGTCGATTTGCAGGTGGACCGGTCGAGTCGGGATGGGCAGAGGAGGATCGCGTGCGTCGCGAATGGAGGCGCTTTGAGCGTCTGGCAGGTGCCGGACCACTTTGAGGACGAGGCCGAGGCGTCGAAGCAGTGCGTTTGTACCTGTCCACCTCTCGAGAATTGACGGGCTCGTAACTGACTGACGGCCTTCGTTTCGACAGGTCGACCCGCATCCTCCACATTCCCGGGTCGGCGCCGCCGTCCCCCTTCGTGTTTGCGCGTTGCGTTCCCGGGCAGCAGAGGCTGTACGCCGTCCGCGCCGACCGCGTCATCTCGGTCTACTACCTCTCGCAACCGGCCGCGAAACCGCGCGACATTCGCCTGATCGGCGGTGGCGAGATTGTCGACGTCGCCTTCTCTCCCGATGCCGCTTACGCGGCAGTCTTGATGACCAAGAGTGTCGTCACGTTCCAACTCGACAACTCGGGGGCGCAGAAGAAGTTGGCGTTGGACGACATCTTGCCCTACGGCGTCGAGGCGGATCAAGTGGCCTTCGTCACCCCGGCGGCAGCGGAGGCGGCTACCTCCCAGGATCCTCCTCGACGCCGCCAACCGCTCGGTCTCGCCATTTCGTCCGCGCATGGCACTCGCATCTCGGTGATCCCGACTCTGTCGCAAGAAGATGGTCGCCTCTCGCTCGCGACGACCTCAACAGCCGAGATCGAGATGACGCCTCCTCCGTCGTTCGAGCATGCCGATCTGCTCTTTGGCCAGATGGAGTACCACGAAAAGACGCAGAGCCTCGTCGTGTCGCATTCGTTGCGCGGCTCGCTGTTCACCTTCCGGCTCGCGTTCGTCGACGGCCCGGCGGACAGCGGCGAACAACCCCTCATTCGCGTCAATCACGTCCTCGAGCACCCGACGCCCGCTCCCGTCTTGTCCTTCACGCTCGATTCGCTCCCTGCGGCGGACCCGCACGCCGCCGCATCGGGCGAGACCGACTTGCCTGAAGGAGTCCGCGCGGCGAGCAAGATCCGTTACGGTGCTTTGGTCGTTCATCCCGGCGGCGTTCATCACGTTGCCCTGATCGCCGAACAACCGCGTCAGTACGCCGCCGCCGAAGTGGCGCCGCAGGATCCTCGTTCGCACGACTCGGACACGAGTTCCGATGGCGAAGGACCGTTCGCGAGAAGGATGAGCCTCGAAGGGAGCATTCATGTCTCGAGCGAAGTCGAGGTGACGGTCGAGGAGATCCAGGTCGTCGAGCTCGAAGTCGATGAAGTGGTGGTTCAGACCGTTTTGCTCGCTGCCTCAGTTGACGAGCCGGACGACGACAACGACGATGATGACCTCGAGCAGAGTCCGACGACAGCGGAAGGGACGCCGCGCGGATCGACCACCGCGATGCCTGCCGTCTCTTCTCCTCGTCGCCTCGCCGCCGAACCCGCACTCGGAGACTTGTCGAACGGCCTCCCCGCAGCGTCAACTCCCGTCGCCGAACTTTCCAGCGTCGAAGCTGCTGCTTCGGGCTCCGGTACCGGTCCCGCTCTCGCCGACGTCAAGTTGTCGGGTCCGCTCGTCAATGCCGCGATCCGGAACATGAAGGCGAACAGGTCGGGCTCGCCGGCTGCGGCGAACTCGGCGCCGCTCGGACCCGCCCCGACTGCTGGTACTCAGCGCAGCGGACCGAGCGAATCTTCTCGCTACGAGCAGGCCTTGCCGGCCAAGATTGCTCAAATTGTTCAGCAGGAGCTGCAGAAGACGGGTGAGTTGGGGATTCTTCGGCTTTCAGGAGGGTAGAGACGGCAAACTTATCATGACTTGCTCCGCGCAGGCGCTTCTTCGGATGAGCTCGATGCCAAGCTGGCCAACCTCGAGCAAAAGCTGTCCAAGACGCTCGCCGCTACTCTTCAGCGTCAGACTGTCGCTGCCGTTGTGACGTCGGTCCAGCAGGTACGGCGATGCGCTTTGTCCTTGCCGTGAAGTAACCACTTTCTGACGGTCCTCCCGCTGCAGGTCTTGTCGGTCGAGCTGTCGCGCCACCTCACGCACCCGGATCTCATCTTGACCCTCTCGGAGGCCGTCGCCAGCACCGTCGCGCCGATGCTCGAGCAAAGCCTGGCCGCTCACGTCGCTTCGGCGGTCGTGCCGAGGCTGGACCGACAACTGTCCGGAGCCGTCGAAGGCGTGATCGACTCGATCCGGCAAGAGATGCTCGACGTGCGCAAGGAGATTGTGCAAGAGCAAAGTGGCGCGGTCAGTATCCTCGAGGACGAAGTGGCCCACTTGCGCGAGGAGGTGTCGACCATGAAGGCGATGCTCGAAAAGATGGAACGCCTCTTGATGGCTTCGGCTGCCGCAGCAGCCACGACCAACGCCGCTTCGCCGCGAATGGGTCATGCCCCTCTGCAGTCGACTTCTGCTGCAGCTTCCTCGAGGCAGGCACCTATGCGTCATCCTCCCGCCGCCGCCAGTCAACCGAACATCTTTGCGCCGCCTCAACATGCCGCCGCACCGGTCACTCCCGCAGCGGCCGTCATCATCCAAGCCGCGCCGCTCCCCCCGATCCCTCGCGCAATGACCCCGCCCGCTCGGTACGAAGAACTCTTCACGGACGCCATGCTCCCTTCGCACGAGCCCGAATTCGCCGCCCTCGCGCAGCTCATCATGTCGTCGCCGCTGTCTCGCCTCGAAGCCATCTTCCCGCCGGCGCCGGAAGTCCCGTCCTTGACGATGCCGGTCGTGCTCAGTCTGGCGTACCGCTTGAGTCAGCTCATCGCCAACAAGGATGGACCGGTCGACGATGCCGACAAGCGTCACCTTTTGTGGCTGCGCAAAGCGATCGCGGCCTGTGACGGCAAAGTGAGTTTCCCTCTCTACGAACGCTTTCTTTCTCTAAAACGCTCTGGGACTGACGCGCCCCCATGCTCGATCAGCAATCTCCCGAGATCGTCGCCCTCGTGCCTCGCATCCTGCAGAACGTGGTCGACAACCTCGTCGTGCGCGGACGTCGCCTGATGGCGATGAACGACCAAAGCGGCGCCGGCGAAGTTCGCCTCGTGACGCAGTATGCACACGCTCGCCTCACGTTGTTCCTCCAAGCTGGAGCGGAAGGTCCGGGCGTCGAGACGTTCCGCCGCTAGGACGAAATGTCGGATCGGCTCGCTGCCCTCCCCCCGCTTTCGACTCGCTCACGGCCTGGACATGGACCCTCTTCGGAAGTGTGCACACCTTACGCTTGTTTTGGACCTTTTACCCCTCCCCGCCGATCTCTCCACGAGTTCTTCGGCGATATCATCCCACGAAAACAGGCCAACCTAATCCGCAGCTCTAGAATACCCCTCCCGCTTTCCTTGTAACCTGCAAACATTCAGTTTCACTCTCGTGTTGACTTGCGTCTATACGCAACTCTGAAGAGCGCACAGCTCTTGATCGAGCTCGCGGACTTGGGCGGAGCGGAAACACTGCTTCTTGTCGACCTTGATCCGCCTTTGGCTGTTCCTTTGGCGCTTCCTTGAGCATGTCGGCGTCGTTGCTGCATCTCGCCCTCGCCGGCGCGTCCGGCCTCGCGCTTGGAGCGGTCGGCGCTGTCTCCTACACTCGCTCCAAGGAGGCGACGCCTCGCTCCAGCTCTGGCGGCAATTCGCCTGCTCAAGGGCCTCCGTTGGGGACGACGCCGCCTCCGCTGGATCAGAGAAGCCACGCTGCGCATCCCCAGCAGGTCTTTACGGGGACTCTGGCCCCGAGCGAGGTCAGGAATCGGGTCATTCAGGGCGGCAGCATCGGTCAGTCTCCATCTCATCTCGCGCTCTTCACGGCGGGCTAAAGAAGCTGAGAGGCGGTGTGGACGGTCTCGTGCTGGGCCGCGTGGGTATCGGGCCGCTTGCTGCCCTACTCGGAGCAAACCTCGACTTCAACTCGCGCTGACATTTTCCTCGTGAAATTCCCGACTTGCGCTGTCCGCTCGAATCATATCACCAGGTCCCGTCTCGGATCTGCTCGTTCGCACGGCTTACACCGCCGCCTATGACCGGAGGAACCGTATCCCGGCATGGACCGCCGAGCACCTGAACGCCGCTTCGCTCAAGAGTGGCGGAGGCGACCGACAGTCGGCGACGTTCCGAGAGGACCCGGACGTGCCGGAAATGTTCCAGGCCAAGTTGCTGGACTACTTCCGGAGTGGCTACGGTGAGTGTTCTTCTCTTCGCTGGCCTGCGAGCGAGCGAGGCACTGACTTGTCGACATTGGCCCTCTTTCCGCCCGTCGGAACAGACCGCGGTCACATGGTCCCGGCTGCCGACGCGAAACAGTCCCAGCAAGCCATGTCTGAAACGTTCCTGCTCTCCAACATTGCGCCGCAAGTCGGCGACGGCTTCAACCGGCATTACTGGGCCTACCTCGAAGCGGTGCGTCCTGGGTCCTGCGATCGTAGCGTTGTCTGGTGGCACCATCGTCGGATAAATCCTCATACGAAACGGGGCCTGGAGGTCATCGGCCATGATTGCTGACCGCTGCACTGGGGTGGGCGTCGCAGTTCTGCCGCGACTTGACTAAATCGTTTGAGGACGTTTACGTCTTTACGGTCCCGCTCTTTCTGCCAAAACGCGACGGCCGCGACGGCAAGTGGCGAGTGGTACGTTTCCTGTTGCTCTGTCAGAATCCGCGGGCTGGAAGGTACTCATCGCCCGACCCTGCGGCTTTTCGCAGACCTACGAGATGACGGGACCTCAAGGCGGTGTCCCCAACGTCGGTACGTTCGCCGTCTTCCCCTCTGATACCGTTCAGTCAAATACCGAAAGCAAGTCGGACGGGACTGATGCATAATCCGGGGATTTCGTCATGCGCGATCTTGCAGCCGTGCCCACCCACTTTGCCAAAGTCCTCATCGCCTCCCGCGCCCCACGCCACCCCTCTCTCGCGCTCGTCCCTTCCAAACAAAATGGCAGCGCTGTCATGACCAGTTTCGCGGACGGGAAAGAGTGGGTCCAGGGGGCGTTCGTGCTCCCGAACGAGGCGATCCCGGATGAGACCAAGTTGGAATCGTTTGTCGTTCCCGGTGCGTGTTCTCATACTCTCCTTGATGTTGTGGCTCGGACCTCTGTTCCAAATCCGGGAATGCTCAAGAGAGACGACTATCTGACCTGATTCGCCTCCCCCTCTTGGTACAGTCGAAGCGGTCGAGAGGTCAGCGGGTCTGTCGCTCTTGCCCGAAGCGCTCAAAGCCAGCAACGTCAAGCACCTCTGCCAGGTGCGTTTCCCGCACCCTCTCTTTTGTCCTCTCTCTATGGACGGATCAAAGCTATTGCGGGGTCGTTCTCCCTAGCAATTTGCTAAGTCGTCCTGCTTGCGGTTTGATCGACGCACAGGCTGTCAAGTGCGAAGTGGTCGTGCGCCGGTTCGACGACGCGCAGAAAAAGCTCGGGGGAGGTGGCGGCAAGGGCGGTCAGCCGCAGCCGCAGCGACGACAGACGATGTAGAGTGCGCCGCGCGCCTTTACCGTACCTTCCGCTTTTTTCTTCCCTCTCTGTCTCTCCCTCTCTCGCTCTCCCCCGGTTTCCTTGTTTACGCACCTCGCAACTTTGCAACCTTGCAGCTCGCAATAGACATGTCCGCATCACACGCCATGGGATCGCGGGCAAGAGGAGAGCCGGTTTCCGAAGCAACGATTGAGAGACCAAAGTCGGACTTCAAAGCGCTTCCCGTCGGGTCCGATCCCTTTGCCAACCTCAAGAAGAGAAAAGCACAAGCGGGGTGTGTGCAAGAGATTGAAAAAGGTAAAGTTCTGATGGGAAAAAAGGGATTCTAATCGCCGGATTTTGAAGAGGGGAACGGAGGTACCCCTCCAGTAGAGTGAAGTGAAGGGAGGAAAGAAGGGAAAAGACGAGGGTGGTACGCGAGTCCTGTTACTGCTAGAACTACGAGGCCGAGGGGGACGCCGCTGGCGGGGGGCCAAGGCGCGAGCAAAAAGTTGACCGAGGGGAGGGGTTATATCGCGGGCGGCAAAGGCTGAACTCGTGTGAAATTGAATCTTCTCGTTGCCTCTACTGCTGTTGTTGCTACGACCTTTAGGCCGCGACCTGGGACTGTGGGGCATGCGTCAAAAGAGTCAGAGTCTGGGGAGAGCGAGGTGGGTTAAGGGCAAAGTGAGAGCCAGTACGCACGGCACCGTTCTTGGCGGAAGCGCCGGTGAAGGGATCGCTGCGCTGTTCGCGGAGTCGCTCGTCGGTGGCCTCTTGCCACTCGCGGGTGAGGGTGGCCGGGGTCTCCTTTCCGCCCTTGCGGACCATGTAGAAGATCAATCCGGCGACGGCGACGGCGGCGGTGACGCCCATGAGGGTCTTGCCGCCGTCGGCCTGGATGGGTTCGCGCGGGCCGTGCGGGCCAAAGGCGACGTAGTAGGCGGCCTTCTTTTCGTCGAGCGAGAGCTCCTTCCAGTCCTTCTTCTGGAGCTCCTCGAGGTGCTTGAAGGTCTGCTCCTGCTCTGTCGGGGTGAGCGACTTCCACGATGCCTCGATCTGTGGGTACGTGCGTGTGTGTGTGTTTGGGTTGACGGGGGCGCGGAAGGTGCGAAGGTATGCGATGGGGTGACCGGCAGGCGGTGAGGACGGAGAGCGGGGGGCGAGAGCGGGGATGAGCGAGGGAACATAGAGCACAGTTCAAGTCAGTAAGGGTCTGCTGACTCTCGCCCGCGGAAGCTCCGCGCGACTGACGTTGCCGAGCGAGACGGGTGCGGGCGTCGTCGCGGGTGCCGAAGTCGAAGCGTTGCGGGCGACGAGGGCGAACCGGTGGGCGGCGGTCGCGCGGGAGAGGGCGGTCCTGAGCATGGCTGGCAGCGATAGACTGGTGACACGCGTACACGGGCGACGGCTTGCGAGCGAGGGGCGGCGCGGCGAGGCGAGGCGAGCGGCTGCTGCTTGGAGCGCCTCGAGTCGCTTCCGCGCAAACTCCAGCCAATCCCCTCGAGCCCTCTCTACAGTATACTCGGCGGAGATCAGCTCGGAAATTCCTGCTGCCCTACTACTCCATTGCTCCGATGGACGGGGCGACCTTCCGCCAGCCTGCTTCTCTGGCGTGCGCGCAATCCAATCCAATTGTCCTTCCTCCTGGTGCCGGGCTCGGCTTCGAGGCTCAAAGGTGCCGCATATGTAGACCGGGCTGCTCTACTACGCCCACCTCTCTGCGAGTCCGACGCTGCTGTCTCACAGCCCGGCGGGCCTGTTCGCTCACCTTGCTTCATCCCGCGGCCAATTCTGAATCCTCGCCCAGCTCCGCACAAGCTTGCGCGTGGTGTGTGTGTCTTGCTAAAAGACTACCGGCAACCTTCGGATCCCCTCGGACCAGTCGGTGCACAGCCCCGCTTGGCAGTCTGCAGGCGCGTGGCATGTGAGCGCGTAGCCACGTGGGGCGTCCTCGCGTCCTCCAAGCTCCAAGTCGGACACTCCGCGGACACGGATTGCCCTTGTGTATGAACGGGGCCAGTGTTCGAGACCACTCTTGTGTTCTCCTCTCCTTGCTACCTTTCGCTCGACCCTCCGTCTCCTTTAGCATCCCAGACAGCCCAGAGAGCGAAGCAATGTCCGCAGCGCCACGGCTACCGCTCGCACCCGACGGATACCTCAAAGAGCGTCCTCTCCATACGAGATACTACACGTGGTACCAAATCCTTATCTCAAAGCTCGAACGGCTCTGCAGAAGCGCACAAGATGACATTCAGGCCAACTCAAAGCCCAGCAAGGCCGTGAAAGAATCCCTCGACGCCTGGGAAACGGCATTCAAAGTGCAGTTCTCACAAGAGTGGGTTGACCTACTCAATAAGGCGCAGCTCGACGACATCTATATAGAGTTGTATGGCCTTGCAGAGTACCTTTTTGCGCTCAATATCGACGGTCCCAACGCGAGCGGGTGGCAACCGTCGTTGTTGCCATCAAGGAAACTGTAAGTACCTCTGTACACATCTCTTCTCTGCCAATACCTACAGAGTGTCCTATGCCCACACAATGCTTTTGGATGAATAGCTGGCAGTGACACCAGAAGCTCTGCGTGAGTACCTCAACAAGACCAAGGTGAGGCCAATGTCCTTGTTTTCCGGATCTCGCGCTTGCTCGGAGTTCCGACTGGAATCGCATTAAATCACAAGACATGGCATGTGAGCACTGAGTTGACTTGCTGAATTTACCCTATGGTGGAACAAAAACCCTCATGCAGAAATACCAGCTTCCCGCATTCCGACAGGGGCAACCGGTACAGGTCCCTCTCAGTGACCAAGGGCTCACGTACAAAGCTCGGGGTTGTGCTCCCCATGACACATGCCTTGGCTCAAAACATGTGCAGCCCCTATTGTCAAGTCTTGTTGGAGCGTGGCTTCTTGGATGCGAGCCCCGCAGCCACATCTTTCAGCATGCCGTCACAGCCCTATCACAATGGAACAAGGCCATGATCGAAAAATTCTCAGAGGAATATCTTGCTCGCTTGACCCCTGAGCAAAACAATGTGCTATATTACAACCTTGCCCTTGGTCTCTTTGATCATGTCAAAGTTGAGATTGAGAACTCAGGGGTATCCGGAGCCATCGAAAACCTTTATGCACGTGGCAGACTTTTGCTAAGTCCCCAGGTCTTTCTCTAAAATGGCAATACTGAGCTTTCCTACAATTGCAGGAAGTCTGGACGCCTGACACAATCGAACGGGATGCCCATGTGCGCCGTGACGGAGTCCATGGCAAATACACAGTCAGCAGTGTCAGCTAACCCCTCCAGTGCATTGTGCCTTGACAGAACAAGTTGCAGGAAGGCTACCTTGCAGAGGGTGTGCCCGAACTGCTTCATCACATCCTGCTGGAAAAAAAACGGACCTTCAGTACATTCACTTGCCTCGGCGCGGCCCCGCATTGCCCGACAGATTGCCAAAAAGGTTTACGGAGAGGATTGGCAGAGATGGGAGGAGGAAAGGCACAACAGTGGCTTCTTGGTGTGATTCGTTTTGGCAGACAGATTGGATTTTCTGTAGATCCTGAGGTAGATCCCGAGCTCCTTAAAACTTTTATGGAGCAGCGGCAGCTTCAAAATTGCGCCTGAAGCAGAGCAGTAGAGACATGCCATACGCAGATGAATGCCCTTACAAGCAGAATGAGCTACGCGTAAAGAATGAGCGTTTGCTTCTGTGATCAACAAGAGAAGCATTTCACATAGACACCGGAATGAGCTTTGGCCCAGATCAACCGTTGCCGACCCTGTAATGTGCGCTACAGCAAGGTACCGGGGAATGCAGGACCAGCAATGCCAGGGAATGACAAGCGGAGCAAGATTGATTGGGACAGTTCTTGAGAGGGTCGCTCCTACGCTTGCCGATTGTCTCGTGTCTCTCTTGTGCGCTGAGTGCAGTCGGACAGAAATGTGGGGATGCAGATGAACACCAGAACAGGCCGCTACGCGACCCACAATGTCTGCTCACTTGCGATGGGTGAGGAGGCGGGTGCAAGCCGCCCTGTCTCTTCTGATCGCGCTTTCTACCGAGCGCGTTCTGCGAGGCGTCATCTTGCTGAGGGGACCGGCGGCTGGGCCTCAAGAACCACCTCCTCGAGTGGAGCGTGATCCCCGAAGCCGACTTGAAGAAGATTGACAAGGACGCGAGCGCAGAGGTCGAAAAGGCCGTTGAGGAGGCGAATAAATCACCGCAGCCATTGCAGGACAAGGATATTCTTACGGACATCTAGTGCGTGCCTGTGTTTTTCTCGTCCAGAATGCGGATTTTGGGGCAAGGTCGGACTTGGGCGCGAAAAGTCTCGAGTCTCGAGTTCTTTTCGCTCGGATTACTCTTCGCTGTCGCCCAAGTCGGACGCCCTCTCTGTTCAAGATTTGACTGACTCACTCATCCATCGTCTGCACCACAGCTACAAGGGCACCAACCCGATGTAGCTCCGAGGACGCGAGCGCGAGGAGGCAAGTCCAGGACTTTGACCATCTCTCCGTCCCATCGCTCTCCCTCGCGAGCTGCCACTAACTTAGCCCCACTCTACCGCGCAGATCCACCACTCTACCGACTCGGACTTGCTCCCAACGGCCCGCACAGTTCGGCTTGGCCAACAACCAGATAAGATTCTGATGCGTCTTTGCTTCGCAAAACAAGCGGACAGCTCCTCCTCCTCCTCCTCCTCCTCCTCCTCCTCCTCCTCCTCCTCATTGTCCTTCAAGACTCCCCACTGCCTCGCACATCCGCTCCTTCCTCCTCCTCCTTTCTGTCCTCGTCAGGCAGAAATCCGAGGAGCCTCCAACCGGTCACGTCGCCTTCGACGTCGGGATCGCCGAATCGTCCGAGGAAGCGCAAGTGCTGTTACCGTCCGACTCCATACCCACCCAAAAAGCCCCGACTTGCAAGAGTGGCTTTCCGTCGAGCGAGCCACCCCACTCGCGATTCGAGCTCAGCGTGACCAGCGCGGTCGGGCCTCGAGTGCGGCAAAGTCCCGCCACTTGGGAAATCAGGGTAGAGGTCTGAAGCGCTAGAGGACGGGTCCATGTTGTTGGTGCTGCTGAAGCGAATGCCGTGAGGAAGGTCCTTGAGGATCTCGGTAACGGGCGGCAAGAGCTCAGCTCGTAGAATGTCCGAGTCCGTTTCGATGTCGAGAACCAGGCGTTTGATCGGGCGGCGGCCGAGTTCGAGCAGTTGAGGCAGGAGTTGCTTCGCCAAACTGGTTGTTGGCAGTAAGCTCGCAAACACCAAGAGTTCGATCTCATGCGTGCCATACGAGAGCTGTTTGCATAGGCCGGGCGGAACGTGTCCGATCAAGATCACCCGTCGCAAAGGCGCGCGCGGCGAAAGGAGCTGCAACACCGCCTTGCTTCCGATTGAGGTCTCCGGCAGTGAACGCATACAGAAGTGTTGGAGGTGCTCGAGAGTTCGGATCGGGTACTTGTCGACGAGGTCTTGCGTCCTCATGTCGCCGAGACTGTCCTTGTCGCTCGTGGCGAATACGAGGGTCAGGTCGGTCAGAGTCTGCAAACGAGACAGGCGAGCGAGGATTGGAAACACGTCGATGAACGAGTCGCTCCAGATGAAGTCCAGTCGCGTCAGACTTGGCCACATGGCTGCCGGGTCCTGGTCTGCGGTGATTCTGCGCGTGACCGACTCGACGTGCTGGAGAATGTTAAGGCACATCAGGTTGGAGCACTTGGCGAGGATTCGAGCGAGCGAGGCGACGATGGGCAGAGCGGACGTCTCGTCGGCGGCGGGACCGTGGCGGAGAGGCGAAGGGCGATCCGGAGGCGCGTCGGAGTCTTCATTCTCCTCCTCGTCGTCCTCATCTTCCTCATCGTCTTCATCCTCAAATTCGTCCTCATCTTCCCCCTCCTCGTCCTCCTCATCTTCCGCCTCCTCATCTCCCGATGGCGCAGCTCTGATTAAAGGTCCCGAGGCAGAAAGCGTGACCGACTTGACGAGCGCCAACAGGTGAGCTCCGGCGCCTCCGCCGGGGTCGAGGAACGCAATGGCGTCCGAGTCTCTGGCTGCGTCGACGACGACCTTGGCATATGCGTGGGTGACCGCGACACGCTGCCAGGCTTTGCAGACCAGACTGAGCGGAGCGTAGACGCGGACTCGGTCGCGGAGCGGCCGGTCGTGTTCGAGTTCAGCGAAAACTTGTTTGAAGACCTCGTCGAGGAGCTCGTTCGGCATGCGCATAGAGGCCGAGCAGTCGACTGGCGTTGGAGCGAACGAATCAGTTCTACATTTAGCCGTATCAATCCCTTCTGTACGCACCGAAGGCCGCGTCGGGCGTGTACGACGACATGTTTTCGCGAGAGCTGATGAGGATTTGCGCAGCGATTCGAGAGCGGCCAGCGCGTAGATTGAGGCCTACCAGCGTGCAGACAGCTGATTTAGGGAGGTTGAGACGTGCTCGTGGCTTCGTGAGAGCCGGAACGTCGCGTACAGTGAGCGGTCAAAATCGAGAAGAGGTGCCGGCTTCGACTCTGTCATGACAATTTCTGGAGGATGTTTTCGAAAGCTCGAAGACACATACGTATCGTACAGCGTAATCGCTTGGAATGCGCGATTTCCTAGATCAAAAAGCATGGGCGAAGAGAAGTCCGAGCCAGGAGGCTACTCGGCCATCGTTTTCCGGCCCAGGGGAAGACGACAACGGGTGACATTCTCATCTCTTATATAGTCAATACCCTTTCCTACTCGTCATCGTCGTCGTCATCAATCGCGATCTCGTCCGCGTTGCCCTGCGCGGGCGCCTCTTCGGCAGCATCTCCGTCCGCCTGACCGCCGACCTTGGCTCCGCCACTCGCCGCAACAAAGCCAGAGACACGCGTGCCGCCCGTTGCGCGGTCCAGTGCTGCCATTGGGTCGACGTCGGGTGCACCAGCGACGGCTTCTTGCGCAGCTTGTCCGCCCTTTTGGAGCTGCTGCAGCTTGGCCGAGAGGTACGACGCCTCGGTGTTGAAGGCGGCTTGGACAGCGCGCTTGATGCGAAGGTACTGTAGGCGGCGACCATCGAATGTGAGCTCTAATGTTGCTCCTAACGGAAAGCAGAAGTCGGCCACTCACCTCGCGGAAAGTGTCTTCGGATCCAGTCTCGATCTCGAAGGCGTTCCACTGCGCCCAGAACTCGGCGTTGGTCTGCAGGCGAGGCATGGGGGTCAGTCAAACACGAAGAGCGGGTAGGTAAGATACAAGGAAAGTATCACGCACGCGGGGGTCGCAGAACTGACTGGCGTGGGCATAGATGGCCCGCGCGCGGTCGATCTCGCCGAGCTTGCGCTCGAGCGCGGCGAACCGGAGGCACATCTCGGCGGTCTGGCTGTCCGGAAGGGACTCGATCGCGCGTTCGTAGATGGGCCGAGTGGCAGCGAGACCGAACGAGGCGGTCGCGCGCGCGATGTAGTACGTGAACATCTGCGTGAGGAAACGACCGTCAGCGGCGAAAGGTTGAGTGCGCGCTGCAACCGAGCAAGACTTGCCTCCATCCGATCCTTGGCCTCGACTTCCTTCGTGGCGCGGTCGTAGACTGCCATGGCTCGTTTGGCGAGACCGTACTCCTCCTCGAGCTGCCCGTACAGCAAGTAGATGGGCTTGCAGAACTTGGCCGGGCACGTCGCCAGCGCCTGCTCAAAGAGGTCGCGCGCTCGCTCCAGCTTGGATCCGCCCTATTGATGTGTTGACGAGTCAGCGGGTTGCGACCTGCGAGACCCTCGGCGTGTGTGAAGGACGACTCACGTAGCGCTTCATGAATTTGCTGAGGTAAGTGTTCCAGATCTCGAACGCGATCGGGTACGTGAAGAGGTCGACGCCGCGCTCGTAGACCTGGAGTCGAGTACACTAGTCAGCCTTCTGCACGCCTAGATATCGCTCTGCGACAGCGGACATCGGCAAAGCGATCAAGGGCCGCTGGGGCACTCCTCTCACCTTGAAGCTCTCCTCCCAGTACTCGTTCTCCTCGAGGAAGTTGGCATAGTTGATGACGACCTGAGCGTTCGCGATCTTGAGCTCAAAGATGCGGTCGTACACCGCCTTGGTCGTCTCGACGGTGCCGATCGATTCCTCGAGGTCGACGTAGAAGGACCAGAGCTTGAGCGACTTGAACAGGCGCTGCTGGACCGGCAGGGACTTTGCGAGCCAAGCAAGACTTCGAGTCATTACGCGCTCAACAGGACCGTGCAAGGACAAGGTGGCAGCGTTCGACCAGCACGCACCTCGTCGTGGAAAGAGATGGTCTTCCACTTGTTCGGGATAGCCGACGCGCGCTGCATGACCTTGATCGCTTCGTCGTAGTTCCTGTCGGCAAGCAAGTCTGTCAGAGTGTATTCCCCCGGTGGATGATAGGCTTGTGCCGCTGGTTCGGAGAAGACGGGCACGACAAGCCAAAACCGTGCACCGGGATCAGTCCCACTCACTCATTCCGGACCTCCATCTCGGCCCACTCGCACCACACTTCCGCCAACTCGTCCACTCGGCGGAACGGCACATGCGTCGCCTTCTCAAACACCTTGCGCGCCGAGACGAGGTCCTTCTCGGCGTCCCCGGCAACGCCACCTTGTTCGTAAAACTTGGCAAAGTGGATCCAGAGGAGGTTGTAAGGCCCGACGGCGCGACGGGGGGCGATAGTCTTGGTCGCGAGGGTATACGTTTCTGCGACCTGCAGAGATGAGCGTCGGTTGGGGCCACGGTCAGTAATTGTCCTTCGAGAGAGGCCTTGTCCACATGGGGTGGAACCGACGCACCTTTTCGTCATCGGTACCGTAGAGGGCAACGCGCTTCTCCCACTCCTGCACGTCGTTCGGGTTCCTTCGGAGCAAGACCTCGTTGACGAGGAACGGCCTCCTGTCCATCAACTCTTCAAAGTTCTTCATCCGCTCGTCCAACTCGCGCTCGTCCTCCTTCCGGTCTTCCTCATCCTCCTCCTCTTCGTCGCCGCCAGTAGCAGCCAGAGTCTCCATCAACCCCGAGATATAACTCTCTTCAAACTCGGCATACGCGTCAAACACCTGCGTAAAGTCTCGCAAGGTGACGACGGTCCGGAGCGCTTCCTCGAACGTTTCCCGCGCGAGGGCAAACTCGCCCCGCTTGATCCAGTAGGTCGCGAGGCCGGTCCAGAGTCGACCGGCTTGGTCCGGGTAGACGGCGAGTCCGTGAGTTCGAACGAGCGAGTCGACGTCGAGGTGCTCGGACGAGGTTGCGTCGGTGACGGCTGCGGGAAGAGCAGGCGAGACGACTTCCTTGTTGTTCGTCGCAGCGGCGGCGGCGGCTTGGGCCTTCTTGCCCGCGTCTTTGGCCGCATCAGCCGCAGCTTCGACCTTTTCGCGTTCGTTCCGGTTCCGTTGCGACTCTTCAGCGTCGATGCCAATCTCTTCGGGGTACTTTTCGCACACCTCGAGCCACTCGACCAACAACTGGTACGCGCTCTTGACTTCTCCGGCCGTCCCCGTCGCGTGTTTGAACTCGCCGGTCTGAACCTTGTGCGACAGTTCGAGCAGCCGCTTTGCCGCTTCGAGGGGACGAGGTTCGTCCAGCGCGAGGAGGACCGAGTGGATGTAGTGTGTAGTCGGGGACGGGTCGCGGGCGAGGTAGCGCCTCCAGACGGAGACGATCGTTACCGGCGCGAGGTCGGCGGGAGAAGTCGGAGAGGCCCAGGTGAGATAGAGGTGCCAGATACGTTCGTGGAGGGAGGGGACGAGGGTGCGCAAGGCGCGGTCGAAGGTGCGGCGAGCGTGGGTGTGCGAGAGGGCGGCGGGGCAAGAGGGGTGGATGAACAGGCTGAGGTAAGAGAGCCACAGGCGGGGCATCTGGGGGAAGGAACCGGCGTCAGTCTCGCAGAATTATACGCCGTTTAAAGTGCCGTTGGGCGACGCACCTGGGGCAGCCATGCGATCGCGCGCTCGTAAGCGGCTGCGAGCGATTTCCACTCTTCGAACCCGAGTACGCCGTCGAGTGCGCCCTCCCACTCGAGTTCATAGTCGCGCTCGCCGTCTTCGATCTCGTCGACCTCGCCCTTGCCAGCCTCGAGCCATTCCTGCATGGTCCTGCCTACGCCGTCCTGTCCCCTCCGCTTCCTCGGGGCGGCGAGTTTGAGCGGCTTGGCGGCCTTGCCGAGGACGAAACGGCTCCTCGTCGCGAGGTAGTCCTTCCAGAGCGAGAAGGACCTCGGGTGGTGCTGCAATGCGCGCTCGTACACGTCGACGAGGCGCTGGAGTCCTTGCCTCCCTTCAGGGGTCGCGAGCGAGTCTCCGAGCAAGATGCGCTCGACGCCGCTCGCCTTTCCGCGGGCGGCGAGGAGGGCCTGGTCGACCTCTTCGTGGACTGTGCGGAGGTAGGCGTTCCAGCGTGCGAGCGAGGTCGGGTTCCGGAGGAGGTCATGCTCGGTCGAGAGGTGTTCGGGGCGCAGCAGCTCCGGGTGGCTCGTAGCGGTCGGGATGGGCACCGTCAGCGGCAGCAAGGCCGTCAAGTCGGCGTACGTCACCGTCATCGCGGCGCCGTTATGCTCGAAGGGGATCAAGGGGAGCTCCGGGAGGAATGGGCACTCGAGTTGTAATCTCACGGTTACTCCGATTTGTAATGACCCCGTGAATACAAAGTCGGTACATTTTTCACAGCTTCCGTTCCCGTGAGAAACGCGGGGCTCCACGCACTCGATCATCGTTGGCATTTAGCCCAGATTTCCGTTTGCGTCCGCGTTCTTCCAACGCAACGCAGGATGCTGGCGCGTGCAGCTGCTTGACTTGTCACACACACGCTCCATTGCTGCACGCTGCTTGCGAGACTCGCCGCGCCCGGCGCAATCCGAGGAATCTCCCACCGTCGCGCGGCCGCGCTCCACTCTCGTTTTTCAACGTAAAGAAGCATCGCGACGACTTGAAGCTTCCGGCGCCTGCAGCCGCTCTCGACTTTCCAAAGACCCGGACGCGCGCCCGAGTCAGCTAGACGGTCAACGCGAGACTGCGCCGATGGGCTGGTGGGAGACTTTGACGACGAGGCGACTCTCGGCCGCCGGTAAGTTCCCATTAAAGAGTTTCGATTCGCCTCGGACGACAACGCGTCCCCGCGACATCGGACCCTCGTACTGATGCGCGAACTATAACAGGACCACGGGCGTATCTCCCTCTCGCCAATTCGACGCGTCCCTGTACCGAGGAGGGAGGAGGAGGAGGAGGAGAACCTCGCGTGAATCGCCACCTCGTCGATGCAGCCGCGCGTGACCATGCGAAACTGAAATCTTCGCCGCGTCCGGATCGGATCTTCACATCCGAGGAAGAGGAGACGATGGCGAACAACCACCGGATGAGCGGGACCGAAGCGCGGAGTCGCGGGAACGGGTGGAAGTTCGAGGACGAAGAAAGGTCGAAAGAAGAAGCGGACCAAGACAACTACGACGACGACGATGAGGTATGGAGTCCTGCCTCCGATACGGCCCTTTTGTCCCCATCTCGGTCGCCGATTCTCTCAACAACGGCGGCGCGCGTTCGAAAAACCAGTTTCTGGCTCGCTTGCGCCTCTCTCGTCACCATCGTCCTCGCCCTCGCCAGCAACACGCCCTTCTCAATATCAATACCGACGACGACGACAAGTCGTCGTCCATCCCTCCTACGAGGCAACCTCTCCCTCGCCTCCTCGATCGGGACCGACTCCGCATCCTCCTCGTCTCGCCCGCAGCAGCAGCAGTTCCAACCCGCCTGTACCCCTCTCGACTGGTCCAACGGGACCTGGATCCCTCTCGATCCACCTCTCTCCCCTTGGGCAACCATCTGGGACGCGAGTCCGGATTTTCACAATCGCGGCTGCGCACAGAACTGGCACCGCGGCGATTGGTACCTCGGTTTGGTCCCGCCGGGGAGTCAACCCGGTCCGATTTCGAGTCCCGAGAACGCGGCGGGACCGCAGGGGGAATGGCCTATGAGTAGGTATCGAAGACAGGCGGCGGGATGGGTCTGGGAACCGGCGACGGAGGTTTGCGATGAGGAGGTCGAGTTGCCGTGGTACGAGATGAGCGAGGTTGTCGTTGCTGGAACTTTGGGCGAAGAGGACGAAGGGACCGTTAGGCTCTTGCAGGACTTGATTGACCGTGGAGGTTGGCTCATCCTCGGAGGTATGCCTTCCTTCTCTCGGGCGGCTTCTCGATGGTGGCGGAAGGAACACGCTGACCTCTTGAGCGCATGAACCGCGCAGACTCGCTCTCCGAAGGTCATTTCATGTCCCTTTCTTGCACCCTCTTCCCTCACGTCCGTGCCGTCTGGCCCTACCCGGCTATGTCTGAATGGCGACAGATCAAGGAGGAACACCTCTTGCTCTCGCGAGAGAGTCCGCTCGTCGCGGCGGGCAGGCTCGTCGTTCCGGATGATTGGGACTGGGACGGCACGCCACTCGTCTCGCACGTTAGGTGCGTGTTCTTTACTTGGTTTTTCCGGCGGCGCGGTGCGAGAAGGTTTCAGTCGCTAACGGAGCTCACTTCGGACCCACTCCAGAACGGACCACGGCCTCGCTCCCATCGAGCTCGTGCAGGCCTACGAGGACCTGCGGTCATCACCGCCAAATGAGACCTCGCGCTTCGCAGAACTCCTCTCGCCCGCTTCGCGCGCCAATCCGCAGCCGCTCCTCACCGACGTCGAGACTTTTTCTCCCACGCTCGACTATATGCTCGAGTTGTTCTTGCGTCCTTCCGGTCCGCGCAATATCACGACCGAGATTTCACCCTCGTATGGCGCTTCGACGACTCCTTCGGATGCGATCGAACTCGAGCGGCGGACGACCCAATCGGCGCGGTACCGGGCCTTGATCTTCTCGACCGGCGCGCACTTTTCATCTCGGCATTTCAACCTCCCGTCTATCGCCGCGCACCTCGAATACTTTGACCTCGTCGTCTCGACCTTTTTGGACAAGGTGGTCGAGGCGCTTGAGAAGGCGAGTAGGGACGAGAGGCGCGACAAGGAGGTTATCGTCCGGCCGACGAGTAACGGTCACGATGACTGTCATGCGGCCAAGGGACCACTCAAGGATGTCGACCGGAACAAGAGCAGCATGTACAGCTGGAAGGACATGTGGGACATGAACGACCGTGCAGAGGTGAGTCCGGTGGCGTCGGTCCGTGCGTGCGGTTGAAGCTGGATGCTGACAAGATACTCTGGTCAGGCTCTCGTGCAAAAGCTCGCGCATCCGCAGGTCTCGTGGCTGGACATCACTCGGCCGTCGACTCTCCGTCCGGATGCTGTGCGTCAAGTTTCCCTCGTCCTCTGCTCGCCTTCTTCCTCCTTTCCCTTCTCGCAAATTTCGCCGCTGACCAATGCGGACCTCCACCCATTCAGCACACCAACGACGACTGCCTGCATCTCTCGATGGGTACCGGCGTCGTCGAGGGCTGGACTCGTTACCTCGCGTACTGGTTGCGCGAGAAAGCAAGCGCAGAGGCGTCAGCCGGGCGTCGGAGCGTCGCTTCTTGGTGGCCGTGGCGACGGTGACGACGACAATGCGCGAGACGGATGCAGTGCGACGTGGGATGTAGAATATATCTAGGGATGGAAGGTGTAGCGGTAACACAAAAGTAGTCTTCATCGGACCACATTTTTCCGCCTACGCTTTCTGAGCAAAGACTCGTCGCACTGCTTGTGCTAGGTGTCCTAAAGAAATTTGGGCTTCCAGAACTTGTCAGTTCGGCGAAAGATCAGCCGAAAGGAGAGCCGGCGCCTCTTCGTCCCCGACCACTCACTCTGCATAGCACTTTGGCTCCTGAGAAGTCACCTGAGCATCGAGTACCTCGGGCTCTACTCCCGACTCGCCAACAAGCTTCAACCGACTCGCTCAACTATCTCGAATTGCTCCGCAAATCTTCATCAGCTTGCGTCCGAGAATGTCCTTGTACACGCCTGACACGGACGCGGGTGCGCTCAGAGATGGTCGAAGATGAGCCAACAACGAGACTGACGGGCCTCCACGCAGCGCCGCCTCGTCAAGTGCCTTCTATGCGCATGCCCAACGAGCTCCTCGACGAAGTCTTCAAACATGTCTTTGCTGAACTCGAACGCGAGCCGCTCCGCGACCGAGTTCGCATCTACGCTCCATTCAGTCTGGTCTGCGAAGCTTGGCAGCGCGTCGCGGTGGCCCACGCGTATGCCAATGTCGTCGTCGATGCGGCCAAAGACCCGGACGCGATTGCGTTCCTCGACCCCGTCGGAGGTGCCGGGTCTCACCTCTTGTCGCTCGTCAAGTCGGTCAAGCTTTCTGCCTTTGAGCCTCTGACCAAAGCTGCCGGGCCGGGAGACGACGCCAAGCAGGAGAGGGCCAGCGAACACATGAACGCGCCTCCTGCTCGCCGCCCTGCCCATCTGCACGGTCCGGCCGACGACGATACCTCCGCTCTGCCCATCGTAGCCTCGGTCGCTCGGGTCCTCGCCAAGTGCTCAAACTTGTCGTCTTTGACAATCGACCCGCATCTCGAGCCGGTCTCGTGCAAAGTCGCGGAAGACCACGCCCCGGTCTTGATCTGGCCCAACTTGACGCGCCTCATCCTCACCTGGAACTGCTCCTTTATCGATTTTCTTCCGGTCCTCGCTCGCCTGTCGCATCTTCAAGAGCTGATCGGCATTTGCCTCTTGCTCGACACGGGCGACGAGAACAACGACTTTCGCGGTACCATGACGCAGGAGCTCGTCGACAAGCACCCCGTTCAACCTCTCGAGCGCCTCCAAAACTTCCGAATTCGCTCGTTCGGCGAAGCGCCGATCGGAAACCAGGCCGTCTTGAGGCTCCTCTCGCCGCGCGCGCCTCTCCGCCGCGTGACCTGGGCTGGACACATTCCGCCCGGCATGTGCAAGGAGCTCTCGCGTGGCACAAGTGAGATTGAAGAGTTGACATTTACATGGATGGGGGCGACCTCTAACTTGACGAAGCAGCTCTTGCCGCAACTGTTCGAACTGGGCCGCCGCCCCATCAAACGCTTGACTCTCGACATCGAACCAATTCTCGGCTTCCCTCTGACCCAGTTCATGCCGCCGATTACGGAGATCCTCAAAAACCTTCCCTACGGCGTTCGCTTCAGCCGCGCGATCGACATGGACATCACCGTTATCAGCTTTCGCAGAGCTTTCCCGACCGGCGGAGCCGAATTTGCCGCCATCAAGGCTCGCCCCACCGCGTCGATCACGTTCCAGGACACAAACATATGCAAAGGCTCGTTCGACGGGAAGCCTCTTTTGCAGTTCGGGATGTTTCGCGTTGAGGAGTCGGACGACGATGTCAACCTGCGTTTCTTTGGCCGGTTCGGGAATCCCGACATCGAAGGCGACGTGACTGAATGGATGCTGCTCAAGATTGTGGCTAGCGAAGACGACGAGGAACAGTAGGCGGGGGAGGAGCGTGAGAGTGCTTCGGTCGGGGATGTGGAGCAACGTGGAGTTGCGTGGAGTAGAGCAGGAGTAGGTCGCTTGTTCTTGCTTGTGCAATCCGTCTTCATCGCTTGCTTTCTCGAACGCGTTCCCGCGATTTGCTACAGTCGGAGAGAATTAGCCGAAGTGAGCGCCGAGCAGCGCCGAGGCCTCTTTGTCCCCGACCACTCACTCTGCATAGCACTTCAACTCCAGAGAAGCCACCTGAGCATCCAGCACCTTGATCTCTAGCCCTCGACTGTCCAACAAGCTTCAACCGACGCGCTCGCCGCTCTCAAATTGCTCTGCGAATCTTCATCAGCCAGCGAGAGAGAATGTCCTCGTCATCGCCTGTAAACGACTCGGGTGCGCGGACAGTCGTCCCTGCGAGCGCTATTGAACGATACTGACTGACTTCGGGAGCCGACCCAGCCCGCAAGCCTTCTTTCGTGCGCATGCCCGACGAGCTCCTCGACAAGTTGTTCGACCATGTCTTTGCCGGTTTGCAACGCAAACCGCTCCGCGAAATTGTCCCCGTCTACGCCCCACTCAGTCTCGTCTGCAAAGCCTGGCAGCGTGTCGCGGTCCCTCACGCATACATCAACGTCATCCTCGACGTCGCCAAAGACTCGGGTGCGATCGCCTGCCTCGACCCGGTCGGAGGCGCCGGGGCCCACCTGTTGAAGCTCGTCAAGACGATCGAGCTCTCTACTTCGAAGCCTTTGCTGAAGGGACCCGTAACGGGAGATGAAGAGGCGGAAAATGCCGAGGAGGAGGAGGGTGAAGACTCGGACGCGACTCCGGCTCGCACCGCGCCCCTGTTGCACGGCCCTGCCGACGACGAGACCTCCGCCCTTCCCATCGTCGCTTCGCTCGCCCGGGTCCTCGCCAATTGCCCCAACCTGTTGCACCTGACCATCGACCAGCACCTCGAGTCGGTCTCGTGCAAAGTCACCGCCGACCAGGACCCGGTGGTCATGTGGCCCAAGTTGACGGAGCTCAGGTTCAACTGGAGAGCCTCTTTCATCGATCTCCTTCCGGTCCTTGCTCGCCTGTCTCGTTTGCAGACTCTGACCGCCATTGTTCTTTTGCTCGTAACGAGTGACGAGAACAACGACCCCCGCGGAACCATGACGCAGGAATTGGTCGACAAATACTTGGTCCAGCCTCTCGAGCGCCTTCAAAGCTTCGGGATGCGCTCGTTTGCCGAAGCGCCGATCGGAAACAAAGCGGTCTTGCAGCTCATCTCGCCACACGCGCCTCTCCAGCAGGTCCAGTGGGGTGGTTACATTCCTCCCGGGATGTGCAAACAGCTCTCGTACGGCACAAGTGAGATCAAAGAGTTGACGTTCACGTGGATGCTGCCGACGTTGAACTTGACGAACCAGCTCCTGCCGCAACTCCTCGAACTTGGCCGCCGCCCGGTCAAACGCCTCACTCTCGACATCGGTCCGGCCTCTGACATCCCGCGCACCCAGTTCATGCCGCCCATCACCGAGATCCTCAAGAAGATTCCCTACGGCGTTCGCTTCAGCCGCGCAACCGACATGGACTCGATCCTCACCTTCATGGGGTTCCAGCAGCAGTTCGCAACCGGCGGCGCCGACTTTGCCGCGATCAAGGCTCGTCCGACCGCCGAGGTCACGTTCAACAACAAGTGCGAGTGGGGTGGGTCGCTCGACGGAAAGCCGCTCTTGCAAGTCGGGATCTTTCACGTCGAGAAAGAGTCGGACGACGATGTCGTCTTGCGCTTCTTTGGGCGCTTTGGCAATCCCGACATCGAAGGCGACGTGACTGAGTGGATGCAGCTCAAGGTTGTATCCGGCGGAGACGACGACGGCTCGGAGTAGGAGGACGAAGAGGGCACGGGAGGGGAGAGGAGGTGAGAGGTGACTGAGGAGAGCTTGGTTGCTTGTTTTGCTTGTGCAATGTTTTCTTTTCGCTTGCTTCGAACCGTTCTTGCGTCTGTAAGAGTGAAATCTCTCAAGACTGGCCGTTTCTGTCCGCGCATGGACTTATCCGGACGAAAGGTACGAAGAACCAGTGAGTTCATCGAAATTCGTGTCCGCTCCTTTGGCACGCGAGACAGCTCTAGCTACACATGACTGGACGTCGGCTTTTCAGGAGATATATATGCAGCTTGCTCAGGAATCTTGCCTACAATCCCGCCCCGGTTTGCGTGTTGAAGGAGGTTCTCCACCCGTTTTTCTCGCTGCTCCAGACCCTTTGCCTCCACGAAGGCTTTCAGACTTGTCTGTGAGGCTTGCGTAGCTCGTCGGTCTGTCCAGAGCATCAAGTGCGGCTCAGAACGGTGCTTCCGAAGTATCCGCAGATAGAGTGGCGTTATCCAGGAGGAACCTTTTCTAGCTCTCCCCGCTACGAGGACCCTTGATCTGGCAACCAAACGATATCTATGACACGCATTTCGGCCTGTCTCGTCCCATTCAGCTTGCCCATTGTACGGAGTGACCGACCGACGCCGTATCCATATGACGGCGCGACCGCCCGACCGACCCCGAAGGACGCCAAAGCCGAACCGATTCGGTCTCGGCGTGCAGCGGCTCGGACGCCGCGTGTACGACGTCAAAGGCACAACGGCCGAGCGCGTAGACGATCCAGAAAGCCGAGGATCGAGGCCAGCAGCACAGTCTCGGAGAAATCAGGAGCGACCGATGGAGCTCGGGCTTGCTTGGCTCCGCAGGAGGCGAGAGAAAGCGCAGATCCTTGGCGCTCTGGCAGCAGAAACAGTGCAGTGAAACACCCGAGAATCTGAGATGTCGTGCTCGACTTGGCCGACTCTCGTGTTGCTCGGGTCAATCGTAGTGAAGACGTTATTACAAGACCTGGAGTCCGACTAGCCGAGGGAAGAGGGCCTGAAAGATCATACAAGGCAAAAAGGGAGAAATGCCATCTCCACGGTACAACCTCTGGACAAAGATATTCGTAAACATAACAACGCGGAGGAGCGGTGTTGGACCGTCGAGGCAGAGCTGGGAGATTCCCCGGCACCCGGAAACAAGAAAGCGAAAGAAAGGAGAAGAAGCGCGTCAACTCGTGCGCGGGAAGTGGGCATCGTCCTCGGGGTAGTGGCGCTGCAGCATGGCGAGGACGTCGTCGTCTTCGTTCACGGCCGCCTCGTACGCGCGCGACTCGTTCGGGTCGTGCCACATGCCGCCTTCGAGGGTCGACTCGCCGAGGTCGAGGTCGGCCTCTTCGGTGTACAGAGGCGGGCGGAGTCGCTCTTCCTCTTCGGCCTGGGACTCGTCTTGATGAAGCGAGGGAGGACGAGATACGATGGGTGCGAGGCGGCTCGATTGCGGAGCGAGAGGCAGCGGGAAGGGGAGGTCGAGGAGCGAGGGAGGCGTTTCGAGGTAGGTCGGGCGGATATCGGATCCGGCGCGCCTATTGGGTGGGCCGCGTCAACCTCGGGGAGAGCCACAGGTGCAGGAAAGAACTGTAAAACGCACTCGCTGGCACCGCCCCGGGCCTTGACAAACTTCCCGAACGGCATCTTTGCCACCTTGCGTCCTTGGCACCACTCGATGGCGTCGCTCAAGTGCTGTTCGACCCACTGCGCCTCCTCGACCGCCTCCTTGGTCGCCTGCAGCGTCGCCGGCGTGCACATTCCGGCCCAGCACCCGATCAAGCCCTTGGAGCGGGCGTCCCGGAGGGCCCGTTGCCGGAGCCAGAGGGCGGCGTGGCGAGTCTGCCACGTCTCGTGGACGAGTTTGAGGCCGTGTTCGGTAAGGATGGGTCCGCTATCTCCGTCGAGCAAGACCGCCATGACTCCGGCGGGCGTCAACGGCGGCGAGTCCCATTTGGGCACGATCGGCGACCGGAACTGCTTGACGCGCTCGATCCTCGAGCATACCACCGTGCCGATCGTCCAGATCAAGACGTCCATGCGGCGTGAGTCTTGCAAGTTATGCTATTGATGCCGCGTCTGTCAAGGCGGCCGAGAGTCGGAGGAAAACGGACGAGTCGGTGAATTGGAGGAACTGAGATCCGTGGGCAAGAGGTCAGCTCACTTCCATCTCCATTTCGTGCATGCCGCCTGTGAGAGACTGGTGCATTACCTAGTGGTGGGTTGCCTCTCGTCTTTCTCAACGACGGTGCGGCGACTGCCAGTGTACGGCCGTGTCTCTTCGGGACGGTGATTGGCCGAGAATCGAAAGTGGGCAGAGGGCTAGTTATGTACGGGCGCCGCAGGGGTGGTCAGCAGGGTTGACCGGCTACTCCGAGCGGGAACTGGACACTCTAGAGGGTCGCCGGACTCACGCTGGTCTCTTCTTTGATGAGATCGACGTGTTCGCGAGCGGGTGCGCGGTCCGTTCGGCGTCGGAGAGGGCGGCGAGTCCGAGTGATATACTATGGCTTCTGACGACTTTGCTTTGGTTTGCCGCAATCAGCTGCGCCCTTTTGCAGAGCGTGAAGAAGCGGGACAAGGGTCGGCGGGTGCAGAAGGAGGGGAAACCGAACAAGTTGCTGCTGCGCGATCGCAAATGGAGTCGCGTCCGGCAGCCAATCGGAACCGAGATCCGCGCCACGCGACTTCCTCGGGCTCGTGCATTTCAAAGTGGGGCTCAACACCAAGCACGGCTAATTCCGAGCGTCGGCCTTCCCAAGGACCAGTGCGCGGCACTGGGCTCTGGCTTGGTCCGACTTGCTTCTGAACCGCGCGCACAGCCTTCGACAACTTGCCTCTCTCGCTCTCGAGAACCTGGCTCCAGTTCTCAGCTACCGGCCGTTGCGTGCGTGCATGTCATGCATCTCTGCAAAAAGCCCACCCGCGCCACTTGCACGCTTCAGCACCCGAACTTACGGGTGTCTGACAAGCTATAGTGCACTGAGGCTACCCATTCGACTTCAAGCAGAGCTATTCATGGAGCGAGAGCCCCAATTCTCGCCGCTACTCGCATCGCTCTCTGGATCGACGGCCTACCCGGCAGCTGCACCTCACGCGCATTTGTCCACCGACTCACATTTTGACCAAGTGCACATTGCAGTCATCTGACGAGCAAATGAAGGTGCGCGACTAGCGGAGACTCGGGAGGCGGGCACAGCTCAGTACGAATAAATGCTGGCCATTCTTCCAACGTACTCAAATCCGCCTGTCGACTTAATGCAATGCTGCTTTCGCTCACCCGCATGGAGGCAACGTTACATCTGCTGCTCTGGATGCGGGTCCCAAAATGTTCTCTCGATCTGCTGTGTATCGTGACATGCAATTAGGTCAACAGTTTGAGAAGTCACACTCCAAGGCCGCTTACGCTTTGTTGTTTGCCGGAATACGCATCAGGGCTGGCCGGACTTCTGGACGTCCGCCTTGAGCTTGGTCATGAACCACGCTTGTGCTGCAGCTTTGGAAGTCCTGGACGACAGCTCCTTTTCGCACACGCTTCTTGTTTTTCTTTTCGCTCTCCCTTCTCGCTCTCCTTCTGAACTTCGATGAGCTTGATTCACTCTGCAAAAGTGTCTTCCAAAACAAAAGTGCACATAGCTGAAACAAAAGGAGCTACGGCCGCCGTATGATTCGCATCTCTGTCCCTGCGCTGCCGCTGGCATTTCGTGCTCAATCCGCCAAGCTTACAAAATCACGCCAGCCCGTAGATGGCACGCTGACGGTACGAGAAGCGTCCAAGAAGGGGATGTCCAAACGACTGGGCGGCACTGCCACCACGAGGATGCATCGGAATGTTTCCGAGACCCTCGTCGGCTGGCTCCCTCTTGATGCGCCTGGATTCCTGCTCGTGCTCCAGAGGGCTCGCCTCCCTCTTGGGCCGCCTTGGATAAGAGCCCGATGACTCTTGATGGTGCGGGTGCCTACGGGTAGATGAGCCCGGCGATCCATTTCCGGGAGTTTCCTCCCGCTTGATGGGCGTGTGTTCCGATTTGATTTCCGGAGAGTCCTGCTTGATGTAGGGACGGACATCAGGAGGCGAGAAAGCCCACCCCGGGTCCTGCCGGTCCCATCCAGATCAGCATGACCGATAGGTTGGTCAAGTAAAGTCATAGGAAAGGAACGAGGAAAAGGGGCAATGAAAAGGGAAGCAAGACGTACGCCATACTTGCTCCGACCAGGGGACGCGTTGGCCCGCCTAATAGTGGTTCATATCTTCTTATTGATCTCGGAGTCGCCGTGCTGATCAGAAAGCAGGAATGATCCTCTGTCAGATACACGTGTTGCAGAATCAACACAACTTGAGACACTCACAAGCAGTCAAGCCATTGCGGGTGGATCATTGCGGCTGTTCTTGAGCTGTTCGATGAGGTTGTTCAGGTCATCGCAGAGATACAATGACCAGAGAATTGGCCACCGGTGGAACTTCTTGTCCGGCCAGTGGTGCTGGAGGAGATCACGGGCTTGCTTCTGCCAATCACCATACGCAACAACCAACAAGTTGGATCCAATCAGATCTCCAGGGCGACCGCTTTCGTTGACGACGTGTTGAACCAGCGTTGCCACCTCGTCGAGACATCTTTGGACCCATTTGCTCTTTGCGTCTTTCCGTATCTCAGCTTCGAGCTCAGGTCCCATCACCTTTTTGCGTGGCATCGCAAAAATGGCAGCAACAAGTTAGGTATGAAGACAAAGAGTAGAGAGCCGTCGTCTCGCCGTCTGGATGTCGAGGACCGGCATGTCCGCGGAGCCTGAACGCACCCGCGCGCACGCACCGCGCCTGCCTGGCCTCTCGCACTCCTCGGCCATCTCGATGGGCTACGTAGGCAGAACAAGATCCTCGTTGAGAGTGCTGGCGTCGTCTGACCCGGAGGCACCGTATGACCAGCTGCGAGGCGAACGTGGATCCAATGCTTTTTTCCACGCAAGCGTACTGTGCTTGGCTCGGGCTTCTTCGGCCGCGGGATCCTCCTCACCAACTACTCCTCACCCAGCTGGGCTCAACAAGCTACACTGCAATGTTTTTAGGGATCAAAATACTACACAGCCAAAGCTACAAAGTAAATCAAGCCCGCCTCATATGCACAATGCTGTCCTTACCCTGTCATCACCATCCATGCGCCGAGCTCATCGGGTCACGCCAGCCTGTAGATGGCGCGCTGACGGTGCGAGAATTGCCTGAGTAGCGGGTGGCTGAGGCAGCGAGCATCATCTGTACCACCAGGATGCGTAGAAGCGGTCCCAAGGATAGTGTTGGCCGAGGCTTCGGGTGCCAGCTCCCTGTTGAAGGCCGGAAGAACCTCTCCAGCATTTGCCTGACCCTCATAGCTGTATGCGTGGACTACAGGAGGGGCGAAAGCCCAGCCGACGTCCTGCACAAGAGATGTGTCAGTGCTCTGTTGAATGGAATACAGAGAGAAAATGTACCTACATCGGTAGTCATGCCACCATCTGTGCCAGAATTGGCTGCGCTGATGCTGCGCCACAAAGTTCTATTGTCTGCAGACTCTGGGTTCTACTGGGGCAAGCATCATCAGACACTGTGTCAACAAGCGCGTGGTTCTTGTGCCTACTGACCAGGAGGATAGCTAGAGCGGCAGGGTCGTGTTGCTTCTTGGTGAGCTCAGCCCGGAGGCTTTGCAGCTGGTACTGGACAGCATTGGCTTTCAGTAGACCCCATCGGTGGCGCCGCTTGTTCTGCCGAGCATTTTCCTGGAGATGGTCTTCTGTTTGTTTCCGCCAGGACTGGTATGCTTCATAAAGGCGGTTTCCTGCCTCACAGCCGCCAGTTGTGTTCACTGCAGTCTGCACAATGGTGCCGATTTGATCAAAAGTCTTTTGAATCACAGTCTTGCTCTTCACTCTTGACCGTATGTGCTCTTGCTCAGCAACACTCATTTCTGGTTTGAGGGGTTCGGCCAGCCGGCTGTGAGCTTTGTTCGCGCGTTTCTTTCCGCGGGGCATGGTGTAGGTCAGGAGCGGTGTGCCTACGGTCTGCGGAACAGGAGGGAAAGGTCGGGGAGAGCGTTCCGAGCGTAGTGATGCCCAACCGGCATGTCCGCGGACCCTGACTTGCGACATATCGGTCTCCGCGTGCACGTGTGCACTGCGCCTGCACCGCATCCCGCAGTCTGTCATCTGGAAGAAGGGAGATCGCCTATTGAGTGTGCTGGCTTATCGTGCCCGTCGGCCGGACTTGCAGGCACCGTTTGAGCAGGTGAGGCGAGCTTGGGTCCACTGCTGCTTATCGTGCGTCGAGCTTGCCTGGCGCGGGCTTCTTCGGCCGATCGGCCTTTTCCCTCTGTTCCAGGAATAGACTGAACAAGCTTGCTGCAATGTACTGCATTGTCCTTCGGTGCCAAAAAAATACAGAGCTCAACACAAAAGCGCAGGCTCGCGATGCGTGCGCGTTTCCGGCCCGACGCTTTGCCGTCCATGCGCCGAGCTCACACGGTCACGCCAAACCATAGATGGCGCGCTGACGACGGGAGAACCGTCCAAGTAGCGAGTGGCCAATGTGATATTGAGGAGGGGTGGAAGGAGCCTCTTTTTGTCCCGGCTGTTGCGCATGATTCAGAGCCGGCCCGGCAGACGAACCCACAGAAGCAGGACTTGGGGCTGCGCGACGTACACTGGGTTGAACCTCAGGAATCTTGAGTGCCCAGCCAACTATCTGTGCGGAAAAATAGCTAGATCAGGATCTAGAGCGACTTGACTGGAAGTAAGAGCGGAAAAAAGGCCTACACCGTCGCGGCTCCCACCTGCAAGAGCAACGGCACGCGTGATGTCCTCCCACAGTTCAGTGTTGACGGTAGAATCGACGTTCTCACAAGGCAGGGATCAGACAGTGTCGGAAGACGGTTGAACGGGTATCGGATCGGTTTCGAGCTGACAACCTGACTCACGAGCAGATCAAGCAAAGTCTTCGTGTCGCCGGCTTGCTTCGCAAGCAGTTCCCGGAGCGTCTGCAGCTGCGCAAGAACTTTGGTACCCAACACCTGACTCCATCGAAGAAGCCTTTTGTTTTCTGGATAATTCTGCAAGAGACCAAGCGCTTACTCACGCCACCGTCGATACGCCGCACAAAGATCATTCACGTCTCGGCGGCGACCGTCTTTGCCAGCTGTAGTCACTGAGTTTTGAATGATTGTGGCAATGTGGTGGAGCTCATCTTGGACTGGCGTTCTGCTCATCTCGTCGCGTATTTTTGCCTCCTTTGCTTGGCGTTTCCTGTTCTTCTTTAACGGTGTTGGCCGCCGAGCAGGGTCGCGCGTTTCTCTTCTCTTCGGCACGGCAAATATCGGAGCAATGCGACTCGGGTATGCGAATCAAGAGCAAGAAGGGCGGATTTGGACCGGTCACTGTTCCTTTGTGCCGGCATGTCCGCGGGGCATCACGCACGCGCCGCCTAGCTGCGCGCCCGCCCCCACGAATGTCGATATCGATATCGATCGTGCCCTTGCGCGACTGGGCTCGACTCGTCCGTAAGTCGGAGCGTGCGTAGAGAAGCTGAGGAGGAAACATGCAATACTGACGTGACGGTAAATACCCTACGAGAACTTGGACATGAGCGAGATGATTAAGTGAACATGCGTGTCGATGATGCGGAAGGAGCAGGAGTGGCGCGGGAAGGAGGCACCGGAGGGTCGGCGAAAGGAAGGAAAAACAGGGCGGGTCAAGGCTTCGGTGAAGGGTCTGCAGCGTCGGCAGCGTCAGTCGCAACCTCGCATCCCCGTCAGCAGCAGAAACACGCCACGCAGTACGCACATAGGAGGTTCAGCGCCCACAATCCCGCAAAAATGGCCGCGAACCGGATCCGCAGATCGGTGGCGAGGAACCGTCCGACCTTGACCGCCCAGCCGTCTCCTCGCGAACGCGCAAGCCCGTCCGCGAGCGAATCAGGGTCCTTCTCGCCGTCCGCCACCGCCGAGAGAGCAACGTACTCGCCCGAAGCGGGGTGGGCACTCGCGGCCGAGGCGGATGCCGGATCCGCCGGGATCGCCTCGCGCGCAGCGGTCGGCAGTCGTGCAGAGCCCGGAGTCGGCTTTGGCACGTAGCAGATCATGGCCGTCAGAATGCCGGTGGCGATGGCGACCTGGTTCGAGATATAAACAAACTGTGGGGAGGAACCGCGAGTTTTAGCAGACAAGCATTTGGGAATGGCCGGGGCTCGAGAACGCACGACGATAGAAGTTACGATAAAGTTGAGTGGTCGCAGCAGCGGTCCGCCGGGGATCATCATGATGATTCCACGTGTGCTGTAGGCGCCGGCCGCATGCGAATCAGCGCGAGCCAGAGGAGAGTGTTTCCAGCGAGAGAGAGAGAGAACGCGAGAGACTCACTCGCCCGCGATGAACAAGTGGAACTGAATGATGAAGGTCTCGAGCGAGCATTGGCCAAAGAAGATGAAGAATTTGGAGCTCGTCGAGCGGAGGAACGGCGTCGCGTTGCGCAAGACGCACCACGCGAGGACGGGCACCATCGAGACGTAAGGGTGGTACCGGTTGTAGACAAACTTGCTCTCGCGCGTGAGCTCAAAGATAAAGTAGGCCGCCATGGCGACGGCCGAGCCGATGATGGTCCACCGTTGCCACTGCGGCCAGCGCAGGTCGTCCGTGATCCGGTACTCTTTGATCTTGATGAAGGCGTACGCGGTCAGCATGCCGACCCAGACGATCCACATGTCGAGCGTCTGCCGGAACCGCCACTCGGTCGCGTTCCAGTTGGTGCCAAAGACCGAGTTGATAAAGTCGAACGTCGCTTCGAGCGGGCCGGTCATCTCAAAGTAGACGGCGGTGAGACCGGCGGCGGCGACGAGCTTGAAGAGGAGGAATGCCGGCTTGTCGTTGTACTTGTGCCCGATCCAGAGCGTCACCCAGATGATGCCGAACCCTGCAAGGACGGAGACTATCGTTTGTCAGCCGCAGACAAGGAGCGCTTGTCCAAGAAGAAACCGCCACGCACAGATGGTGACGAGGGGCGAAAAGTAGTACGACAAGTAGTCGGTATCCATCAAGTACGCCAGCACGACCGTCAAGAGGTTGAGGCGGACGAGGATGTTGGCGACGCGAGCGAACCCAAAGTCGGCCTTCTTGAGGAAGAAGCTCAAGTGACCGTAGCCGCTCATAAAGAGGTACGCCGCGACGAGGACGCGGATCGGGTTGTAGATGCCGCTGATCTTGCTCGCGCCGAGGTAGTGGTAGATGAGGATCGCGATCTGCATCCAACCCTTCCATTCGTCCGTCTGGTCGCGGTTTAAAAAGCCGAGGTCCTTCTCGGGCGGTTTCATGGTCACGACGCCGGCGACGAGCGTAATCAGGCAGAGGACGCCAAAGGTGATCGCGTCGTACTGCTTGTTTTCTTTCAGGAAGAGGTTGGTCCGGTCGGCGACGAAGAGCAGGCTAGTCGAGAAGCCAAAGACGGCGAGCGGGACCAGGTACTTCTGATCCGGGAAGAAGCGGAACACGTTCGGGTTGACGTTGGCTGTGTGAGGAAGGACGGGGCGGGTTAATACGGGTAGCCGAGCGAGCGGCGGAATCTGGGCAGAGAAGCACACTCACCTCGCGAGTAGAGGTAGAGGCCGAGGGGCGCGAACCCGATCAGGAACACGAGGAGGGCGATCTGGACCCAGTTCGGCGCCGGGTACTGGAAGCAGCACGTCTTGTCGTAGGGGAAATGTTTCGGCAAGACGTCGTTGCACCTCAGGTTGAGCAAGATGCTCGCCTGGACTTTGCTGACCGTGTCGGAAAAGTGCAGGCCGTCGACCGTCTCTTCGTCGAGGCCGTCGATGACCTTGTTGAACGACCGCGGGACGGCCAATCCGCCCGTGCTCGTACCGGGCTCGAACCGCGCCTCGTCGAGCTTCTCGTCGAGTCGCTCGTTCATCTTGTTGATGTCCTCGAGCTTGATGGTCGCTGCCCGTTCTGGCGATAAGCGAGACTCGATCGCGTCCACGACGGGGAGGAGGATCAATTCGTCGGCGATCGAGTCGCGGCTCGGGTGCGATGCGGCAAAGAGGTCGTCCATGCGGTTACTCCACGCGTCGATCCCGCCCGAGCTCTTGTGCCGCAGGTACCAGATTCCGCTTCCCAGGACGGCGAGGGTCGGCTTGCCCTGCTCAATCGAAGCGCCGAGTGTGCCGGCAAGGAGCTGGTCCGAGTAAGTTCCGTTCAGGAATGGGTCCCAGTAGAAGGCAAAGTTGATGCCTCCCGCGGTCAGGACCCGGTCCGCATGCTTCTCAGCTTTCGTATCGACATTCTTGTCGACGTGCTTGACAGTCGCGTCTGTCAAGATCCGGGGTCCCCGTCAGCTCTAGACAGAGAGGGAAGGAATCGGAAACGGCCAACTCACAAAACACCTGTCGCACGGTCGAGTCTCCGATAAAGACGACGCTCCGCCCTTCGAGGCATGTCCCGACCTCCTTGGGCTTGTACGGGTGCAGCATGCAGCCGTCGGGTTGCCAGCTCGTGTGCTTGCTGTCGAGCCATCGTCCTTCGTTCAAGAGCGCCTTGCAGTGATGTCGGTCGTCGGCGTCTGCATCGCGGAATAGGTTCGCGAGTCAGTACATGCAGACATGGTCCTTGCGTTGTAGTCCTCTTTGCCCCTGTGTTCGCCCTCGCTTTCCTCGCCTCGACGCGTGCAG
This sequence comes from Rhodotorula mucilaginosa, assembly GCA_034406715.1. Taxonomy (NCBI): domain Eukaryota; kingdom Fungi; phylum Basidiomycota; class Microbotryomycetes; order Sporidiobolales; family Sporidiobolaceae; genus Rhodotorula; species Rhodotorula mucilaginosa. Next base: position 475,104 of record CP137879.1, read on the forward strand.
GACCCCACATGTCGCCCGTTTCGCCCCTCGGTTTGCGCACGTGCGCCAGCGCAGCCGCCGCCTCTAAAGCAGCTCGAGAAAGCAGCAAGACATGGCCTCACCCTGGATAAAGAAGCGGAACACGGCGAGCGAGAGAACGAGCGCGATCACGGCGCCGTGGAAAGAGCGAGTCGGGAACTGCAACCGCTTCGACGACGCGTTGCCGTCTTCGCCCTTGGCTGTGGACGCGTCAGTCGCGGCAGCCATGCCGTACCGCCGACGAGCAAGAGCCAGCGTTCGCCTTGTGGGACGGTGAGCGGAGAAGCGGGCCGGGATGCGAGTTTAAGCGCGTCTCGACCTGTTCCATCTCGGGAAAGTACACAGAGAAGACCAATTTGGGTAGATTTTACATCGAGCGTGTGCAAGGGGAAACGACGAGGGTCAAACTAAGAAAACTACAAAAGAAAATGATTGATGGGAAGATAAAGCGCGAGAAGAGGTAATTTGGAAGAGTGACGGCTGCTGTATAGAGGGTTGCGAAGCGGGCACCACGGTACCGCAAAATAGTCCTGCACATAGTTGGTGGGGTCATTTGAAAGAGAGAGAGAAGGGAGTGGTGGTGGTGGTGGCAATGCAAAAAGAGCGGGGAGGACGATGCTTTGGGTGGGTATATAAGCGCGCGAAGAAAAGAGTGAGACGGCCCTCCTCTCTCGCTCGCGAGACAAAGAAAGTGTCCTTTCCGGATCGTCGGGAGATCGTCTAGGCGTTGAGGGCAGGCGGCGGAGGAGCGTTCGCAGCACCGGCGTTGTTGGCGGCGGCAGGCGTCGCCGACGCGCGAGCGGCGAGGTCGCCAATCACGGCCGTAAACTCGGCAGATCCGCGCTCGTCCGGCAACTTGGCGAGGATCGCGGCGATCGCGGCTTGCTGAGTCTGCAAGAGCGCACCAAACGTCGCGAGGAGACCCCACGGAGTCGGGCGACTCGCGATCGTGCGCTCGAGGACGACGCGAAGCTGCAAAAGGGTCATCACAATCTCCAAGTCAGCAGCTGTTTTTCTCCTCTCCACCTTGAACGAAGAAACGGCGGGGCCGACTCACGATCCCCTCTTGACATTCCTCGTTGGCTCCCGCGAACAGGGCCAACAGAGCGCGGTGACTCCAAGTCGTATGCGCGCTCGGGAAGCGCAAGTGGTTGACGAGCGCGACGACCAAGTAGTACCGCAACTCGGGTCCCGCTTCGTACACGAGCTGGCGCAACAACTTGAACGGACTCGACTCGGCGTCGAACCCGACCTGTCCTTTTTGCGCCTTGTGCTGGTTCAGCGCGACGCTCGCGAGGTGCAACACCAGAGAGTTGATCAACGGGACATTGACCGTCGGCGCGCCCTTGACGTCCGAAGTCGAGCCCGAACGCTCGAGGCGCGAGAGGAGGTGCGACGGGACCTGCGCCGGCTCGCCGGCCGCGAGGTACTGGTCGAGGATGGGCTTCATGCCCGCAGCCGAGAGTGCCGCGGTGTAGTCGACCAGGATCTGCGGAACGCGCTGCGACTCGGGCAACGACTCGAGCGAGAGGCCGGGCGCGAGCGGGTCGGGGAGGTGCGACTGCTCGACGGGGAAGCTCTGCGGGCGGGCGGGCGGGCGGGCGAGAACAACGTTAGTACGTAGACATTCGCGGAGAGGAGAGACGGGAGCTCCTCGACTCACGCTCGTGACGATGTTGATCATCTGCACGCAGTTGCTCGGGATGGCATCGAGCAAGGCGTACGCAGCCCGGCTGAGGTAGCTCGGGTAGTCGTGCAAGAGGACGAGCAACAGGCGCTGAGTACCGAGGTAGAGCGCGCGGGCACCGTCGCGGAGACGACCCTGGCGGAGGGACGGCGCGAGGAAGCGCAAGTTGCTCGTGAGCAGTCGCGTGAACGCGACTTCGCCCTCGCGCGACTCGCCGTTCAGGAGCTTGGGCATCAAGCGAGGGTGCGACGTCAAGGCCAGGAAGGAGTACGAGAACCCGGGGAAGAGCGACGGGCTGAGGGTCGTCAACGAGTGGCTGCAGGAAACGGTCACCAAGGTCAGTTGCAAGCGGACAATGACAGCGGAAGCAGGAGGGCGCAGAAGACGTACCTGAGCGCGACGAGGATCGGCTGGTAAGCCTGGCCGAGGTGACTCTCGACCGTCGCGAGATTGCTGAGCAGGCTCGAGAAGAAGCGGAAGCCCGGCTTGGCCTGGAAGTGAATCCCGAGCGTCTCGTGCGAGTCGGCGATGACCAGAACGACGATGCTGAGCGTCTTGGTGAGGTAGACGACCTTGGCCTTGTCGTTGTTGACGCCAGTCGGGTCGGCGTGGTACTTGATCATGAACGTGATCAGGCGCGCAAACGCGTCGATGGGCTGGAAGATTCCCGTCGCGGGAGTACCGCCGGCGGCCTTGTTCTTGATGTACGAGTCGATGCTGACCTCGGCGCAAACGCGGAAGAACAGCGACGAGATCTCCTCGCCCTTGAGGATGCCCTGCTTCTGAAGCTGAACGACAAACTCGACGAACGACTTCTCGACGTTGAACGACTGCTGGTAGAGGCGCACCCACTCGCCGAAGCAAGCAGTGAGCTGCTCGCGCACGGCCGGCTCTTCGGCCGACGGGAGCTTGTCGCCGGCTGAGAGGTCGCGGACGCTCGCCGTGCTGGCCTTCTGGATGTCCTGCAAGAGCGAGCGCGCCGCGTCGGTCGCCTTCCCTTCACGGACAGCCTGGTTGAGCGCCTCGAACGAGTTGGCGAACTGCTCGCGCGTCGCGACAGGCGGAACCTCGGCGAGGCAGGCCGCCAAGAGACCGGCGACGAAATCGACGACCGAGGGGCGGAAGTCGCGCACGACCGACTTGGCGAGCTGGAGATCGAGCTCGGCAACGTTGATAAAGCGGGACTGCAGGAGCGCAACCGTGACGGGGACGTTGAACTTGCGCTCGTCCTCGGCGTAGACGAGCCACATCGTCACCTCCTTAGCGACCTTGGCCGAGATGGCGCAGAGACGGTCGAGGAGGAAGACGTAGGTGTCGCGCGCCAAGGTGGTCTCGCTGCGGTAGAGCAGCTGGACGACCTTTTGCGAGCAGGCGAGGGCCGTCTCGTCGATCGCGAGCGAACTGGCGGCGACGAGCGGGATCTGCTGCAGCAGGCGGCGAAGTTCGCTGTCCTGAGCGACGCCGGTGAGGTTCGAGGCGGGGGCCTCGGCGGCGAGCGCCTTGTCGAGCTCGGCGATGAGGCTCGCGAACTTCTCCATGACTTGCGGGCCCGACAGGAGGACGGTGTCTGCGGCGATGGCGGCGGCGGCGGCGATCTGCGGGGCCGTGACGGCGGGGGCGAGGGCGGGCGAGTCCGCGTACATAGCGCCGTTGCGACCGTCGACCGCAGGCGGGAGCGTGGCGCGGAGACGCGCAAAGTCTTCGTACACCTGCAGCTGGGGCGGGGAGAGGCCGCCGAGCTTGAGACGAAGAGGGTCGGGAAGCATGCCCGAGTAGTGAGACGCGGCCATCGCCGCCGTGTCCCAGAACGCCTCGCGCGAGCGCTCGCGGTGGCTGCGGCGGGAGAGATAAGCGGGAGCGAGACCTTCATCGACCTCGAGGATCGCCTTGTCCATCGCGACCTTTTCGACGACGCTGCAAGCGAGGTCAAGGTTCTCGGCGACGACGACGAGAACAGCCTGCTCGGGCAAGTTTTCGTCCGTGAATCCGTTCTGCAGGAGCAGCGTGCGGACGTGGGCGACCATGCTCAGCCGGAGCGGCTCCTTGCAGGTGACCAGCGCCAGGCTGCCGGCGAGGCTCTGCACCATAAGATGCGCGGCGGTGGCCATCTTGCCCTCGTCGCCTTCCATCGCAAAGTCCTTCATCGTCAACTCGCGAGTCGAGATGCCCGCGATGGTGACCGAGCGCTCGACGACGGGCGCGATAATCTCGCGGATCGCGCGGTCGATGGCGAGGCAGACGACGCGCTTGAGCGCCGGGTTCGTCGCAAACATCGGCAGTTGCGAGTTGAAGACGACGAGAGCTGGGAGGTTCTGGAGCGCAGCCGAGACGGTGTCTGCGGACGCGCCAACGAGTCAGTACGAGATGCCGGTCTCGGGGAGAGAGGAAAAGACGCACCTTGCAAGGACAGAGAGTATCCAGCTTGGTTGGAGCCGAGCATAGGAGGTACACGTCCGGCTTCGCCCTGCGAGCCGGCAGCCGGCAGAGCGTGGTGAGCAGCGCCCGCGGGCGCGTTGCCAAAGCCGGCACGGAGCGCGTGTTCCTCGAGTTCGTGTCCGCCGAGTTGCTGCTGCTGCTGCTGTTGCTGTTGCTGCTGGGCGGCGAGGTTGGCGAGCGCGAGTTCGACGGACGCCGACGACATGCCCGGCTGGGCTCCTCCCGCGGCAGCGGCTGCGAGAGCCGCAGCCTGCGCCTGAGCTTGTCCGGCGGCCTGTGCCTCGCGAGCGGCAATCTCCTGCGAGCGGTTGCGGAGGATGTCGGTCGGCTCGACGTCCTTCAAGTCGATGTCGAGACTCTTGCACAAGACTTCGATCTCAAACTTGAGGTTGAGCTTGAGTTCGGCAAACTGGTACAGCTCGACGAGGAGGCGAAGGATGGCCATCAACCACGGGTTGGGCGGGCGGAAGACGCGCGACTTGGAGCACTGCTCGAGGACCTTGCAGACGAAAGGGATCGCGACGATGAGGCGGTTCGAGTCGTAACCTTCGATCAAAAGCTGCTTGAACGCGATGTTCGAGTGCTTGATCGGCTTGTCCTTGGCGAGCGTGAGACCGCCGAGCCACGAGCCGAGGTTCTTGAGCAGAGTGCGCTCGGTCGAGGACTGGACCGTCTTATCGGAATTGAGGAGGGTGGCGAGTTTGACAAACGTCTCGTACAAGACGCGCTTGACGAGCGCCGGCATCTTGAGCGCCTCGAGGAATTGCTGGTAGAGCTGGTGGTTGTTCGGCTCGATCGAGACTCGCTGCGCGACGAGGTAGTGCGCGAACCACGCAAAGTGGACGGGCTCGATCCGGTCGAGCATGTCCTGGACCTTGTTCTCAAAGTTGGTCGGCGCGAGATTGTTGACGATGAACAGAATCTTGTCCGACGTCTGCTCGTCCGGCGCGTCCGGGTCGCCTCCGTCCTCTTCGACGCGAATCGCCGTAAAGGCATGACGTTCCGGCTCGAGCGGCTGCTGTTCAGCGGCCGCGGGCTCGAGCGCGTCGCCGACCATGCTCCCGATGTCGACGCCTCCCGGGGCGGTCCCACCGCCTCCGTTCTCCTCACGCTGGAGGAGCGCCTGACGCGCAATGTTGGCGACGTCGGGGTGGAGCTGCTGAACGTGCGGGATCGAAAGGATGGAGTGCGCGAGTTGGGGCCACTCGCTGAGGCGCGACTGGAACCGCGCGAGGGCCTGGATTCCGAAGCGGAACCAGTTCGAGTCGGGCGGGTTGCGCAAAGCGTCGAGCACGTAGCGGACGGCGATACCTAGCGGGACAAAGTCGATCAGGTGGTACTGGATCAGGTCGCCAAACAACGACGCCGTGAGGGCGAGTTCGTTCGCCGGGTAAGTGTTGAAGAACCGGTGCTCGTCAAAGAGACCGTGCAAGAAGCACGCGAAGAACTCGTGGTCGTGCTGGTTGTCCGACTCTTTCGCCTGGCGCAAAGCGGTCACGACCTTGTCGACCGAAATCTCCTGCTCGTACATGCGCTTGTACAGCGCGTCGCACTCGGCCTCGATCTCGGGCGAGAAGGCGGTCACGGCCATGCCGGGCTCCGAGTCGGTGTTCTTCGGCGAGAAATTCATGAGGCGCGGGTGGAGCTGCAGGCACTGCGTGCGAACCTCCTTGAAGAGCTCGACGTCACCGCCGGTGAAGAGCTCGTGACTGCGGGGGGTTTGTACGGTCAGTATCCGTCGACTCGGGGACGTTCGTTCTGGCGGATTGATAGACTCACTGAGCACGCAGAACGCGCATAAAGACAGCAATGGTCGCCGCGTTCAAAGCGAGCGTCGTCGGCTCGGGCGGGTTGTCCACCTCCTGCCTCCTCAACTCGTGCTGGACCTTGTGTCCAACAAACTCGAGCGCAGTCCGCACGAGCTGCGACCCGTGCACCTGGAACTGGCTCGTGAGCCACTTCTCGAGGTTGAGGTACTCGCGTCGGCTCGCGAGCGCCGCCAAGTCGAGCGCGAGGACGAACGGACGGAGTTCGAGGACTTGGTCGAGGGCTTTGAGGTCCTGAGCGATGTCGACGATGCGGGTCACGTTCATCTCGGACTCGGCGTAAAAGTCGCGCAGGGCGGCAAAGAGGAAGTGGCGGTCGATCTGGTACAGGCGGAGGAAGACGAGTTGATGCGCCGGGTGGCCGGTCAAGAACGTCGAGAGGAGGCGAGCGACGAGCTCCGAGTGGATCGCGTTCCACGGCTTCTGCTCATCGGTGGTACATCGTTGTCAGTTCCGATAGTCCGAGTCCCGGTCCAAAGAGAAGAGGAAAACGCACCTCGACCTGCGTCAGAGCAATCAAGACCAGCTCAGGGTTCGCCTTGCAACCCCTATCCAACAACTCGTGCACGCGCGCCGCGACTTCTCCATTCGCACCCCCCTGGATCCCTTCTCCACCGAGGTTGACCAACGTCTTGATCAGTTCGAACGCGTTCCACGGCGAGTTTTGCACCGACTGCGCGAGCGCCTTGATCGCCGGTCCGGACTGGGCTGCGTCCTCGAGCGAGACGACGCGGTGGACGCTCGCGAGGTTCGAGAGGATGAAGGACGGAGACAGGGAGGAGGAGTCGACGCCGGGGGGTCCAGCCGGCGCGGGGGAGGAAGCGAGATATACCAGTCGGTCGATGAGCGAGAACTGGAGGGCCGGATTGACCCACGGAGTCCACAATCCCGAGATGGCGCTCGTCCCGCCCGGGCTCGAGACCAATCCAGGAGGGGACACGACCGGGTTCGCGTGCGGGTCTTCCGCCGTCGGTTGAGGCGACGGCGAGTTTTGCAGGATCGCCGCAAACGCGCGGAGACCAAAGTGGTGTTCCGGCAACGAGGCGGCGCGGAGCGGCGAGTCGTATCCGCGCACGACGTCGCCCCACCTCAGGGAAGGCTGCAACTCGTGCACGGCGCGGACCCAACTCGCGACGTCGATTCCACCGCGACCGGCTTCTCCCTCGCGACTCGCATACTCGACCACCTCAAACATCTGCTGCGCGACGCGCATCTCGACGCCGCCACCGCCCGTGTGGGCATCTTCAGCCTGCAAGCCTCCAAACTTGCTCAAGATGCTCCGGACCAATTCGGGCGACGAGAGCTGCGGGATCGGAGCGAGTCGCACGAGCGCCGCGATCGGCGAAGGGGGACGCTGCTCGTCGAACGCGATCTCGTTGAACGCGTGCGCGAGGGCTTGAGCGCCCACTTCGGGACCGAGTCGGCCACGGACGGCGGCGAGGACGATCGCGCGACGTTCTTCGTCCGAGAAGGCGCGTTCGGGGTTGGCGACGTTGGGAGCGGGAGGGGACTCGCCGAGGTAGAGGTCCGAGAGGAGGATGGCCAAGAGGCGCGAGATGGGCAAGGGGGACAATTCGGCCAAGTCGCGCGGGCTCTTGGCGGGCGCGCCGAGTTGCTCCAACGCTCCGGGCAGGGCCTGGCGCACGATGCGGGCCGCGTCGAGGCCGAGCGCGCGTTTGAGTCCGAGAGGAGCGGCAGCCGACGTGGGAGGGTACAAGAGGGTGAGGAAAGGGGTGGCGAACACGAGTCGTTCGAGCGGGGACAGGTCGTTCAACGAAGGGTGCGACGCCAACAGGCTCGAGAGGGACGAGACGGCCCTCAGGACCGAGTCGGATCCGTTGGGCCCATCTGCTGCACCCTCGAGGACGGCGTCGCGGAAGCGTTCGGCGAGGGTGGGGTCGCGGGCGCAGCGCTGGATCTCGGAGGCGAGAAGGCGGAGGTGCAGTTCGGGAGAAGGGGGTTGCGACGCCTGGGCGGATTGGGGCGATGCGGGGGACGAGCCCGACCCCGTCGAGGAGGAGGAGGACGAGAGGAGGCTGGAAGCGCCTTGGATCAAGCGACGGATCAGGTGCGCGTGCGGGGCGGGTCCATGCAAATCGATGAGCTGTGCAATGGCACGTTCCACCAGTCAGCCAGGCGCGCGCCAAGGGAGAGTGAGAAGAGCGAGCGAGCGTACCGAGCGGATCTCGTCACGGTTCTTGACAAAGTTGTCCTCTGACAGGGTGCTCAACAAGAAGACGATCTGGGCCTGTGTACGCCACAGTGTTAATCTAGTCTGTGCTGTCCCCGCGCGTGTGTGTGCGTGTAGAGAGTGTGTAGAAGTGGGCTCACTCTGACGATGGTGAGGAGCGAAGTGGACGCGCCGGACGCCAACGTGGCTGGCTGCTGACCGTTCGGAGCCGAGCCCGAGGGAGGCTGAGCCGTAGCACCAGCTCCCCCGGGCGGCCAGAGGCCCGGCGGAGGGCCTGGAGCGGGCACGATGGTGGGCTGGGCTGCTCCTGCTGCTCACACGAGGATGCGAGAGAGAAGCGAGAAAGGGGAGCGACCGCCGAGGAGCCGCGTGCGCTGGCCGAGGTCACCACAGACTGGCGCGTGCTCGCCCGTATCACAACGCAGAGACAGAGAGACGAGGTGCGGGTTAACAGCGAGACGCGAGGAGAGAGGCGAGCAGGCCGCGCTTCAATTCAACTCTCTCTCTCAATTGTAGCCATCCATTACAATTCATTACAAGACACGTCATATTTGAGCAAACAACATTCAATTCCATAGTCATGCATCGTCCGCCGTGACAAACATCTCGTACACTCCCCAACCAACCTCAAACGCCGGTCGGTCCTCCTCCTCACCCTCCCGCGATCCAGACCCCGCCGGCACCACCACCACGATCCGGATCGCTTTCCACCCACTGCCGCCACCCTCCTCACCTTCCAACGCACTCGAAACAGTCACCGTACACTCTTGCGGCCTCGACCTCCTCCGTCTCCGCGTCCGCGTCCACCACCTCGAGAGCGCCGTCGAGGACTGGTCCGCCGCCCGTTCAGTCGCGAGCAGTCTTCGCGCCTCCCGAGAGACCAGGATCGAGTTCGGTAAGGACGGTGACGGCAAGGTCGAAGAGAAACGAGGTCCCGAGCAGGTAAACAGGGGTGGTGACTTTGTTCCGGAAGAAGCGACGGCGCGCGCGCGGGTCTGTTAGCCGATGAAAAAGCGGAGGGGCGTCGAATTTTCTCGCAAGTCAGTTTTCTTCTACCCCGATCCGGAACCCCAAAAAGAGAGTGTGTATGCGTCTCTCAAGAGGAACTCACCCATTTGTACCCATCCGCGCTCACTTCAACCTGAATCCTCCCCCCGCCGCCACCACCACCCTCGAGGAGGACCCGCTGCGCATCTTCAAGGATCACATGGAGGGTCGCACTTCTCGTCACGCTCGGGTCGACCGGTGCGATCAGGAGCAAGCCGAGGTAGTCGCCCGTGTGGATCACTAGCGGGGTCGTACAGAAGACCGCGGTCAGCCAGCCACCCTTTTTCCTACCTTTCCCCCGCAAAAAGAAAGGAAGGGAAGGAGAGAGAGCGAGAACACTCACGATCCGGCGACCTGAACGCGGTACTTGGATCCCCATCCACCGCGTTCCCATACCCCCACTGACTAGCCCACCTCTCCTCCTCTCTCCACCTCTCCTCGCCCTCCGTCCACCCCCTCGCGACCCACCCCATCGCTTCCTCCCATTCCTCCAACCCCCCCTTGACCTTCTCCGGACCGGGGTACTGACTCGCATCCGGAGGGGGTAACAACTGAATGTTGGTCAGGAAGAGGCACGAGTCGGTTTCGAGGCACGCCGAACGGGCGTGGTGAGACCAGGGGTGAGGCGGTAAAGGAGGCGAGAGGGAAGAGCGGTAGGGGGTGGGGGAGACGTTCAAGAGGGGCGTGAGGGCGTGGGAGGCCTTTTCGGAATCGGACAACTCGGCGAGGGGGAAGCGAGCGCCGAGGTACGCCGATAATCGGACCAGGCCCTTTTGCTGCGAGGGCGGGCGGCGGCGCAGTTTCGCGAGTGAGCATCTCGACCGAATGACGCTAGAGAGCGAAAGGGGGCTCACAATATACTCCTTATTGCGCCGAATCCCCTCTCCATCACTATGTCCAAACGGAGTCGGCAACGGTTCCAACTCGCTCGTCGTGACCACATAAGGCGGTTCGTTCTGAAACGTCGTGAACGAGTTGTCGGCGTGGGCGAGTTCGTCCCGCGGGTAGGCAAGCAAGGTCGAGAGGGAGAGGAAACGGTCGACGTGTTGACGAGAGGTGAAGGCGCCGGTCCCGACCCAGGAGAAGCACGTATGTAAGGGGTTGTCTGCGCGCGCACACGGTTGCCGAAAATGTCAGCCTGCCTCTCTCTCTCTCTCTCTCTCTCTCTCTCTGGTCAGTAACACGAAAGAAGAGAGACGCGCGACGCACTGTAGAAACACCACTCGAGTCCAAACAGCATCGAGACTTGATCACTCGTCTGCACCACCACCGGTCCTTCCGGATCCCTCCCAAACTGGGTATACAGCGCCCGCAGGGGGCGCACGAGCCAGTCGTCGTCTTGGAAGTAGCAGTAAGGGGTATCGGCTTGCGCGCAGGCGAGGAAGCGAGCGATGAAGAGGAGGTTGCGCGGCGAGTTGTAGATCCGGAGTTTGGAGGCGGGGCAGCGCGAGGTGGCAAAAGTCTGCGGGCCAGTGTTGAGTGAGTGTGGGATCAAGTGAGTGAGCAGGAGGATGAAGGAAAAGAAGTTCAAGAGGGCGCCCGCGCGCACCTTGTGAGTGAGTTGAATCTCGGGGTTGTTGTTCCACACGAGGACGGAATCGAAGAACGTGTACCGGCACAAGTGGGCGACGACGAGTCGGACGTTGTCGGTCCGTTTCCAGTGCAACACGATCGCGGTCGTGTCGCCCACCTCGCTCGCTTCTTCGTACATCTCGAGGTCTTGAGCGAGGGGATCTTCGGTCAAGAGGGACGAGTCCTCCGAGTCGGCCCCGGGGGGATTGATTCGGGTCGAGTACCTCGATGGTGGGGAGGTGGGTACGAGTTGGGCGAGGAGTTTGTGCGGATCTCGGTGGGCGAGGTTCATCTTGGCCGAGTCGACTCTGCGTCGGCGTTGTGACCTCTTCCGACCAGTGTTCGTGCCGGCTTGCAAGAGTTCAAAGAGCCCGAGCAGGAACAGCAGGACAAAGACGAGTTGGACGAGTCCGTTCCGATTCCACTGCTTCCTCTTCTTCTTGTGGGCGCTGTTATAGGCGGTTTGGGGGGGATCCGCGCCGCCGCCGCCGCCGGCCGTCGTCGTCGCATCGCTCGGGAGGCGACGGGGGAAGCGCGGAGTCGGGGGAGCCGTCGGGTCGGGTTTGACCCACCACAGGGCGACGAAGCGGTCCCACCAGGGTGACTTGCCGCGGCGCGAGTTATGAAGGGTGAGTGATGGTCTTTGTCGTGGACGACGAGGGTGCTGCTGGCCCGTGATCCAGTTTGCGAGCGAGGCAGACCATCGGAAGGCGTGATCCGAGAGCAAGGGCGAGTCTAGCGGCGGGGCGGTTGACGGGACTGGGGAGTGAGCGAGTTGGCGTGGGAAATGGGCCGAAGTTGGAGCCGGAGTGGTGGCGGGTGCGGGAGTGGCCGAAGTGATGGCGGGTGGGAAGAGCAGTCCCCCGGTTCCTGCTGGATTGGGGGAACCGACTGGAGTTGAACTCCGAGGAGGAGGCGGAGCTGCATGCAGAGAGTGGGATCAGATACATAACGGCGGAGAAGTCAGGAGGAGGAGATGCTAGCTGACGGTGGAGAGACTCTTGCCCCGGGTCGGCGGGGTGGCTATGGTTCCGAGCCTGCATGCATGTCCCACTGCAGTCTCTTTGGGAGAGAGTCGGACCGAGCCCGAGTCGATCGAGTCGAGTCGAGTTGCAGCTCACACTCTCGCCCACGACGCTCCACTCGGTGAGTTCTTGCCAGGCGCTGGTCTAGAGAGTCTGGCATTGGCATGACCTAGCTCGTGCGCCGTCCTCGTCTACCCCTCGCTCTGGTGACAGTAACCCCGTGCTCATCTCGCGAGGCGACATCTCATTCAACCCTTGTTGCGGGAGCAGGCAGGCGCACGAGCCAGAGTGCTTTGGCTGACGGACTGTGCTCTGCCTTGTTCCACCCGGTCCCCCCCACTACAGAATCAACTCACCCCCTTCCCCCTCGTAACTCAAGATGTCCGGACGACAGGTGAGCTATCCCCTCTTTCACCTCCGCACTAGTCTAGCCCCATACTGACCACCTCTATCTTCTCTAGGGCGGTGAGCTTCTCTGCACTCTAGCGATCCCGATCCCGATCCGAGAGGGAGCGACAACGATCGCGTCGCTTGAGGTGGGTGCAAGCAGCAAAGAGATCACTGATCACGCTCGGTGCGGCATTGGCAGGCAAGCTCAAGCCTCTCAAGGCCCCGAAGAAGAAGAACGAGGAAGTCGACGAGGACGACGCGGCCGTGAGTCCGGTCCCCTCCCTCCCTCCGCGAGAGGCGCGCACCCACCCGAGAGCAGTGCAAAGTCCGAATAGGAATATTGACCTCCTGAATGCTCCCCTTGCGCGCAACACAGTTCAAGGTACGACCATTCTTCTCAGGAGACTGCCTACGAGTGTTTGTTCAGCGAGAGCGAGAGGAAATGAACTGAACCTTTTTTTGATTTGGTTTGGTTTCCTCCTCCCTCACCACCACCTCCACCACCGCCGCCAACCGAATCGCGCTGTGCACGCGCCTACAGGCCAAGCAGAAAGCCGAAGCGGCCAAGCTCAAGGAGATGCAGACCAAGGCAGCAAAGGGCGGTCCCTTGCTCGGAGGAGGTGAGCACAACACCGGATTCCTTTCTTCTTGTCACTTGCGAGGTTACGACGACAGACAGGCGCTGATCTCGAGGAAACACTACAACCCGTGGAATGGAATGCAGGGATCAAAAAGTCGGGCAAGAAGTAGTCTCTCTCTCTCCCTCTGCGGCGACTAGAGAGGATCGGAGGAGGTGTCTTTTTTTGCGAATGGGATCACGGGCCTAATATATCACATTCAAAGGGGGACGCGTCCTCGTCGTTGGGAGAGTTTCTCAGTCGTCTCGTCTCAATCACAGATCGTAAAAAGAGACGCCCGTAGCAGCAGCTGCTGCTGCTGGCAGGAGGAGGAGAAGCTCGAGGAACATGTTTGCGAGGCGGGAGGGAGGTGGGCATACCTTGACTTTCTCAATACATTTACAATCAAGAAGCGGGCGAGAAGGAGGGCCGCCGGGAAAGAAGGGAGGAACGGACTTTACAACACTACTGTATGCTTTTCGATCCTTCGAGTCTGCGCCGTCGGCTTCCTCATCTTCAGACGCCTACCACCGCCGCCTCCGCATCTTCAATTCGGCCGCCTTCGCCTTCTCCTTCAAGCTGCATCGACTCTTCCCCGTTTTCTCCTCCTCCACCTCCTCCCTCTCCCATCCCTCCATACCCGCTCTCTCCATGCGGCGCTTCTTCTTCCTCAACTCCGAACGTGGCAGCGGCGGCGGTGGCAGTGGCGGTGGCGGTGGCGGCGGGATCGACAGCCGCCGCCGTCCAGAGTTGATCCAATGCTGAACGGATCGCCTTCCCCTCCTCTTCACATCGCAATCACAATCACAACTCGGGTTCAGTAAAATCCGGCTCGTTTCTCGACTGGAGAGAGGGCGGGCGGACGGAACGGACCTTCTGCGACTTGGGAGACGGCCTCGGCGTGTTTGCGCGTTTCGGTCACGATGGCGGTCACTTCGCGCGAGACGGCCTCGGCCACACTCTGGATCGTGTCCTGTGCGTTTTCGTTTCCCCGACAAATCAGCTTCTTTCTCGCTCTTTAACCCTGTGATGAGAGTCCGAAGCGAGCCGAGTGGCGTTCTGGGATGAACTACGAACCGAACGAGCGGCGATGAGTTCGAGGAGCTTCTTCTCGAGGTTGCGGATCTCGGACGTGACGCGCGCTTCGTTCTGGCGATGTTGCTCGACGCGCTTCTCCCTGCGAGTTCCATGCCGAAACATCGTCAACGAGTCGAAAGTCAGCAACTTTGCTCTCTTCGTTCTCGTTGAAAAGAGAACGGCGCAAGTGCAACTCACATTTCCTCCTCGGCCTGCTCAAACACCTTGTTCACTTGCTGCTGGTACGTCTTGGCGAGTTTCTCCCCGTGCGAGACGATCGCTTGAAACTTGAGGCGGCGGTCGTTGCGCCGTTTCTTGTCAAAGTCGGCGAGCAGTCGGGCGAGTCTTTGGCTGGGAAGCGTTGGAATCGAATGTGGTAGAACGCGTCGCTTCAGGTTAGAATGGGCTTAACCATGTTTTGAGAATGTCTCCGAGTCGGTCCGGGCCGTGATTGCGACTCCAGAGGCCGCGGAGATGCGAGGGAGAAGGAGGAGGGAGGACCGACTCACGCTTCCTCGTCGTCGTCGCGCGCCATCTGCGACGAAGTCGTCATCGGAGAGAACAACTCCTCTTCATCCATGCTGTACGGTGATGTTCGCTCGCCTTGCGTTGATGTGAGCTAGGGAGGGGAAGGGAGGAGGAAAAAGAGCGCGGGGGCGCCACTCGGGATTTTCGAGACGAGCTTCCTTTCCAGTCGGAGATGTGTATATAGAGTATAGTCGATGCAGAGGCAAACTGAGGGAGAAGGCTATCATCCAAAAGGCAAGTAATAACAGAAGGGTAACATCAAGGAAGAAACGTAAATCCGAAACTACCAGAGTTCGGGAGGATATCGCGAGAGACACAGAGAGCGGGAGGGATATACTAACGGGGGTGGCACACACCAAAAGGGGGTTTACTGCGACTAAGTACGGCATGAAGGCAAAGAGGAGAAGGATATGAAAAAAAAGCGAAGGCCAAGAGTGGGCCGGCGAGCTTGCTTAGATGAGGCCGACTTCGCTGAGGAGGCGGGTCAAGACTTGGTCCATCACGGCACCGACGACGACGCGAGTCTGGTCCGTGTCCGTAGCCTGTGCGTCGCGGCACACCTCAGAGACATCAGCTGGACATGCACACCGAGAATGCAGAGTCGCAGACGATCGAATGAAGGGAGCACGGGCAAACGCACGCAAGTAAGGTGGACGTAGAGCCCGCGATCTTTTTGTCGACTGAGCGAGATGAACTTGTGCTTCATGTACTGCTTGGCGGCCTCGAGGTCGCCCGGTGGACCGGTATAATCCGGGAAATATTCGACGAGCGGCGAGGCGTTGCTCCGGATTTTGCTGTGCGCGACGACAAACGAGGACAAGAACGACAATCAGACTCGGCAGTCTTCATGAGGGCACGAGGAGTCGCAAAATGTCTGGTGCGAGTGACGGGACAACGCACTTGGCAAAGATGTCGGTCTTGTTGAGCATGAGGACGAACGAACTCCGCTCGAACCAGCGACTGTTGGCGACACTCTCCCAGAGCATGGTCGCCTCAGCGAGTCGGTTCACAGTCGAGTCCTCGAACAAGACTTGGTCGTACTCAGAGATGGCGGCGACAAAGATGAGCATGTTGACGTTCTCAAAGCAGTGGATCCTGTTTTCGCGCAGACGGTTCGAAGCCATGTCAGCGCCAGAGTAGCTCGCCCCTGCCATCACAAGGCAACCAATAAACTCGGAGAGAGAAAACGCACCACTTCTTCCGCTCCGACCGCTGTCCGCCGACATCGAGGACCCGCAACTTTTGCCCACGGACGTCGAACGCGTGCTCCACGATACCGGTCGAGCGGACGCGCGTCCGGAGGATGTCTTGATCTGTCGGCGTGTAACCCGGTCCACCGACTCGGGGCATGGCGCCAAAGAAGCTGTCGCAGGGGCGGAAGAGGTCAGTCAGCAATGAGGTAGCTTGAGAAGGTCAAGCCGGGCGGAAATTTCGCCTTTTCCCGCCGCCATTTCCTCTCGTCGAGAAGCGAGCTCTACAGCCAGTAGATACTCCAGTCAGAAGGGGAACAACTTACAACTCTGCAGAATCGTTGAGCTGGAACCGGCTGCTCATCCCGACGACTTGTTTCGTCGCCGGATCTGCCCACAGCGCAATGATGGCGTCGCGCACTTGCGGGAGCATGTCCCCCGTGCGAACATCTGCCACCGACTCGGTCGGAGTCGCGACGAGGAAGTCGGCCGCCGGTTGGAGTTCAGTGGGCATCGGGACTTGGCAGGTCTCGAAGCCAGCGATGACGGCCTGTTTCGTCGGTGTCGAGAGAAGGTCAGCATGCGGGATTGCGGCTGTGGGAGGACAAGGCGAGTCCGCGCACCTGCATGCTTTGTAATGCGTTTGAAAAGACAATGTCTTTGAAGAGATGCCGCTCCTCGGCCGTATAAGCCTCGGCGTACCTGTGCGTCGGATTTTCGACAACGGAGAATGAGTCTCCGCGCTCACACTTGGAGCATGAGGACGTCAATGAAGCAGAAAAGAGCACGCACATCAGCCTCATTTGCTTGACGATGGTGGACTTGCCACTCTCGCCTGCGCCGAGCATCAAAGCCTTGACGGTTCGGCTGAGGAAAGGACGGCATTCGGATCAGCGGACTGGCATAGCGTATACTGATTCGGCACCCGAAGAGGAGAAAGACCCACGCCTCTTCTGCCCTCGCTCGCTTGAGTTCTTCATCGATGGCCTTGTTCTGTTGCTGTCCGAGGGAGGCTGCTGCGTCGACTGATTGTCCGCAACCCATCTCGTCGCCGGTTGTCCCTCGTGATCGGAGCTCGCCCGGTTAGGTTGGCAGTGAAACGTGTGTGGTGACTTGCTGCAGTGCTGCAGAGCAAGAGGGCGCGAGCGAGGGGAGGCCCTTGCGCGAGTTGTCGCAGAAGAACAAAGGCAGGCGAAGGGGTTCTTGGCGAGTTATTTCGGGGCTCTGCGCCGTGCGGGCTCGTTCCAGAGAGCGACACAAAGTATTAGCAGACCTGTAATGACATCCCGATGGTCAGCATAGCCTCTGGGTGCTGTGTAGGCCGTGCAGGCTTCATCGGCAGGATGGAAGGTGGGGCGGCAGAAGGACGAGGGACGAGGGTCGCACGGCGCATGAGGAGCTTCCCGTAGCCAGGGCAGGCCTGCGTACCTTGCTACTGGGCGGATCAGACTAGCCGAGTGCACTCAAGGTGGTCAAGAAGCAGTGGCCCTCCTCTCTTCCCGCTTTCAACTCAGGCTGCCCGCTGATCAAATCAGGGGTGCCTGCGCACTCTCTTTCGCCGGATTGAAACAAGAGGTGGAATGCCGGCTCGCGTGGCTTCCTACCGGGCGCACAGTCCGCGTCGATCCGCGCGCACAATGGCCTTGAAATCACGCCTCTCCTGTCTCTCTTCTTCTGCAGGCTCGCTCCCCGAGATTATTCAAAAGTGGGTTGGCCGGGCTTCGGCTTGCGGAAAGTTGTACATACAGGGTGTCGGTGCTGGGCCTAATCCGGGATTGCCAAGGGAAGGAGAAGCGAAACGAGAGATGAGTGAAGACGCTCAGCCACTCGCTGGATCGACGGTTCCGAAGAAGGCATGGGAACAGGCTGCAGATGGGCGCGAAGAGGGACATGCTTGAAAGCTTAAAGGTTCTCTGGGATGTCCATGCAGCCCAAAGTGAGCAAACAAAAACGTTACACGAGCGAACAAGCGGACAACTTCTCAACCTCTCAAGCACGCTGGACCCCCTCCCCGCCTCGCTCTTCCTCCTCGCTCTTCCTCTGCGAGTCCCACTCGAGCAGCATCCATTCGGTCACGTCGCCTTCGACGGCAGGATCGCCGAAGCGTCCGAAAACGCGCGAATCGTCGTCGCTGTCCGACTCCTTTTCAACGTAGAAGATCCCGACTTGGAGGAGTGGCTTGTCGCCGAGCGAGCCTCCCCACTCGAAAGTCTTCATGTTGAACGTAGCTGAAGCGGGTGGACGAGCCGTGATCGCGGCAAAGTCGGCGTTGCCGGTGGGGAAGCTCTGATGAAAGCCCAGCATGGGATAAATGTCGATCGCGCGGCTGAGGCGAGCACCGTACGGAAGGTTTTTGAGGACTTCCGTGATGGGCGGCATCGATTGCGCTTCGGAGGCGTAGATGCATGGTCCGATGTCGAGTGTCAGGCATTTGATCGAGCGGAGCCCGAGTTCACGCAGTTGAGGCAAAAGCTGTTTTGTCAAGTTCAGCTCTGGCAGCATCCACGTAAACGTCAACTGCTCAATTTGCGTCGTGCCTTGCGACAGCTGCTTGCACATTCCGGGCGGAATGTGTCCGCCCCAGGTTACCTGCCGGAGAGGCGCGCGCGGCGAGAGCGAGAGGAGCTGCAAGACCGCCTTGCTTCCGATCGGGGTCTCGGCCAATGAGT
Organism: Rhodotorula mucilaginosa; assembly: GCA_034406715.1. Lineage (NCBI taxonomy): Eukaryota > Fungi > Basidiomycota > Microbotryomycetes > Sporidiobolales > Sporidiobolaceae > Rhodotorula > Rhodotorula mucilaginosa. The sequence continues at coordinate 493,377 of CP137879.1, forward strand.
GGATCCCGAAGGTTTCGAGGTGCTCGAGAGATTGGATCGGGTACTTGTCAACAAGTTCTTGCGTGATCGTGCCGCGAGGGTCGTCCTCCTCGTGACTCGTGGCGAATATGAGGACCAGGCCGGTCAGGGTCTGCAAGCGAGACAGGCGAGCAAGGACTGGAAGGAGATCGATGAAAGAGGCTCTCCAGTCGAATTTGAGTTGCGTCAACTTGGGCCAAATGACGCTCGGGTCATGGTCCGCGGTGACTTTGCACGAGATCGATTCGAGGCGCTGGTCGATTGACAAGACCGACAAGTTTGAGCACTTTGCGAGGATTCGGGCGACCGAGGCGACGATTGGCAGAGAAGAGGTCTCATCGTTGGCCGGACCGTGCAGAATGGGAGAGAGGCGAGCGGGAGGCGTTTCGGAGTCTCCGTCTTCGTCTTCATCCCCAACCCCGCTCTCCTCCTTCTCGTCCTTTTTGGCAGGTTGAATCAGGGACTCGGATGCCAAGAGTCGAAGCGACTTGATGAGCAATAGCTGGCGATCACCGACACCACCGACCGGATCGAGGCAAGCAATCACGTCCGAGTCTTCGACTACGTCGAGGCGGACGTTAGTCCATGGGTAAGGTGCTGCGACGCGCTGCCAGGCTTTGCAGACGAGACTGAGCGGAGCGTAGACGCGGACGCGGTCGCGGAGCGGCCGGTCGTGTTCGAGTTCAGCGAAGACATGTTTGAAGACCTCGTCGAGGAGCTCGTTGGGCATGCGCATCGACGGGGGCTGACGGATTGCCGCTGCTTTGAGGCTCGTCAGTCTCATTCTTAGGTCACCTTTGACCAGCTTTGAGCGCACCCATGTCCGTGTCAGGCGTGTACGAGGACATTCTCGTGCGGAAGCTGATGAAGATTTGCGAAGCGGCGTGAGCAGCGGTGAGCGCGTTTTGGTGAAGCAGCTGAGCAGGTCTAGGCTTGCAGTCGAGGTGTTGATCCTCGGGTGGCCTCTCGGCAGCTAGATAGCTGAGGGCAGTGAGTGGTAGGAGTCGAAGAGCCGCCTGCCCCGGACTCGGCTCTTCACTTCCGGATGACATGTTCTCAAAAGGCGTGAAAGCTCGGAGCTTCTGAATGCACGACGTGTACAAAAGCGTTGCGCGAAAGTCCTGCTCGGAGAGCATGGGCTAAGGACGGAGCAAGAGAGGAATGTGATTCGGCAATATCACTTTTATACCATCGCTACACCTTCTATCCCGGATAGATCTTGCATTCCGCCGCGCACAGGCATCCTCGCATGCATATCTTCCTCGCCTCCGCCACCGCGACCGAGAGGCGGCGCTCAGACGCCCCGCCGAGTCTTGTTTGCCCTTCCTTTTTCGCGCAACCAGTACGCGAGGTGGCGAGTCCAGCCCTCGATGACGCGGGTGCCCGTGGAGAGATTCAGGCAGTAGTCGTTGGTGTGCCGTAAAACGTCAAAATTCGCAATCATCAGTGCCGCTCCAAGCAACGGAAGCGGGAAGGAAATCAGAGGATCGAGAGAGCGTCGACCCACGGCATCCGGACGGAGAGACGAAGGACGCTTGGTGTCTCTGATCACGAGGTTGCACGGGCGCGGGGCTTTGGCGGACCAGAGCCTGTGCTCTTGCCCGCGAAAGAGGTCAGCACGGGACGCAAACGACCGCTGAGCAAGAGTGGCAGCGGTAGGCCGGACTCGCGCCCCTTTTCCGGTCGTTCGTTGACAGGCCGACATCGTTGCACAGGTCGCTTGGTATGAGCGTAAGCAAGCAAAATGGTAATGAGCTGCTGACCCAGCGCGTGCGTGGCGAAAGAGCTCGCGGCCGAGTGGCTTTGTACGGCAGCGCTGAACCTGCGGCATGGCCTCGAGTCGATGACTTGTCTTGCAGTCGTCACGCCCTCAGGGACTCCGTCGCCGGCTGCGTTACCCATGGTCTGAAAGAAAGCTGCTGACGACGTGCTGGGTCGCACGCCGCGATCCGGTCATGTCGAGGCGGGGATCTTCGCGCGGCCGCATGAACAGTCGATCAGAGCGAGACTGCGTGATGCAGACCGGCGGAATCGCGCCGAGCAGGAATCGGTTGAGTTGGAGGCGGATTGCCGGAGCAAAGCGAGGGGATTGATTGGACTGTGTCGCGGAGAGCAAGCGCGCAGGAGCGGTGTGGCAGCGGGAGGGGCAAGCGTTCCTGAGCCGTGTGAAAATTTGGAGTACAGCCGTGCGCCCGGAGCGGCTGACAGCGAATGCGCGAGGAGTCGGAAAGAGCGCGACCGAGTCGAAGTCGAGTCGAGTCGAGGCGAGGGTTTGCTCCACCACGGCGACTCGACTTGGACTTGCCATCCGCCGAGTCGAACACGAGCCGTATAGGACAACTAGCAGACTGCGATCATGTCCCGCCGTGCTGCGTTCGGCGCTCGCTTGACCGGAGACGACTCGCCAGCTCCAGCTCCTCCCGCCGCCAACTCCAATTCGCCCGCTCGCCCGCGCGCTCAGTCGAACGCTGGTGCACGTGGCGCCAGAGGAGGTGCCAACAAGGGCAAAGGTCGAGCCGATCAGGGCCGCAATCAGCAGCAGCAGTCGAACCGGAGTACCGCCGCTCAACAACCTCATCAAGCAGCCGCAGCCAGCAGCGGCACCGAAGACCGCCGCGCCCAGATGCTCGCCGTCAATGCGCGCGCAGCCGCCATGGCCAAAGCCGCGGACGAAGCCGGCGAGACCGATCAGGACGGCGAAATCTGCTTCATCTGCGCCGAGGGTCCTGTCCAGTACTGGTCCGTCGGAGAGTGCAACCACCGCACTTGCCACACGTGCTCGATCCGCCTCCGCGCCCTCTACAAGAAGAACGAGTGCACGTTCTGCAAGGTCGGTTTGCCTAAACTCGCGCGCGCACATGCACGAGCTGAACCTTGTCTTCCGCGATCAGACGGAATGCCCGACCGTCGTCTTTACCGGATCAGACGACAAGCCGTTCGAAGACTTCAAGCCTGAAGACACCCCCTTCAGTGACACCAAGGTAGGCCTCATTGTCGACCGAGCGACCGAGCGAGAAGCCCGCTGATCCCGCTGCCCCCCCTCGAGCAGCTCGGCGTCCTGTTCGAGACCCGCGCCCAACTCGACGACACCCTCTCCCTCTTGCGCTTCAACTGCCCCTACAAGCCCGGACTCTCGGACCCGGGCTCGGCAGCGCCGGACGACCCCGCCGAAGCGTGCCAGCACATCCTCGCCGGGTGGTCCGACCTGAAACGCCACGTCCGGTCTTCGCACCACTGCACCTTGTGCGACTTGTGCTGCTCGAACAAGAAGATCTTTACCCACGAACACGAGTTGTTTGCCATGTCGAACCCGAACGCCAATGGCGGGGGCGGCGGGCATCATCAGCAGCAGGGGCGCCGCAAGGGGACCGAGTTGGATCATCATCTCGAGAAGGAGCATTCGATGTGCGGCTTCTGCAAGCGCTGGTTCTACGACTCGGACGGCTTGTACAAGCATTGTCGTGAACAGCACGAAGAGTGCTTCATCTGCACCAAGCAAGGGATCCGTCACCAATATCACCTCAACTATGACCGACTCGTGCGCCCCTTCCTTCCCTGCCCCGCCACTTGCAAGGTCACCTTGTATACTGAACTACGGTGCACCCACAGGAACAACACTTCAAGTCGGACCACTACCTGTGCCCGCATCCAGACTGCCTCGCCCAGAAATTCGTCGTCTTTGAATCCGAACTCGACCTGCAAGCTCACGCCCTCGAAGTCCACGGCGTCGGCTCGTCCGTCGACCAAAAAGCGCGCAAAGAAGCTCGCAGGATCGAGACCAGTTTCACCTACTCGACGGGCGAGACGTCGCGTGGTGCGAACGAAGGTGGGGCTGGTCGACGCAGAGCGGGCGGCGGCGGCGGTCGCGCGCCGGTGGCGAGCTTTGTGGAACCGGCGAGGGAGGATCCGGTGCAGACTCCGAGGGGCGAGAGACGCGTTCCCGGTCTCGGAGCGATTCAGGCTCTCGGATCGGGAGCGGCAGCGGGAGGCAGTGGCGGTGGCAACTCTCGCGCGGCCCGATTTGGAGGTCAACTCACGCCGGACCCTGCGTCGACCCCGCTCTCGAGGAGTGGCGCCACGACTCCGACTTCGACGGTGGGGGCCGCCGAATCGCACCACGACGCGGCCACGCTCGAGCGTCACGCCGCCTTGATGCGGCGCGTCCAGGACGCCGCGAACGGCAACGAGGGCAAAGTCGCCGGGTTCAAGTTTGCCGTGAGGAGTTACCGCGCGGGAGAACTCGGCGCGAGGGACGTGTGCGACCAGTTGTACAACATCTTTGATCAGCGCACGGACGAGGCGGGCGCGATTGTGTTGGCGTTTGCGGACTTGTTGGAGGATGAGGACAAGAAGAGGGGGTTGAGGAATGCGTGGCGCGAGATGTCGAGCGAGGTGAGTCGTACGATCTCCCTTTCTCTTGGTGTCGGCGGACGAGGCCGCGGACACCTGCAACAGGGTGCAGTCGTCCTCATGAGATGAATTCACTTCCCTTGCAGAACCAGTTCCCTTCGCTGATCGCGCTCGCTCCGACTTTGAATGGCGTCCCGACCCAAGTCAACAACACCTCGCAGCGGGCCCTCTCTGCTCAGCACCGCAGTGGCGTCAACCCCTCGTCGACCTGGGCCCGAGTCGAGCAGGCCGCGCACTCGAGCGGCCCTGCACCGGTCGCGCCCCGGTCGAACCCGTTCCCGGCTTTGATGGCGACCAGTAACGCGCGAGAGATCCCGGGTCTGAGCAAGGCCGGGTTGCAGAAGAAGCGGAATGTCGGCGGAGGGACCGCTTGGTCGAGTGCTGCGAGTGCCGGAACGAGGCCGAGCCCGTCCACTTCGGGAACGCGGCACAGCGCCGGATCGGCGTTCCCGACCCTCGGCGCCGTCGCTTCTGCCTCCAGCAGCTCTTCAGCTCCCATCAGCCGCGTCGGATCGGTCGTGCCCCCTTCTTCTTCAGTGAACCGCCCCGCGTCCGCTTTCGCCGGCAGTTCGCGCGGCGCCGTCTCGATCCCGCGAGCTCCGAACGGCCTCGAGTTCCCCTCCCTCCCCGCTTCCAACTCGGAAGCCGACCGGCGCGCGCGGATGCGTGCTGCGTTGGCGAAACCGGCTGGACGGACGGTCATTGATGATGGGGAGGCTGATGGTGGGATCTGGAACGGCACGGGTTCGGTCGGCGGGGAGGCGGGTGGTTCGTCTTTGGGGGCGAACGGTGGTGGGAAGAAGAAGGGCAAGGGGAGGCAGAAGGTCGTGTTGATGAGCGGAGGTCTGGCGAGTCAGCCGCAATAGATGGGAGATGCCCTTTTTCCGCACTAGAAATCCGCTCGCTCTTCTTCCTCTCTGTCAAAAGCCCATTTGCACACTGTCGGCTTCGGGAGGAGCGTTGACTTCCAACTGCTACGCATTCGCATTGAGGTACGCTGATCCGTTGTGCGAGTTGGCATGTCCATCACGGTGAGGTTGCAGCTGACGAGGCTCTCTCTCCGCTACTCTCTTCTCTCTTCACGTCCTCCACTCTCTTCAGCTTGTTGCAGCTCGATAGGCTTATCTGCTTCCTAATCAACGGCGAGGTCCAGGCCAGTGTGCCTGCTCGCGCGAGCCTCCTGCCGCTCAGGAACGAAGTCGATCGTCGGACAGAGACAGCTCCCAATCCGCTCGTTGCAACGCTCAAGCAGATCGGACGCGGATGAACTCTCAGCAGAAGCTCGACCTCGCGTTGATCTGCGGTAGCAACATCGGCCCTCGCGCGGGGACGGCCGAGATGAGCTGGTCCTCGTCGACTCGCACAAGCAGCTCTTCAGTCAACGTCGACGGCGGCGCGTTCGGCTGGGGCGGGACGAACCGGAACGCGCCATCAACTAATCTGGGAGCCTCGTTGCGCCCCCCGCCGACCACCCACGTGCCGACTTCGGAGCCTTGGCGTCCGGTTCACGCCGACGGCTGGGGACGGAACAAGTCCGCGTCTGCCTTTACTACGCAGGAATCAGGTTGGGGTCCTGATGTACGCCGACCGTGGTTGGACTCGTACGGCGACTCGTACGGCGAGCACGTATCCGGTGCACGATTCGCCGGAAGTCCGAACCGACCCCTCGACTGTCTCGCGCCAGCCTGGGATCACCTCGCTCCGCCGCAAATTCGGGTCAATGACGAGCCGACCTACGACACCTTCCCTTCCGCTGTCTCTACGAGTCCCGTCTGCGCACCTCGTCTGAGTGAAGCGGTGCGTCGTGGCGAGTGCCTTGCGCCAGGATCCGTCTCGACATCAACCGCGTCGCCGTCCGAGGACGACTTCTATACATCCGCTTCGCAGCATGGACGAGGTGAAACAGCGGCGTGGAACCAATCGAAGGTGAGCTCTCTCTCCACCCCTGCAAAGAGCGCAGGGAGAATGACCGGACCTCGAACGCGCACTTGAGAAGGCCGAGGCGGAAGAATCCGCAGCGAAATCAGATCGCCACGACGACGACGTCGAGACTCGCCTCGCACAGGTCACAGGTCTCGCCAACGAGCTTCAGCGCCGTCTCTTGCTCCTTGAAGAGGCGGTGTACTCGCGCGATCGTGAACTCGCCGAACTGCGCGCCGCTCTTCAAGGCCGCCAGCGCTACGATGAGCAAGAACTCGCGACGCTCTCATCCAGCTTCGGACAGGCTAGCAGTCGCGCTACGATGGGTACTCGCAGTCTTCTAGGCGCCGGAGGACTGTCGCCGATCGAGTTCACACCGCCGTCGAGTCCGGAGAGGCAGCGAACGCGTGCCGGAACGCGTAGTCGTTCGGCAGACCCTTCGGGCTTTGATCGGGTCCAGCTGGACTCCCGCTTCTCTGTATCGCCTCGCAGCTCTTACGGTGGCTTGCTTGAAGCAGCCGTCGAAGTCGACATAGAGGTGAGCCCTGGCGCTTTCGAGCAGCTCGCGTCCACTTCTGAACTGACCTTCACTTCCACACGCAGGCGCGCGTCAAACACCTCGTCACGTACAACGAGCAGCAAGAATCCTTGATCCTGCAGCAGAAGGTCGCCACCGGTACCGCTGACGAACAACAAGCCATCTTTGCTGCCGTCGGTTCCCATCTCCGCACTCTCGCCTGCAGCAGGTTCGGTCAGTCAAGAGGCGACGTTCCCTTCTGCGGCCGATCGAGAGTATGAGAGAGAGAGGAGGTGTTGTATGACTGACCAGCCGAATCCGACTGTTCGCAGGCAACTTCCTCGTCTCCCGGTGCATCGAAACCGGCCCGGCTTCGCTCGCGCATACCTACACGGAGAAGCTGCGCGGGTCCTTCCTCACCATCTGCCTCGATCCGTTTGGATGTCATGTGGTGCAGAAGCTCGTCGACTGCGGTGGAGATTTGTCCAAGCAGGCGATCCTGGAAGAGTGGGTCTCGTTCCCTCGCCGGAGCAATCGAGGCGTTCCACTCACTGACCAACCCTCCGCATGGCTCAGGCTCTTGCCTCATCGCGAGACGTTGCTTAGTCGCAACGCTTGCCACGTCTGGAACCGCATCCTGGCCATGTCCAACTCGCCCTCGCTCTTCCAGCACCTGGTCCAACTTGGCGCCGGTTCCTGGAGCGCGATCGTACAAGACGATGGTGGTTCGCTCATCGCGCAAAGGATTCTGCAACAAGGGAACCGTGCTTGTACGAGCCTGCTCGTGCACGAGATTGTCGACGCTCTCGAGGAATTGAGCAAGTTCAACAGCGGATGCTTGTGAGTTTTTAGCTCTGACTGTGCGCGGGCCTTATCTCGGACGTTCTCACCGAGCCTTGTATTTAAAGCGTGCTCTCTCAGTGCGTTGCGTCGACTTGAGATTCCGCAGATCCCATCCACTACTGACCCGCTCCTTTTTTCGCAGCCTGATCGAACAGGATGCTTGCGATCTCGGAGCCAAGATCATGCACCGCGCCGTCGACTTTGCGCAGCACAGTCAAGCTGCTCGGCTGGTCGACAAATGTATCCGCTCCGGTAGGGCTAAACCAGCTGCTGTGCGGACGTTTCTCGAATCGGTGATCAGGTCCGGCCGCTTTTCTCCTTCGAGGGCGGCTTCTCGAGGGCCCTTTTCTTTTCAGCCGACGGACAACTGACACTGGACCTCATTGTATGCAGCTCGCCCGATTCGCTTCTCGTCAGCATCACCCGCCATGCGACCGGGGCGCAAGTCGTCCTCACTTTGCTCACCGGAACCGCGCTGGACGCGCCAAACAAAGGTCGCCTCGCCGCAGTCGTTCATGCACACGAGCAGGAGCTCTTGCGGGATGCGGGACCGCAGGTAAGCAAGGTGGTCGCGTACGCGAAACGTGTGCTCCGGAGGAGGTCGGGTGCGGAGTGAGGACGATGGTGGCGTCGAAAGGCGACATTTTTTCGCCGATACCAGCTTGTGATCGAGCGACCGAGGCAGCCTGGGGAAGAGTGACGGTGTTCGTTCTCATGCATTATTGTCGTACCTATCTGAGCAAGTCGATCCTTAAATCCGCGCTGTCCGTGCTGTCTCCGAGAAAGTTGGAATCCCTGAGGTCAGCACGCGTCTGTTCGTCACCAACATCGTTCCCTGGAGAAGCGCCTGCCTTGGACGCGCTCAGACTCTTCACCTTCCCGCGCCAGTACACCCGCCCCCACCCCGGCTCGCGGCTCAGAGCACAGCGAGACTCCGCTTGCGGTTCACTCAACCTCGACCTTTTGACCAAAATGTCTGCCGTCAACCCTACCAGCGCGTTCCCGCCGACTGATGCTCAGAGCTCGAAAGGCTCTTTGCAAGCCGGCAGCGGCGCGAGCAACGCTGCAAACGTGGCGAAACGGTGAGTCGGCACGGATGTCTTTCCGCTTCGAAGTCGTGACGCGTGAGGAATGCTGGCACGCGGGAAACGGGTACAGCGTCGTGTGTCCAGGGTGGATGTCGCTGTTCGGCCAACTTCACCCAGCATCAGAGCAGCCGGACTGCTAGAATGCCCTCCCTGCGGAATCGGCTCGACGCGCCGTCTTCAGCACGACTCTGCCGCAAAGAGCGCTCCATGCTGATCTATGTTCGAACTGCAACAGGCTACAGTCGGAGCTGATGTCCCTCATGATGTCGCCGCCCGCGCCCGGAATCTCGGCTTTCCCAGAGTCTGATAGCGATTTGTGCGTTTCTTTTTTCCCGTTCTCTTTGACGCGGCTGCTGCCGTGACTCGATGCGCACGTCTACGAAAGCGGACATCCCTAATTGAGATTAACTGTGTGGCTGTTTCGTGCAGGACGTACTGGGTCGGGCGTCTTGCTGGAGCCGAAGTGAGCACGATATCCGCGGCGCGCTCGGAAACCCTTCGCCGCCACCACGCCGAGCTCCTGCAAATGGATACCGGAAGCTGACGACAATATTCGCAGGGCACCGTCTATGAAGGTCACACCTACGCGATCTCGTTGAGGTTCCCGCCCGAATACCCTTACAAGGCCCCAACCGTCCGATTCGAATCCACCTGCTACCGTGCGCTCGCTTGACGGAATCGTATCTGCGGTTTACGGCGCGAGAGGAGCTGACTCTGCATTCCGGCTCTTGACAGACCCGAACGTCGACCTGCACGGCAACATCTGCCTCGGTATGTCCCGTCCCGTTGCCGAGGTTTTCCCAGCTGGACGCGCGCCCGCCACTGTGGGCCTCGGTCCATGCTGACACGAAAAGAGATGGCTCTACTGCAGACATTCTCAAGGAGAAATGGTCGCCGGCGCTTTCGGTCTCGACCATCCTCGTCTCGCTGCAATCTCTTCTCGGCGGTGAGTCTGCGCCGATGTCGGCAAAGACCGTACGGAGACAGCCCGTGCGCGTGCTGATAAATTTTCTGTACGCTCTTTCAGAGCCAAACAACGCGTCGCCGTTGAATGTTGAGGCCTCCGAGCTGTGGGATGATGTTGAGGCCGTGCGTTGCTCGGTTTCTAGAGTCATGTTCGTTTCACATGTCCCGGACCATGCTGACGATATCGTGCGCTCTTGCAGTACAAGGTCGAGCTCGCCAAACATTACCGTCCACTCGAGGACGATGAGTAGGAACTCGGCCCCCTCTCCACTTCGCTTTTCGCGGGCCAAACTCGCCGCCATACCCGTCCGCGCATTTGATCTCGCTTCCCTGACCCATAGTTGCCGCCTTACTATCATCTGACTCTTGTTTGAGAGCCTATACGTATCTTGCATCTTTTCTGCGGAATATCAGGCATTTTCCAATCAGCTCTGCTCGCCGGGAGCTGACGCCTTCCAGACTGCCCAAAGACACCAGTCGCGCCAGCGCCTAGGGACAGATCAAAACAACATGCAATGTGTCATGGATGCACGCCTCGTCTCCGTCTTGGCAACCAGCTGCTTTCACAAAGTGAGCCTTAAGCTTGGAGAAGAAGGCTGCATGCCCAGCTCGTCGCGGTTTCCCTTATGCAAGTCCACGCGTTGCTTCGTGCAATCGACAAGCAGATATGCTTGGTCTTATGCGTCTTGCAGTCGAGAAACTTCAAGGCTCTGTTGCCGGCACGAACCTGCCAAGGTCCGCCGAGCTCAAAGTGAGCTCGAACCTCCGCGGCTTGTCCGGGGTGCTGGAAACACACGACTCAGTACTCCTACGTCCCTTGTACCTGCTCTCTTCCCTCTTCCTGACCTTCTCTGACTTGCGTGGGGTCGTCCTTAGCCGTGATCACTAAGCAGCCAGGACTTGCGTTCCGAGCAACATGTCACGAGCCGACTCGCGGCCTCCCCTAAGAGCCACATCCAAGGAATCAGTGCAGCGTACCACTATAAAACAGAGAAAAGAATCAAGGACTTCTGCAAAGGCCTCTATGAGGCAGGACGGCCCCAACAAGGAATCATGCACTGGCACCCCGAAACGAACGAGGCGCATGCTACCGCGCTCAATGCCCTCAAGGAGGTGGCCGGTCAACTTGGCAAGATGTACCAGGAGGCATGCTTGAAGCATCCTAAACACCCTGAGGCCATCAAAAAGGCGGCAGTGGAAGCGATGGACCCCTACCTGGTACGTGCTAGTAGCCAAGTTTGCGAGAACCCTCCATCTGATAAGCCTGCTCACAGGACCGTGTCGAGCAAGATGTGAAGACAAAGCTTGCAAAGGCTGTACTTGCGCGCGGAAAGACCGGTAAAGGTCTGGTAAAGTGTAAGCAAACGTCAAAGATGCCTGGGACTTCGAACCTCTGTTCATGTTGGCAAGCTTTACTTGCAGGGCGCCCTCAAGGAAGCACATCAGCAATCACAAAGCTCCCAATGATTGAGTTTGGTAAGATTCAAGAGGCTTATGGGGAACACAAGACTGCCTCGCTTCAAGCGTACACAGAGCTGGCGAACTTCTGCGGCCGAGTATCCTTATCTTGGCGAAAGAAGCAACACGGTCCCTTTCTGGAAACACTGACGAAAGTCGCCGACGAAATACAAGCAATCCGGACGCAAGCTATTGTTGAGAATCTGAATGAAGCGCAAGTAATACCACAAATGGACAAGATCTTGGCAAGTTGCAGCAGCACAGGCGGCACAGCTCCTGTTATTACTTGCTGCTAGCAGTACTAACAAGAAGCTGCGGCCACCGAATGCAGGACAACCACTTCCCTGGCCTTGAAGACTCCTTGTACCAAACCCTGGCTCCCCTCCATCTGTGTTACAAGGCAAGTAACTGGGTTGCTATTCTCCATTAACTTTGGGGCACTGACGAAAGGACAAAACAGGGTAGCAGAACGGAAGGTAGAGTTCAAGCTGCGGTCAATTCCTTTGTGACCCGTATGCAACTGACTTAGTGAGCAACAGGCCCACTTGGTCCAGAAACAGACCACACCGCCGCGCCTTCTCTCCTTGCCGGAGCTAGTGGATTGCAGCACCATCTGACTGGTCATGCCGCTGGATTGGATTTGTCTTGTAAGCAAACCAGGGTGCCTTTCCCCCAATCTGCTTATTGATGCTCCGAAATTGTCATTCAGGGCAACCTCAAAAAAGAGACAGGCATAGGAAGCTTGCAACACCGGCCTTCAAGGAAATAGAAGCTGCTTATGGAGTCCATAACTCTGCCGAGCTGTACGAGCTCTCAGCCATGGCACATATTTGCGAAGGAACATCGATCAGGTTCAGGCAGGAGAGGGACAAAGATTTTTTGGGCTGCCTGGCCGAAGTTGCTCGTGCGGTGCAGGCTGTCAAGGTGACGGCACAGGAGGAGGGGTGGGGCCATGAGCAGATGATTGCAGGAATGGATGAGGTTCTGGCAAGTGAAGCAGTACTCTTCCTGTGCCGACCACCAGCAGTACTAACAACAAGATGTGTCCGCCACTGCAGAGGGAAAACCTTCCAATTTTACAAGAATTGCTGAAAGAGGTTGTGGGGCGTCACACGGCTGGGGCTGTAGTACATGATGCCAAAGTAAGCAGTGGCTGTACTGTCCTTGCGTCATGGTTTCTACGTCGTGTTTTCTGTGTATGCTAACAGACAAAGCACAGGGAGAGGCCATCCCAGGTCAAGGTCAAGCCGCACCTTTTGGGCTTTTTTTGAACCACAAACTTGATAGCTGACATAGCAACCAGCAGGTATACTTGATCCGGCAAGGGGCGAGCATTACACCTACCACGCGTCTTCCCCGCCTGCCGGACCAAGTGGAACACAGCAGTCCATTGGTCAGGCCGCTAACCACCTCCTGTCGCCGCGCAAGCAAGCGATCTACGCGCGTGCGGGATCTTGGCGTGTTTGAGCAAGTGCCGTTCAGGCAGTCCGTTTTCCCAGGTCCTGACCTTTTTGTGCTGTGCACTGTGAAATGTTAACTCTCCTCATAGAATGGAGAGGCTGCAGAGAAAGAGAATGTTACCTTCTTACTTCCAATTTGATTCCTCAATGTCTTTCGGGCTCGCGGTCATCAGTTTCCCTGCTAATAAGTGCTCAGGTCCCAACCTCTGTAGGACAGAAAGTCGCGCCTGGCAGAGCCCAGCGGCCCCGCCTGAGCTCGAAGCCGTTACAATGGGGCACCGCCACGAGCTCGAGCCCTCCGCGGTTTGTCCGGTGTCGCCCAACTATACCTGAGTACTCCCTGAGGCCTGAGGACGTGGAAAGTGTCTTTCTGCTCCCTCTTACGTCCTCCTGACTCGGCGTTTTGCTGCTTGGTGCCAGTGACAGGCGCAACAGGCACAATGAACAGCCGTGGTTCATTGATGTCCGCGCTCAGCGAGATTCGTGGGGCTTACCGTTTTCGCTCGCCAGAACTCAATAACTTCTGTGACCAACTCGGAGGATTCGCCAGACAAAACAACACTAGATGGTTTCCCACAACAAACACTGCCCACCATGCTGCGTTTGCTGCTTTGAAGGAGGTGGCCACGCAACTTGAACGGCTGCGCGAGGAGGCGTTGTCACGGTACCCGATACATCTCACGCAGAAGAGAAAGCGGGAAATGGATCGGGAGACAAAAAAGCAGCTCAACACATACCTGGTATGCAAGTCCTCACTGTGCAGGCAGGACTCTTCAAATTTGACTGTCTGACCCCACCAGGCCAAGGTTGAGCCGTATGTGCAAAGACTCGTCAAAGAGGCTTCCGAGTGGCACGGAACTTTGGCCGAAGAGTGGAGAGACAGTCAGTAACACTCTCAGCCTCCGCTTGTCCCTTTTTCTCCGATGCGCAGGCTGATGCCGCGAAGGTCCACTTTGCAGCTGGTGGGCTTACCGGCCCGGACTTTGACAAGATACGCGCTGCCTACTGCAGGAATGATCCGGATGAACTTGCAGCAGTTATGGGCTTGGCGCAGACTTGCCAGGAGCTGACTGCTCGAGAGAAAGTCCGCATTGCAAATAGCCCTTTCCTGGAACGATTGACCAAAGTTGCGGACACGGTGCAAGGTTTCCGGGCCAAGGTGATACTGTGTGAGATCAATGAGGCGCAAGCGGTGGAGCAAATGGATGGCATCCTGGCAAGTCTGTCTGGTCACAGCATTCTCCGAATCATCACTCCCAGCGCGACTGATCCAGATCCACCCTTTGACGCAGCAAAAAGGGCTCCCCCGGTTGCAGGAGGAGTTGGAGGAGTTCCTTGTGGATGGCAAGAGAAGCGAGGTCAGTACTGCCACGTGCCTGGCTGGCTGTTGTTCTGACCAAAGGAGGAATATATTATACAGGGCAAGCCGGACGCAGGTCAAGCCGCAGGTACTCTTTGTGGCTAATTCTTGTTTCAAGCTTGGCAGCTGACCATAGCGGATGAGCAGAACCGTTTGTTCCGGAGCGCGACGGGCATCACAGGTCATATGCATCTGCGTCGCCCGTCGCTGGAGGCAGCGGAACGCAGAGGCGTTCAATCGGGTTCGCAGCGAGCCGCCTCTTATCGCCGCGTAAGCAAGCCATCTATGCGCGGTGCGGGGCGGGGCGCATTTGAGCACGCAAGCCGGCAACCAAGGAGGTTCGCTTCGGTGCTGAGCGGGACCTGCGAAACGACCAATTCCGGCAGCGAGATTGTCTTCGGGGGGTCGGACGCGTGACTGTAAGCCCTGACTGTGTAAATCACATATGTAGATGGCGCAAAAAAGAAAGAGAGCAAGAGAAAGAGAGAGAGAGAGAGACGACCTTCCTCAACGTGGCAGTTGAGTGCTGCGGATTTCTGGCGGGCAGCTGGGCTCGCCGCTCCAAACTGCACCGCCTCGTTCGCTCATCAGCCAGAAGCCTGCTTGTCACTCGAAGCTCTTCTGGCCCAACCTGACGCAGTCTGAAGACCAGCAGAGCGATGTCTGCCGCTACCACAGTCCCGTGCCAGTCAGTCACCTTGACCGCCTCTGCTCGCCAACCGCGTCCTCTCCCCACCATGGGAACCGCGCGCAGAAACTGACACCATCCTCTCCTCTCCGTGGCCAGGTACAAGACCGGAAGGGTTAGCTCCATCGCTAGTTCTAGCAAGTCGAGGCTGTCGAGCTGACCCTAGCTCTCTACGCGCCCGCTCGCACCTTCCACTCAACTCTCGTCATGATCGTCGTCCGCACCTGATCGACCCCTCCGGCCACGACCTACAACCCGCTGTTCTCCTTGCTACTGCAGACCCTCGGACAGGGTACCTACGCCGTCGTCAAAGGTGCGCGCTGCGCTCGAGCCGCTGACAGCGCCCTGAACGCCAGAAAAAGTGATCGACAACGGGGGCTGACGAAATCTGAAGCCCTCTCCTTCTCGCACTCTTCAAATGCTATACTTTGACGCACGTACACAACCCTTAACACGGTCAGAATGCGTCCACATCAAGACCGGCACGTCTTTCTTCCGAGACGTGCGTGGCAGGGAAAACCCCCGGAAATGGCTGACCTGGGTATTTTGGCGCGCATAGGCAAGTACTACGCATGCAAGGTCAGTCTCGCTATATGAAGTCACAGGAGCGGACCTGCGCGTCGGGTGAGGTTCGGGGATCATCGCGACTTCAGACGGCTGATGCCGCGCATCTCGCTGCAGGTTATCAACAAGCGTCTCATGGCAGGTCGGGAGCACATGGTGAGTGGCCGAACGGCTCAGGCGCAGTCGTTCGAAGGGGTCTACTTCGCCTCGACGGGGTCCGTTCTCGTCGGGCCAAGTTTCGACCAGGCTCATCGGGGAACCATTTTTACTTCAACCGCATATGACAGATCCGGAACG
Organism: Rhodotorula mucilaginosa; assembly: GCA_034406715.1. Classification (NCBI taxonomy): domain Eukaryota; kingdom Fungi; phylum Basidiomycota; class Microbotryomycetes; order Sporidiobolales; family Sporidiobolaceae; genus Rhodotorula; species Rhodotorula mucilaginosa. The sequence goes on from CP137879.1 coordinate 508,966, forward strand.
AGATCAGCGTTCTCAAATCGATCTCGCAGGGGCACAAGAACATTGTCACGCTTTGGGGTGAGTCGATCGAGCCTGACTGGGGCCGACGGTTTTGTATCCCCGATTTCTCGTTTATTCCGTTGCTGACCATGCGCTGAGCCTGCGCCTCTACAGACTACTTTGAGGTCGGCCGCTCATCATCTCGAGACCAACAGTCCAGTCCGACTGACTGTATTTGCATCTGTTCCATCCGAGCCACGTACAGACCCAGAACAACCGTGAGTCCAGGGCTTCGAATGTTCCTCTCGTGGCACGACATCGCTGATGAGACGACGCCGCTTGCTACCTCGCTAAGTCTACCTCGTCACCGATCTCTGCCAAGGTGGTGAACTCTTTGACCGGATCTGCGCCAAGTCGTACTTCCTCGAGGAAGACGCCGCCAAGCTCGTCCGGACCGTCATGAGCGCGGTCGAGTACCTGCATTCGCACGGCATTGTGCACCGTGGTGAGCATTTTTTGTACTTTGACTGACCGTGCAGGACCCGAGATCTCGAGCTGCTCTCGATGCGCTCTCGCAACTCCTGATCGATACTTATTCTCGACTCCGTGACGCGACCATATAGACATCAAGCCCGAGAATTTGCTCTACCGATCCAAAGACGAAGACTCGGACCTGTTGCTGGCCGACTTTGGCCTCTCCAAGGTTATGGATGAGCAGCAATTTTCGGCATTGACGACGACTTGTGGTACTCCTGGTGCGCAAATTCTTCGGCGACCGAGATCGACAGAGCCGCATCTCTGGCGCGCATCATGATCAGCGACGAGCAGGAAGCTGATTACTTCGCGGGCTTCACACAGGTTACATGGCTCCGGAGATCTTCAAGAAAACTGGCCACGGAAAGGTATGCGTTAACTGGCTCGCGATACGAGACGGACCGTTCTGGCGCTGAAACCTTCCCCCCCCCCCCCCCCCCCCTCTGTAACAGCCTGTGGTGCGTTTTCCTTCAGCCTCTTTCATCTCTGTCACCATTTCATGCTGATCTCGGACGCTCTGCTGACCCCGCTCGAGCAGGACATCTGGGGTGAGCCCGTGTACAAGCGCCGGACACGCAGCGTGATTTGCTGACGCTCGAGTGCATGATTTACCAGCTATGGGCGTGGTGACGTACTTCCTCCTCTGCGGCTATACGCCATTCGGTACGTTCCGATCGATTCGGGTGCATTCCCCACGCCCAACAAGCGATGCAAACTGACTAAGATGTACCGTCCATCCCAACCATCAGACCGCGAGAACCAGGTCGACGAAGTGCAGGCAATCTGCAACGGCGATTACGCGTTCGAGCCGGCAGAGTACTGGGTGGGAGTGTCCGAAACGGGTGCGTTGGCTAGGAAATGTTCACCGCACCATCCGGGAACGTTGTGCTTCCGTGCAGACTGCAGCGATTGACTGCATGCTACCGCGCTCTCCAGCCCGCGACTTTATCAACCGGTGTCTCGTCATCGACCAGACCAAGCGCATGACCGCGTCCGAGGCTCTCGCCCACCCTTGGCTCGCCCAGCGCGTTCCGGAAGCCTCCGCACAGCAGCAAACCCAGCGCCCGGACCTGCTGCCGTCGCTCCGCAAAAACTTCAATGCGAAGCGGACGTGGAAGCGCGCCATCATGGGCGTCCGCGCGGCGGGCGCGCTCAAGGCGGGTGGGGAGGCGAGGAGGGCGACGTTGCTGACGGAGATGGATCTCGGCGAGGATGTTCAGGAGAAGATGCGGCAAGAGGCAAACCTGGCCAAGCGCGACGCCGAGGAAGAGGCGGTGAGTGAGGGAGGAACTGGGCAATGCGGCGAGCGATTGCTGACAAACGGGCGTACGCCCGTCTTTCCCTCACAGGACCGGGTGGACAGCGCTTCAGTGCTCGCGTACAACTAGCTGTGCACTCACAATGCATTACCCCGAAGACACTCTGCGTTTCGTGCTTTCCCTCTTCTCTACCGCTTGTAATCGACACTGAGCTCTCGCCATCCGTCTCTTCGAGGTCAGCCATCCAGCCGTGTCTCGCACTCTGGGTCCAGAGGAGTCGGCGGTAAGCTGCAGCTGAAAGGGACCTCGGGCGTACTTGTTGCGAGGGAGAGATGAAAACCTTCTCAAGCTCTGCTACATCCGAGTGCGAGGCGAAGGAACGAGTCCATACTCTCTCGTGACAGATGCATGAACGAAGAGACAGGGTTCACAGCGACCGATGCCCCTGCTCGGAAAGGCTAGCGCTGCGGGGACAAACTCGAGAGGCTAAGTCAAGCTGGCGGACCATCGACTCCGGCGAGTGGGGAAATCGCAGCAAATTTGTTGGGCTCCGTTTGTCCCTCTTTCTCTCCCACTCTGCGCCAGCTTGAGACTTGCAGAGCTACACTACCATGCCCGACATCGGACAAAAGACTATGAAGGCCGCCATGTTCTATGGGGCGGGAGACATTCGGATCGAAGAGGTCGAAGTGCCGAAGCCTTCCGACCGTCACGTTCTCGTCAAGGTCGCCTGGTGAGTGACTTGCGATGGGAGAATGTAAGTCAAACTGACCAGTCCGTCTACAGGTGCGGAATCTGCGGTACCGGTGAAGCCTTGACTGCCTTCTTTCAAGAGTTTCCCCACATCGACTGACCCCTTCTGACGACGTTGCTCAGACTTGCACGAATTCCACGGCAAGCTGCGCTCTGATAAGATGCTTCTAGGCAAAACCGACTAACGGAATCCTCGATCCACAGAGGGTCCGATCCTGTGTCCGGACAAGACACCTCACCCCATCACGGGGTGCACGCTTCCAGTCTGCCTGGGTCACGGTGAGCCATTCCTGTGGGGGGTCTTCCGCTCTTACAGCGCCTCAGCTGAAGCTTGAACCTCTTCAGAATTCTCTGGAGTTGTCGTGCAGGTTGGACCGAACGTCAAGGGGGACTGGAAGGAAGGGGATCGAGTTGTCATGTGAGCCGCTGCTGGCCTGCTACGAGTGATCGTCTCGGTCAAAGACGCCGTTCAGCGCGCATGCTGACCGGTTTGCGTATCACAGCGAGTCGGTCATCAGCTGTGGCGACTGCTACGCCTGCAAACATGGCTGCAACAACGGCAAGTGGCGCTCTTTCTTTCCTTCTCTTTTCGCGCCCACTCGCGTCCCGCACGATGCCCGGACTGACAAGAGAGACCGTGCAGCATGCTCGAAGCTCGGCTTTGTCGGTCTGAGTGGAAACGGAGGAGGCTTGGCCGAATACTTTTCGTCGCCCGAAGAATACCTGCACCATCTGCCGGACAATGTCAGCCTCAAGACCGGTGCGTTTCCCCTCGCGCGCTCCCAGACAAGAGTCTATACTGACAACTCACCTCAACAACATAGGCGCCATGTGCGAGCCGTTGGCGGTGGCGATTCATGCCGTGCGCCGAGCTGGGTTCCAAAAGGGCATGAGTGCGCTCGTACTCGGCGCTGGTCCGATCGGAATCTTCATCACCAAGGTCCTGATCGCCCAAGGCGCTTCGTGAGTCGTCCTTCGTCCATGCGGGACAGTGGTCCGGATGACTGAACGTGGCGTTCGATTGCCATGCTCAGAAAAGTCATCTGCTCCGAACCGTCGTCGACCCGCCGCGAAAAGGCCAAGCTCGCAGGCGCTCACCACCTCTTCTCGCCGCTCGAGACCGACATCGTCGCCGAAGTTCGCAAGCTGACCGGGTCCGATTCCGGCGTCGATTTGGCGTTCGAAGCTGCGGCGAACGAGCGCGCGCTCGTGACTGCTATCAAGGCGGTCAAGACGCGCGGGACGGTCCTGAACGTGTCGGTATGGAGTCGCGAGCCGCGGATCCCGATGAATGAGCTCGTGTTCAGTGAGAAGGCGATCCTCGGCGCGTCGTGCTGTGAGTTTTCGACTTGGAGGTCTTCTTCGCTCAAGGGGGACACGGGTCATAAGGGACTTGAGGAAGTGGCTGATGACCCTGTTTGTGAATCCGGACGCAGACCGCGACGATCACCCGGCAATCATGGACGCGCTTTCGAGCGGTTCGATCAAGCTGGAGCGTGAGTCGCTGAGCGCGCGAGGGCGTCGCGGCGGAAACGTTTTCCAGATGAGCTGATGTGTATCTCTCCCGTTGCGCGTGACTGTGAGCAGAGTTTATCACGGCTACGATCCCGCTCGAGCAGTTGGTCGAAGGCGGGTTCCGCGAGTTGTTGGAGAACAACGAGCAGCGTGCGTCTCGATCCCCTTCGTGGTAATATCAGTGAGCCTTGACTGACTTGGTGACTCTTCGTCTGCGCAGACGTCAAGATCCTGGTCTCGCCGAGCGGGCAGATGGATCAGCCGTTCTGAGGCTCAGCGAAAGCATGCCGCGCCAGTTTGTCGAGTTTCGGAGTCGATTCTTTGTTGTACACGCGGGCTTTTGAACAGTCTTTTGTGTTGAGTAGTACCAAAGTGATGAATGTAGTGCTCGTGCGGTGCTTGATCACGGAGCGACCGCGTCGACGCAGCGAAGCGAGTGATGCAAGGCTGTCGAGAGCGGCAGAAGCGCATTCGTGAGAAGCAGCGGGTTCAGTTTCCCGACCACGCGAGCCCAGCGTAAGAGTCCAACTGGGTAGAGAAGTGTAGTCATAGGCTGAGCGGGGAGAAGGGGCGGAGGGAGAGAGAGAGCCGCATCATCGTCACGACTTTGAACTTGCACCTCGTTCGCGCTACCGCTCTTCAAGTCCGGCTAGGAGTGAAACACTCGCAGACTTTGTCAGTTCAGCTCGTCTCACCCTGCCGATCGATCGACGCAGCTCATCCCGCCTTGTTGCCGCCAACGCAGAGCACCCTCGACCACTCAACTCACTCGACTCGACATGTCGCGCTACGACACAGCGCTTACCACCTTTGCGTACGTTCCATGTTGGTGCTATGTGACCGCCCAACAGCGAGCGCGTACCGTGTGGGAGCGACGGACTGACTCTCCCCTCCACTCGTTCCCCCGCTGACGACGCTCTTCCGATGGACACACAGCCCCGACGGTCACCTCTTCCAGGTCGACTATGCCCTCGAAGCCGTCCGCAAGGGTACCTGCGCCGTCGGAGTCCGCGGCAAGGACTGCGTCGTCCTCGCCGTCGAGAAGAAATCCGTCCTCCAGCTCCAGGACCCGAGAACCGTCCGCAAGACGGCCATGCTCGACGACCACGTCTGCCTCGGCTTTGCCGGCCTGACTGCCGACGCTCGCATCCTCATCGACCGCGCACGCATGGAGTGCCAGTCCCACCGCTTGACCGTCGAGGACCCCGTCTCGGTCGAGTACATCACCAGGCACATTGCAGGCATCCAGCAGGTAGGGACTTCCTTTCCGGTGTCTCGGCGCGATAAAGAGGCTGACTCCTGTAACTCTCCCTACGTGCAGAAATACACGCAGTCCGGAGGTGTCCGGCCGTTCGGCGTGTCGTGCCTCATCACCGGCTTCGACCACGACGACCCGACCCCGCGCCTGTACCTGTCTGAACCGAGCGGCATCTTTTCCGCATGGAAGGTGGGTCATACATCTCTCCCTCGCAGCTGCGCCGGAAGCGCAACCCTACACGAGAGGCTGACGCGATAACCCTCGCCCGCGCGTGCCAGGCCAACGCGATCGGCCGGTCATCCAAGACGGTTCGCGAATTCCTCGAGAAGAACTGGAAGGCCGACATGGACCGCAACGAAGTGATCCAACTCGCCGTCAAGTCGCTCCTCGAGGTAGTCCAGACCGGCGCCAAGAACATTGATCTCGCAGTCATGGACGGGTTTGGCAAGGTTCGGGTACGTCCGAGGCGCCGCTCTTCCTTCCCTTCCCTTTCTCCTCCAGACGGGAAACGCCGGAAGCTGATCACAAACCGTATCACGAAATCGCGCAGAATCTCACGCACGAGGAACTGACGGCCGTCGTGAGCGACATCGAGCGAGAGAAGGAAGCCGAGGCGGAGCGCAAACGGTCCAGGCTCGCCCAGTCGGCCGCGTCGAGGGACGCCATGATGTCAGGAACTGGTATGGACGTCGGCGGTGGCCTCGGAACCGGCTCGACAGCCGAGGAGGACGCAGGCGCGGGTGAAGTCTGATCGCTCCGAGAGCTTGCAATCGATGTATAGTGTGCACATCACTCGGCTCGTCAAGAGCATAGTCGACCTGGATTGCGATCGGGCGTCTCGTTGCAGTGGCTGCAGAAATGCGAAAGTACGACAAAAGGTAGGGCGGGGACTAAGCGTGAAGGGTATACAGGACGCCTCCCTCCTCTTTCTTTTTGTTTCTTCTTCTTCTTTACTGCTTCACCTTGGCGTACAACAAGAGATACGCGACTTTCTGGTCCGCGTCGTCGTCTTCGAACCGTCTCCGTCCATCCGACACACTTTCCCACCGTCGGCCCGGGGCCGTCGGCGAGACTGCAACTTCAGCCTCCGTCAAGGAGCGCATGTGGGTATCGTCAAGCTCGAGCCAGGCCGGAGACCGGTATCCTCTCCGGACGGCGACGGTATAGTGCCCGCCGGATGCTTGCAGACCGTGGTGGTAGACGACTGTGAACAGCGTGAAACTTTTCCGATCAGCACCTCTGACGTCTCCTGGCACGAAGCAGGCAAGTCTCGACTCACCGCCGAACAGTTCGTATTTGGCGCCGTCCTTTCCGACTTGGGCTCGCAGCGGCGCACTCATGACCCGCTCGTCGATGGTCAGTTCCGTACCGTAGGCGACCTTCTTCGTGCTCTTCTGAACGCCGCCGACTTCGTCGTACAGGAAGCGTTTGAGGTGGAGGAGGAGGACGGGAGGCAACGCGTCGACGAAGACCTGCTTCGAAGCGTCTTGCGTCCGCACTCCGCGGGACGACATGAAATCGGGCAGCGATTCTGGCGTCGTGAGGTGAAGCAGGGCATCCTCGATGCTAAGGACGTGGTCGGGCTGTTTCGCGTTTGTTGCGGGCAGAGGGTGATCAGCAAGGAGAGGAAAGCAAGGCAGCCCACCCCTGATCGCCTCACCTGAATGTCCAGCTGTAGCCTCTGGAAGGGCTCGATCGTCACACTGTCCTTCTGTCCCGGACACCGCAAGACGCTGCGCAGTTTGCCGCCAAAGATACGGGTGATCGGACTCTCCTTCGTAGCCGTCTGAAGAAAGGGGAAACGCAAACAAAGGTCAACGAGATCCGGAAAACGAAAGGAACTTCATCGGATCGTACTCACGGTGCGAGTTGTGGCAACACGGCCTTTGCTCCCGACCTCCTCCCAACCCTCTTCCGCCACGCCGATCGGAGCTTTGCCTTTGCCTTTCCGCTTTTCCTCCTGGGCCTCCTCGATTTCGACGAGCTTCAGAATCTCTTCGTGGAGCGTTTCCAGGAAGAATCCGAGGAACTCTTCGGCGTCCTCCTGCGTCCCGCGCCGCATCGCGTCGAACCGCGGGTTGTGGCGCAGGGCGTCGTGGATCGGGGTCGGCGACAGCGGCCCTGGGGTGGTCGGCGTGGACATCGACGGGGAGGAAGGCATGTGATGATGCGCGCTGTTGTTGAAAGGAGGTTTTGGCGTAGTCGTCCCCGAAGTAGATGCCGAGGCAGCCGACTTGCGGTTGACGCTGGGGTCGAAAGCTGGTGCCGGGGTTTCATCGGTGCGGAACTCGGCCAGGAAAGCGATACTGTCGAGGGAGACCAACGATGAGTCAGTTCCTACAGAGCTGGTGTGAGGTGGAGGAGACGGCGTAGCTTACGTGGCTTCGACGGCGCTCCGTTCGGACGCGTTCTTCTCTGCCGCGGCGACACCAGTCATCTCGTCGCGGAGGTTCTTCTTCGTACCGCGTTCGACGATATTCATCAGGTTCCAAAAGCTGCCGCAGTAGACCAGCGCTTGCAAAGTCGAGTTGGCGAAGCACAAGTTGCCGTTGTTGATCAAGCCGCGTGGTGTCGGTGCATGCGGCATGTGCTCATGAGGCGGAGCTCGATGCACCGTGCTGAGTAACGTATCGCCGGCCTGTAGTGTGGCAGAGGGATCGGGACCGATCGAAGCCGAGATCGGCTGAACACCGTTGACACCCTTCGCAGGCTGACTACCCGCAGCCGGTCGCACGAGGTCGGCCCACGAGCGCTTGATCGAGGAGGGAGCAGTGCGAGGAGATGTTGTGTGGGATGCGGTTGAAGTGGCGACAGGACTGAGCGGCGTTGACGCCGAGGGTCCGCCCGAAGGGGTCGGAGAAAGAGGAGGGGCCGCCGACTGTTCGCGCGAACGAGTCGGAGAAAGAGGAGGGACGGGACTTTCCCCAGTCTCGCCATTGGTCGCGAGCTTTGCCGCTTGGCCGAGAACTGACGGGCGATGTGCGTCCTTGCTTGCCAACGCTGCACTCTCGCCGGAGTCGCGCGCAGCGGGGGAGCCCGTCGGCAAGGTCACGGGGGCCGAGGCAGTCGCAGCGGACGGTTTCTGCTCAGACGGAGCTGTCACGGTACGACTGCGGCCGCTAGCACTCCCAGGGGACCCCAGGGAGCTGGGCGTGCGGAAAATGCCCGCAAAGCCACCTGGCATGCGCAGATTCGGCGCGAAATCAAGCGGCTTGGCGTCCTTCGGTGCCGGGAGATGGTCCTTCTTCCGTCGTATTCCGTATCCACGGGGACCGTGAGCGCTTCTTGTTGCGGCCGCTGCTGGCGGAGGAGGCGACAGTGCGGCGCCAAACGCCGGAGCGAGATTGTCAGGCATTGTCGGATTCGTGGCCGACGTCGAAGTCCGCGAGGGAGGCGGCGGTACTGATTGCGGAGGCAAAGGCGTAGCAGGCGATACAGGTAGTGAAGGTGCCGGGACGAGGCGGGGTGCTGGTGCGGCGGAAGGCGGGAGAGGTCGTGGCGGTGAGAACGGCGGGAGGAGACCGGGATGCGGCACAGTCTGCAGCGGCAGGTTCGGCGGCATCGGCGAATTCGGCATGGGATGTGGGTATCCTGCGGCGGCCATCGTGGCAGCGAGATGCGGCGGCGGACCGTTCGAGAGCGGCAGGAGGATGCCGTTCGCGCTCGGAGGCGGCACCGGCGGCGTCATCCGGTTCTGAGCCGGCGGCGGCAGCTGCGATTGAGTGTAGTACGGCGGCTGCGAGTGATGGTGTGGACCGCTGTGGTGTATAGGGCCCGGACCGTACGTGCTCGGCCCTGGCCACCCACCGACTCGCGGTGCGCTCCACGACCCTGACGGCGCGGCTGCCTGCGCGGCCGACGGTCCGACTCCAGACATGGTCGTTGCCGAGCTGATCGGATACGGCGAGTAGCCCACGGGCATGGGCATGCCGTACATGCCGTTGCGGCTCGGAGGTGGAGGCGCTGGGAACGGAGTGTTGTACGGCATCGCCTGTCCGGGATGCAGCGGCGGCGAGGCTCGCGACGGTACAGGCTCGTGCTGCTGCAAGTACGAGAACGTCGCAGAGTTTGGGTTCAGCTTGCTGGCATTGCTCGCACGACTCGATGATGCGCTCGCATGAGTCGAAGAGGTCGGCGTCGGTCCCCGCGAGGGACCGGGCGAAGGCGTGACCATGTACGCTGTTCGAGTACTTGGGATCGATGACCACCAGGTGCGGCAGACGTGATCCAACAGGTGTCGCAGAGCTTCGAGAGGATGAGGCGACGAAGAGAACGACGTCGTCCGTCCGTTTCGCTGTTTGTAAAGTACCTTTCATACAGATTTTCGGTGGCAGAGGCACATGCACCTCGCGCGAATTCGTGTAGTACTGTTGTATACAAATTTTGCACAAGGAATGCTGGCTTCGTGGCGGACAACCAATCGATTACTCGGCGGCCAAGTTGTCGTCCGACTCGACGGCTTCCGGACGGACCTGGCCTTGGAGCTCGGCAGTCTGCACTCCTGCAGCTTGCGTGGGTGGAAGAGAAGCGCTCGTGAACGGGACAGGGACGGGCGGCGGCGGGAAAAGCTCGCCTGCATTCATGAAGCAAACGGGAGTCAGTTTCGTCCTTCTTCCATCCCCAGCCGCTATCAAGTCGATACCAGGACTTACGCTGCAGTTCGGGCAAGAAAGGCTGAATGCGCTCAAACGTCGCAGTCCACAGGCGTGCCTGGTCCTCGTTTCGCGGCGAGGAAGGCGGGAGGAGGAAACCGGAAGCGTTCATGACGAGGAGCACGTTCTTCAGGAGTTCCGGAACCGCTTCGAACTGGTCAAACCAATGTCTGTCAGCGTCTTTCGCGCGGGTGACAAACGGTAAAGCAACCGGACGGACCATCTGATCGCGGCGGCCGGAATGCATCAGACGGTCCTGGTAGCCGAGGATCTTGAGCCACAGCGCGGTCATGGTGTGCATGCCTTGGCGCTGCGAAAGTTGCGTGAGGTACTGCAAAAAGATCTTGCAGAGCAGTGCGCTGGCGCGCAGACGAGTTTCGCCCATTCCGTCGGGATCGCGGCGGAACACTTGAGGCTTGAGCAGCTCCTCCAGAAGCGGGAAGAAGACGCGCTCGAAGATGATCGTCAGGTCGACGTCGGTGTTTTGGAGGATCTCGGGGGCGAGAAGGGTCCGCTGCAGGCTGGAAATGGCGTTCTGTCGGAGTTCGCGCGCGGGGTTCAGGCAGAGTTGGGCATATGCCGAAAGAAGGGGGATCCAAGCCGCCTCCCAGGCTGCGTCGACAGCAAGTGCGTCAGTCGGCACGGATTTCGCTGCTCGGTATCGATGCATCACGTACCTCGCGCCGGCGACAAGTCTGACATGGAGATCAAATCGGGAATCGAAGTTTGGACCTCTCGCAAGATGTCGACGATTTGCAGGCCTCTCGACAACGCAAACTCGTCGCTGCGGAGAGGATCCAGTCAGACTTGTCTCGATGTGAGAAGTTTGCCACAGCAATTACGTACTCGTTCATCGATGAGCGCACGATGTGGCCGAAAGCAGCCAAGGTTTGCAGGAAGGCCGCATAGTTGTCGCCGGACAACTTGGCCCCGAGACGCCCCGATGCGAGATGTCGCAGGAACTCCATCGAGATCTTCGCCGCTTCTTCTTCTTGAGCGGTCGCAGAGAGGAGCGCAAAGAGCAAGTTCCACTCGGTCGCGCTCCTGTGAGTGGAGAGACAAATCAGCACGAGAGGAACTTCCGGAATGAGATCTTCAGCAGACGTACTGCACACGAGAGGCGTTTTCAAGGAAAACCTTGGAGAGACCTGCCATCAGCGGTTGCGCGACGCTGCTGAGGATTGGCGATGGCAAACTGCGCAGGGTGTCGAGGGCGAGGAAGCACGAGTCGCGCAACTCGTCGATCTTGATGACCTCGGCGATCAGGCGCAGAAGCGCTGCGACGACCCGTTCATTGAACAGACTGCTGAACGAGCTTGCCGAGGCGATCAGGCGCGACAAGAGGTCAAGCGTGGTCGGCCTGGCAGGGTACAACGAGTCAGTAAATTCCTCTCCTCGGCGAGAGAAAAAAACTACGACGCACCAGAGCTCGGCTAAAGCGGGGCCAGACCGCGCTACGACCGATGAGAAGACTTCGAGTAGGAAGACTGCTGACGGGTCATACGGCAGCTGCACTCGCGACGCCGTAACGTTGATCTGAGGCGAGTTCGTGGCCGATCCCGAGCTTGATCCCGAACCTGCTCGTAGTCGCAGACGTTCCGTCGTCGCGCGCTGTACGAGCTCGATGAGCGTCTTGACAGCGACGGCGAGAGCTTCACCCTGCAAATCGCTGTGTAAGACATCTATCAGCTTTCTCCTGTGATAGCGTGACTGGTTGTGGTGCTTTTGCTCACAAAATCTGCAGGTACAGCTCCTCGACGCGACACGACGCGATGCAGTCCATGGCGGACAGCGTAGTTTCGACGTCATCGTCGGTAAAGTCGGTGCCGGCCATGTCGTTCTCGGCGCCGTACGGGGACAGGAGGTATGAAGACAGAGTCGAGAGGAGGCCGCCGTCGCCTCGCCGTTCGGCCCGAGGAACCGGTGCCGCCTTCGGTTTCAGCGGAATGGCGGAGGTGCCGGAGAGGAAATCTTCGAGCATGAGCATCGGAGCCGGGAGCAGAGAATGCGCGAAGAGCGACTGGTAGATCTCAAATATCGGCTGCCACCCACGTCGAATCAATCGACCGTTGTCCTTCGCGATGGTGAAAAGAACCATCGCAGCCAGCTGCGCCTTGACGTCGAGCCCGAATCGTACCGCGAGCGGACTGACGGTGACCATCTGTCCCTCGACTTCCACGCCGGGGAAGTTACCAGCCTCGACGGCGGTGGCACTCGGCGCCTGCACGAGGCCGCTGACTCGGCTGAGTGACGAGACGAGGTAGTCAAACACGTCCGGCATGTCGAACCTCGCGGCGAGGGCGGCGCAGTGGTTGAAACCACCGATCGTCCGCTGAATCGTGTAGTCGTCCTGGAAGTTTGCGAATGCGTAGGATAGAGCGGAGACCGTCGGACGCCATATGACGTCGAAGATACCTTGGTCGAACGCGCCGGAGTGGGTTTCGACATACCGCCCGGCCTCCCTTGACCGGCGCATGAGCTCCTTCCAGCCGTATTCGAAGCCGACTTGGTTCTGGTGCTCCTCGGGAAGTACGATCTCGCGCTTGCGGATCGACTCGTAGATCGACTTGAGGTATTCGGGCGCGAAGTCCTGGTTGTCGTTGACGCCGCGGAGGTTGCGAGAATAGGCTTCGAGGTCCATTCGCTTGCGGACTTGCGGGTTGTGCAAGTCGGTGTTGAGCATGATGACCGAGTATGCGAGAACGTAGGTCGCGTCTTGCGACCGGATCTCTGGCGGCTGAGTGGCGAAGTAGACTTCGGCGAACGTCTCCGTGATCCGATTGATCTGTTGGGATTCTCCCGGCAAGCGGAACGCCTCGAGGAGTTCGCGCATAGCGTCGCAGATGATTTTCTGTCGAGTGGAAATCGTTGATCAGTACTCTGCTGGTCGTTAGGAAAGCGGTGCACTCACGCCGTCAAAGTCCATGAGCCGCATGAAAGCGCGCAGCAAGTCAATCTGGTCGGGACGCGAGATAAAATCGCCGAGCAGTCGCTTGTCGAGCCGGGGCGTGGTTTTGAGGAATCGAGCAAGCGACTCTTCGCGCGAAATGGTATCGTCGTTGTAGATCACGCCGTGCTCCTCCAGGAACTTCAAGCCGACCTTTGGCTTTACGTTGAAAGCCGCGGCGCCGTCCAAGAGCACTCGCTTGTTCGTCTTGGAGCGGATGACGTCCGCAGCGAGGCTTGCGTTCTCCGCCGACTTTTCCGCCTATAGAAGCTGCGTCAGCTCGTAGACTGTGAGAGTAGACGGAAGTGTACTCACGGAGTCTGTCCGCGAAGCCATACTGGCGACTACATCGAGGAGCGTGTCGAGGCACATGAGCTGAGTCTGGTCTTGCAAAGGCGGCCCAGCAGTCTGTTGCGGCGCAAAGACCCCCTATGTAAAGCAGCCATCAGTGTGCGGCTCTAGTGCGCGGCTGTATGCGCACGCCTTACTCGGCTCAGGAACTTCACCAAGCGTTCGAGAACATCCTCCCCTTCGACGTTGCAATCGTAGTTGACCCAGAGGTCCGTCGCAGCGTGCTTGCCTCGAACAAAGTGTGACAAGATTTCGAGCATGAGCTCGCGTGTCTCCGACGCGGCGCCGTGGCGATCCCGGTCGCGGTCGCGGAGAGAGCCCGCGGTCGGCGTCGAGGGGCGCTCGTTCGGGTCGACGAGATCCTGAGCCCATGTGGAACGGTCGAGTTGCGTCTCGAGTTCGACCTTCCTGAGACTGGGCGCTGACCCAGACGCGGGGAGAACCAGTCGGTCGAGCAAGAAAGAAAGGAAGAGTTCCTGCTGGAGCTTGAGATGAGGACGCATGGTATCGAAGATGTTGGTGGTCACGCGGAGGGACGCCGCCAGCAGCTGCGTGTGGTCTGAGCGCGCGAGCTGTGCCGCAGTAGTGTGAGCACACACCGTTGGAGCCCAACTTTACGGATTGATTTCGTACCTGGAACAAGTGCTTGCAGAGATGGTCAGCGACCATGATCCGCAGGCTAGCGAATCTGCCCATGCTCTCGCCGGCGACCTCGAAGGCGATGTTGAGCAGGCCGAGGGCCATCAATCGCATCGTATCGGTATGTTGCTGGTCGTGCGGATTGAGGAGCGAAATGAGAACCCGGAGGACCTCCTGAATCGATGCGAGACCGAAAGGCTGGTATTCTGCATCTCGTTCTGTAGCGTCGCGATCGTCAGTCAGAAAGATGCGCGCAGGCCGGTTCACTGAGATGCGAGCAGGACAACGGACCGTCAGATTCACCGCCTTGCTCGAGCTCGGCTTGCTGAGCCTCGCCTGCCTGACTGTCGCGTCTGGGTGGGTCGTTTGATGCAGAGGCCGCGGCTGGTACATCGATACTGCTCGGGTCGGGTGCCGTCATGCGAGGGCCTGAACCGTTCTGGCGATCGGCGTCTACGAGATCGGCGGAAGAGCCGCTCCGCGAGAGGGCATTCGAGGCCATATCCTCCTCAGCGGACGTGGGTAGCTGTCGCAGCCGAGTAAAGACAGCTGTGACCATCGCCTGCATGGTCCGCTCGGCGCATCGACGGAGCATTTCTGATCAACGCGGCAAGTCAGTCAGCAAGCGAGTCGAAGGGGCGTGTCTGCATAGACGGGCCGATCTGTACATACCACTCAGGCGCATCTGACAACACATGCTCAGGCCGGTCTCCATCATTTCGCAGACGCTCTCGTCGCTGAGGACGCCGCTGAGCGGTCCTGTCAGGAGGGTCCGCAGCAGGTCGAGGATGCGCAGCAGGACGACCTCGTCCGAGACGGAGTCGCTGGCTTCGAATTTGCAGTGTGTTCCCGCAGACGAAAGTTGCACCATCGCAGCCGAGAGATTCGGCGAGGCCGGGGACAGGATCGAGTAGGAGATGAATTTGTCGATGGAAGCCAGGGCTGCCGCCGTGATCGGGCCCGACGTCTCTGGCGAACGGATGACCTCGAGGAACGGGTGCAAAAGGGCAACTGCATCCAATTCGGAGGGATCTGTAATACCGAGGGCTCAGTCGGAACAGTCTCGAGAGAATACTGTAAATCCTGCTCTGCTCGCGCACCTTGGATATCTCGCAGCATGAGTCGCAGCTCGCTGAACCCGCCCATGAGCCCCAGCGAGCGACCCTGCTTGCTGTTGTGCGCCTCGTCCGGTCGGGATCTCAGATTCGACCGCCTGTTGCTGATTCCGGCGCCTCCGATGGCCTGCGACCCGTTCAACCGCGAGGAACCGGTGACATACGGATACGACGTGGACGCGGCGGAAGCCCATCGCTGGTTCTTTCGCATGGCAGACGTCACGGCCAACACTTCTGCGTGTATCAGGTGCAAAGGCTGTGGATTGACGGGTCGGACACATCGACGAGTGGGGGAGAGAACAGCAAGTTCAGCTCCTGGCGTGTGACTGCAAGCGGGAGAGGGCGGACTTACCGGCACTTCGATAGCTTTAGTCACGTCCGTACTGGCCGAAGCGGCGACCGCGCCATTTGCTCGGTCGTCCGGCGACGAGGCTGCCGGAGACATGAGTTCGCTTCGGCGGGGCGGATCAGGCGCCAAACCTCGAGCGAGCTGTGCGAGCACACGAATGCACTAGAAGCCGGTGCGTGCGCGAGGTGCACGAGCTACCCGAAGTGAGAAGTCGATGAACACGATCGGACGCGCCGGAGGAGAGGGAACTCCTGCAATTTGAAAACATTCCTTCCACACCACGGACTCTCGTCTGATTCTCGATCTACCTTACACTTGCTTACTTCATGGCCATGAGTGCGTTTCACGCTGGAAAGAAGCCGAGAGTCCGGAATAAGCTGTCCAACAAGATACCTTGAATTCAAGACCGCACCCGTTACGTCGCTTCGTGCCATCCCGACATTAGTTTCGCCCGCAGCTACCGGTCGCGCCTCCGTGAATCGCCTGGTGAAGCGCTCCGCTTGCGCCGCGGCTCGTCGTCTCGGGCTCTGCGAGAGTAGCCGCCTTCTTCTCTCGCTTCGGTCTCACGCGACGACGGCGCCCGACGAGAATCGCGGTCGTCCGCGCGCCGACGACTGTAACCTTCGTCCTCGCCATGACGAGAGCGACGATCGTCCTCCCCCCTGCTTCGTCGAGAATCGCGGTCATCGCGCGAGTGCCGCGAGCTGCGCTCGTCTGCATGATGGCGGCGATCACGCTCATCCCGTGATGAACGACGATCTTCATCCCGTGAGGAGTGACGGTGAGAAGAGCTCGGCGACGGTCGACGCGAACTGTGTCGTGAGGACGACGGCGGCGGCGACCTGGAGGGCCGGCGGGAAGAGGATGCGGAATCGAGGTAACGTCGCTGTATACGAGGTTTCTCTTCGTCAGTCAAGGAAGGGTATTGAAGGTGCAACACGAGTAACGTGTCATCACGCACCGATGGGTCTGCCGAACCGGCTCGAGATCCACCGCTGTCAAGCTCTCGCTCGCGCTTCATGAGTGGCACGAAGCGCATCTCGTCGCGCTTCGACGTCCGCGGTGGTGGTTTGCCTCCCGTTTTCCCCTTGCTATCGTTGCCGGTGCCGAGAGCTTCCGTCATGGGTTTGGCGCCGATGCCGAGGAGAGACGGGCGCGACGCGGGCACGTGAGCTTCGATAGCACCGCGCCCCGAGCGTGACGCCGCTTGTCCGGGCTGCCAGCCCATTCCTCTGAGCATCGCCATGCCGAACTGACCAACGGGCACTCGTGCATAGTCGTCTAACGAGGCCTGCGGGTATCGTGGTCAGCTTGCGTCCGATGCGCATCGCGCGCGGTTCGCAGTCATGATCATGCTCACTTCGTCGGGTCGCGTGTCCACGTCACGCTTGAATGCTTCGCTCTCGTCTAGGGGTCCGCCACGGTCGTCAGGCGCCGAGATGATGGCGTCCGGTATTTGTTCGGCTTCAGCCGTCGCGTCGTGGCCGAGGAGTTCCCGCAGCGCGCGCTGCTCCTCGCTGAGCCCTTGCGGTGGCGGCCGCCTAGAGCCCTCCGCTTGGTCTGGTCCGGCAATGGCTTCGCTCGTCGGCGTTGAGACATCGACGGCAGCGACCTCTTGCCGGACCTGTTCGACCGCTTCTTCAGTCCGGCCGGAAGGAGGCAGCGCCGGCCTCGCGCTCAGCCCGCCGACTACCTCTTCGGTGTTGATAGCATCGACGTCCGCTGCTGCAGCCGCAGTATTCGCGGTGCTGCCGCGCTGCATGCTCATGCCGCCGTCTGCCGCCTCTGGGATGTACAGCTGCTTGCGTCTGGACGTGTTGCGGCCTGCGCGTAGTTCTTCTGCCGCTTTCCGCCAGTCTTTATTGGGCAGAGCGGCGATCACCAGCGGTCCTGTCGGCGCCTTGACATGCTTGCTGTGTGCGTGGTCGGAAACGAGGCGGCGATGGAGTCACGATTTTCGCCGTGATGAGAGAGAGTGCAACGGAGGACGAGCGGCAATGTCAGCGTATGTTCGAGCGTATTGCAGCGTATCGTACTCACCTGCGAGCTCCGTCTGCGCCAAACTCGACCACTTCCTCATCGCCGTCGTCCAATAACTTGGCTCTCTTGCGGCGAGACCCGTCTTGTTTGTGCCGGGCATCGCGAGCCAGGGCGCTACGAGAGCGTCCGTCGTCACTGCTGTTGTCGTCGTCGTCGCGAGCCGAAGCGGAACGTGACGTCGACCGCGAGGGTGGCTGTGTGCTTGTGGCGCTGCCGCCTGCAGTCGCCGCACTGGGCCTGGGCGGTGCCTGGATCTTGAACGAGATGCCAGACATGCCAGTGGCTGAGAAGTCGGTCGCAAACGCTCGTCTCTGTGTGAGAGGTCTGAAGGACACCCTCTGTGCGGCGACCGAGAAGAGGATGTAAACACTTGAAATGCAGATTCTCCGTTTCTAGACCGTCTGCACGCCTGATCTCTTTCATTTGGGATTCCAGATGATATCACGCTACGACGCGAGTCCGGCCATCGTGTAAAGATCCTTTTACCTGATCTTCTCCCGTTAGTCTGCTTCGACAAGCGACCTTCTCCCGGCGAGGTCTGCCCGAACTGAGCGCATAGGCCGGTCTCATGCCTCAGTGATTGCGCTCTCCTCGGCGAGGGAAAGATTGACGCCCGTATCGCAGGTGCTGGCGTTCCTGGTCTTGCGAAGGGCGCGACATGCGGGCGGATTTCCTCGTTCATGACGGAGCCCGGTGTCGTAGGTCGACTGTGACCAGCCCGTTGATGTTCTTGACCAGCGCTCTCGAAGCGCGAAATCTTGTTTGCGTGAGTCGTGGGGGAGGTCCGCGGCCCATCGTGGGTTCATCCGACGAAGGCGATGACGAGCGACCCTACAGTCAGCGCGAGGACGACGAACGCGCTGGCAGCCATCCATGCGAGCTCGAGCGTGTCGAGTGGCTCGAACTGCACGCGGTAGGCCGCCTTGTCCAAGGTGGCGAGACCAGAGCCGAGACGATGCATGGGGATGCTGTTGCGCCTGCTGCTGCGACGGCCAGAGTCGCCCGTCACGGCGTTTTCGGCGCCCGCCTCGGTATCGGAACCGAGGATGTCGTCCTCGGTGTCATCGAGGGCAAAGTCGTAAGCTCCGCCGGCGAACGGAGCTTCGGACGCGTAGGACAGCGAGGGAGATGTTGCAAGATTCGGAGGCGGCGCGGTGGGGTGGACGCTGAGAAACGAGAAAGCTCGCGCCCGAGACCGGTTGGCTGGACGCGCACGCTCCTGTTCGACGCTGTCGCTGGCGGCCGTACCGTGGTGAGAGCCCGTGCGAGAAGTCACGTCGGGCGGCGGACGAGTCGGAATGTTGACGGCGGCTATGTCGTTGGGCGCGGGGTCCGACGTCTCGTTGTCCGATTGCGACGTCGACAGATCGTAGTTCAAAGCGGCATCGTACGCGTAGCCGGTGTCGGTCGTCTTCCGAGGCGTAGCGAAGGCGAGGTCGTCGGAGAGGGACCCGACCGAGGAGGCGATCGACAGCCGCCGCGGATCTGTCGAGACCTGCATGGAAAGCGACCTTGGCTGGTGTCCTCTGTGCAGACAATCTCGGCTGCAGAGGCTGCGAGAGAGGCGGCAGACGAACCGACGTTGACGACGGGCGCGACTTGGCCTCACGCTCGTCACATCGCCAGTCTGTTGGAGCCCGAGCAGAGGTACTGTTGGCACGCAAGAGGACCAACGCAAGACCGCTTGTCGAACGCGCCGCAATCGCTACGCCACAATCGCCATGGCCTCCGCCCACCCCGCCATCAATGGCACGGCGACCGCTGCGCCCAGCAACAAATCAAAGTCGAGGGGACAGCTGAAGCGACTCAAGAAGAAGGCCAAAGGGCAACACAGCGACGCCGCAGACCAGGCGCAGCAGGCACCCGATCGCCCTCTCGAGCGGCCACCATCAGCGGTCAGGCCAGACCCCGTCGCTTCACTCTGTCCGCATCCAGCTGACTTTGGCTTTGCTCTGGTGCAGGACTCGGACGTCGTCGCAGCTGCCAACATCAAGCTCGAGGGCGACAACGGCGAGCAGGCGGTCCCGTCGGGCTTTGCGGATGTCTTTGCCCACTTCCAGCTTCCGGGCGAACCTGTCAAGGCGAGTCTCTCGGCACCGCGACACCCTCCTTCTCCCAAGCCGAGTGCTGACTCGCGTGCCCACTCTCAGAGCGAGAGCGGTCAAGCTCCCGCCGGCGACGAGAAGGGCCAAGTCATCTATTCAGATGACGAGATGCCGTCAGAAGACGACGAACACCCCGCGGCCGAAATGTCGAAGCGCAAGCAGCGTAAAGCGAATCGGTTGTCGGTCGCCGAACTGAAGCGACTCGTCAAGAAACCCGAAGTCGTCGACTGGGTCGATGTCTCGGCGAACGACCCCAAACTCCTGATCGAGATCAAGAGTCACCGCAACACCATCCCGATCCCGCAGCATTGGAGTCAGAAGCGTGACTACCTGCAGGGCAAGCGCGGTATCGAGAAGCCCGCGTTCCAGCTTCCTAGTCAGTCTTCTTCTCTCAAGTTCGGCCGTGCCTCCTGGCGACCCTCACTCACGAACGTCTGTACCGATCTCGTCCAGGCTTCATTGCCGATACCGGCATCGCGACGCAGCGCGACGCAGTCAAAGAGAAGGAAGATACGCAGTCGCTCAAGCAGAAGACCCGCGAACGCGTTCAGCCAAAAATGGGCAAGATCGACATCGACTACCAGAAACTTCACGACGCATTCTTCAAGTACCAGACAAAGCCCAAGATGAGCGAGTTCGGCGAGCTGTGAGTCCTCTGGCCTGCGTGCGCTGCGCCGTCGGCCCCCTTCTCTGCTCACGCGAGTCGGCTTCCACATAGGTACTACGAGGGCAAGGAGTACGAGACCAAGCTGAAGGAGAAGCGTCCGGGCGATTTGTCTGACGAACTGAAGGAGGCGCTATCGATCCCGCCACTGGCGCCGCCGCCCTGGCTGATCAGCATGCAACGATACGGTCCGCCGCCAAGCTACCCGAATCTACGCATCCCTGGTCTCAACGCGCCCATCCCGGAAGGGTGAGTTTCCTTGCGCCACCTCGTATTCGCTCTGCCGCTCGAGACTGACCGCCTTTCCCGATGTCTAGTGCTGCGTGGGGCTTCCACCCCGGAGGATGGGGAAAGCCACCTCTCGACGAGTTCGGACGTCCTCTCTACGGCGACATTTACGGTGTTGTGTCCAATGGCGCCGACGGCATCGTGAGTCGTTGGCTTCTTTGGCTGCGAGAATGCCTCCTGACTTGCTGTTCTTCCTTAGGGTGGAGACCCCATCGAGAGGGATCCGTGGGGCGAGCTGGAACCGGAGGAAGAAGGTGAGCACATTTCCCTCCAAACTTCTCACCAGCTTCAAGCTGACATGTCTTCTTCTGCGCAGTCTCCGAAGAGGAGGAATCCGAGGAAGAAGAGGAGGACGAGGACGAAGAGCAAGCCGCGCCGGGAGACGGCTTGCAGACGCCGTCCGGACTGGAGACGCCGTCGGGCATGGCCTCCGTCACGTCGACAGTGCCGGGAGGTCTCGAGACGCCCGACTTCCTCGAACTCCGGAAACGGCGGGAAGAGACCGAACCCGAAGTCGACACCGGTCCGAAGTCGCTGTACCAGGTTTTGCCGGAGCGGGAATCGCGGATGCGCGGCTTCATGGGGTCCGATCGGGTGTACGACGTATCAGGAGTCACGCAGCAGGCGACAAAGGCTCCGGTCTTGGGGCAAGAGGACCGCGGCACGAAGCGCAAGGCCGGTGGCGTCGAGGTCGCACTCGACGCGGCCGAGCTTGAAGGTCTGTCCGAGGCGGACCTCAGGGCGCGTTACGAGCAGGCGAGTCGGGCCGGGCGGTCACACCACGAGGACTTTAGCGATTTCGTCGGCGAAGAGGTGGCGAAGCGGCGGAAAGTCGCAGAGAGTAAGAAGCGAGACTCGCAGAAGGAGAAGTTCAAGTTCTAGTAGGCGTCCTGTGGTGCTCCCTCCCTTCTTCGTCAACCAGTTCTGGACCGAGAGAAAAAAACGAGAGGGATTGGGGAGACTACAGTCAGCGGTTCGGCCGGGAAGAACTCCGAACTTCTTCAGCGCTTCAGAGCACCCGAGGACTTGGCCGAGATCGCTCTTTGACCTCCTCGCGTCCACGCCAAGCCAGTCAAACATGCTCCGCTCTGCAGCTCGTGCCGTGCCTCGCTCCATATACCGATCGCCGACGGCCGCTCGGCTCCGCCACGCTTCGACCGACACGGCCCAACGCCGTTTCGCGGTTTACCAATCTCAGACGACAAATCCGGTCGTCTACGCCTCGCTCGGTCTCGCCGCCTTGTTCGGATGGACGGCGGCTATTCTCATGGTGGGCGGCCAGGGCGAAAAGAAGCATGCGGCGACCCATGCCATCGAAGAAGGTGAGCGCTCAACTTCTGATCCGTTCCTGCCGCACACCCTCGGCAACCGCAAGTTCGACACATGTATGCGCGCTCGCCATGTGGTCGTGGAGAGCGCGATCGCTTCTACGGGCAGCTGCCAGCGCCATGGAGACGAGTCTCGCGGCCCGAGGATGCGTATGCTGACTGTCTTGTTGCGCCTTTTCCGCTGCTTGCGTACAGCGGTCACCTCGGCCGCGGACGCCACGGCGACCGCAGTGACTAGTGTGACGTCTGCGGATGCATCGAAGAAGGAGGACCGGAAGGCGGCGGCACCGGAGGCACCCTCGTCAGAAGCGGCGGCGTCTTCACAAGCTGCGGCCTTCAACCCGGAGACTGGCGAGATCAACTGGGACTGCCCTTGCCTCGGCGGTATGGCAGATGGCCCGTGCGGCGAGGAGTTCAAGGCGGCCTTCTCCTGCTTCGTGTACAGCGAGGCTGAGCCGAAGGGGATCGACTGCGTGGAGCGCTTCAGGGACATGCAGACTTGCTTCCGCAAGCACCCGGACATCTACGGCGACGGTGGGTGCCTTTCAGATTCTCGGTATCGATATCCATGGGCTGATGAGTCAATCCACAATAACAGACGCGATGGACGATGAGGAGGATGAAGAGTTTGACCTTATCCAACGCGCCGAGGCGGCTTTGGCCCTGCCGGACGAGCACTTCCTCGAGATTGCGGCTGAGAGTGCGCCGACTCGGAACGAGGCTAGTGCCGCAGCAACACTGGAGTAAAAAAAACAGCCTTCGTGAAAGGTTTTCGCCACTCGTACGTCTCCTTCTCCGGCTGTCGCTGTCTATAATGCAGTAAGCGCGTGAGATCCCGCATGTGCCTTGAGTTGGGCACCTTCAGTCTGGCTTGGCCCTCTGCAAATGGGGTATCATCCTGGTCATCCATCCCAGAAGCTTGTTCGGATTGAGGAAGTGCACTGTGCAAGCACTTGGCACATGAGCAAGCTTGCTGCAAACTCAGCTTAGGTCCTGTACGGGGTATATTCGGATCGACCGGCCGTGAACTTGCAAGAGACCGCGCACATGTTGTCGGCTTGCTGGATCGCAACCACCGGGGCAAAGCAATGTTGGATTATATGGGCAATGTTTGTAACGCCCAATATCAAGTGGCCTACTTGGTCTAGTAGCATGATACCTCATTCGGGTTTAATTACCAGCTTGCTTGGCAAGTGTGCATTGAGGTGGTCGGCGGTTCAATTCCGCCAGTGGGCCTTTCTTTTTTCCCCGGCGGCACCTTTTCTTCTTTTTTCCCTTTTCCTCTCTCGAGAGGGTCTGCGTGCCAGTGGGGCACAGCACCTACGCGCTTCTTTCTGGTTGGAGTGTGGCCCAGTGGGTGAGAGTATTTCAAGCAGACACCAGGATAGTGACGACAGCTGGGCCCCATTGTGCTGGCCCTGCTCCTTCGGATCCGTCCGCTCTCCCTTGGTCCAACTTGCCAAGTCCTCTTCCAATTCTAAGTCCTTTTCCTCTCACTTGTTTTCTTTGAACCTTTGCTGACTTGATCCCTCTCTACTCGTAATCAACGCTTGACTCACCCTTGCTCTACCGTCCATCGCAGACTCTGCAGAGTACCCTCGTCTCGCTCGCGCTTGAGACAAGTGGCCTCTGCAGATTGCTTGTGTCTTGCGTTGTTTTCCTGTGCTTGCAGCCGGGCGAGATCAGCAACTGTTGCTTTACCTCCAGCACAGGATTACAAATTCTCAGCACAAAGAAGGTAATTTTAACCAATCATCCGTGCTGTGTATATGTGCGTGCGCGTGCAATCCGGTGAGGGGAGCCTTTGCCTTTTGCTAAAAAGCACCTCCACTGTCGAGGTGGCAGGTCCTTTGAGATTTCCGAGGTACAAGGGTTTGAGAGGGCAAAACATGCCTCCTCACGCTTATCCCTTTTTTTCAAAATCCTCATGTTGAGAAGTCACTGTTTGTTTGGCTCTGGCTTTGCTCTGCCCCACTACAGCCTGCCCTGTGCACGGTGCCTTGTCTCGCATCGAGCTTGAGTGTGAGCCCCGAGTGCTGCTTCAAGGACCGTTGCACTGGCCGGTGTGGCTCCTGGGTTCTTCTTTGGAAGCTTTATTGCTCCAGCAACAAGGACAAGCAGTGGCAGTTGACAACTGTAGGCTAAAAAGCGTCTTCGTGTTCAAGCTCCCGCTGAAATCCGGCTTGATGGCGGTGGTGAGTTTCTGCCCCTTTGACATGACTACTGCATAGCGGACTGGTATGTGAGCTACCTGTCGGTGTCCTTCATGCCCTGCCAGCAAAAAGGTGTTAGAGGGAGCCAAAGACTTGACCTCTGCCGAGGTTGGCAACCACGAAGCAGACGTGAAAAAAGGAAAGGCGTGACTGGGGATCGAACCCAGGTCGGCTGGAAGTGCTTGAATAATCAGAACCAGCAGTACTAACCACTATACTATCTCGCCGCGTTTTCATACTTTCCTTGGCCCAACGTTACGTACATATTGGCTGGGCCGCAAAATCCTGCCCTCTCAGTGGAACAGCCAGTACTGAGAAATACGGCAAGCTTCATTTGGCACCTGAGGTAAAGATCCCTTGGACATGAGCGTGGCAGCAGAGGTTCTTCTCCTTCCTCTGCACTGTGAATGTAAAACATTCTAGTGCTAAATCGTCTGTTCTTCCGTGGGCAGCGCTGCCGCTGGCCGCCTCCCCAGCTTCCTTGTACGCTCACCATCACAACAACAGATGAGTGGTCGATGGGCACGGCAAAGGCTGGACTGTGCCACTTCTACTTTCCTGGCATGCAGCCTGTCAGTGTTCTCCTGAGTTGTATCTGACAAATCTCACAGGGTGACAGATCCTTTCTGTAGCACAGTCTTGTCACCGTATCTGACAGAGCACCCCAGGCAATACACCGCATGCCCACTCTGTTGGCTACGCTTGTGATTGTTGGTCAAAATGTCTACTTGAAGATAAATTTCCATCCTTATGGAATGCCAAGTCAAACCCAGCTCATGCCCTCACAAGCAAAGCAAGTAGCTTGGCTCGAGGTATTGCACTGCATTTTTGTCGGCTTGCCTGTACAGAGTGTGAGAAGCCTGAGTTAACAAAGTGTGCACTTTGGTTGGCCGTTACCGTGTTGCTTGATCAAGGGGGGTGGGTGGCTGTCACGAACAAAGAGCAGAGGACAGGATACTTGTGCCAGAACCAGCTCACAGGATCCAGCAGGCAGTTGGGGCTGACATCTGTCAGTCTCATATTCCATGCAGTACACAGTCTGGCAAGTGCTACGACTCAGCCTGCGGTCTTGCTGCCATCTTGCTCCTTTAAAGCCTTTCCCAGATCGGAGTCTGTTTCTCTTGCTCAGTTTCACCTGAAACCTTTGCTGGCTTGATCCTTCCCCCTAGACTACTACCATACTTTTGGGTCCGAGATCAAGTTGACAACGTGTTCCAGGATAGGACCGCAAGTCGCTAGTGGAGGTTGGACAAGGATCTCGGGCGCACTTTGTTGTAGCGTGCCTTCAGGCTCTCCCTCAGACTCTTCTTCTCCTTCTTCATTATTCTAGTTAAAACGGGTCGGACATTGAGCGGACCTCTCGGCGAGCTGGCAAGCGCGGGAGCGTGAGTGAGCGACTTGTGGAATGCAAATGTGTCTACAGGGAGTACACGGACATACCTAGCGAGCGCAGGAGCGTTAGTGAGCAACTTGTGAGAGAACAAGCCGCCACTCCGCTCAACCGTGCTCGCCATCTCTCTGACGGCCCTCCCTGCCGCGCTTCTCCTCCTTCGGGTTGAGTCGCGCCTTGCCGTACTCTCCAACAATTCTCATCCCACAATCAACCCTCAGTTCAGCATGATTGTTTAGTGTTTTTGCACAGTCACACCATGCTCAGCAGAGAAGCCTCGTATCGCCAGCGCTCGAGACAAGTGCCCTCTGCGGCAAGGGTGGTGCAGAGGCCACTTGTCTCAAGCATGAGTGAGACAACGGTAGTCTGCAAGGGACAGTAGGACGAGAAGGAAGCGCGTATTCAAACAACACTGAATTGAGCGTTGATTACGAGTAGAGAGCCGTGAGGTGAAGAAGAGAGGAATGACAACAGGAGGGCCGCACGGCGCACTTCGAGCCAAGATTGATCATCAACTTCTGTCCATCCTATGCCTTGACCGCACAAAACCCTGCTGATGTCTTATTCTTGAGTCCCAGTATATTGCAGTATGATCTGGGAAAGATCATGTCAGCAAAGGTTTGAAAGAAGATGAGCGAGAGGAAAGGACTGAGAATCGGAAGAGGACTTGATGTGAGCAAGAGCGGATGGCTCCAAAGGAGGAGGCCTAGCACTGACTAAAACATGGTCAACTCCATGGCCTGCATGTCTCCCCTGACTGACTGACTGAACCCCAGGATGGCAAGGTTCCAAAAAAGGGACTGACCGGGGAGTGGTCTTAAGTGGGTCGGCTGTAGAATACGCCTTTATTACTTATAGACACAAGTTGACGCGTACCCTCAGCGCTCGGTTGATCTAGTTGGTTATGATGTGGACCTAATACGCTTCTGTGTTTAGTCCAATGTCGGCGGTTCGATCCCGCCACTGAGCATTTTCTTTTGCGGCCCCCGGCCCGTATTCTAGACGGTTTTCATTTTTATTTTGAATAAGACTCCTTTGCCTGCTTGCCGTTGACTCCCCAATCCAAGTCCTCTCTCACTCCTTTCTTTCTGAACATCACCAAGTGCTTCTTTTGATGCAGAGTCGGCTACTCTATATTGTGCCGGATATATATTGTGCCGGATTGAAACTTCAGAGTGCTGGACCGCTGGACGTGGCTTTGTCTCACAAAGATTTGCCTCCCTTGCCGCTCGGCATTCTTGCCTGGCTTGTATCTCTACGAGAGACATCCAAGCATACACTGCTGTTCGTTGCTCCAGTGGTCCGGCTGCAACAGCCCATGGTTTGACAAGCCATGCAGCCACTCTTTTGTAGTCTCTTGCATGCAAGTGAGAGTGGTTATGGTATCCTACCTCAGGGCGGTCAGGCTCTTGCACATGTGCTATACCGTAGGGCTTTGCAAGAGCCGAGCAATGGGGACTTGCAAAAGGACAGTTAAGCCATACACTTGGAAGAAAAGAGGGTGGCCCTTTTGAGGTAAAGCTTGCACTGCAAACTCGAGCAATGCTCCACGGAAGAAAAAAAAAAGAGAAAGGCAAAAGAAGATTGAACTCTCTGGCCGGGAATTGAACCCGGGTCTCAGCCGTGACAAGGCTGGATACTAACCACTATACTACCAAAGAAGGTTGTTCATGGAAGTTGGCTCAGGGTTGTCATACAGATCAAACATTCTGTAGTGTCCCCGCTTCCGGGCTGTTGTGCCTGGCTTTGGGCCTGATTCCGGAGGATGGCACAGACCCCGAGACACCTAGGCTTGCATACGCAAGGCAAACATATATGGTAGCCATTGTCTGGGGCCTGCAATTTGAAGTCCTATGGTGGTCAATGCCATTGCAGGCTGGGTGGTGAGGATGGCTTGTGAGGACACCTCACATGGCGCAATACTGCAAACAAATAGCAGGTAAAAGGCGCCACATGGTTATGGAAGGAAGAATAGCACTGCCTGACAGGTGATCATTCTTTGAGTATCGCGACAGCACAGACTCACCGCCCCAGCGCATTGTATGTCACTTGTAGCCTGCGCCCTGCACGTCGCGCGGCTACGAATCCAGAGCAAGATTGAGAGGAATAGACACCGTGCAGTGACACCTGGCTGCCAGACGTCTCCTCAGCACTCTGCTGCCTTGTCTTGGTGTGCATCGGTGGCCACCAAAGCGCAGACTCAAAAATCATTGATCTTGAGACTTGGACTGAGCAGCTTGCTGCAACAAGTTGATGTCTTCTTACACTGACCCAGGGCAGGTAAGAGGAACAGGTACCTCTCTGAACTCGGCCCCCGCTGGGCTCTGGTAGCATGACTGGGGAGAGGGCCGGCAAGCGGCAGGTCCAAAATGGCAGCCCAGACCAGATTGCTTGAGAAATTGAGTGCAAGGGCCTGCCTGTTCTGGCAGGACTCTCTGGGGCACATGGAGGCTGTGGAGGCCTGCAATCTTCCTTAAACCCAGAGGGTAGAGAGCTACGGGGAGCAAGGCTACACAAAGGGAAAGCAAGACAAAAGAAAACAGAAGTGCAAGAACTGGGTGGTCGCAGAATGAGCGCGAGTCAAGGTCCAAGGCTCCAAGTCTGTAGTGTCTGTGGAGTTCCATCACATACCTGCCTCACTCTCAATGCCTTTCTACCACCAATTCACTACACAGAATGGCTTGTGCACACTGGCCTTGCCACAGTTGTCTGACACTTGGAGTTCTGTGGGAGGCAGTTGTGAGCCACTGTAAACCCACTGCACATGTGCCAGGCGCTATTCACAGAGAAATCAGAAACAGCTTGTTCTTGAGACACTTTGCCGTCCCTTTATTGGCCATACCTTGTCTGAAATTTCCTACAACCCAGCCAGTGCAGGAGACCTATTCTTGCATTGAGCTCAAAGTTCTATACTAGTGGAAGGCACTGATCTCCAAGCCAGACATGCTGCATGGATAGGAGAGGAGAAGATAGGAAAGGACAGGATACATTCCAGCCCCAATCTACAGGTCAACTGCCCTGCAAAAGCGGTCAGTGGCTCAGCGGCTGCATCATGACTGCTCATGCAGTCAGCTTGTAATGGTCTAGCCATCCTTGCAGGTTTGCATACAAATCATTTGTTCTGGAACCCTAGATAATGAGTTGGAATGCCACGTGTTCCGTAGCCTGGCCCTGACGGAAGTACCTCCACCATGCCAGATCGGTTTGCACGACATTGTGTTTATGTCCTGGGACCTGGGGGCGCAGTGCTAAGAGCTGACACCACTTTACTTGGAAGTGAGGACTCTGTGCAATATGCCCCACCTCGGTGCCCTTCGAGTCACGGAGCCGTCCTGCTGGGAGTCCGACTTGCCAAGGTTTTGCTTGGTAAATGCAGGCACATGTTTATGCGCATTGGTTGCGCCTCACATATACCGGTTGCATGGTGTAGTTGGTCATCACGTATCCTTAACATTAGTGTTCGGATAAGGTCCTCAGTTCAAACCTGGGTGCGATCATCTTTTTTTTTTTTTGCCTCCTCGCGTCGGGCATACTGTCCTTTTAACCCAGGCTCACCCAGGCCTTGCCATGCTTGGCTCCAGTGCCACCTCCAAGCTGTGAGCCTGACTCTGTGAGTCAATCCTTCATCCTGTGCCGCTCTTATGTAGCAACCCCTGTGCTTGCGTCCAGTTCGTCGCCAACTAGGCCATTTTAGAGAATATTGCCGTTCAGAATGTGCCGGAACAGGGTACAGGGACTTGTGAGCCCGTGTGCCCCGGATGCCGTGCCTAGGGATGTCGGACCCATCAACGGGCAACGGAACGGGAACGGGCTGGGCCCTACCTCGTCCCGATAGTGCAAATGCATATGCATAGCCCTAAAACTGGGCTTTCAATCTGCGAAAGTGTTCTGCAAAGCCTAGTGGCCAATCAGAAAATGTACCCCGCAAAAACCTCAGTGTCAGGGATTTGCGTTTCTCCCACCCCTTGGGCAACAGGGATTGCCCGTTTCCCCGTCGAGATCCGTTAATCACCCGTTACGGTCCTGTTACAGACCATTTGGGCTGGCCTAGCGAGCCCAACTTATGCATAGTCTGTAGAAGAAAGGAAAGCAACATGTTTTTGTTGCATACATAGATAGATAGATAACTTGTGTTTCAAGTCATATTGAGCTATAGAAGCCCATGTAGACTGTGGATACTACTTGGAGTGAGGGAAGCGAGGAAAGGCCCAAAGAGAAAACCTCCTCATTGAGGCAGAAAAATCAGGTTGGAAAGAATGAGGGGTATATGTGAGAGGGTGAGGGAGCGGGGGTTGTAGGGAGAAGTATGGTGGGTGGGCAAACTCAACTAGACGGGTCATCTGAGGGCGGAGAGTAGAGCGAGTCAAAGCCGCCGGAGTCGGCCAGGAAGCAGAGCGTCGCCTTTGTCGCGCGCGGGTCGCTCAGAAGGTAGGCGAGGGAAGGTGATTTGAGTCAGAGGGATGCAAGGAGGGTTGCACAAGGGGTGGCGTAGAGTGGGCAGTGGAGGGAGAAGTGTACTCGGGTTTCTGGCTCGCCGCCGCAAGCGCACATGAGTCGTTCGGGTTCGAAACGCGCCTTGTATGCGCCGAGGTCGCACGCGCCGGTGCGAAGTCGCGTGAGGAGCGTCGACTGACGGCGCGAGAGTGAGGAGTGGAAACAGGTGAAAGCGAGACCGGGCGGAGAAGTGGTGATGGCGCGAAGTTGGGCGCCGGTGGTGGAAGCTGACCAGGCGCGCGCCCACGATCATCATCTCGGCCGACCAGAGCGTGACCCACCACGTTGCCGGCTGCAAGCGCATTGCCACAGCATACTGGGCCGCCCTACGCGACGTCTACCGCCCGACAGACGCGCAAGGCGCCCAACAACTGCTCACTCGTTTTTGGGGACTCACGCTCCCGGGTGCCACGCCGGAGGCGTTCAAGACGTTCTCGAAAGAGTACCGAGCCGCCCTCGCCGCCATCAAGGCCGCCGACGTCAAGCTCGAGACGGTATACTCGTCGCACCTCCTCAACGCCCTTCCGCCCGCTCTCAGCGCGTTCCAGACTAGCCTCGCCATCACCAACTTGTCGGAACTGCCCAGCACGGATCGCATACTCGATCTCGTCCGGAACGAGGTCCTCCGCCTCTCGTCGTCGTCGTCGTCCACCTCTGTCGCGCTCACCGCAAGCTCAGAGATGCCGCCGCCTTCGCCGTGCCCCGCCTGCAAGGGCGCGCACTGGCTCCGTGACTGCACAAGTCCGGAGGGCGACAAGTTCCGCGCGCAACGCAAGGAGCGCAACTTCAAGAACCGTCTCAAGGCCAAGGCTCGACTCGCACAAGCCGGCGAAGCCAACGCGCAACTTGCGTCCCTTCTCGACGAGGACACGGGCGTCGAAGTCTGGCTCACCATGAGTTTCAGCGTGACTCCGCGCAGCCTCAAGCCTACGATCGACAGCGGCGCCACTCACTCCATGTGCGGCGAGATCTCGCTCTTCTTCAACCTTTGCCGACGCCGTCCGTCACCCGTCGGTGGCGTCTCCGGTGCCAAGAACGGGCTCGTGGTCGCCGGCGTAGGCTCGCTCCTTGTCAAGCTCGTCAGCGGCAGGATCGTGGTCATCCATCAGGCGCTTCTCGTGCCCGGTATCGCAGCAAACCTCATCTCGTCGTCGCAACTCTACGACAACCACGGCGTCACGACAACCTTTGGACAGGGAGCCACCCTCTCGCGCAACGGCGTCGTGATCGCCACCGGCACTCGCCTCCGGAAGCACCTCTACCAACTCAACGGCGAGCTGATTGCTCCGAGCGCGGCCAAAGGTGCGACCGCTCTCCTTGCCACAGGTACTGCTTCTAAACCTGAACTGACCACCTGGCACTGTCGCTTTGCGCACCTTTCCCTTAGGTTGCTGAAGTCGCTTGCCAGGTCGGAACATGTCAAGGGTTTGAAAGTAGCTACTCAAGGAAGTGGGGAGCCTCGCCCGTGCAATACGTGTCATCTCTCGCACGCTTCCCGGTTGCCGTTTCCGCGGTCGGATCGTCAGACGACGGAGCTTCTCGAGCTTGTGCACACAGACGTGCTCTCGATCAACGTACCGTCGTATGGTGGTCGCCGCTACGTCGTCACGTTTGTCGACGACCACTCTCGCATGCTCTGGGTCGAGGCGCTCGCCCGCAAGAGTGACGTCTTCGGAGCCTTCCAGCGCTTCAAGGCGGCTGCCGAGAACGAGTCGGGCAAGCACATCCAGCGCCTGCGTTCCGACAACGGCGGCGAGTACACGTCCCACGAATTCCGCGACTTCCTGGCCGAACACGGGATCCATCACGAGATGCCACCGTCGTACTCTCCGCAGGCCAACGGCGTCGCGGAGCGGATCAACCGGACCATTGTCGAGAGCCTGATTTCACTGCTCAATCAGGCTCAAGCACCCAAAGCCCTCTGGGCAGAGGCGCTTCTCGCCTTCGTCTTTGTCAAGAACCGGTCGCCGCATGCTGCACTCACCGGAGGCATCCCGCTCGCCGTCTGGCGTGGCAAACCTGTACGGGTCGACATGCTGCGGGTCTGGAGTTGTCGTGCTTACCACACCGTCACCAACGGTCGTGCAAAGCTCGATGACAAGGCCGTGCCTCTCGTCTTTATCGGCTACGATGGCGACACGGCCGCCTACCGCCTCTTCGACCCGGCGACACGCAAGACTGTGCGATCTCGCGATGCCCGTTTCGTAGAGGACGAATTCCCCTTTGCCGCCGCCACGCCAAGTACTGCGCAAAGCTTGCCGCAGCCTACGCCTGCTTCGGACTTAATCATCCTTGCCTCGAGTCAAGCTCCCTCCGCTGCCAACGATGCGATGCCGCAGACTCCCGCGCGTGCACCGCCGGTCGTGCCACGTCCTCCCGTACGAGCTGCTCAAGCCCGCGAGGTTGTCGTGACGCCGCCGCCGCCGCCTGTCTTCCGCCGCGCCAGCGCCCCTTCGCAGCCTTCGCCCGAGCCTGTTCTCCCTGATGAGGAGTCCCGTGACGAGGTGCCCGGGCACGTAGGAGTCGAGGGGAACGAGCGAGCCGACGACCTGGCGAAGGAGGCGGTGCAAGGGGTGGGCGCTCGTCTCAAAGCACTGGCGGACCGGCGGAGGCGCGAGAAGCAGGCAAGCCGGGGCTATCGCACGCTAGCGTATCGCCATGAGCTTGCCGAGTCGTGCACGAGCGACAGCAGCGACGAGAGCGACGAGGAGGAGGGAGAAGGAGGCAGAGCTGGACTTGGGAGGACGTCATCCGCGCGACCAGCCATCTTGCCCTCACCACCTCTCAACAGCTCTGGCGAGATCAGGCACGGTCGCTTACTATCCAGAAGCCTCTCGGCAGCCTGGTCCGCCTTTAAAACAGCTCAAAAATCCGCCTGGGCGGCACTTTGAGCGTCGTCTCCGACGGGCGGCCAACTTCGCGCCGTCGCCTCCTCCCCTCCCGGTCTTTCCTTCTCTCGCTTCCACTCCTCGCTCTCGCGCCGCCAGTCGACCTTGCTCACTCGACTACGCACAGGCGCCTGCGATCTCGGCGCCTACAGAGCGCACTTCGAACCGGAACGGCTCCTCTGCGCGTGCGATGGCGAGCCGGAGACCCGCGAACACTTCTTCCTTCACTGCCCGCTCTACGCCACCCCGCGTGCGACCCTCTTCTCCTCCCTCCGTCTCAAATCCCCATCGATTGCCTACTTGCTCAGCGACCCGCGCGCGACAAGGGCGACGCTCCGGTTCCTCGCCGACTCGGGCCGCTTTGACTCGCTTTATTGCCCGCCCTCGGAGGACCCGCTGCCTTGAGTTCTGTTTGATCTGATCTGAGTTTATCCCTTCCCTTCTTCTACCCTTTCACTATACCCACTCTCCTTCTCCTGTCTGCTTTCTCCGCCCCCTCCATCCTTCTCTCCTTCTTGAAACAAGACTTATCTATCTATCTATCTTCTCTCCTTCTGTTCCCACCCATCTTCACCTCTAGCATCCTCGGTCTACATGGGCTTCCTATAGCTCGATATGACTTGAAACAAGATTTATCTATCTATCTATCTCGACTTCCTCGGTATCAACCCCTTCGGGGCCACACTTGCCGAAGTCGAGACTCTCTACTCAGCTGCCGGTGAAGACCTCTCTGCCTCGGACGAGCAATGTTCGCTTTCGACGTCCGACCCTCGCAACCACCGCGAAGCGATGCGCGACACGGCCTCCGAGCGCTGGCGCCTCGGCGAGCACCGTGCGCCGGTAGCCGAGTCCTTCCAGGGTCGCGTGAAGCCGGTGATTCCAGACGCGGCCGGCCTGCTTGAGGCCGTACAGCGCGCGATCGAGTTTGAGGACCTTGCCGGCGTACTCGCTGTCGTCGATGCCTTCCGGTACGCGCATGTACAGTTCCTCCTCGAGTGCGCCGTGGAGGTACGCCATGTCGATGTCAGCCTGATGGACATGAAGGCGGTGGCGGGCGGCAAGAGCGAGCAGGACGCGGATCGAGGTGAACTTGACCACGGGCGCGAACGTCTCGCGGAAGTCGACGTACGGCCGCTGGGTGAACCCTTGTGCGACGAGGCGGACTTTGCGGCCGGTGACTTGGCCGTTCTGGTCCTTTTTGCGTCGGTAGACGAAGCAGGCTCCGAGGATCTTGGCGTCAGGCGGCACCTCGCTGCGGTCGACGGGGTGGAAGACGTTGTACTCGTTTTGAAGAGACGTGAACTCCCTGCATCTACGTCCGCAGCGAGGGAGGGCACACGCACTACATGGCCCTCTACGTCGACAACCTCCTCTTTGTCTCGCCTGATCTCAATGAGATCCTGCGGATCAAGGACGGCCTCAAACGCGAGTACGGCATCAAGGACCTCGGCGAAGCCAAGTTCATCTTGGGCATCCAGGTGCATCGCCGCTCGCATGGCGGAACCTTCCTCTCCCAGGGCGCGTACCTCGAGGACGTCCTGCTCCGCCTTGGCTACGCTGACGGTCGAACCGCCCCGACGCCGATGCAGCCGAACTTGCAGCTCGCTGTTGCTCCGGACGACCACTAACCCACCCCCGAACTTGCGCACTTTCGGTTTCACTGACCGCAAGATGACTCCCGATGAGTTCCATGATTTCCTTGTCTGCTCTCTCTCTGCGGGTGTCGAGCCCTCCAAGTTCGACTCGCTATACAAGAGGATCGGTTTCGAGCCGCGAAACCCCCTCCTCGACATTGACAACGACGACGCGGCCTCGGTCGACCTTTTGGCCGACGAGGCTTGCGACCACCTCGACAGCTTGCTGGCTACATTTGCAGACGTACTTGTCGATGAACTGCCCGAGCTTCCGCCCTGCCGCCCGGTCAACCACAAGATAAAGCTTCTCGACGCTGAAAAGCGGATCAAGCCGCACACAATTCGCATCCCGGACCGCTACAGCGCGCAGTGGACTGCGCAGGTTCGCAAGTTCGTGGAGAAAGGGTTTTGGTCACCCGCGGCACTTGACTCTGCGTGCTCCATGTTCGCAGTTCCAAAGCACGATCGCACGCAGGCTCGGTTTGTCGTCAAGCTCAAGCTCCTCCTCGCCTAGACGGTTTGACCCGTTTCGGCGAGGACACGGACGCACCAGCAGATCCTGAAACCCCGACGCTCGACTGGCCGGACCTGCACGAAGAAGAGGTCAAGTCAGCTCTCTTCGGCACCCGCCCGTACTCGGCCCCGGGTAGCGACGGCGTACCCTTTGTCGTCCTTCAGCATCTCTGGCCGTCGCTCCGACTCCGCCTCTTGCCGCTGTACGCCGCCTCGCTCCGTCTCGGCCACCTCCCGCGGTCGTGGCGAGACGCGGTCGGCGTCGTGTTGCGAAAGCCGAAAAAACCGGACTATTCGCTAGCGAAGGCGTATCGGCTGATCGCATTCGAGAAGACGTCAGCCAAGATTCTCGAATCGATCGTTGCGCGCAGACTCGCGTACCTTGCAGAACGGCATCAAC
Organism: Rhodotorula mucilaginosa; assembly: GCA_034406715.1. Taxonomy (NCBI): domain Eukaryota; kingdom Fungi; phylum Basidiomycota; class Microbotryomycetes; order Sporidiobolales; family Sporidiobolaceae; genus Rhodotorula; species Rhodotorula mucilaginosa. The sequence goes on from CP137879.1 coordinate 544,274, forward strand.
TGCTCCCGCCCGAGCATTTCGGCGGTCGGCAGGGTCGGTCGGTTGACGAGTCGGTTGTCTGCTTCGTTGACGAGATCAAGCGTCAGTGGAGGGACGGCAATGTCGTCGTTGGCGTCGCGCTCGACGTCGCAAAGGCGTTCCCGAGCGTCAACACCGACGCGCTCTGCAACGGACTCGGAAGAAAGGGCTTACCAGCACGCGTGGTCGAGTGGATTCGCTCCTTCATGACGGATCGAACGTGCGATCTGCGACTCGAGGGCGTCAGCTCCGGCCCGGTCGAGTGGAAGAGCGGGTTACCGCAGGGCTCACCTCTAAGCCCAATCCTCTATCTCTTCTACAACGCGCCGGCGCTGGCTGCGCTGCAGACGTCGACGTCGATGGCGCTCGGCTGGATCGACGACATCAACCTACTCGTTTGGGGCAAGTCAGCGGAAGCTGCTGTCGCGCGAGCGAACCAGCTCATGCCGGCGCTCGAAGACTGGTCAAAGACTCACCTGTCGGAATTCGAGCCCTCCAAAAGCGACGCCGTTCTGTATGCGCCGCACAACAGAAAGGTGTCAGCGGATCCGCCTGATGTCGTCCTCGCCGGTACTCCCATCCCCTGGTCGCCCTCACTCACGATGCTCGGCACAATCATTGACGAGCGACTCACTTTCGAGAAACACGTCGCCGCCTGCGCAAGCAAGGCCTCCGTTGCGCTGACGGGTATCCGTCTGCTCTGCAGCGCCCGAGGCTTCCTCCGCCGACACCACTCCGTCCAACTCGCCCGCGCGATCGTCCTCCCCCGGCTCGACTGGTCGGCGGCGGCGTGGTTCGAGCCGGCGAAGGGAGGCAGGCGTGAGGAAGGGAAGAAGGTACGGGTGGTGGAAGCTGTTCACCGAGCTGCGCTCGTGCTGGTGACAGGGTGCTTTAGGTCAGACTCGACAGCCGCGATGGAAGTCGAAGCCAACTTACTGCCGACTCGACTCCGCCTCCGAAGCGCCCTCGCCCGTCTCGCCCTTCGCGCAGCGGCCGCCCCGCCTTCGAACCCGATAGCCCCCCGCCTTGCCCTCGCACGCGCCGAGAAGTCACCAACGCACCCATCCCCACTCCACCGCGCCCTCGACCTGCTTGGCCCAGTCGCCGCTCCGCTCACCCGCGTTGAAACCCTGCTTCCCCATGCCGTCGCACCGTGGTCAGAGGCGCCAAGGTCACTGGAAGTGCGAATCGCGTCGAGCAAAGAGGAGGCGGTGAAGGCGTTGATGACGATGCTCGAGGGGCGCATCGAGGGTGATGTGGTTGCCTTCTCTGATGGAAGTCTGATGGAGGGGATCGCTGGCGCCGGCGTGGCGTTCAGGGTGACGGTGGAAGGAGGAAGGGAGGCGAAGGCTGCGAGGAGGAAAGAGCTGGGTCAGCACTTCGGGATCTACGACGGAGAGCTCGAAGGGCTGCGTATTGCCCTCAGCAGCGCCGCCATTTTCATGCCCACCAACCAAGAGAACGCCCTCCACATCCTCGCTGATAACCTCTCTGCCGTCCAGCGCCCGATTGACCCCCGACCCTCGCCCGGCCAAACAATCCGCCTCGCGATCCGCAACTCGCTCATTTCAATGGAGGAGACTCACCCTCAGGTTCGCGTGGTCGTGCACTGGGTTCCCGGTCACATCGGCATCGACGGCAACGAGGAAGCCGACGAGTTGGCGAAGTCGGCCGTCGAGGAGGCGGGTCGTGCGCTAGCAAAGTCGACAACCGCTCACGAGAAGCGGGCGAAAGCAAGACGGGGACTCAGGGCCATGGCGTTCGACCCTAAAGCCGTCAGCGAGTCGTCCTCCAGCGATGGTGGCGACAGCGAGTACGAGGAAGGAGGCAGGAGAGGCGACTTGGCAATGACGACTCGTCGGATCGCCGCCCGAGCGCCTTCAACGCAAGACCGCGACCTCGGCGACGGACGTCTCGGTGGCGGCTGGGAGCTCCCCAGAAGCGTCTCGGCGATACGGGCTAGCTACCGAGCCGCTCTCCACCAGCAATGGGCCAAGGAATGGTCTGCAGCAACGACCGGCGCCGGTCTTCGCGCGATCGCCAGATCCCCTCCCGGCCCTTCCTTCTCTCGATTCCATGCTCAGCTCACCCGTCGGCAATCGACCCTGCTTTCCCGACTACGCACCGGCGTATGCGACCTTGGCGCCTACCGCGCGCACTTTGATCCGGACAAGGAACTGTGCGAGTGCGGAGAAGTTGAGTCCCGGGAACACTTCCTCCTCCTCTGCCCTCTCTACGCCGCTCCTCGCGCCACCCTCCTCTCAGAACTTCGCAAGCCCACCCTCCCACCCATCGCCTTCCTGCTCAGCGACCCCTCCGCCACCAAGGCGACTCTCCGCTTCCTTGCCAACTCGGGGCGATTTGACTCGCTCTACTCGCCGCCAGCAGACCCCCCTCTTTCTGGATAGCCCCCCCCCCCCCTCCTCTTTTTGCTTGACCCGCCACCATAGCCCATCACTCTGCCTCCACCATATACCCTTGTCCCTTTACTCCAACTCGATTTTCCTGACTCAGACGAGCAGGTTTTTTCTTCGGGCCTCTCCTTGCCTCTCCCACTTTGAGTAGTACCCTCGGTCTACATGGGCTCTCTAGCTCGACATGACTTGAAACTTGATTGATCTATCTATCTATCTATCAAGCTCAAGCCCCGAAACGACAATACCGCCCCGCTCGGTACGCCAATTCCGGACATGGTACAGGCTTGGCGATCGAAGCTGGACTTCAAGAACGCGTACGAGCAGGTGCGCCTGGAGCCCGATTCTGTTTCTCACTCCGGGTTCATCACGCCTTCGGGCACTTTCGTTTCTTGAGTCATGCAACAGGGGGGCTGGAATGCTCCCGAGATGATGCATCGGGTCTGCTACATGATGTTCGAACGCGCAATCGGCTGCGTTCTCGATGTCTTCTACGACAACGTCTTTGTTCACTCGTTCACCCGTCGCGCGCACCTTCGCTACCTCGAGATTGTCTTCGGCACCCTTCGGCATTTCAAGTTTCACTTGTCTCACTCGAAGGTCAAGTTCATGTCGGCGAAGCTCGAGGTGCTGGGGGTGATCGTGACGGATGAGGGACTCGAGGTCCTGCCCGAGAAGTGGGAAGCGATCCAGCAATGGCCCACACCAAAGTGTCCGAAGGACATACTTTGCTTCATGAGGACCATTCGCTGGATGGGAGATCACTTGCCGTGGATCAGCGAGATCGCCGCTCCATTGACCGCCCTGACGGGGAAGGTCGATTGGAACTGGACGCCCTCGTGCGATTTCGCTTTCGCTCTCCTCAAGTGGCTGGTTCCGCAAACGCTTGTTCCTCTCGATCTCGACAAGGTGAATTCGGGGGAAGAACGGTTGTTTCTGGTAACGGATGCTTCGCAGTTCGGGTGCGGAGGATGGGTTGGACAAGGTGCTTCGCTCGAGACGGCTCGCCCGGCTCGCTTCTTCTCGACCAAGTTCAACCGCGCGCAGTACGTCTATACGACTACGCACCAAGAGCTTCTCGGCGTGTTGAACGAGTGTCGGAAGATGCACGAGCATGTGATCGGATCGCACTTCACCGTTGTGTGCGACCACAAGCCGCTCAAGACTTCCTGGACGCAGCCGCCGAACCAGACTCGCCGACATGAGCAACTCTGGGAGACGCTCGCGGAGTACGACCTCGACTGGCTGTTCACGCCGGGCGAAACTAATGTGCACGCAGATTCGCTTTCTCGACTCGCCGAACTCGTCGACTCGGAGAAGGTCGACTTGCCTGTCGCGCTCGAACCGACTCCGCATCCGGACAACCCTGTGCCGTTCCCGTCTGAACCTACAAAGGGGAGGATGGTGTTGGTGGCCATGACCGCGGCGTTGGCACCGCGGTCCAAAGCTAAGTCGTTCCATCTCGCCGCCCTCACTTCTCCCTATCCTTTGCGTGAGTCATTGACTTCTTTCTCTTCTGAGTTTACAGATGCCCTCGTGCTGGCTTCCGCTACCGACACCTTTTGCAAAACCATCCTCGACACCCCGACTCACTTCCCTGACTTTGCCGTTTCGGACAGTTTGGTCTTCTTGCACGACGAGGACTTGTGGCGGTTAATCGTGCCGTCCGGTACGGTTCCGGCCTCGGCTCTTGCTGCCGAGGCTACGACGCTTCCGTCCTTCCGTGAGTTTGTGATCGCTTCCTCCCATTCAGCCGTGGGCCATCTCGGGCACAAAAAGACTGCGGCGCTGGTTCGCCGGCAGTTTTTCTGCCCGAGGCTCTCGCGCAATGTCAACGACTATACGCGCGCTTGCGAGCCGTGTGCGCGAAGCAAGGCCGTCACGCAGAAGCCTTACGGGCTCACTCACGCGTTGGACGTGCCGAAGGTGCCTTGGCGGCAAGTCGGAATGGACTTCATGACCGGACTCCCGTCGGTGGAGCTCGACAGAGGAACCGTTGATGCAGTACTTATGGTGACAGATTACCTCTCCAAGATGGTAGTCTTGATCCCGCTCTCTTCTACGGCGAACGCGCAGATGGTCGCCTCGCTCGTCTCTTGCCAAGTCGTCACTTGAAACGCGAATTATCTATCTATCTATGTCGTCACTCGCTTTGGTCTCCCAACTTCGATCGTGTCGGACCGGGATCCCAAGTTCACGTCGACCTTCTGGACGGCACTCTACGGCATGGCAGGCGTCAAACTCAAGATGTCGACATCCGCGCATCCGCAGACCGATGGACGAGCCGAGGTCGCCAACAAGACGGTCGGCCAAATCCTGCGAACTGTCTGCGAAGACGACCCGTTGGGATGGGCCGGCGCTTTACCGACAACCGAGATGGCGATCAACATCGCCGAGCCGGCTTCGACGGGCATTGCGCCCTTCAAAGTCGTCCATGGGTTCCTCCCCTCTCCTCTCCCCTTCTCGTGCACCTTGCCATTGCCTGACTCTTCCGACACATCCGCTCTCGCCTTCGCTGATTGCGCTCGAGAAAGCGCGGCTCGCGCTTTCAACGCAATTGTCGGGGCTCGAGTCGCCATGGTTCTTTACACAAATCGAAGCTGCCAATCGGAGCCGGCCTCGTTCGCGGTGGGCTCAAAAGCCTACCTTGCGACTTCCTCACTCAGATTCCCGCCGGGCTTATCGGGCAAGTTCCTGCCCAAGTTCTTCGGAACCCGCGACGTCCACCTTCACGTTCGACCTCCCTCCTCACCTCGCCATCCACCCACGTATCCACGCCTCCAAACTCCGGCCGCATTTCCCCGCCGACTCAGATCGTTTCCCGTCGCTCGCCTTCTTGAATCCGCCTCCGGTTGTCAGAGCTACGGACTCACCGGATGCGCAGTGGGAGGTCGAAAAAGTCGTCGGTGATCGGTTGGTTCGCGGTCGCCTCAAGTACAAGGTGCAATGGCTTGGATACTCGGCAGCGTCGGACGGGTGGATCGATGCCGAGGAGTTGCGCCAGGACGCGCCCGACGTCGTCAACGACCACGAGCGCGCAAAGGCCGATCGCCGTCGGGATCGTCCCGCGGGCCGCAAAAAGAAGGCACGGGCTCGCCTTTCCGCTTTGCTGGCGTCACTTCCCTCCCTACGTTCCGTTCTGGGGGTGTGAGTGCTGGGCAGACTTCCCTCCGTCGTCCTCTCAGCTTCGCTCCCACTCGACTTCCCATTTTAAGTCTCTTTCCTGCTCTATCTTATCGAACTTCACTAACACTCCTTCTTCTTGCAAATGATACGCTTTACCGCGCTGGACCCAAAGTGCCGGGTGCTGCCTCAAGACGTCGTCGCCGGACTTAGGATGTGTTCGCTCGGATTTGGTTGTAGGCCCCTTGCTCTTTAGCACTGCACCTTCTTTGCTCATCTTCTCTCAAGATCTACACTTGGGCACTGTTTATTGGCTCTTGCACACCTGAGACTTGCTACGCCCGTCTCCAACTAGCTACGACCCGGAAACGAGCAGGACCCCCCCCCCCCCTCTCCCGCATCGAGCTTGAGAGTGGTGCGCCCTGCACATTGGACTGCAAATTGCAGGCCCCAGACAATGGCTACCATATATGTTTGCCTTGCGCATGCAAGCCTAGGTGTCTCGGGGTCTGTGCCATCCTCCGGAATCAGGCCCAAAGCCAGGCACAACAGCCCGGAAGCGGGGACACTACAGAATGTTTGTTCTGTATGACAACCCTGAGCCAACTTCCATGAACAACCTTCTTTGGTAGTATAGTGGTTAGTATCCAGCCTTGTCACGGCTGAGACCCGGGTTCAATTCCCGGCCAGAGAGTTCAATCTTCTTTTGCCTTTCTCTTTTTTTTTTCTTCCGTGGAGCATTGCTCGAGTTTGCAGTGCAAGCTTTACCTCAAAAGGGCCACCCTCTTTTCTTCCAAGTGTATGGCTTAACTGTCCTTTTGCAAGTCCCCATTGCTCGGCTCTTGCAAAGCCCTACGGTATAGCACATGTGCAAGAGCCTGACCGCCCTGAGGTAGGATACCATAACCACTCTCACTTGCATGCAAGAGACTACAAAAGAGTGGCTGCATGGCTTGTCAAACCATGGGCTGTTGCAGCCGGACCACTGGAGCAACGAACAGCAGTGTATGCTTGGATGTCTCTCGTAGAGATACAAGCCAGGCAAGAATGCCGAGCGGCAAGGGAGGCAAATCTTTGTGAGACAAAGCCACGTCCAGCGGTCCAGCACTCTGAAGTTTCAATCCGGCACAATATATATCCGGCACAATATAGAGTAGCCGACTCTGCATCAAAAGAAGCACTTGGTGATGTTCAGAAAGAAAGGAGTGAGAGAGGACTTGGATTGGGGAGTCAACGGCAAGCAGGCAAAGGAGTCTTATTCAAAATAAAAATGAAAACCGTCTAGAGTACGGGCCGGGGGCCGCAAAAGAAAATGCTCAGTGGCGGGATCGAACCGCCGACATTGGACTAAACACAGAAGCGTATTAGGTCCACATCATAACCAACTAGATCAACCGAGCGCTGAGGGTACGCGTCAACTTGTGTTCATAAGTAATAAAGGCGTATTCTACAGCCGACCCACTTAAGACCACTCCCCGGTCAGTCCCTTTTTTGGAACCTTGCCATCCTGGGGTTCAGTCAGTCAGTCAGGGGAGACATGCAGGCCATGGAGTTGACCATGTTTTAGTCAGTGCTAGGCCTCCTCCTTTGGAGCCATCCGCTCTTGCTCACATCAAGTCCTCTTCCGATTCTCAGTCCTTTCCTCTCGCTCATCTTCTTTCAAACCTTTGCTGACATGATCTTTCCCAGATCATACTGCAATATACTGGGACTCAAGAATAAGACATCAGCAGGGTTTTGTGCGGTCAAGGCATAGGATGGACAGAAGTTGATGATCAATCTTGGCTCGAAGTGCGCCGTGCGGCCCTCCTGTTGTCATTCCTCTCTTCTTCACCTCACGGCTCTCTACTCGTAATCAACGCTCAATTCAGTGTTGTTTGAATACGCGCTTCCTTCTCGTCCTACTGTCCCTTGCAGACTACCGTTGTCTCACTCATGCTTGAGACAAGTGGCCTCTGCACCACCCTTGCCGCAGAGGGCACTTGTCTCGAGCGCTGGCGATACGAGGCTTCTCTGCTGAGCATGGTGTGACTGTGCAAAAACACTAAACAATCATGCTGAACTGAGGGTTGATTGTGGGATGAGAATTGTTGGAGAGTACGGCAAGGCGCGACTCAACCCGAAGGAGGAGAAGCGCGGCAGGGAGGGCCGTCAGAGAGATGGCGAGCACGGTTGAGCGGAGTGGCGGCTTGTTCTCTCACAAGTTGCTCACTAACGCTCCTGCGCTCGCTAGGTATGTCCGTGTAGTCTCTGTAGACACATTTGCATTCCACAAGTCGCTCACTCACGCTCCCGCGCTTGCCAGCTCGCCGAGAGGTCAGCTCAATGTCCGACCCGTTTTAACTAGAATAATGAAGAAGGAGAAGAAGAGTCTGAGGGAGAGCCTGAAGGCACGCTACAACAAAGTGCGCCCGAGATCCTTGTCCGACCTCCACTAGCGACTTGCGGTCCTATCCTGGAACACGTTGTCAACTTGATCTCGGACCCAAAAGTATGGTAGTAGTCTAGGGGGAAGGATCAAGCCAGCAAAGGTTTCAGGTGAAACTGAGCAAGAGAAACAGACTCCGATCTGGGAAAGGCTTTAAAGGAGCAAGATGGCAGCAAGACCGCAGGCTGAGTCGTAGCACTTGCCAGACTGTGTACTGCATGGAATATGAGACTGACAGATGTCAGCCCCAACTGCCTGCTGGATCCTGTGAGCTGGTTCAGGCACAAGTATCCTGTCCTCTGCTCTTTGTTCGTGACAGCCACCCACCCCCCTTGATCAAGCAACACGGTAACGGCCAACCAAAGTGCACACTTTGTTAACTCAGGCTTCAAGTTGATGATCAATCTTGGCTCGAAGTGCGCCGTGCGGCCCTCCTGTTGTCATTCCTCTCTTCTTCACCTCACCGCTCTCTACTCATAATCAACGCTCAATTCAGTGTTCTTTGAATATGCGCTTCCTTCTCGTCCTACTGTCCCTTGCAGACTACCGTGGTCTCACTCACGCTTGAGACGAGTGGCCTCTGCACCACCCTTGCCGCAGAGGGCACTTGTCTCAACTCTCGAGCGCTGGCGAGACGAGGCTTCTCTGCTGAGCATGGTGTGACTGTACAGAAACACTAAACAATCATGCTGAACTGAGGGTTGATTGTGGGATGAGAATTGTGTGAGAGTACGGCAAGGCGCGACTCGGCCCGAAGGAAGAGAAGCGCGGCAGGGAGAGCTGTCGCTCGGAGAGATGGCGAGCACGTTGAGCAGAGTGGCGGCTTGTTCTCTCACAAGTTGCTCACTAACGCTCCTGCGCTCGCTAGGTGTGTCCATGTAGTCACTGTAGACACATTTGCATTCCACAAGTCGCTCACTAACGCTCCCGCGCTCACTAGCTCGCCGAGAGGTCCACTCAACGTCCAACCTGTTTTAACTAGAATAAGAATAATGAAGAAGGAGAAGAAGAGTCTGAGGGAGAGCCTAAGGCACGCCACAACAAAGTGCGCCCGAGATCCTTGTCCGACCTCCACTAGTGCAGGGACACCACTCTCAAGCTTGATGCGAGAGTGGGTCTACTGCGCAGTTCGGGTCGTAGCGAGTCGTAGAAGAGCCAGAGCCTGTAAACAGTGACTCAAGTATAGATTTTGAAGAGAGTATGAGCGAAGGAGGGCGGGGTGCTAAAGAAGAAGAAGAAGAGAGGCGAGGGAGCTACAACAAGTCGACCGAGACGATCCACCAACATCCGCCTGAGTTGCCGAGTCTTGAGGCGCGGCCGTCACTTTGGGCCTGGCACGATATAGTGTATATGTCTGCAATCATAACGAGCGTTAGTTCCGCTTGAAAGAAAAAGAGCGAGGAGGAGACTTAGAAGAGGAAGATGAGTCCGAGCGAGGCGAAGCAGGCGAGTGAAGCGATGCCGGCCCAGCAACTAGCGACTTGCGGTCCTATCCTGGAACACGTTGTCAACTTGATCTCGGACCCAAAAGTATGGTAGTAGTCTAGGGGGAAGGATCAAGCCAGCAAAGGTTTCAGGTGAAACTGAGCAAGAGAAACAGACTCCGATCTGGGAAAGGCTTTAAAGGAGCAAGATGGCAGCAAGACCGCAGGCTGAGTCGTAGCACTTGCCAGACTGTGTACTGCATGGAATATGAGACTGACAGATGTCAGCCCCAACTGCCTGCTGGATCCTGTGAGCTGGTTCAGGCACAAGTATCCTGTCCTCTGCTCTTTGTTCGTGACAGCCACCCACCCCCCTTGATCAAGCAACACGGTAACGGCCAACCAAAGTGCACACTTTGTTAACTCAGGCTTCAAGTTGATGATCAATCTTGGCTCGAAGTGCGCCGTGCGGCCCTCCTGTTGTCATTCCTCTCTTCTTCACCTCACCGCTCTCTACTCATAATCAACGCTCAATTCAGTGTTCTTTGAATATGCGCTTCCTTCTCGTCCTACTGTCCCTTGCAGACTACCGTGGTCTCACTCACGCTTGAGACGAGTGGCCTCTGCACCACCCTTGCCGCAGAGGGCACTTGTCTCAACTCTCGAGCGCTGGCGAGACGAGGCTTCTCTGCTGAGCATGGTGTGACTGTACAGAAACACTAAACAATCATGCTGAACTGAGGGTTGATTGTGGGATGAGAATTGTGTGAGAGTACGGCAAGGCGCGACTCGGCCCGAAGGAAGAGAAGCGCGGCAGGGAGAGCTGTCGCTCGGAGAGATGGCGAGCACGTTGAGCAGAGTGGCGGCTTGTTCTCTCACAAGTTGCTCACTAACGCTCCTGCGCTCGCTAGGTGTGTCCATGTAGTCACTGTAGACACATTTGCATTCCACAAGTCGCTCACTAACGCTCCCGCGCTCACTAGCTCGCCGAGAGGTCCACTCAACGTCCAACCTGTTTTAACTAGAATAAGAATAATGAAGAAGGAGAAGAAGAGTCTGAGGGAGAGCCTAAGGCACGCCACAACAAAGTGCGCCCGAGATCCTTGTCCGACCTCCACTAGTGCAGGGACACCACTCTCAAGCTTGATGCGAGAGTGGGTCTACTGCGCAGTTCGGGTCGTAGCGAGTCGTAGAAGAGCCAGAGCCTGTAAACAGTGACTCAAGTATAGATTTTGAAGAGAGTATGAGCGAAGGAGGGCGGGGTGCTAAAGAAGAAGAAGAAGAGAGGCGAGGGAGCTACAACAAGTCGACCGAGACGATCCACCAACATCCGCCTGAGTTGCCGAGTCTTGAGGCGCGGCCGTCACTTTGGGCCTGGCACGATATAGTGTATATGTCTGCAATCATAACGAGCGTTAGTTCCGCTTGAAAGAAAAAGAGCGAGGAGGAGACTTAGAAGAGGAAGATGAGTCCGAGCGAGGCGAAGCAGGCGAGTGAAGCGATGCCGGCCCAGCAACTAGCGACTTGCGGTCCTATCCTGGAACACGTTGTCAACTTGATCTCGGACCCAAAAGTATGGTAGTAGTCTAGGGGGAAGGATCAAGCCAGCAAAGGTTTCAGGTGAAACTGAGCAAGAGAAACAGACTCCGATCTGGGAAAGGCTTTAAAGGAGCAAGATGGCAGCAAGACCGCAGGCTGAGTCGTAGCACTTGCCAGACTGTGTACTGCATGGAATATGAGACTGACAGATGTCAGCCCCAACTGCCTGCTGGATCCTGTGAGCTGGTTCAGGCACAAGTATCCTGTCCTCTGCTCTTTGTTCGTGACAGCCACCCACCCCCCTTGATCAAGCAACACGGTAACGGCCAACCAAAGTGCACACTTTGTTAACTCAGGCTTCAAGTTGATGATCAATCTTGGCTCGAAGTGCGCCGTGCGGCCCTCCTGTTGTCATTCCTCTCTTCTTCACCTCACCGCTCTCTACTCATAATCAACGCTCAATTCAGTGTTCTTTGAATATGCGCTTCCTTCTCGTCCTACTGTCCCTTGCAGACTACCGTGGTCTCACTCACGCTTGAGACGAGTGGCCTCTGCACCACCCTTGCCGCAGAGGGCACTTGTCTCAACTCTCGAGCGCTGGCGAGACGAGGCTTCTCTGCTGAGCATGGTGTGACTGTACAGAAACACTAAACAATCATGCTGAACTGAGGGTTGATTGTGGGATGAGAATTGTGTGAGAGTACGGCAAGGCGCGACTCGGCCCGAAGGAAGAGAAGCGCGGCAGGGAGAGCTGTCGCTCGGAGAGATGGCGAGCACGTTGAGCAGAGTGGCGGCTTGTTCTCTCACAAGTTGCTCACTAACGCTCCTGCGCTCGCTAGGTGTGTCCATGTAGTCACTGTAGACACATTTGCATTCCACAAGTCGCTCACTAACGCTCCCGCGCTCACTAGCTCGCCGAGAGGTCCACTCAACGTCCAACCTGTTTTAACTAGAATAAGAATAATGAAGAAGGAGAAGAAGAGTCTGAGGGAGAGCCTAAGGCACGCCACAACAAAGTGCGCCCGAGATCCTTGTCCGACCTCCACTAGTGCAGGGACACCACTCTCAAGCTTGATGCGAGAGTGGGTCTACTGCGCAGTTCGGGTCGTAGCGAGTCGTAGAAGAGCCAGAGCCTGTAAACAGTGACTCAAGTATAGATTTTGAAGAGAGTATGAGCGAAGGAGGGCGGGGTGCTAAAGAAGAAGAAGAAGAGAGGCGAGGGAGCTACAACAAGTCGACCGAGACGATCCACCAACATCCGCCTGAGTTGCCGAGTCTTGAGGCGCGGCCGTCACTTTGGGCCTGGCACGATATAGTGTATATGTCTGCAATCATAACGAGCGTTAGTTCCGCTTGAAAGAAAAAGAGCGAGGAGGAGACTTAGAAGAGGAAGATGAGTCCGAGCGAGGCGAAGCAGGCGAGTGAAGCGATGCCGGCCCAGCAACTAGCGACTTGCGGTCCTATCCTGGAACACGTTGTCAACTTGATCTCGGACCCAAAAGTATGGTAGTAGTCTAGGGGGAAGGATCAAGCCAGCAAAGGTTTCAGGTGAAACTGAGCAAGAGAAACAGACTCCGATCTGGGAAAGGCTTTAAAGGAGCAAGATGGCAGCAAGACCGCAGGCTGAGTCGTAGCACTTGCCAGACTGTGTACTGCATGGAATATGAGACTGACAGATGTCAGCCCCAACTGCCTGCTGGATCCTGTGAGCTGGTTCAGGCACAAGTATCCTGTCCTCTGCTCTTTGTTCGTGACAGCCACCCACCCCCCTTGATCAAGCAACACGGTAACGGCCAACCAAAGTGCACACTTTGTTAACTCAGGCTTCAAGTTGATGATCAATCTTGGCTCGAAGTGCGCCGTGCGGCCCTCCTGTTGTCATTCCTCTCTTCTTCACCTCACCGCTCTCTACTCATAATCAACGCTCAATTCAGTGTTCTTTGAATATGCGCTTCCTTCTCGTCCTACTGTCCCTTGCAGACTACCGTGGTCTCACTCACGCTTGAGACGAGTGGCCTCTGCACCACCCTTGCCGCAGAGGGCACTTGTCTCAACTCTCGAGCGCTGGCGAGACGAGGCTTCTCTGCTGAGCATGGTGTGACTGTACAGAAACACTAAACAATCATGCTGAACTGAGGGTTGATTGTGGGATGAGAATTGTGTGAGAGTACGGCAAGGCGCGACTCGGCCCGAAGGAAGAGAAGCGCGGCAGGGAGAGCTGTCGCTCGGAGAGATGGCGAGCACGTTGAGCAGAGTGGCGGCTTGTTCTCTCACAAGTTGCTCACTAACGCTCCTGCGCTCGCTAGGTGTGTCCATGTAGTCACTGTAGACACATTTGCATTCCACAAGTCGCTCACTAACGCTCCCGCGCTCACTAGCTCGCCGAGAGGTCCACTCAACGTCCAACCTGTTTTAACTAGAATAAGAATAATGAAGAAGGAGAAGAAGAGTCTGAGGGAGAGCCTAAGGCACGCCACAACAAAGTGCGCCCGAGATCCTTGTCCGACCTCCACTAGTGCAGGGACACCACTCTCAAGCTTGATGCGAGAGTGGGTCTACTGCGCAGTTCGGGTCGTAGCGAGTCGTAGAAGAGCCAGAGCCTGTAAACAGTGACTCAAGTATAGATTTTGAAGAGAGTATGAGCGAAGGAGGGCGGGGTGCTAAAGAAGAAGAAGAAGAGAGGCGAGGGAGCTACAACAAGTCGACCGAGACGATCCACCAACATCCGCCTGAGTTGCCGAGTCTTGAGGCGCGGCCGTCACTTTGGGCCTGGCACGATATAGTGTATATGTCTGCAATCATAACGAGCGTTAGTTCCGCTTGAAAGAAAAAGAGCGAGGAGGAGACTTAGAAGAGGAAGATGAGTCCGAGCGAGGCGAAGCAGGCGAGTGAAGCGATGCCGGCCCAGCAACTAGCGACTTGCGGTCCTATCCTGGAACACGTTGTCAACTTGATCTCGGACCCAAAAGTATGGTAGTAGTCTAGGGGGAAGGATCAAGCCAGCAAAGGTTTCAGGTGAAACTGAGCAAGAGAAACAGACTCCGATCTGGGAAAGGCTTTAAAGGAGCAAGATGGCAGCAAGACCGCAGGCTGAGTCGTAGCACTTGCCAGACTGTGTACTGCATGGAATATGAGACTGACAGATGTCAGCCCCAACTGCCTGCTGGATCCTGTGAGCTGGTTCAGGCACAAGTATCCTGTCCTCTGCTCTTTGTTCGTGACAGCCACCCACCCCCCTTGATCAAGCAACACGGTAACGGCCAACCAAAGTGCACACTTTGTTAACTCAGGCTTCAAGTTGATGATCAATCTTGGCTCGAAGTGCGCCGTGCGGCCCTCCTGTTGTCATTCCTCTCTTCTTCACCTCACCGCTCTCTACTCATAATCAACGCTCAATTCAGTGTTCTTTGAATATGCGCTTCCTTCTCGTCCTACTGTCCCTTGCAGACTACCGTGGTCTCACTCACGCTTGAGACGAGTGGCCTCTGCACCACCCTTGCCGCAGAGGGCACTTGTCTCAACTCTCGAGCGCTGGCGAGACGAGGCTTCTCTGCTGAGCATGGTGTGACTGTACAGAAACACTAAACAATCATGCTGAACTGAGGGTTGATTGTGGGATGAGAATTGTGTGAGAGTACGGCAAGGCGCGACTCGGCCCGAAGGAAGAGAAGCGCGGCAGGGAGAGCTGTCGCTCGGAGAGATGGCGAGCACGTTGAGCAGAGTGGCGGCTTGTTCTCTCACAAGTTGCTCACTAACGCTCCTGCGCTCGCTAGGTGTGTCCATGTAGTCACTGTAGACACATTTGCATTCCACAAGTCGCTCACTAACGCTCCCGCGCTCACTAGCTCGCCGAGAGGTCCACTCAACGTCCAACCTGTTTTAACTAGAATAAGAATAATGAAGAAGGAGAAGAAGAGTCTGAGGGAGAGCCTAAGGCACGCCACAACAAAGTGCGCCCGAGATCCTTGTCCGACCTCCACTAGTGCAGGGACACCACTCTCAAGCTTGATGCGAGAGTGGGTCTACTGCGCAGTTCGGGTCGTAGCGAGTCGTAGAAGAGCCAGAGCCTGTAAACAGTGACTCAAGTATAGATTTTGAAGAGAGTATGAGCGAAGGAGGGCGGGGTGCTAAAGAAGAAGAAGAAGAGAGGCGAGGGAGCTACAACAAGTCGACCGAGACGATCCACCAACATCCGCCTGAGTTGCCGAGTCTTGAGGCGCGGCCGTCACTTTGGGCCTGGCACGATATAGTGTATATGTCTGCAATCATAACGAGCGTTAGTTCCGCTTGAAAGAAAAAGAGCGAGGAGGAGACTTAGAAGAGGAAGATGAGTCCGAGCGAGGCGAAGCAGGCGAGTGAAGCGATGCCGGCCCAGCAACTAGCGACTTGCGGTCCTATCCTGGAACACGTTGTCAACTTGATCTCGGACCCAAAAGTATGGTAGTAGTCTAGGGGGAAGGATCAAGCCAGCAAAGGTTTCAGGTGAAACTGAGCAAGAGAAACAGACTCCGATCTGGGAAAGGCTTTAAAGGAGCAAGATGGCAGCAAGACCGCAGGCTGAGTCGTAGCACTTGCCAGACTGTGTACTGCATGGAATATGAGACTGACAGATGTCAGCCCCAACTGCCTGCTGGATCCTGTGAGCTGGTTCAGGCACAAGTATCCTGTCCTCTGCTCTTTGTTCGTGACAGCCACCCACCCCCCTTGATCAAGCAACACGGTAACGGCCAACCAAAGTGCACACTTTGTTAACTCAGGCTTCAAGTTGATGATCAATCTTGGCTCGAAGTGCGCCGTGCGGCCCTCCTGTTGTCATTCCTCTCTTCTTCACCTCACCGCTCTCTACTCATAATCAACGCTCAATTCAGTGTTCTTTGAATATGCGCTTCCTTCTCGTCCTACTGTCCCTTGCAGACTACCGTGGTCTCACTCACGCTTGAGACGAGTGGCCTCTGCACCACCCTTGCCGCAGAGGGCACTTGTCTCAACTCTCGAGCGCTGGCGAGACGAGGCTTCTCTGCTGAGCATGGTGTGACTGTACAGAAACACTAAACAATCATGCTGAACTGAGGGTTGATTGTGGGATGAGAATTGTGTGAGAGTACGGCAAGGCGCGACTCGGCCCGAAGGAAGAGAAGCGCGGCAGGGAGAGCTGTCGCTCGGAGAGATGGCGAGCACGTTGAGCAGAGTGGCGGCTTGTTCTCTCACAAGTTGCTCACTAACGCTCCTGCGCTCGCTAGGTGTGTCCATGTAGTCACTGTAGACACATTTGCATTCCACAAGTCGCTCACTAACGCTCCCGCGCTCACTAGCTCGCCGAGAGGTCCACTCAACGTCCAACCTGTTTTAACTAGAATAAGAATAATGAAGAAGGAGAAGAAGAGTCTGAGGGAGAGCCTAAGGCACGCCACAACAAAGTGCGCCCGAGATCCTTGTCCGACCTCCACTAGTGCAGGGACACCACTCTCAAGCTTGATGCGAGAGTGGGTCTACTGCGCAGTTCGGGTCGTAGCGAGTCGTAGAAGAGCCAGAGCCTGTAAACAGTGACTCAAGTATAGATTTTGAAGAGAGTATGAGCGAAGGAGGGCGGGGTGCTAAAGAAGAAGAAGAAGAGAGGCGAGGGAGCTACAACAAGTCGACCGAGACGATCCACCAACATCCGCCTGAGTTGCCGAGTCTTGAGGCGCGGCCGTCACTTTGGGCCTGGCACGATATAGTGTATATGTCTGCAATCATAACGAGCGTTAGTTCCGCTTGAAAGAAAAAGAGCGAGGAGGAGACTTAGAAGAGGAAGATGAGTCCGAGCGAGGCGAAGCAGGCGAGTGAAGCGATGCCGGCCCAGCAACTAGCGACTTGCGGTCCTATCCTGGAACACGTTGTCAACTTGATCTCGGACCCAAAAGTATGGTAGTAGTCTAGGGGGAAGGATCAAGCCAGCAAAGGTTTCAGGTGAAACTGAGCAAGAGAAACAGACTCCGATCTGGGAAAGGCTTTAAAGGAGCAAGATGGCAGCAAGACCGCAGGCTGAGTCGTAGCACTTGCCAGACTGTGTACTGCATGGAATATGAGACTGACAGATGTCAGCCCCAACTGCCTGCTGGATCCTGTGAGCTGGTTCAGGCACAAGTATCCTGTCCTCTGCTCTTTGTTCGTGACAGCCACCCACCCCCCTTGATCAAGCAACACGGTAACGGCCAACCAAAGTGCACACTTTGTTAACTCAGGCTTCAAGTTGATGATCAATCTTGGCTCGAAGTGCGCCGTGCGGCCCTCCTGTTGTCATTCCTCTCTTCTTCACCTCACCGCTCTCTACTCATAATCAACGCTCAATTCAGTGTTCTTTGAATATGCGCTTCCTTCTCGTCCTACTGTCCCTTGCAGACTACCGTGGTCTCACTCACGCTTGAGACGAGTGGCCTCTGCACCACCCTTGCCGCAGAGGGCACTTGTCTCAACTCTCGAGCGCTGGCGAGACGAGGCTTCTCTGCTGAGCATGGTGTGACTGTACAGAAACACTAAACAATCATGCTGAACTGAGGGTTGATTGTGGGATGAGAATTGTGTGAGAGTACGGCAAGGCGCGACTCGGCCCGAAGGAAGAGAAGCGCGGCAGGGAGAGCTGTCGCTCGGAGAGATGGCGAGCACGTTGAGCAGAGTGGCGGCTTGTTCTCTCACAAGTTGCTCACTAACGCTCCTGCGCTCGCTAGGTGTGTCCATGTAGTCACTGTAGACACATTTGCATTCCACAAGTCGCTCACTAACGCTCCCGCGCTCACTAGCTCGCCGAGAGGTCCACTCAACGTCCAACCTGTTTTAACTAGAATAAGAATAATGAAGAAGGAGAAGAAGAGTCTGAGGGAGAGCCTAAGGCACGCCACAACAAAGTGCGCCCGAGATCCTTGTCCGACCTCCACTAGTGCAGGGACACCACTCTCAAGCTTGATGCGAGAGTGGGTCTACTGCGCAGTTCGGGTCGTAGCGAGTCGTAGAAGAGCCAGAGCCTGTAAACAGTGACTCAAGTATAGATTTTGAAGAGAGTATGAGCGAAGGAGGGCGGGGTGCTAAAGAAGAAGAAGAAGAGAGGCGAGGGAGCTACAACAAGTCGACCGAGACGATCCACCAACATCCGCCTGAGTTGCCGAGTCTTGAGGCGCGGCCGTCACTTTGGGCCTGGCACGATATAGTGTATATGTCTGCAATCATAACAAGCGTTAGTTCCGCTTGAAAGAAAAAGAGCGAGGAGGAGACTTAGAAGAGGAAGATGAGTCCGAGCGAGGCGAAGCAGGCGAGTGAAGCGATGCCGGCCCAGCAACTAGCGACTTGCGGTCCTATCCTGGAACACGTTGTCAACTTGATCTCGGACCCAAAAGTATGGTAGTAGTCTAGGGGGAAGGATCAAGCCAGCAAAGGTTTCAGGTGAAACTGAGCAAGAGAAACAGACTCCGATCTGGGAAAGGCTTTAAAGGAGCAAGATGGCAGCAAGACCGCAGGCTGAGTCGTAGCACTTGCCAGACTGTGTACTGCATGGAATATGAGACTGACAGATGTCAGCCCCAACTGCCTGCTGGATCCTGTGAGCTGGTTCAGGCACAAGTATCCTGTCCTCTGCTCTTTGTTCGTGACAGCCACCCACCCCCCTTGATCAAGCAACACGGTAACGGCCAACCAAAGTGCACACTTTGTTAACTCAGGCTTCTCACACTCTGTACAGGCAAGCCGACAAAAATGCAGTGCAATACCTCGAGCCAAGCTACTTGCTTTGCTTGTGAGGGCATGAGCTGGGTTTGACTTGGCATTCCATAAGGATGGAAATTTATCTTCAAGTAGACATTTTGACCAACAATCACAAGCGTAGCCAACAGAGTGGGCATGCGGTGTATTGCCTGGGGTGCTCTGTCAGATACGGTGACAAGACTGTGCTACAGAAAGGATCTGTCACCCTGTGAGATTTGTCAGATACAACTCAGGAGAACACTGACAGGCTGCATGCCAGGAAAGTAGAAGTGGCACAGTCCAGCCTTTGCCGTGCCCATCGACCACTCATCTGTTGTTGTGATGGTGAGCGTACAAGGAAGCTGGGGAGGCGGCCAGCGGCAGCGCTGCCCACGGAAGAACAGACGATTTAGCACTAGAATGTTTTACATTCACAGTGCAGAGGAAGGAGAAGAACCTCTGCTGCCACGCTCATGTCCAAGGGATCTTTACCTCAGGTGCCAAATGAAGCTTGCCGTATTTCTCAGTACTGGCTGTTCCACTGAGAGGGCAGGATTTTGCGGCCCAGCCAATATGTACGTAACGTTGGGCCAAGGAAAGTATGAAAACGCGGCGAGATAGTATAGTGGTTAGTACTGCTGGTTCTGATTATTCAAGCACTTCCAGCCGACCTGGGTTCGATCCCCAGTCACGCCTTTCCTTTTTTCACGTCTGCTTCGTGGTTGCCAACCTCGGCAGAGGTCAAGTCTTTGGCTCCCTCTAACACCTTTTTGCTGGCAGGGCATGAAGGACACCGACAGGTAGCTCACATACCAGTCCGCTATGCAGTAGTCATGTCAAAGGGGCAGAAACTCACCACCGCCATCAAGCCGGATTTCAGCGGGAGCTTGAACACGAAGACGCTTTTTAGCCTACAGTTGTCAACTGCCACTGCTTGTCCTTGTTGCTGGAGCAATAAAGCTTCCAAAGAAGAACCCAGGAGCCACACCGGCCAGTGCAACGGTCCTTGAAGCAGCACTCGGGGCTCACACTCAAGCTCGATGCGAGACAAGGCACCGTGCACAGGGCAGGCTGTAGTGGGGCAGAGCAAAGCCAGAGCCAAACAAACAGTGACTTCTCAACATGAGGATTTTGAAAAAAAGGGATAAGCGTGAGGAGGCATGTTTTGCCCTCTCAAACCCTTGTACCTCGGAAATCTCAAAGGACCTGCCACCTCGACAGTGGAGGTGCTTTTTAGCAAAAGGCAAAGGCTCCCCTCACCGGATTGCACGCGCACAGCACGGGTGATGGATTGAAATTACGTCCGCGCGAACAACGCGTCGTGTCACCGCTTGACAAAGGGCAGGCCGACTCCGGACAAGAGAGCGCGTGCCTGGTCCTGCGCGCCGCGACCTTTGGCGTTGGTGACGCAAAAGATGTTCATGCCGAACGCGCGCGGATACTGGTCGAGGTTGACCTCGATCTGGGGGAAGAGGCCCATGGCCTCGGGCGGGAGACCGAACGAGACGACGCCGGACGTCGACGAGGGGGACTGGCGCGGGTGCGAGGCGGGCGGGAGGGGGATGCCGGAAAAGGTCTTGAGGCGCGGCAGGACAAAGTCGATGACGGTTTCGAGAAAGGCGTACATGGGTTCGCCCTTGAGTTCGACCTTGACGCCCGAGGGCATGCCGGCGCGGATCTTGAACGACGCCGACTTCTTGGTCGACTGCGTGACCTGGATGCCCTCGCCCGACCCGGGGCCGTACGGGCCGGGGGTCTTGACCTGGGGCGGTTCGCCGGTGATGGCCTGGAAGGCCATGATGAGGGGCAAGAGATTCGACTTGGCGCCGACGGCGTGTTTGTACATCGACTCGACGACGATCGACTCGAGGCGGGGCACGGATTCGGGCGAGACATAGGTCGGGTTCGGGACGATGTAGCGGTTGCCCTTGGGGCGCGGCGGGGCCGAGCGACCGTGCGCGTACGGGTTCTCGGGGGACCAGATCGGTGTCCGCTCGAGCGGGTTCGGGCGCTGCGCGGCCTCGGTGTGAGTCGCGTGCGAGTAGAGGAGGTAGAGGAGGTCGTGCGAGACGGTCGAGTCGTAGTGGTCGCCGAGGCGGGACCGCGCCGTCTGGCCGTACGAGAGGTTCGCCGGCAAGTCGACTGCGCCAGTGGGTCCTTCCTGTGCGGCCTGCTTCCCCTTGGCGGCGGAAGTCGAGGCTGTCCGGTGCGGCAGTGCGGAAGCGGCAGCGGTGGTGGAGGAGGGTGCTGGTCTCCGTGCTGCGGCGAGGGCAGAGCGCGCTGCACTCGCGACTGACTGAGAAGGCTTCATGGGCGCGCTCTCTAGGACCGCTGGTCTCTCTATGGGAGCAAGAGAGAGAGCGAGGCTGAAGATCCGCTGAGCTCCGCGGCGATCGCAGCGTCGCGTGCACCGCCGCCCGGTTCGGTTCGCCCTCGCTTCCTGTTCCTCCGTCGTCGCTTGCTTTGCGTGTCGTCCCGGGAAGAGAGACCAGTCGGACATGTCGCCCCCTATCGCCGGTGGAAAGGACTCGCACGCCGCCCGCATCCTCGGATCAGGGACTGCCGGTCCGTCTATCTCTCCTCTCTCTCCTCGCTGCTTCGACTCGGCGCCCCGATAACCTCGCTGATGCACCCTTCTGTCCGCATGCAGGCATTGCCGAGCTCATGATCTTCCATCCCGTGTACGGACCCTTTTCTCCCGGCGCTCCGTCGTGATATCGGCCAACGAAAGCCCAATCGACTACTTTTTTTTGACTCGTTCTTGAAAACCCCCGAACAGGGACACTGTCGCCAAGCGACTCATGTCCAACAAGGTTTCCGGCGTACGTATCTTCTACACGCAGATGTCTTGCGCCGCATGCTGACGTGGGTTACTCTGTCCGCGCGCGCAGAAACCGTTGATGGAGGTCGTCTTCCGCGAGCACGCAAACGCAAAGGCCGGCCAGAAGTTCCTCTCTCTGTTCCCGGGTCTCGGATACGCCGCCGGTTACAAAGGTAACGTGCTCCAGCGCCGCCTCCCCCTTCAAGAATGACCCTGCTGACCCGAACTTTCTCACGTGCAGTCTTGCAGTGCGTCTTGTCGCCCCGCGGTGCTGGTTTAGTCCCTTCCCCTGACATCAATGACCTAACGTTGCCCACTTGCTACTACCTACAGGCGTGTCTACAAGGTGAGCCGAGATGAAATTGGTCAGGGAAGCCCTCAACGGAACAATAGGCTGATGACCCCTTCACCCGCGTTTCCCCCAGTTCGGCGGCCAACCGTACTTCAACGACTTCCTGAGCAAGAACTTCAAGTCGAGCTTCACCAACGCGTTCGGCGAGAAGAACGGAAAGGCGATGATGTCGGCCACGGCTGGATCGTACGGCCACTTCCAGCCTCGCCCTTCCTCGCTTTGCTGCAAGTGCTGACCTCGCATCGGTTGCCCGGATGCAGCTTGACCGGCATCGGCGAGATCGTCCTGCTTCCCCTGGATGTCCTCAAGATTAAGCGGCAGTGAGTCTTGTTTCCGAGCGGAACTGGGCTGGCTCTCGGAGCGCTGACGCTCGGCGTGGCAGGACCAACCCGGAGGCGTTCCGGTCTCGTGGATTCGTGCAGATTGTGCGGGATGAGGGCTTCGGACTCTACCGCGGAGCGTCCTGGACCGCCGCCCGGAATGCGCCCGGCTCTTTCGCTGTGAGTGTCTGGAATGGGACCTCGAGGGGGAGCGTATCCAATGCACTGACACCGGAGGGAGTCACCGCATAGCTCTTTGGTGGTTCGGCGTTCACGAAGGAGTACGTCTTCGGTCTTGAAGACTACCGATCGGCGTCGTGGTACCAGAACTTTGTCGCTTCCATTGCCGGATCCGTACGTGTCCCCCCTTTTTGCGCGGTTCCCTGCAGGCCTCCACGGCTGACCCGAATTCTGCAATTCGCAGGTCTCGTCGATTGCGATCTCGCAGCCGCTCGACGTCATCAAGACCCGGATCCAGAACCAGAACTTTGAGAGCAAGGTCGGCGGCATGACTGTCATCCGCGAGCTCATCAAGAACGAGGGCTTCTCGGCCTTCTTCAAGGGCTTGACACCCAAGGTCCTGTACGTGCACATCTTGCGTCTTCTTTCTGCCGGAGAGCCCACGCTACTGGCGAGGGGAACGAGCGGCCGCCGTCGTCATCTTTCCTTTCCGCCATCTCTCGCGATTTGCCGCTGACCCCTCGCCCCCCTCCACTCACATTCTACGCTCTACAGGGTCGTCGGCCCCAAGCTTATCTTCTCCTTTACCCTCGCACAATCTCTTATCCCGGCGCTGGGACGGTGGGTCTAAGCAACGGGCAGCTGGACTCTGCAAGAAGGCGCTCGCTCTCCTCCCTGGCTTCTCTGTCTGCTCCTCTCCATACGGCGGCTTCGTTCGCCACTCCCGGTCCTTTCATACAGGCTGGCGACGGTATCTTTGTCTCCCGGGCGATAGATTTGCTCGTTTTTGTACTATCAAGCTTCTCCCATCTCGTCTCGTCGTTTCATCTTTCCGAGTCGCGGAGCACGCGCGACTCTTCGTCTGGGCTGTCTGCGGAGATGCACCCAATCACAATCACGGACACTTGTGGCACAGCAAGAAAGAGAGAATCGCGATGCGGAGAATTCGTGGACAGTGATCTTACAAGTGCAACACAGGGAAAGGCTCGGGGGGCACGAAGGGATGCGAAAGTAGGAATGGATGTACGAGAGGGAGGGACGTGACGTCAAGTGAAGGAAAGCTACGCAACGCGATCACGCAAAGTAGAAGTGGTCGTTCTTCTTCTTGGACTGGACCTCGAGGATGCCGGACAGGTAGTGCTCGTGGTTGATCTCGGTGAAGCCTTCCCGCAGCGCAATCATACCCGCCTCGACACAGACCGCCTGCCATTCCAATGAACACCCCAGTTCGTTCACAGAAAATCTCAGCGCCGAGCACTGAAAACTCCATTTCCGAAAAAACAAAACAAAAAAACGCACCTTGAGCTGCGCGCCGTTGAACTCGTCCGTACTCCGCGCCAGTTCCTCAAAATTGACCTTCTTGCTGACCCTCATCTTGCGCGAGTGGATCTCCATGATCTTGGCGCGCGCGTCCTCGTTCGGCAGCGGGAACTCGATCTTGCGGTCGAGACGACCTGACCGGAGCAAGGCCGGGTCGAGGACGTCGATTCGGTTGGTCGCGGCGATGACCTGCACAGGCGCTCGTCTCCGTGAGTTCTTGTGCCCTCGATCTGAAAAAGCGTGGGAGAATGGGGTTCTCACCTTGATCCGGTCGTCGGATCCGAAACCGTCGAGCTGGTTCAGCAGCTCGAGCATAGTCCGCTGCACTTCACGGTCACCCGACTTGTCACTGTCGAACCGCTTGGTGCCGATCGCGTCGAGCTCATCGATAAAGATGATGGCGGCCTTGTGCGTCTTGGCGAGTTCAAAAGCATCCCGGACGAGCTTGGCGCCGTCACCGATGAACATCTACCATCGCGGAGGGTACATATGGACCAAGTCAGCCTCGACTCGCAAGAGTAACAGAGCGGGCGCGTCACCGACGCACCTGGACCAATGACGGTGCGGCGAGTTTGAGGTAGCATGCGTCGGTCTGAGCCGCACATGCACGTGCCAGCAGAGTCTTTCCGGTTCCTGTGAGCGGGAGGATGGGATGTCTCTAGTCAGCCCACTGTGCGCGCACAGAAGAGGACAGGCGTATCCCGATGCGAGGCTCACCGGGGGGACCGTACATCAAGCAGCCCTTGGGTGCTTTGATGCCGAGGGTCTTGAAGCGTTCGGCCTGCTGCATGGGCATGACGATGGCCTCTACGAGCTCCTCGATCTGCTTGTCGAGGCCGCCAATGTCGTTGTACGACTCTGTCGGCTTCTCGTCGACCTCCATCGCCTTGACGCGCGAGTCGTACTCGGCGGGGAGGGTATCGAGGACGAGGTACGAGTCCTTGTTGACGCCGATGAGGTCTTTTGGTCGGAGGGTGGCCGGGTCGACGAGTCCGACGAGCGGGAGGAAGATGGTTTGCCGCGTCGAGGTCTTGATGACGGCGCACTTGCCCTTGCGCTGCGCGTCGAGGTCGACGTTGGCGCCCTCGCCGGCCTCGTCCTCGTCCGGGTCAATGTCCAGGATCTATGTGATAGTCGGGTCAGTGTTCGCTTCCGAGAGCCAGAGCCAGAGCCGAGAGAAGAGAAGGACGGGAACGGACCTCGACGACGTTGCCGACAAGGTAGGGCAGCATCTTGTTGTTCTTGATCTTGTCCGTGTTGTCCTTGATCTGCTCTCGCATCTTGCTCCGCTCGTGGTTGAGGCGCATCGTCTCGCTCCGCATCACCTTGAGGTCATTGTCGATCAGCCGCGTCCGCGCCATAATGTCCTCTGCGGTCGCGTTCAGGATCTCGTCCGGCAAGGGGGCCTCTTCGGGCTCTTTCGGTGCCTCGTCTGCTGCTGCTGGCTTGGTCGAGTCGGACATGGTGGCATCGGTCGTCGCAGACGTCTGAGGATCCGGCTTGGGCGGCGTCGGCTGGCGATCCGGGTTGTTGTTGTCGCTGGGAGGAGGCGGCTGCGAGTCCATTTTCGAGCTACTTAAACGGCTTTCAGGCAAGCACGAGTGCGAGCGAGTGTAGCGTCAAGTGCGAGTCGAGAGACCGCGTCAGCCAGGTTGGAAATTGCCCAATACAAATGCTTTGGTAATGAGAATTCAGTTTGTAATCCGAGATTCAGCCGCCAACTCGCGAGGGAAGGCGGCGTGCTGTGAATCCGGCCAACCCACCCGTTCAACCCAAGCAGTGCGTACAGAGACCCTGCCAGACTCCGGTACTATTACCCGAGCCCCCTGAACTGACCCGCGTACGCTCCTGCAGCTACTTTACCAGTACGCCGACCTCGTCCGCGTCCTTTCAGCCGCCCCCTCGCTCTTCTACTCGGGGAGGCCGCTGCGAGTGTACTGACTATACATATCGTCTACAGTGTTTGGCATGCGCGCTTGGCCGACTCCTTTCCTCCGCCCCATGTGCGTCGTCGCGGCTCGCTCGCTGTCCTCATCTTGCCGCGCTCCCCGAGCCGGCAAAGAGGTCCTGCTCTCAGCTGTCCCTGCACCATACTGACTGAATCTCTCTACTTGCAGGTGGCCCTTCATGGTCGGTGGCGCTATGACCTTCTACTTGGTCGCCAAGGCCCAGGCCGGCATGATCGCCGGTGCGTTTTCCCACTCCGCCGTCCTCCCTTGCCATTCTCCCTTGCCGTTCTCCCTCGCTCCGAAACGTTTCTGTACTGACAAGCACTATACTATAACAGTCGAGCCTTACAAATCCGACCCTAAGAACCCTCACCGCGTTCCCGTCGCCGCCCACTAAGCGTGGTAGCCGTCAAGTTGGCAGTCCGAGGAGGAACGGTAGAATCAAAGTCGCGGCGGCGTCCGACGGAGCCCCCGGTGCGGTGGTGCAAAAGGATACTTCTCATACACATAGCGAGCAGTCCGGCAGCGCTGTCCGAGCCCGAGTACCGCGAGGAAGAGAGACAAGGAGACCTCGCACGCACAGCAAGCTGCTCTCTGATCTCTCGCTGGCGGCGCATGTTCCGTGCGAATGTCCTTGCACGACGACAGTAAAGCTACAGAGGGGCAGACACGCACGCGCACACACACACGCACGCATGGAAGGGAGGGGTTGTTTCAGTGTTTGCCTGTAGTATCAATCTTTGCGAGTCTCTACCCACATAGGGGATCGAGACCGCTAAGCGCTTGACTCTAGTTAAAGTATATGAGGCAATCTCATCATGTGTGGGAGAGGGGTGTATGTGTGCGTGTGCGTGCGTGCGGGGGTGCGCGCCGTGGACAAAGAGAGCTTGATTCGAAGGCGAGTCTAGGCGAGGACTAGCCAGCGAGCGCGCTCCTCGGGCGGGTGACGCCAGCATGAAGGACGGCAGTGCGAGCGGTAGCTGTGAGTAGCAGGTGCAGTGTCGGGGCAGAGGTGCCTCGCTGTCATGGGGATGGGAGGTCAGCTCGGGGCGCAAGGAGGCGAGGAGAGAGCGCACGGGGGCAAGGACGCACTGAGTGATCAAAAGTCGGGATTCCTTGGCAGCTGTTTAAGCTCCGCAGAACGGGGATCAAGCCATGGAATGTAACGAGACGGAGTGAAGGGAAGAGAGAAAGAGAGAGAGAGAGACGAGATGAGCGCGCGCGCAGCTTCGTCGCCTCGGCTCGCCTCGACCGCCTCGCCTCGCCTCCTGTCCGCACCTCTCTCCCCGTCGTCACAATGGAACGCCAGGCAGCGTGAGTCACACACCCGCATCAACCTCAATCACCACTGCCCCTGCCCCGACCACCGCCACCCAGCGAGAGGGACGAGGGGGCGGGCCGAGGCTGGGCCTCTCACTCAACCCTCAGGGTCGCAAGCTGACACTCGACGCTCGCCTACGCAGTAACCGCCGCGAACAGTACAAGAACAAGGGCATCTTTGGCAAGGAGGGTCAGTCCCCCCAGTCCCTCTCTCTCCCCTCTCCAGGTGCTGCCACTCGTCGGGGGCAGCCACCGACTTTTGTCATCGCCCGCTTGCTCTCTCTGGACACGCCCACTCTGGGGCGCTCTGGAGCGAGCGATGACTTACTAATCTTCTATCTAAACCCCCGCCTACAGAGCTCCGTCGGAGGCGAGAGGAGGCGCAGGTCGAGATCCGCAAGCAGAAGCGTGAAGAGACGATCGCCAAGCGTCGTAACCTCAACGCGCCCTCGGGCGACGCCGACTCGGACGAAGAGTCTGGCGCCGACTCGACCGTGAGTTGACCCCTCGACTGCGCTCTATGGTGTTATGACGACACTGACAAAGAGCGTCCCTTCCCCCCGAAAACAACAGTTCCTCGACCAGCTGCCGACCATGATCCAGGGCGTCTTCTCGGACCAACCCGATCAGCAACTCGACGCGACCGCCAAGTTCCGCAAGCTGCTCTCCAAGGAGCGCAACCCGCCGATCGAAAAGGTCATCGAGTGCGGCGTCGTCGCGCGCTTTGTCGAGTTCCTCCGCAGCAACCACTCGATGATCCAGTTCGAGGCCGCGTGGGCCCTCACCAACATTGCCTCGGGCACCTCGGAGCACACTCAGGTCGTCATCGAGTCGGGCGCCGTCCCCGTCTTTATCGAACTCTTGTCGTCGCCCGTGCTCGACGTCCGCGAGCAGGCCGTCTGGGCCCTCGGCAACATTGCCGGCGACTCGCCGAAATGCCGCGACTATGTCCTCGAACAAGGCGCCCTCCGACCCTTGCTCGCCCTCCTGAACGAACCGCACAAGATGTCGATGCTCCGGAACGCGACCTGGACCCTGTCCAACTTTTGCCGCGGCAAGAACCCGCAACCGAACTGGGAACTCATCTCGCCCGCCCTGTCCGTCTTGACCAAGCTCATCTACTCGCTCGACGACGAGGTCCTGATCGACGCGTGCTGGGCCATCTCGTACCTCTCGGACGGTTCGAGCGACAAGATCCAGGCCGTGATCGAGTCGGGCGTCGTCCGCCGCCTCGTCGACCTCCTCATGCACCACTCGACCGCCGTCCAGACTCCGGCCCTCCGCTCCGTCGGCAACATCGTCACCGGCGACGACCTCCAGACCCAGGTCGTCCTCGCCTCCGGGGCTCTCCCGGCGCTCCTCGCGCTCCTTTCGTCGCCCAAGGAAGGCATCCGCAAGGAAGCGTGCTGGACCGTCTCGAACATCACGGCCGGTTCCCCGGCCCAGATCCAAGCCGTCATCGACGCCAACATCATCCCGCCCCTGATCAACATCCTCCAGCACGCCGACTTCAAGACCAAGAAGGAGGCGTGCTGGGCCCTCTCGAACGCGACGAGCGGCGGACTCCAGGAACCGAACCAGATCCGGTACCTCGTCTCGCAAGGGTGCATCAAGCCGCTGTGCGACTTGCTCACCTCGACCGACAACAAGATCATCCAGGTCGCGCTCGACGGACTCGAGAACATCCTCAAGGTCGGAGAGGCCGACAAGGAGATGAACGGCGGCGTGAACAAGTACGCCCTGTTTGTCGAAGAGGCCGGCGGCATGCTCGCGATCCACAACCTGCAGCACCACGAGAACCTCGGTGCGTCTCTCTCGTTCCGCTTTCCCGAGAAGATCGGATGAACCCTGACCAACCTTGCCTCTATCGCGCTCTGTCTGTCTAACACAGAGATCTACAAGAAGGTACGTGAATCCTGATCACTGCGAATAAGAGCCCAGGCGACTGACTCGAAAAGCCGAAATTGCCTGACCCTGCAGTCGTTCCACATCATGGACGCGTACTTCCCGGACGACGAGGAGGAGACGGGCGTCGCGGACGCTCCGGTCGACGCCTCGGGTGCCTTTGCCCTGTCGGACGTCCAGGCCCCGACCGGCGGTTTCCAATTCGTGAGTGTCGATGACGAGGATAGCTAGCGCCTTCTTTTGGACCTGCGCTAACCACCTGATCTGGGCGATTCCTACAGGGCAACATGTCGTAAGACGACAACCGCTGCCGACACCTCGCTTTCTCCTTTTACATGGCGACGGGCGACTTTGCTCCGCCCTGCGCGCCTCGACTCGTTATCCTACTCCGGCTCTCTCACTGGTCGTTCACTTAATCGCCAATTCCGGTCACCTCAGTACTTTTTCTTCGCCACGCACCTGTTTCGGCGACCACCCCTTGTAAGAACAGCACACACCTTCTGCCTTCCCTCGGTCTCGCCTCGCCTCTTCCGCCTGTCCCCGAGTCCGCTTTGTTATGCGCATCCCTTTCCCCTCACCGCCCCTCTCCCTCGCATGGTTTCCCCGCCTGTTGTCGTTGCACGCAGCCTCCCCGGTTATATAGGACTAAAGGTTCACACAGATAAACATGACCGCCACCACCTTCCTGCTTTCCTTCGCCCCCTCCCTTTTTTCCTATACCCCTCGGTTCTTTTTCCCCCCCCCCCCCCCCCTCGCACTCCCCCCCTTCATATGCATGTTCTCCCCCTCGTCATCTTTCCCCCCTACACACACCCCCATCTGCGGAACCGAGACCCCAAAGGAGTCTCTCCGTTCTAGTCGGCCGCAGTCGCAGCTTCCTCTAGATACTGCTGCCCCCTTCCGCTCCGCGCCTTGCCACGCGCGCGAGCGAGCAATCTCACGAGTCTGTCACACTTTATCGCATTGATTCCGTGAGAGCGAGAAGATGTGGCTGCCGGTCTTTGAAGATCGCGGGCCCCACCTCGAGTTTTTTTTTTGGCCGGCAAACGATCGCCCATCGTGGGACTTTCGAGGACACCGGCCGACGACGCTGCTGGTCGGACGAGCTTGAGTGTAACGTTGCTGCCACGGGAGCAGAGCGCATGTACCGCCCGCCAGGCCATTACGACCCACACGATCTTGGCGCCGTCGCCGCTCACCGTCGTCCAGCCGCCGCTCAGTTCTCCGATCCCTTCCCGCGTTCGTCAGAGCTGCCCGAACACCCGCCAGGCTCACCGACCAGGCAGACCGGATACTGGGTGAGTCCAGCAACTCGATGGTACCTCCTGCTAGCCGAGGGACCTGTCAGGGCGGAAGATGGAGGCGCTTCCGTCTATTCGGAGCCCTCTTGCCGCCGGCCGGACCAAGTGCCTGACTGATGACATTCCTCTATTCCTTGTGAACAGTACATGGGCTCCGGCCAGTCGCCTGCTGTACCCATCGCGGCACCGGAAAGTCCCTGCCTGCCGACGCCAGCGTTGACCGCCTCGTCCGGGTCGCTGTCGTCGTCTTCGCACGGCACCGTCTCATCGTTGCCGTCATCCTTCAACCAGTTGTCACCGCCGACGTCTATATCGTCCCTCTGCGAAGCTTATGGTTCTCCTACCGGGGCTCTCCTCGCCTTGAACGTGCTCCCGATAAGCGGCGCGGCAGGACCCAGTGCCATGACCCAAGCGCCTCTCGCCTCAGCCGAGAGCGAGATTCAGCCCTTCACTCTCGACGAGGACGTCAAGGGGAAAAGCAGATCGCCCGCCAACAAAGAGCCCTCGGAGCCAGAAGCAGAACGCGGGCCACTCAGAAAGCCAACGTCGCCACCTGCCGACGTCTTGCGCCGCGGCGAGGATCTCGGACTCTCGCTCGGAGACTTTGACATGCTGGACACGCTCGGGTGAGTTCCTCCGGACTCTGCGTATCTGATCCACACATCGGCTGATCGTTTTGCCGCCACCTACGGCGCTTATTCTTTGCTAGCACCGGCACTTTCGGCCGAGTCATCTTGGTTCGCCTTCGCGTGTCGCCGAGTCGCCCTCACCAACCACAGCCGCTCTACTTTGCGCTCAAGGTCCTCGAGAAGAGTACGGTCGTCCGGCTCCGGCAGGTCGAGCATGTCAATTCGGAGCGGAGCACCCTCGCGCACGTGCACCACCCGTTCGTCGTCAACCTGTGCGTGCTTTCGGGCCTTTGCGCAGCACCTTACCTGGCCTTGTCGACTGACCTTTCCTTCCGAGACAGCTTCTGTACTTTTCAGGACGAGGCGAACCTGTACATGCTCCTCGAGTTTGTCCAGGGCGGCGAGCTGTTCTCGCATCTCCGCCGAGCCGGTCGCTTCTCCGCCGACGTTGCTCGCTTCTACGTCGCGAACCTCGTCCTCGTCCTCGACCATCTGCACCAGCAGGATATCATTTACCGCGACCTGAAACCGGAGAACCTTCTCATCGGCGCAGACGGTCACATCAAGGTCACCGATTTCGGCTTTGTAAGTCGTGGCGCTATGATCTGCAAGCGCGATAACAGGGGCTGACTCGCGGTGACGATGCCCGGCAGGCCAAATACGTGCAAAATCGGACCTTCACGCTTTGCGGCACGCCCGAATACCTCGCTCCCGAAATCATCACGGCGACCGGTCACGGCGCCGCCGCCGACTGGTGGGCTCTCGGCGTCCTCTTGTTCGAGTTGCTTGCGGGCTACCCTCCCTTCTTTGCCGACAACCCGCTCGAGATCTACGAAAAGATCCTCCGCGGCAAGTTTGCCGTCCCCGGTCACATTGACCCGGTTGCCAAGAACCTGATCCGGCGACTCTTGACGGCCGACTTGACGCAACGCCTCGGCAACTTGCGCAACGGCGCCCGCGATGTCATGAGTCACCCGTGGTTCGAAGGCGTCGACTGGGCCGCCGTCGAACGCAAAGAGATTCGGGTGCGTCTTCCCTGGCCGGCCAGTTCTGGCTACTTGCTCAGTCTGCTCTGCGGTTCCGTGTGAACTGACTCTGCGCGGACTGGTGTACAGGCTCCCATCATCCCCGTGACTAACATGCCGGGCGACACGAGCAATTTTGAACGGTTCCCCGCCTGCAGCCTCGAATCCATGCCGGGCGTCTTGCGCGCCGTGACGCAGCGCCATTACGGATACCAGCCCGAGCGCGCTTCCGATCCTTGTAAGTGCTGTGGCTCTCGCATCTGGTGTCTGCGAGGTTGCGAACTCAGACATGAACGGCCCCTACTTTGCAGACGGCTATCTCTTCCCCAGCTTTTAAGCCGAGTGTATACCCTCGTTCTCCGCCGCGGCGCTCATACGCGATCTGCGATACCATCACCTGGCTCCAACCCTTCCTCCGCAACCATACCACATCGTTTCTTTCGCACAACCTCGCAGCCCTTGTTCCACTTCGCATGATACCTACCTCTCGTTGTTTCTTGTTTCGTCGTCCTACCATACGCAAACCTTCTCTCTCTCTCTATCAAAAAGCTTGTAACACTCTCTCGAGTAATTCTTCCTCGTGATTCGTCGAGCTGGTCCGCGTCAAAGAAAGAAGAAAGAGAGTACTGCAGGGACAGAATGTCTACCTCGCGCGCGCGTACGGTCATGCCCATGCGTGAGACATCAATCGCTGCGTCGCCAACAGACTCTGGTATTTGACGTCCGGGTCGGCATGGGTC
The DNA here is from genome assembly GCA_034406715.1 of Rhodotorula mucilaginosa. Taxonomy (NCBI): domain Eukaryota; kingdom Fungi; phylum Basidiomycota; class Microbotryomycetes; order Sporidiobolales; family Sporidiobolaceae; genus Rhodotorula; species Rhodotorula mucilaginosa. Next base: position 576,795 of record CP137879.1, read on the forward strand.
ATGAGCTGCATGACGCGAGCCTTTGCACCGAGGTCCTCGATAGCTCTGCGCGTGCGGGGAAGAGCCAAAAGGCGGTCAGCCATCAGATGCATATTCTCGCCCACTAGTGGCACTCAGAGAAGCGAGCGGCAAGTGGCCAAGACTTTGACGAAGGGACACGCACTTTTTGCCCGTCTCGTGGAACTTTACAAACTGCGCGACATCGTTTGCCGCGACCGCGAGCGTGAGCGGCTCCGTCGACGACATCAGCAGATGGACCAGGACCCTGATTTAAGGTTCGGGCGTCAGCGCCACGCTCTGCAAGGAGGAGAAAAGAACGCGAAGCAAGAAGAAACCGAAAGAAAAGAAATGACCCACTTGAGCTGCTCGCGGTCCTTGTCCGTGAGTTTGCTCGCGTTGTCGCGCCAGAAGTCGTCGTTCTTGTGCGTCGGGGACCACGTCAGGTGCCCGCTCGCGAGTTCCGACTTGTACTCGTCAAAGGTCCTGTTGGTTCGTTTCGTGTTCCCCAAGAGGAGAGGTTTTCGAAAGAAGAGCACGCGCAAAGATCAGTCAGATAGCCGGCGACGCAAGGATAGAGACTGTGAGGAGGCCAAGACGGGGGCGCGGCTACTAACGTCATGCCATCAAAGCTCGACTTGAGTTCGTCGGCCAAAAAATCGACATCCTCCTTGATCTCGTCGTCGCTAAACTTCCTCCCCTGCATCGACTGCTGGATCCACGGCAGCACCTTGGCGACCAACATGGGCGCGAGGTTCTGCTTCGGCGCGCGGGTGACGAGGTTCCGGAAGGTCGAGACGACGACGCGAAGGATCTTTTCCTTGATCGCTTGCTTGGCGAGGTCGAGCAGGAGGGGGATCAGGTTGTACCGGCTATGGAATTGAAGCGGGGTTTATGCTCAGATCCGAAGTTGATCGCGTGAGACTGGGGGGAGACCGACTCACGTGTTGATCTCTTCGGCGATGGTTTGGTCAAAGGTGAGCAACCAGAAGCAGAACGCGAGCTGGTACTGCATCTGCGGCGACGAGTACCCTCGCAGCAAGTTGACGAGGCTGCCGACCAACACATTTCAAACTCATCAGCCCGGGGTCGCACAGCGACAAGGAGGGATTCATGACTCACCCCTCCACGACTTTGGGCTTCATTGCTGCTGCTCCTGCCGACTTTCCGTTCTCGGATTGCTGCCCTTCTTCTTGCTCCGCCTCCCATGCGAGTTCCCGCGCCTTGGCGACTCGCAGCACCGACTCGAGCGCCTGAACGCCGACATCTTGCGCTTCAGGTTCGTTCGGTGATCCTGCATGGAGCGGCAAAGTTAGCACCAGTCTCAAGGAGCTCGAGCGTCGGGAGGAAGCAAGAGACTCACGGATCATGTTGGAGAGGATGTCGAGAACTTTTTCGACGACGTCGGTTGGTGGGGAACGGTCATAAGGGAGGATGGTCGAGATGATGGCGGCGCTCTTGAGTCGGACGAAATCGTCGGAAGATTCGAGGGTCCTTTCGGGGGGTTTCAGAGAGTCAGTTGTTGTGGTGTCGAACTGCTGGAGCGGGAGAAAAGTCTCTGCTTACTTGAGGAGGGGCGGGTAAGGAGAATCGGATTGAGAGAGGAGAAGGAGGATGCGCTCGTCGCGGTCTGCGGGATGGATGACGAGTAATCGCCCAGACAGAGTCAGCATCTGTCTGCAACTCGGTTCACGATCTCGCCTGGACTTCGTGAGAAAAGCATAGGTCTGGCTCGACGACGCACCTGCGATGAAGTCGCCGAGGAGGACGAGGATGGACTGGACCGTGTCTGTCCTTGACAGTTTCCCCAGTAGTCGGATATACAGTGCAGCGTACGTTTCTCCCTCCTAGATGGGTAGGTCATCTCAGTATCTCGTGGATCCGACGCGGTCAAAGACACGAGAAACGTACGGCATCGAGGATGGACTCGGCCTTTTCGCGACTGGTGGATGCTACTCGCTGGACGAGTTTGACATCTTCCGGTTCGAGCAGTCCAGCCCTCTGGTAGCCCTGTTGACCGCGTCGCGGACGGGCGAGCGACGTGAGATGATGAGGAGCGATGACGACGGGGTCAGTCAAGGGCCCGGGTGGGGAGTCGCGAGATGAGTGAAGACTGACCTCCCACGGGATCGCTTTGGCTCTGATCTTGAGGCTCCTGTCGGACAGAAAGGCGTTGGCGACGAGCGACATGGCTGTCGACCGTCGGGGAGGCGATCGGGAGAACGGGCGGAGCAGAGGCGAGGTCCCGTTGCGCTGGGTCGGAGCGGTGGGCGGGGTGGTGTAGTAGAGTTTCTTCTGCGAGCGCGCGTCCAGCACTCGTCAACAAGGCGCGCGGCGGTCGAGAGGAGCGGGTGTGGGGCGACAGACTCGATTCAGAGGTTGGCCTCATGCTCTCCCTCGACACGCTCTACACACACTGCGTGCGTGCTTGTTCTCCTTGGCAAATGCCCCAGCTACGCTCAAGTCTCCATCCCCCATCGCTTCGAAGCGAACCCCGGCTCGACCTCTTTCGCCTCTTCCACTTGCTCCTCCGCGCTTCGAGCAACTCGGGTTCGCCAAGCCCGGCTGAACGCCATGTGCGCCAAGGGTCGTCGCGTGCATGCAGCTCCACCACAACCGCTTGATCGGTCGGCCGTCGCTTATCGGTGTGCCGCGTGGCGACCGCCAGGGGCCAAGTCCCTGACTCAGAGGTCCGCGGACAAGCCGGTATGCTGAGAGGCTTTCGCCGTTCCACGGTTGCCTTTGCCTCGCTGCTTGTCACCTGCGCTTTCCCCTCCTGCCTGCCAGCAAGCAAAGTCTTCTACTCGGCACGACCAGTGGCGTCACCCTTGTGTCTGCTGCAGCATGGCGTCTTCCCGCTATGAACACTCCGGCGAGGCTTCCGCCGGACCTGGTGGACATCACAGGGAAGACACGCATCCACTCGGCGGCCTTGAATTTGACTGTACAACTCACGGCGACCCTTCAAAAGTACTTTGTCAATCTCCAAGCTGCCTTGGAGAGACTCGAGATCCTGTATGATTCGCAGGTCCAGCTCTGGTTACGTCATCTGGTTGCAGCCATCAACATATCGTACAATGGCAGGAAGCCACACGTCAAAAAGAGCCTAGGCACCACCCTCAAGGATCTCTGTAAAGGATTGTCTAGTTACAAACAGGACAATTCTGAGGCAGCGGTTGAGTTCCTTGTTTGTCTGTTCTCTGCTCTCTCTCTATGCTCCACAAGTTGCTGACCTTGAAACACTAGCTGGGCACTATATTCCTCAATGTGATTGTGCGTTCTCGTTTCGCAAGCCTTTCAAACGCAACCCGCGGTCCCGGCTGACGTCCACTTGGCTGTGGTTCATATGCAGGCAGAGTCTATCAAAAAGGTGTGCAACTTCCAAAGAGACACTGGGCGCCTGCATAATAAACTGCACTCCTTACCTGGATCCCTACCCTCGGCAGCAAAGATTGACGCTACCACCGATCCCGAATGTGCGGTCCGAGCCGGCAAGCCTTGTCCTTTATCCCATGAAAGCAACCGTGTCTATTACTGACAAACTGTGCTCACCACATCGGTCTGAACAGCAACAGGTATGCCTGTCCCCGAATCTTCCTCCAGCCCCCACCTAGATCCCTTGTTCTCACCGGGTGGCCTGCTCAGCGACCTCTTCACGTCACTGACCCCTTTTGGTCATTGCATTGCCAGGGAACCGAAGGGCCGCAGCCAATGGAGCCTATGCGGTGGGTTCCGCCCTCTACAGGTCCGCCGCAATCGTCACCGCACCCTGGTCACCCTGCGCATCACCCGTCTCTCGGAGCTACACAGCTCTCGCACCGCAAGCGCGCCATCTATGCCCGACAGGGCTGGAACCCCGGAGCGTGAACCACACAAAGTCTTTCAGACCTTCCCTTCGTGCATAGCAAGTTTTTTTGTGCAGCCTGATTCTTCCAGGACTTTTCATTTTTGTCTTTCGTAACTTGGTACAAATCGTTTCCTGTTCTTCCCCATCCGAGGTCTGTATTCATTGAGAGATTAGGATCGAGAGATTAGGGAGACCGGGCAGCTCTTTCCTCTTCAAAGTCTCCGTGATCTAGCAGGCGTCCAGCACTGATTGATCCAAGCTCCCGATCTCTGAAAGCGGCTCTTCGTCCTCGCAACGCATGTCTTGTGGCCGGAGCCCGCCAAGAAATACGTCGCATGGACCACAAAGAGCTTGCAATACTTCCTACAGAAGTGCAGACGTTTTCGTTCAACAGCTTTTGTTGGCTACGGAAGCCGAATCGCTCCTTCTCCGGCGCATTCACCACCACCGCCTCTTTGCTCCCTGAAGAATCCGGCGACAAGGTTCCACATCCATGCAAAGGGTGCCATCACAATTTCGAGAAAGTGTCGAAACCAGGTCCCGACTCCGCGAGGGTGAGGCGAGGCGATGGCGAGCGAGACCAGGTCGAACGAAAAGTCGCCGGCTTGCTCGCCAAAGTTGGAGCGGCACATAAAGCTGAGCCTGCAAGGATTGGGGAAAGCGGGGGGTGAGCAAAGGGAAGGATCGGGTACAAAAGCCCGACCCGCCCAGAGAAGCGGCGAGAACGAGAGCGGTCTGCGATCAGTCGAAAGGACCACCCTGCGGAGAGAAAACTCACTCGTAAATGTGCTCTGGATCTAAAGGATCCGCGTCCTCTTTTGGCCTCCCGCGATAAGTCGGCTTGAACTGGTCCCACTTCGCCAAAACCGTCACGCTCGCTCTGCCTCCCTTCTCTTCTTCCTCGTCGCCAACGCGCTTCTCTTCATCATCGCCCGGCGCAGATTCCAAGTCGTCGCGATAGTTGTCCAAGTCGATCGTGTACTGATAGACCGTCACGCTCTCCCTTCTGCCGTCCGGTCTCCGCGATGGCTTTTCCTCCTTGAGCGCGACGACGAGCTTGTGCGGCTTGGCGGCAGGCGGCGAGAAGAGACGAGGAGGGGCAAGGAAGGTGATGAGCAGCCCGGTGGTGCGGGAGCGCTTGCCGAGGCGAAGAGGCGGATCGAAGGTCGCCGACTGGGAAGCGAATCCGGCCCCTCCGAGTGCGGTGATGTCTGCTCGTGCCGAGGGTGGCTTCTTCAGTGCCAGAGCAAGACGAGAATCTGGACCGGCTACGTACCAAGGTGACCGCTAAAAGTGCCGAAGTTGGTTCTCGAGTCGACCGTCCATGACGAAGTCGACGCGCCGCCTCGGACCGTGTCGTTCACAGGCTCGAAAGCAGGCCAGGCCTGTGTGCCGCCGAATAGAGGCTGGAGGATATGGTCTGTCAGCATCACTGTGCGGCCTTTGCTCGACATGCTGAGGGTATGACGGACCTTGGACATGATGAAACGGGGAAGCGATGAGAGCGTGTCGGTGACGGGACGACGAGATGCACAGGCGCAGTGAGCGGTTCAGTCACGTATCTCGGCGCAAGTAGCTGTGCCTATCTCGCCCCGGCGTAGCACGGGCTGATCGTATGTAGGGGAAGGCGAGACCGACGAGGCAAGATCGGCGTGAAATCCTGAGGAGGTTCGAGGTTAGCTCTCGCTCGCCATTTCCATCGGTCCAGCTTGGCCGTGCGCGGATGCATGTTCCCCTATTCGACGAGAGCTGATCGCGTAGCCTGCTGCCACCAGCCTTCCGCTGCGCCGCTGCTTTTGCTTTCGCTCGCTCTCACGCAATCGACCCATCGTCGACACCTGCTGCTGGAGCGACAAGCTTGTCTCGTTCTACGAAAGTCTGCTACTACAGGGAACAGCGATCTACACGCATACACAACCGCCGAGCGCACCGTGGTTGCGCTCCCGCTCAGTCCTCTCGCAACACCGCGGACAAGCCGAAGGCGAACCCCTCTGCTCGCACCTTCCACCAGATGCACCCTGTGCCTCGCTTCCTGTCCCTTTGAGGCTACGCGTGCTCCGCCACGCCGGCACAGCATGTCCCACCCGAGTTCCCAGCCTAGATCAGCAGCACTCGCCGAGGCCACCCAGCGGTCACCGACTCTGTCGAGGCCCCCCGACGACGAGGTCCAAACCCTGCTTACTGGGTCCACAGCCAGGAGACCTACCCAGGCCGTTACTGCTGCTCTCAGGTCCATCTCGGCGATCTGCAGTAACCTGAACATCTCGCGCGACCGGATTGTGTTCAACTGGTTCAAGACAGTCACGGGCCTCCTCAAGCGGGGCGCTGGTGGCCAGTGGGCGTATGACTCATGGGATAAATCTCAAAAAGTCACATTTGGCCGCTCGTTGAAGGTCATTGAAAAGAATGTCCTCAAAGCGCAGAGAACGGGATTCCAAGCCGTGTTGGATGTTCTCGTGCGTCGGGGCAGCTGTCCCGGATGTTTTCAAGAAAGCCTCTGACACGCTGACAGACTTGCAATCGAGACAGGAGAACCAGCATATGCATATGCCCAAACCGGACAGCCGTGTCTGGGAGGTGAATGAACACCTTGCCACGCGTTTCTTCCATTCCTCCTTGTCTGGGACGCTGACACCCTGTATTCGAGCTCTCCAGCGGCAGCAACTTATCTTTCCTACTGTTTGTGTCAAAGACAGCTCTTTGTGTACTGTGCATTACTGTAAACCAGCAATCCAGGCTGACAATGTCGCCGCAGCAGGCTAGCTCCGGATCTCAACATCGACAGCTTTCCAACATGTCACGTCGTCCCGGACACAGCCATTCCAATCCTCTGCGGGCTGAGCCTGTGAGTAGCTGTGGCCCAGTTAGCAAATCCTGTTGAACCATTCTGACTGCCCGCTGAGCCACATACAAAAGAAAACCCCCACCGGCCCCATACAACCGGAGAGGCAGCCTTCACCTGTCGTCCCCGGTACGGCCTCTGATGGACACCTTGTACCATTTGGTACTCATCTGCATCATGATCACAGCTCAGGTCCTCCTGAGCGGCTCCCATCGATTGCGGAAATGCTAGCGGGAGAACCGGTCGCATTTTGCCACCCTCCTTCTAGCGGCAATGTATCAACACTGCCAGGTATGCAGACAAGTCTTATTTCATCCTGCTAAGATTTGGAAAGATGTTCAGCTTCTGACTTTTACAATGAGCAGGAGGATCTGCCGTTCCAACCACCTCGACCTCGCTATCTTCTGCCGACAGTGCCGCAGCAAGCACCTATATACCTTTTGCATCAGGGTGTACCCAGAGAGCTAGATTCAGAGACCCATGACCGACACAAGGAGCACGAGCGGTACAGTCTTGCGCCTGCGGCCCGGCTTTCTCTGCGGCAGCGGATCGTTTACGGTCGATATGGTTGGAGTCCCTCGTCATAGAAGGCTCGATCAGATGTTGCCTCTCTCTGTGTAGGGTTCTCTTTGTATCCTGATGCTCTGTTGGTTTCTGACAAACAGAAACCGCTTCCCATTCCCCTATTGTTGTTAAGGTCCGAGCAGACGAGCCAGCCGTTTTGTCGGCTTCGCTCTCCGCGCGGCCAAGTTGCGCCACTCAAGGGTTGTAGCATAGGTAGAGAGGGAGCATGCAACAGTGTCAAGAGAGACATCTTCCTAAATTGTATTGCCCGCGCCCTGATCTCCATCCCCTCCTATTCTCGCTAGTGCTTCCCGCACGCCCGATTTCGTGATGGGCAACCTCGCCGCCCTCCTCCACACATTCTCCTTCTTCTTCGCGCCGCCATTCGTGCCAAACATCGTCGAACCCCCTGTCGCTGCGGCCGGAGCCCCTTCGTGGTCCTTCTCGGTAGGATCCCTCGTCGCCGAGCTGAACAAGTTGTCGGCCCCCCAATCGCGATACAGCTCAAGGAGCATCGTCGTGACGTGGACGAGTTCCTCCTCGGTCGAGTCAAAGTGCGTCCACCACGGGACGGGCTCGAGCGGGAGGGCGATCGGCGATGGCGAGGCGACGCGGGTGGCGAGGTAGATGGCGGCGAGGGCGAGGGTGCTTTGCGGATAGAGGGCCGGAGCAGGCGTTTGAAGCCTGCGCAGGTAGAGGGTTTGAGTCAGTCGCCGTGCTGGGTTGCGCGCGCAGGATACGCTTGCGGAGAGAAGACGGGAAGAGCTGCCTCGAAGGGACGAAAGAAGCGGTGACGCACATGTCGTTGCAAAAGCCCCAAGACCGGTTCACGAGTTGCTTCTCTCCCGTCAACTCGAGCACCTGTAAGTAGTTGACCAAGTGACCGTACGGCAAGCCGCACTGCGTCTGGAACCCGAGCCGCTTCAGGATCTGCATCTCGGCAATGACGAGCGCGTCCTTGAGGTCGTAAAACTCGGTGGCGAAGTAGTCCATCGGGGCGTACGACTCGAACGAGGCGGGTGGCGGGTACGGGGGGTTGGAGCAGTAGGCGACGAGGGAAGAGAGGTAGGAATAGCAGTTGATGATGTCGCGGATTCGGAGAGTCGACTCTTCGAGTTTCGAGGCGAGGAAGAGGGCGCCCATCCCGATGTCCTGCGTGAGCTCGTCAGCTTGGTCGTGTGGCAAGATGCGAAAGATCGGGCTGGCGGCACTCACGCGGATTCCGAAATGCTTGAGCGAGGTCACGAACCAGAAGCGCTGGAAGAGGACTTGAGCGGTCGCCATCACGACTTGCGGTCTGGTTCGGGAGTAGTAATTAAATGAGCTCACAGCGCAGGTCTCAGTGCAAGTCGAGAGAGCGTCTGGCTACTCACGCCTTCAGCATGATGCCCGCTTGTTGAATCATCAATGCGCCGTCTGTTTCGCGCGCCGGACCGCTCTTCGCCCGGTTAGTCCTTCCTTGACAGCGTACTCCGTGTGCACAGACAGCACTCACAGGCTCTCAGGTCGCGTTCGAGTTGCGGTGGTACGCCGTCGAGAGCCGAGGGAGTCGGTTGGTCGAGCGGCGCGAGCGGGTTCAGCAGGTGCCGCGACGCCATGGCGGTCTCGTTCTCTTCGCAGCAGCTGCTTGTCCGGCTACAGCAATGTCCCCGTTGGACTACAGACGGCGAGACGACGCGTTGAAGCGGAGCGTGATGAAGTCGGCGGCCGCCGCGGAGTTACGCCGCGCCTCAACTTGGGAAGGCCGGCCTTGCGCTCTTTCGAATTGGCGTTCTCGGTGCTCGCGCGCAGTGTGGAGACTGTTCAGACTTTACTATCAGTGGCTATTGGGCATCCCGGCACTGCCAAGGAAAGCACGGGAGGCCCGCCGCATCGAGTCCGGATGCTGCGCCCAACAGACACGTCCGCAGATCTCTTACGAGCGACTGCCGCGTAACTTAGCTATAGCGCCGTAGCGCCGTGCCTAATTTGTTTCGTGTCTTTCCGACTTTGTACTTCTGTGTAGTAAAGGCTCTGGACCATGGACTTGTCAGTCAAAATTTTTACTCTCCCCTTTTTCTGGTTGTCATCATGCGGTGGACTCGTACGTTTGCCCCTGTCGGCGCCACGCCACAACGTAAGCTATTTATGCTGGGGGGCGTAACACCGCCTTCCTGTGGTCCCAAGCATTACATCTCGATCGCGCGATCGGTCTCGGGTTGTCCGCGGGGGCGTGTGTCAGGCCCGACGGACTGGGTGGTCGCCTCTAGGTTGGGCTCCCTTCCATACATACGCGGGCTAGCGTGTTGCTGCCCATCTCGCTCAATCTAGTGTGACAGCAGGCTCCCCATCGTCAGCGGTCCCAACGATTCAGACACAAGCACTGCCGTCATGACAAAAGGCGGACGTTCACAGCTACTTCAAAGACTACACGCGATACAAAGCCTGCCCTTTCCAAATGCAGTGCTCCCTCTGGTCCGAAGCTTTTGTGAGACCATCCGCACTGCCGAGATTGCAGCGAAAACAGTGCACCCCTTTCTGTGGCAGGAGCGAAAGCACCACGCAATCTTTGGCACGCTGCAAACCGTCTACGACAAGCTTCAAGGATTGAACAAGCAGGATCCTTATCTGTACCATAAAGTGCAGACTATTCTTGTGAGGTCATAGGTCGAACAAGCAGCGAGTGAACGACCTAAGCTGATCATGCCGCATTACAGGACAGCGCACGTGTAGACCTGCTTGATAAGATCCAGCTTGCAAGGGAGGAAGCAAGTAAAGTACCATATAAGAGAGAGTCTGCGCTATGCTGGAGTAACGGCTTGTCTCAATCTAGCAAAAGGTATTGACCCGATTAAACACACATCGTCAGAACGTTCGGGAGATGATCCATCTAGACAACCAACAATTCAACGCCTACTCAATAGCGTAGCTGCTGCATATGGCGCGGATCATCAAAAGCCCCTCAAAGTATTCCGCGCAGTCATTGCGGAGGCGTGGACAAGTGCCGATGAAAAATGGCCACCGTGCGACGGTCCGATTCACGAGCGCATCAAGAACATCTTCAAGGCGCTATGCAAGGCTCTTGAGTCCTTGCACCACCCTGAGGGGCTTGGGACGCAACAAGGACAGCGAGCGCATACTGAACGCCCTGCGGATGTACTGGTGAAACTGCTTGAGATCTCTCTCACATCCTGGATGACGATGAGCTCATCCCTTACTCGGTGTGCAGAATGAGTACACACCTCAACTGCTTGCTGCTTTTGAAGATCTGAAGAACCCTGCACGCAAAGCGATCATCAAAAACGAGCGTGAGTCTGCGATGACTCCAACTGCTTCAGATAATCCAAGTTTCCACCTTGACGACGCACTTCTATACCAATAAGCCTGACCTTTTACTTCCATTAGGGCTACGGCGAGCAAGGAAATCAGAGCGAGCGCGTGCCAAACAAGCACAAGGGACACAGACAGCAGGAGCAGCGCAGTCTATTGGTCACGCCGCTCGCCTGACTATGTCGCCTCGCCAGCAGCGGATCTACGGCGCCGCCGGTCTTTGATGTGGCTGATTTTTGTGAAAATCTCCAGTTTCGTCCACTCCGTCTAGTCGGATAAAGACACTCGCGGCTAGGTCACACCGGATTTCTTAGCCAGCGTTTACCCAAGGCCAGTTCTTTTGCAATTGTTCCGGTTTGCTTGCACAGTCTGGACTGCAAACCGAGAGAGAAATCAAGCTTTCGGACGATCCGAAGCAAGTACATAAGCGAGTGACACCGACCTCGAAAGCTGCACCGGAAGCGAGAGAAATGGCATGAATGCTCCATACTGGTTACAACAAGGAGATGAATGTGTCAAGTCTCAAGTGTCTGTCTAACTGACCCCCCGGTGCTTTGCCGTGTCTAGCCTGTCCCCGTTCACCATTGACAAAAAGTCAAAGTGTTGATCATGCCCGTTGTTGTTCACTTTGGGCGGCACGACATCCCACGGCCCGCTCAAGCGATCCTTGTACCTCACATGTAACCACCCTCTCACGAGGGGGGCGACCACGCTCGTCCCGAGCAAGATCGCACTCGCGAGGACGGTCCCTCCCGTCCCGACGGTCCTGAACAACCCGACGAGGGCGATCGCCGAGAGACAATAGGTGAGGATGAGAGTTGGGCGAAGGGTGAGCGAGGAACGGAGGAGCGGGAAGGGGCCGAACCAGAGGGTGGAGAAGAGGAGGAGGGAAAAGACTTGGGCGTTGGAAGGAAGGCGGGAGGCGAGGACGGTCGAGCCCGAGAGGGCGGCGGTGAGGGACAGGGTCGAAGGGAGCGGGGCGCGGCGTGCGAAATAAGGCGCTCGGTGGGGCGCCCGCTCCGGTGCTGATAAAGTTGGCTTTTTCGACGCGTGCGAAAACAACCGCGGGACGAGGTCGCGACGGAACGAAGACGAAGTCGGGATGGCGCGGTAGTCGCCGAGCAGGACGTTGATGGCAAACAAGGTGCCGCTCAGAGCCCAGATCGAGTCGGAGGTGGTTGCGCGCGTGAGCGTCTTGAGCGCCGGCGAGAGGAGGTACAGCGCGACGAGCGGGATGAGGGTCCCGACCGGCGAGGTTGAGGCAGAGGCGGTCGTATCGACAGGTCGAAGTCTAGGTGCAGTCTCGTCGCCGGTGCAGCAGGGTCCGTTGCCGTTCTGAGCGGTGGACGGTAAAGGAGCGCGGGCGGCCGTCATCAAACTGGCGGTAACTCCCGCCCAAGCTGTCGGTTCTCCGATCGCCCACGCCCACGCTCGGAGCGTGCCACTCAGGACAGCGCAGAGGGTCAAGAGTGCCGAGGCGGAGAGGGACGCGCGCGAGAGGCGGATAAAGACGACGACAAAAATAAAGATCGAGGCGACGTGCTGCGTGATTGGGAGAGTTTGGCGGAGCAGGGCGGGCAGGTTGGCCGGGTGGACGTTGACTGGGCACAGTGTCTTTCCGTGAGTCATCGTCGTCGCAAAGAGGCTGGCAGGAGACGCACCGTTTCGCTTGAGGTCCCGGAGGAAGGACGCGTCGACGTGGTTGTCCGGGTAGGGTTGCCGAAGGAACAGAACTTTGCGGTACGGCGGCCGCGCCGTTGTCGTCTTGGAGGAAGAGTCTCCCTGCGCGTGTACGCCATTCCTCACTGCGCGACGGGAGTTCAGTTGCGATGTCTGAACCTCGCGAGATGGAGGAGGAGGAGGCCGACCCACTGCCGCTTTCTCGAGGCCGGTGCCTGCAAGAGACACCTCTGCCCTCCGCCTGCGTCGCTCTATCCTCGGTCTCAGCTCTGCGTTCGCCGTCGTCGTGATGTTTAGGTGAGAACAGCGGAGAGCCGTGACGAAGCCGAAGTTGCGCTGCTCCCTTTCACATGTCACCCGCTCCTAGCGCAGGGGCGCAGCGGGGATCCAGAGCGCAGATGCGAACGCTATGGCGAGTGTACTCTGGCCCGCGCACCGACCCGCAACAGTGAGGTGTCGACGATCTGCTCTCATCTATGGGCTCCCCACCTTGCTCTCTTTCCTCGGCGCCTCCTCTGCTGTCTTTCAAGTGCTGATATGCTCCGGCTGAAGCTAGCTACGCCACATCGCTGAACACGCCTCTGCCGTCCCGAAACACAAGCCGGGTGCACTCTCGCCCCAAGAGGAAGGAGTGCACTCGCCTTGCAACGTCAACCGACCTCGTCTTTCCCGCCTCGGACATCGCCCGGCTGCGCTACAGACTCCATCGAGACTACCAGCATGCGGCATCATCCTCGCCGCCGTCGCTGCCGTCGCTGCGGAACCTGGCTGCGGGGAAGAACCGGTTGCCGAATCCGCTCGTCGACGGCTAATCGCTCCCCGGCGGGGTGAGAACAGGACACCAGCTCTATCAGCTGCGCTAGATACGTGAGGCAAGGCAACCACGGCTGACTCACCTGAACAAGAGCACGCCTCCCCAGAGATTGAGACCTGCCCCCGTGGTTAAGAACCCAATGTTCGCGGGCGCGCAATTTTAGGATGTCGTCCACCAAGGCTTTTGTGCACCCACGCTGAGGAGCCCAAACAAAAGCTACAAGTGAGTATGGCATCTCTTAGACTGTCTCCAGACACAGTCGGGCTCACGAGTGTCTCGGTTGCTGGAGTTGGCTGGTCGGAAACCAACTCCTTGTTCTTGTCTCTGTTCAAAGCATCCTTCAGTGAGGTGAGCCTCCTCTCGATGTTTTTGCGCAATACTGGGACCGTATCATGCGGAGTTTCCATCTCTGGCAACACCTCGTCCCACGCCTTTTGCAGCGCGCGCTCGAATTCCCGGAGGACTGCGCCAGACGACGCGGGTGTATGCACATATGCGCCAATCGCGGCATCGCGCTTGGGAGTGTACTCCTCCGTGAACCAGTGGCTGCGGCTCTCCTCCATCGCTCACGTCGGTCGACTTGCCACGAAGCGGGAGGACAGAATCAAGAGAGCTTTGCGCTCACGGGACGGGCCAGCAAGGCGAGCGAGTGGCTCAGGGTAAGGTGGGGAGGGGAAGAGAGAAGTGACAAAGAGAAGAGTCTAGAGTGTTCACACCCGTCTCGGTCTCCTCAGCCAGTCGGATCTTGGCGAGGACGAGCGTCGCTCCGCGGACAAGCCGGCTGGGCGGGAGACGGTCTTCGCTCCTCACGGTCCTTCCTCGATTTTTCGTCAGGCCTCGCTATCAAGGGCTGCCTGCTATCTCCCTCGGCCAAGCACAACAACGCCGAGGCGCATGCGGAGCGGAGAAGGGTCTTGCAAAGTGGGAAAGAAGTCTCGCCACGCGCGCGTGAGGAAAAGAGCCTCGTATTTCTCGCCTTGCATATTGCCTTACTGCGCTATGATTCTCTCGGAAGCAAGAAATATGGCTGGTGTTGATCACTATTGCGCCGCTTGACCGCCGCCACCGCTATCGCTGCTGGACCTGGCTACCGGGAAGAACCTGCGTCCGTTGTTCACCTGCTGACACGCGCCAGTGCGACCCGGGACGTCTAGTTGCTCAGCCATGCAAAAAGGCAGAAAAACAGAGCAACTGCAGATTGACTCACCTCGACATTGTGGCGCCTTCCGAGCGATCGAGACCCTGTAGAAGGGGTAAGGTGACGTTCTCGGAGCCGGAGCTGTATAATCCTATGCTCTAAACGCTTTTGCCAAGTTTGCTGAGGGGCGCAGGCTCAGGGTTAGAGGTGAGCTGCAGAGGTGTTGTAACTAGAACCCCCGGGGCGCTTACAAGTATTACGGTGCAGGGCTGCCGCTCGTCGGGAACCGGCGCTTTGTCTTTGTCTGCTATCAAAGCCTCCTTGAGCTCGTTGAGCCCCTTGATAATTGACGTGCGCAGCTCTTTGACACTCTCGCATGGAATCTCCATATCTGGAAAATCCTTGATGCGCCAGGCGGCCTCCAGCGTCGCCTTGAACCTTTCAAGTCTTTTGTCAGACGATCCGGGTGAATCTTTGTATGCCTCCGTTGCCGCTTTGAGGGTTGGAGCGTATACCCAATAGCACCAATCCAGATGACTGCGGGGCATTGGCCGAGTGAGGTGTCCACTGCTGTCCCAGACACTGACAAGAGGAGGAAGGAGCTGCGTCCGGTTGTCAAAGCTGCGAGTCAAGGTGAAAGTAAGGAGAGAGAAAGAGAGAGCCAAGCTGTGGCTGTCTTCTGCTTGTGTATGGACACTGGCGAGCTCCTTTCGTCCTTTCCAGAAGAGCATCACGCGTCACGAGCACGGATTGCGCTCGTCCGTGGACAAGCCGGCTGGGCGCTGGGCGGGAGAGGAGTCATCTCTTCATACCGCAAGCCCGTAGCGCTGTTCCTTGACACCTTGTCATGTACGAGTGTAGCTTTTGTACCTACGGCTGCTGTCAAGGTATATATCCTTTTTTTGAGCAAGCTGGCAGGAGACTCGCAAAATTGGGAAGAAGAACTTTTCGGCTTGCGATACAGTACGAGGACAAGAGCCGCCTTGTTCTCACCTTACTCCGCACCTCGCCCTGTCTGCGCTACGGTACCACTCACAGGAACCCGCCCCTCGCTTTGATTGCCAGCGTGGCGCTGCTTGACCGCCTTTGTCGGAGTCAGTGCTCGGAGAACCTGGCTGCCGGAAAGAAACGATCGCGACGGGCCTGTCACTCACCGCCGCAGGATCCAGCGCCACATCAGCTCATGTGAAAACAACGGACGAATTGGATCTGGGGGTAGACCGTCCACTCACCTCGCCCAAGCTAGCTGCGGCAATCTGACGGCGCTCCTCCTCAGGTTTGACAGCCTCGCAGTACTCGTTGATCTTCTGGCATAGCTCGTGCTCCGAGGCATTCTGAGGATGAAAATGGATCAGGTTCGAGTTGAGTGGTAGCACGGACAAGTCTTTTGAAGCGGGAGCCAGCTCCGAGCCTGGCCGACCAAGCAAAGATAGCACCGCCTCATAACGAGTCCGGCGGAGCTCCGCGGCGCGGGACCGAGCTCGTCCGTAACGGCCACGCGTGCGTGCGTTCGCCAAGCGCTCGCAACCTTGACATCTCCGCACTTTGGCAAGCTGGGGACGGGGGTGGGTCTTTAAAGACTCCGCGGACAAGCCGTTCGGGCTGCGCGGTGATCCGAGCTCCCTGCGCAAATGTCTTGCCGGACCCGCTGCCTCTTTGCCACACCTATCAAGCCTGTGCTTCTTGGGATACATTGTTGTACTATTTCAATCTAAATTGTAGCTTGGGAGCTTATGGCATAGCTGGAGAGAATCCTGTCGTTTGGGATGAATCTGCGGACAGTGATGCAGGACAAGGTCGACTTGGCGCCGGCGGTTGTACTTTATGTATCTGTCTTCTCAAGCGGTGATCTATGTCTGTAGCTACCAGCGCGCGGCTGGCCAGCTATTTTCGGCACCACCTCAAGACCTAGCTGCCGGAAAGAACCGACCCTTCTTGTGTCCAGGACAATTATGGAACGGCTAGAACCAAGTGTACAGGACAGACATTTTGCATGAGGAGGTGTGTCGGATGCAGAGTGCTCACAAGGAATGCAAACAACTCACCTTGTTCAAGCTGTTTGTGTGTGACAAATGTCCACGGTTGCGAACAAGAGTGGCGGCGTGAAGCTTTTCGATCTTCCAGATCAAGTCTTTCCTTGCGGTGTCCTGTCAAAGTGACAGTTCACATACAAATTCCGCGCACAAAAGATGGCTGAACTGACCAGTTTCGTCTCCAAACACTGCTTGATATTCTCACTTCCCTGGTGATGGACCTTTTCCAACTCCCTTTTGAGGTTGTCAAGCTCCGACAGTATGTCCTCCGCGAGCTGTTGAGGATCCTTGCGTGGGACAGGTTGGTCCGGAACATGTTGTCGTTCCCAAGCAGCCATCAGCTCGTCGAGGAAGTCAGCAGAGACATCCTCGTCCCAGCCTTGCGCGCGGCCACATACCGCAAGCACCGCTTCAATGCCATTAACCAAAGGTACCCTATACCTTGACTGCACATCTTCAGCACTTGATTGCATTGGACGAGACTTGCGCCAAGCTGCTCACGATGGCGAACGACACCGGAAAGGAATTTCGCCGTGTTGTGTGACTGTCTCAGGGAGAGCGCGGCACAGATGGTGGTCACAGCAGGGAAACAGAGAGGCTTTCCTTTCCCAGGCGCAAGGTACTACATACAATGATCCCCACTTCCTCGGATTCCCGCGGTACCCAGACTGTCGCTCCGCGGACAAGACGTGAAGGGGTGTGTGCGGTGTTTTTTCTTCTTCTTTTCCCTCCGATTCTCTGACTAGGACGGGGCCTGCATCATGTAACATCACGTTCCACTGGGGCTTTTGAATTTCACAGATGCTATGGCAAGGTGGAGAACTCCTCGACTCATTACGGGTGCGTCGGCTAACAGTTGCTGCGAGCTCGAGCTGCTGGGAAGTACCGATGTTTGAGGGTTGAAGACAGCTGCGCGAGGCGAGACAAACCTACCATCAGCTGTGTAGAGTAACTGACCGCTCATGAAAGGTATCTCACGTGTTTGGCCTCCCCAGATCTCCCTAGATTGAATGGTTCCAGGTGCTCCGCAGCGTGTTTCGCCACCCGATACCGCTCAATCTTGTGGACCAAGCCCGGTTTTTTGGCTTCCTGCATAGTGACCAAAAATGAGACCCTTTATCAGCCCAGGTAGGCTGAAGGGGATCAGGGCACAGACAACCATCAAAGCACACACCAGGCACTGTGCCACCGACTCAGAGGCGTTATTGTTCGCATGTGCCTTTGTCTCCAGTTCGTCCTTAAGTTCGACAAGCGCATCGATCACTTCCCCGTGCAGCTTGGTAGCAGTTTCAGTAGGAACGAGCATCTCCGGCAGGCTGTGAGTTGTCCACGCTTGGACCAAGTCCCGGCGGAAGTTGGCGGCGACGTCCACATCCGGATGTTCTGTGTCCGCGTAGACCGTCAACACGGCGCGCAGGTGGGCATAGAACGGATCGTTTCGATGAGACATGGGTAAACAAAAGAAGGGTCGACAGCTGAGGAGCGACTGGTGGACTCTTTTGGGGGAGAAAGAGATTGTGGTGGAAGAAGTCTCGGGGTCAAATTCCAAAGGACATAGGCGCTTTCCTCTCGTGGCGCCCTCCGCGGGGGGAGGGGCCACTCCACGCACCCCCCGCACTCTCGAGCCCTGATATCGATCCGCACGCCGCGTGCGCGCAAAGTACTCCGCGGACAAGCCGATTAAAAAAACGCTCGCAAATGCATCGACTGCCTTTTTTTTGGCGCGCGATGGACAGACTACAGACATCTTCATTCGCACCCGCGCTAAACCTCCTGCTTTCACCTCCTCGCGAGTGGCGTGTAGACCTGTCGGGGCTGCAAAGCTCGAGAGGTTTGCTTGCAAGAGGGGAGTCGAAAAAAAAAAAAGTCAGCCCGGCGAAAGTTCCGGAAGCTCAAGCAGCCAAACGCCCCGGCAGCGGGAGATGAGATACAGAAGTGTAGGGATAGGTTGCGGCGCGCGAACGACTTACCGAAGCCAGATTGTGCTCCGAATGGCCTGCGCCGTTTGACGTTCCGAGGTTCTGGGCGCGGTATTCGCGAATCAGCCTCTCCAGCTCTGGAAGGTTTTCAAACTGCAGGGATCCATACGAGAAAGAAGCCTCGCGTGAGTAAGAGAGAGAGAGCAAGAGGAAGAGGTGCCACCAAAGCGGAATAGATCTGTAGGATTGGGGCGCCCGGACGTACCAGAGCCTTGTTGAGACGCTCCTGGGGTTCCAAGTTCCGGTCGGCCTTGGACGGATTGGTAGCCGCCGTCTGGAGCGCGCTGTGGACGACGTCCAATTCTTCGAGTATCGCTTTCCACGTTTCACCTTGACGTTTCACGTTCAAGTCGACGCTTGGACCCGGAACCTCGTCAGAAGTCAGAGCCGTGTCGAGTCGCTCGAGGAAGCGCTTCTCGAGCACCTGACACCCTGCTCTGAAGTAGATCTTGTACTGGTCGTCGAGGTAGAACTTGTAGAGGTCTAGAATGTCTTTGACCCTGTTGATGAAGGGGTTGTGGTCGTATCGATCGTACACCGAGCCGCCGGTCGAGATGGTAATGTGGTCGAGCTTTCCGCGCAGGGCAACAATGGCATGCGTTAGGACTGGCTTCCAGAGTCTCTGAAAGGAGAGAGGGGGAGAGGTGTCATTAGCCAGGTTGACAGCCGGATGTCCCAGGAACAGGTGCTCACCAAGATCTCTTTAGGAGCGTAAGGAGACGACGGGGGCGGTCCAGATGGGCACAAAGCGGCGTACATGGCGTCGAGCTCGCGCAGGATTGGAAGCCACGCCTCGTGATTACGTGCCACAGTATCAGGTTCGACAGGCTGTCCGTTGTAGTCCTCGGCGAAAAGCGCGTGTCGCACTTGTCCTTTGAAGAGCTTCTTCTCGCCGGGATCCCCGCCCACATGGTCGTAAGCAGCGAGGCAGGCGTCAAATCTTTCGGAAAAGGGATCGAGGGGTCGCTTTTCGTGGTGGACCGGCATGTTCGATTGCATTTGCAGGGGAGGGGACGAGGTCCAGCTGCCGCCGAACAGCAAGAGTGGGACAATTTCGTCGACTCGTAGTGGGTGGAAATCTGGCTGCGAGCCACCAGCGAATGCCGCCTTTTGTGGAGAGAAGAAAGTGAAGACAAAGAGCAAGGGACTCGCGCGGCGAGGCGCCCAGATGTAGGGAGATCCGAGAGGGGTTCGAGCGCAACCCTCCGTCTCCGCGGACAAGCCGATGACCGCGTGGCGTGGCTTGGCTGCGAGAAAAGATTTTTTCCTTGGAGGAGGTGGGAAGCGTAGACGTGGCGTGGCTTTGAGCATAGCAGGCCTACAGGGAGATCAGAAAGCGGTCCCGCCAGCAGCGTCTCGGGGGGGGACGCGTGCGCGTGATTCGAGAGTGCTGCGGACGCTGAACGGGCCGGCGGGGCGACTTTGACAGAAGTGCCGACTTGACTGCAGCAAGCAGCAGGCGGTTGCATACCAAAGCGAGCAAGAAGAGAGAGCCGCCGCCCCCCCAACATCAGGATTTGACCACCCGCTCTCGTCTTTGAGGCCGGCCTCGAGGATGACGAGGTCGAGGGTCAAGTGGATTTTCCTCGCGATGGAGGCAGTGCGCGCGAGCCCTAGTCTCCGGAGGCTTCGATCTAGCAGCTTTGACCCCCCTCTCTCTAGCCCGATGGAGTGGTCGTGCTGGGATGGAGAGGATGACGCGGCGGCTGAGGACGTTGAAGCGCGTCGAATGGCGGGTCTGGTGAGCGGGCGGGAGAGCGAGAGCAAGGAGCGTAGCAAGCACGGATGAACAGCCTCGATCTAGATGTGCGCTTCCCTGAGAGCGCTGCGAGAGCGAGTGAAGAGTTCGAGGTCAAGAGGTGACGACTCGATTACGACGACGCTGGTTCTCGCTCCACTTTCAACTCGTCTACAAGGGAGAGAGACACGTGCTTATACACAGCGACTAGACGACCAGCCTGCTCCCACCCAGCTTGTCAGCCCCGCCGAACCCGCCCGCTGCCCCTCCTCCTCTTCGACTGCAAACGACATGGCGTCGACGAGCAGCGACCTGACGACGCACACGCGGTCGTGCGTCGTGCACCCGCTCGTCCTCCTCTCGATCCAAGACCACTACCACCGCGTCGCCAAAAACTCGCGCAACAAGCGCGTCGTCGGGATCCTCCTCGGCCAGGACCTCGGCGCCGCGAGGGGGGGCTACAACATCTCCAACTCGTTCGCCGTCCCGTTCGAGGAGGACGACAAGGACCCGAGGACCTGGTTCCTCGATCACAACTACATCGAAGCCATGAACGACATGTTTAAAAAAGTCAACGGTCCGTCGCCTTGTTTTCCTTTCAAGAGTTCCGCCTCCCGCTAACCCGCGATGAGAACCGCCCCCGCAGCCCGGGAAAAGTTGATCGGGTGGTACCACACGGGACCGAAACTGCGCGCGTCCGACTTGGAGATCAACGACGTCGTGAAGCGCTACACGCCGAGACCCGTCATGGTCATCGTCGACGTCCGGTCCGACGAGGAGCGCCAGGGTGCCGGAAGCGGGATCCCGACCGATGCGTACTTTGCCGTCGAGGAGATCAAGGATGTGAGCGGGTCTTGCTTTCACTACGCCCAAGAGAGAAACCCCGAAAACTGATGACAAGAGAGTTACCCCCCCTTCCTCTTTCCCCCCCAAACGCACCCCCGCAGGACGGCACCTCTTCTCAAAAGACGTTTGTGCACGTCCCGTCCTCGATCGAAGCCGAAGAAGCCGAAGAGATCGGCGTCGAACACCTCCTCCGCGACGTCAAGTCGCTCTCCTCCGGGGGTGCCCTCTCGTCCCGCGTGTCGGACCAACTCTCCTCCCTGAGGGGATTGGGTACCCGCTTGCTCGAGATCAAAGAGTACCTCGAGCAGGTCGTCGAGGGCCAACTGCCCGTCAATCACCAGATCGTGTACAACTTGCAGGACGTGTTCAACTTGTTGCCCAACCTCGATGCCGCCGCTGCGCCTCGAGAGGGCGAGGACGGCGCTGGGGTGAAACGGCCGTTCACGGTGGCGACCAATGATCAGTTGTTGGTCATGTACTTGTCTTCGCTCATCCGCGCCGTCATTGCCCTGCACGACTTGGTGCGTTTACCTTCTCGTGGACAGCCTGGGATTGTGTGTTCTGATCCCTGCCCCCCCCCTCGCCGCAGGTTCTGAACAAGCAAACAGCCGCACATGTCGAAGGAGGAGGAGGAGGAGATACCGACGAAGGCGAAGCAGCAGCAGAAGGAGCAGCAGCGGAGAAGGGCGACGAGGAAAAGAAGGGAGGAGAGAAGGGCGAGGAAAAGTCGGATGCGCAAAAGGCCAAGGATTGGTTCAAGGGCGACGAGCAGGGGCACTAGTACACACGCATGGCCCTCTCTGTAAACTGCCTGTCCCTTTCCCAGTTGCGAGTCCAGAGTTCTCCCAAGGTGAAAGTGACGCGCCACATGTGCCGACCCGAGCCGAGGGGCGTCTGCGTCCTGACTCGTTCGTGTCACTCTACTCACACGCATGGCTACGCATGAAGAGGATGAACGACTAGATCCCTATGCTGCTGCTGCTTCTACGACCGCGGGCGGGCTGTTCTACTCGACGAGGACCGATTGGGCGACGGCGACCACTCATCATCAACATCAATCAGCAGCTGGAGGGGGACGCGGACGAGGGGGAGGGGCCATCTCGCTCGTCGAGTCTGCACACGAGTCGCATCCGGACGCAGCGTCGAGGGACGCGCTCTCGCTCTCGCTCTCACTCGACGGCAGTGATGACGATCACCACCACCTCCTCGACAACGCACCTCGGACAGGAAAGGGCGTACAAGGCGCAGGATCATCGTCGATCGTAGCAGCTCTACCGGCATTCGTGTCAAGAGTCGCAGGTGCAGGAGGCGGAGGACGCGGATGGAAGGCTTACGAATCGATCGCGGCCTCTTCTCGAGCGGGAGCGGGAGGGGCTCTGTCGAGGCATGTCGTCTACTCCGATGACGAGGATGACGATGACGACGACGAGGAGGACGATGAACCGGTACCGGGAGCGTTTGTGTCGCCTCAGCCGACAACATCCACGTCCGCGAAGCCCAAGGGCACTCCCGCGAATATCGCGCCCGCTCCGACGACGACGCTGCACGTGTACCCCGTCCCCGGTCCGAATGGGTATAATGAGCCCCATGGCGAAGACCGGTACTACCGCGACTCGATCTGGATCGTCCTATACGGGATGTCACTCCTCGCCGTGGTCGCCCTTGCCCTCCAAGCCTTCTGGACCTCGCCTCCCCCCTCTCCTCCTCCCTCTTCTTCAAGAGATCCCTCCACGTCTCTCTTCCTCTCGGCATTACCGACCCTCTCCCTCTTGGGCGCCATCTCAGCCATCGCAGGGATCGCCTCGCTCGCCTACCTCCTCACGATCCCGTACGCCCTCCCCCTCTTGCTCCGATTCGCAATCTACGGTGGGCCCGCCTTGCTCTTTGTCGTCACGGGCGTCGTGGCCTTTGCGGGGTCGTATGGATTGGGAGGAGGAGTGGCGAGTGATCGAGGGTGGAAGGTCGGAGTGAGGTGGCTCGCGGCGGGGTGCTTTGTGATGGGGTTTGGGTTGTTCAGGTCCGCGGTCGCGAGGCGGAAAGAGTTGAACCGCGCCATCAGCGTCGGGCAGGTGCGTACAGTCTCTCTCTCTTCTAGGACAACTCGGGGAGTACTGATCTCCGTCCACGGGAACCGGTTCGCCGCGCACACAGCTCGCGTGCCAAACCGTCCTCGCGCACCCGTCCCTGATCGTCCTCGCCATCTCGCTCTCGCTCCTCTCGGCCATCCTCACCCTCCCTTTCCTCTCCCTCATCGCGACCCTCCTCTCCTACTCCCCTTCGTCCCCGAAAATCGCCAGCTGGGGTACCGCCTGGACCGTGTTGGTGTATTGGTGGACGTTGGCGATCGCGAGGGGGTTGTCGCATGCGGTGGTGGGGGGTTGTATTGGGACTTGGTACTTTGAGAGGGAGGACGATGAGTACCAGGGACCGGCAGAAGTCACGAGGGCTTCGATCGGTAAGAGACCACCCGCGTTGCCTTTCTCTTTTCCTTTCTGCAAAACCCCTTCGCTGATTTCATTTTATTGCAACCGCCAGCCCGCGCGACCGGTCCCTCGTTAGGAACCGTCATCGCCGCGTCCTTCTTCGTCGCCATCTTCTCAACCCTCGCCACCCTCCTCCACTCCCTCCGGCGCCTCCTCGAATCTTCTCGCCTCCCTTCCCTCTGCCGCCCCTTTCTCGTGACGTGGCTCGCTCCGCTCTTGGCGAGTTTGGCGAGTTATGCCGCGTTCTTCAATGCGTACTCGTTGAGTTATGCGGGGATGACGGGCGAAGGGTTCTGGACTGCGTCGAGGGAGACGGCGGAGTTGTTCAGGGCCAACAGGGCGCGCAACATCCGAGACAGTGAGTCCTCCCCGCTACGACGTGTTTGCGCTTGCATTCCCTCCCTCTCTGACGGAACCCTTTCCTCGCCCACAGCCGCCCTCTTGCGCCTGACCTTGTTCGTCTCGTCCGCGGGCTGGGGCCTCCTCACCGGCCTCGTCGCCTTCTTCCTCACCTCGACGCACCTCTCCCCCCTCGCGGGCGGGTACGCCCCCACCCTCGCCCTCTTGTGCTACGCCATCCCGATGTACACCCTCCGGTTGTGTCACAACTTGATCGGCGACGCGGTCGACGCGTTGTTTGTGTGCGCGCATTTGGACGCCGAGAATCAGTTGTCGCATTGCCCCAAGGCGGTCGAGGCGGTGCGTGCCACACACTCTCTTTTTCTCTGGAAGCCGGCCCCTTATGGAACTTGCTGACAAGGTGACTGTGCGCGTACAGTTTGGCACGCCCGAGGCAGAAGGCGACGTCCTCCTCTCGCTTCCAATCTGATTTGTCTCTTTTCCTGAATCCCCTTCTCTTCTCTTCTCTTCGTACACGCCGCTGTTGTCTCGAGCTCCCTTCCAAGTATCCAAACCCTTGTCGTATCACTTGTGCCTTGTGATCCTGTATGTAAAGAGACCTTCTTGTTTGCCGGAATCCTCTCGCGCAGCAGCTCTTTCCGAAGCTGCACCTTCTCAGATGACCACTTCCTTGCTCTCAATATCACACCGTCGGAGAGACTGGCTCCAGAAAGTGTCTGTGTAAATCCAGCAATGGTGTTAGGGAGAGGGCAACGGGAGGGATGAAGAGGAGGAAAGAGACAAAGAGGGATTGGGGGAAAATGAAAGGAAAGACTTTGGACAATCTGCCCAAGTTTACTGCAGGCGAGAAATTGGGTTCCAAGGTTGGCTGCGAGTGTAGATTGCACGTTGGCGCGGCGAGAGCAGGCCCATGCCTGGAGAGATGCCCAGGGAGTCCGCAGGCAAGGTCCGGTCGGGGCTGTTCGGCCTTCTGGATGGTCCCTCACCAGGCTCTAGATGGCCAGGTAGAGTCAGCATTGTCATGTTGACTAGAGACCCCACAACAGTGCAAGTGGGGCAGCGTTCAAGGTAAGGGGTCTGAACACAGATTCACCTGGAATCTTCCGTTTCCTCTCCTTCTTCCAAGTCTTGTTGCGGACATCATCAAAAACCTCCCTCAAGTTGGTCTCTGCCGCCTCCTGTGTACGAGTGGTTCAGAGGAGTGCTCAGCGTTGCATGCGGCAGGAGGGAGGAGTTGGCGCAACCCACCAACTTAGTATCCATGTTGCTCTTCAGCTCTGTGTCGGGCCAGGAGTGCTCTTGAGCACTTCTATGCAAGCTTTCAAGGCTCTTACACAGCTCTTGAAAGGCCTTGTCGAGAGCTTGGCGACTGTGGCCCCTACCCGGCCATCGTTGTCCAACAGCCTCCCACGCTTCCGTAATCCGGGTACGGAAGGCAGTTCTAGGTAGACCATATGCTGCATCAACCTCATCAAGCCAGTACTGAAGTGAGTTTTTCATTTTGTGGGTATTTGTGTTCAGGTGCTTGCGCCCAGCTGTGTGCAAAGACCGAAAGTTTGAGTTCTTCCTCAAAAGGGTATTGGTTCTTCGTGTGTGTATTAGTCAAGTCACTGACCTTGCCTGCCATGGTCTGCAATATGAGTGTTCCACTGCTGGAGCACTTCCATGAACTGAGCCATTGCTTCCTCCTGTGGACAATGATACCTGAGCGCTGCACTGTGTTCCTGACGGAAGATTGGCCGAACAAACCAATTGTGTATCTAGTTCCTTGTGCAGATTGGCTGCATGCCACTGCTCTGCTTGAGCTGTCTGTTGTGTATTCTTGAGGTTGGTGCAAAGATTACGGAAGACACCGTCCAAAGCCTTGCGTTCCGGTGTGTCCTTCCTTGGCCAGTTCCTTTTGGTATCCTGCCAAGCTTTGACGACCTTGTCACGGAATGAAGTAGGAGACTGGCCGTAAGCGCTCTCAACTTTGCAAAGCCATTGCCCAAGCGTGCTCTTTTTTGTTTGAGTAGCGCGTCCCTGAGGTTCATACTCGCCTGTGTGCACCAAGTCAGAATCCTGGGCAGAAGAAGATGAGATGCCTGCCTCTTACTGGGACTGGGACTGGTATGGGCAGCTGCCTGTGCTGGCAAGCCCCTGGCAGGCTTGCCCATCAGCTTTCCAAGGTATTCAAGCTGATCAGCCTGCAAGGGAACAACCAGAGTGAGCGAGGCAAGATAAGGCAAAATTCCACAGTACGGACAAGATATTTTTCCACCCGGGTGTGTGTGATCTGGTTGCTGTTCAGGGTTTCAAGGATTGCGTGCACAGACTGAATACACTTGAGGGCGGCTTGTGAGTGCTCCACGCACACTGCGTTGGGCTGCTCTTCAACGGGATCAAAGCAGCCGACTTCTGCAGCGAACTTGCGACCCGCGTTGACAAATGAGGTGATGAGCTCGCGCACTTTCTCATCCTGACCAGAGTATACCTGCGAGATGCGGCCAAGTTCTTCCTCGAAGGCAGACATCCTCGGGCGGGCACTGCCACTCTGCGGATGGTGGCTAGCCATGCTTGCAGCTGGACTGGTTCAGCGAATTGCACTTGGGGAGCTGGCCAGATAGGCAGAAGATGCGAAAGAGCATGGAAGGACACACGTTGAGAGGGACCCGGTCGACCCGGGGGAGCCTGCACAGTTTCCTCCGCGGACAAGCCGAAGCGGCGCGTGTACCGAGCTTGAAACTTCCACGTTCTCGTGCTTTGCGACCCGGGACGTATCAGCTTAACCCACATAAAGTACTGCACTAGCGTTCACACCAGGGTTGCTACTATCCTAATCAATAAATCATGTGACGGAAGGCTGGCTGAAGGAACTTCATTATCCGAGTCTGCATATTCTCCCACTTGAGAACCACGGACGACCAGATCCAGACTTTGCTGTCTTGTATTTCTCTTGACTCCGTCTTTATATGAACTGCCTGTGGCCTGAACTTTGCTCTCTCCTTTGATTCTGCACCTTGTTCGGTTCTGCGTTCACAGGTCTGGATTTCCTTTGTGATTAACCATTACCAATTTGCGCAGGAATGGTGCCGGAGTCCATGCTTACACCGAGCTCAGCTTGTAGTACACCGGTACTCTATCACAGGGTGGAGAAAGGCGTGGAACAAAATGACCTTGCTACTGGGGGTGCACAGTTGGGTTTCTGGTTCAGATGTCAGGGTGCTCGGTGCGGCAACAAGGAAAGAACCGGTTCCCACCAGAAGGAACATCATGAGAGTGTACAAAGATGCGGCCTGTGACAGGATCAATGCTGTAATCGTCTGCCGGGTTGTAGTGCTTGAATTCTTCTCCCGCACGAGGTGGTAAGTTGACCGTATGCCAATGCCGACTTCCCGTGTCAGCTGTTCCATCTGCAGTAAGACTCCAAGCACCTGTGGGTGGAGCAGTCAAGGGTCAACACATCAAGCATTTTCCGAGCACGCGAGCTTTTGAGAGACAGAGACAAAAAGAAAAGTCAAGCGCACATTCACCAGGATAAACTGGCTCAGCCGTGGCCAACCTAAGCCGCCAGATGATCTGTGTCAACCTTGCCTGTGCTTGCTCCTGTCAATAGATGCACAATGTTGGGTGAGCACTTGTTCTAGTGAAAGTGAAGTATCGGCATAACGGACCAATTGAGCATCTAGGCTAAGTTGAAGTGCTTTTGAACTCCAGTGGTGTACTTGAGCATACTCACGTGTGGCAATCAGGCCATCACACAGGTGAACAAAAACCTGCATGATTGCCCTATGCCGCTGCTTTGACCACCTCTTTCCGTAAGCATCCCATTGCTGCAGGATATCATGGCGGAACGCAATCTTGCGTGCTCCATAGGCGTTGTCAACACGGTCAAGGAGGCCAGCAATCACACTCTGCCCATCTGACCTGAGGCGATTGTCACGGCCTGTGGCAAGCCAGTCAATTAACAAGCTGGACTTGCACATAGTTGGAGCTCAACCACTCGCCTCTTTCCTCTTTTCCGGCACGGGCCTCACGGTGGGCCCTAGATTTATACCCAGCCAGCCATATCTTGTGTATAAGTAATGTTGTTTTACCTCTCTGCGTGCAAGCAGTCCACACAATAAGTAGGGGAAGGAGAAGGAGGCTCGCAATCAGCGCACCAAGTAGTCTTGAAGGGGTGGAATGGTCCATACTCTGCGGGTCTGCAAATCTCTACCAACTGCCCTGAGCTCAGTGAACACGGCTGCATGCTCAGCCAGCCTATTGGGATACCACCGGAATCCGGCAGGCTGCACATCAGAAGCTTGATAGAAACCGGCGTCATGAGCCGCTTGACGCAGAGTGCCCAGAAATTGAGCAATGGTCGCCGCAGGGTCGTCTGGATACGCTTGAGATATCCTGCCAAGTTCCTCCTCGAAAGCGGAAGTGCGCGGCCGGTTTGGGCGGATGTCATGAGCGCGTCCATGGTGTAGAGCCATACTTCCGTAGCCAATCGCGATGAACTGGGCGGAGCAGTTGCGCGAGCACAGAGCAAAGCAAAGGAGTATGTTTAAAGTGTGCGCGTGGGATCAGGTCGAGCCGTAAGTCGTGGGAGAGCGGCGGGCATGCGCACGCCGCGGAGAAGCCGAGGAGCGAGGGGCGGCCGTTAACGAAAGCGAATCCCAGCTCAAGATGCGATCAGTCACATAGTGCTAGATCCAAAAGAGTTGCTCGTCCCGAGTTGGCGTAGCAGGAAGTGCGGATCCGACAGCTGGGTCGGTCGCCCCTTTTCGAGAAGTCGAGTCCGCTCCGGCCCTTTGGCACATGCCGTCTCAGTGTCGGAGCCCTCGCACGCCGGGAGACCAGCGCATAGACGCTTCGGCATCCTTGTTCTTCGAGCGCGAGGCCGCATCAGGTCGGCCTGACACACACAGCGACTGCGAGACGGCGAAAGGGCGACCAACCAGGATGAGCGCCGACACCGACCCCGAGCTGCGAGTGCGCTCCCCAGTCACATCTGCAGCCCGCCTGTGTGCCCTACGCATGCTCGGCGATAGCGCTCTGTCAACGAAGGACGTCGAGCTGTGCGCCAACAGCCAGCGGACTTTGTCTCGCTCGACCCGCTTTCTCCGCCTCGACCGCTCAAAACTTTTCTCCCTCTTTACGGCGGTTCCTGTCTCGATCATGCAGATCTCTCGCAATCAGTGGCCTTCCTTCCTGCGGTTCCACGCTAAGAGATAACCTGCGAATCAGCCAGGAGAGCGCCCCCGCAACCTGCTTATCTGTCGCCAACTCGACAGCTCTGCTCTGCTGCACGCTCTCTCGCTCCACCGCGCTTCTGCTCTCTTTTGACAAGCCACCTGCTCAGCGAGCTGTAGATGGCAACTTCGACAATGGCTACGCCGGCAATCGAGTACGACACGCACCTTCTGTACGATCCAGAATCTCCCGAATATCAGGCGATCGAGCGACGCATCGTTCGCAAGCAGGATTGGCGCATCATGCCGTTGATCTGCTTGTCATACTTGCTCAGTGAGTGCCCAGTCTCGGCGGCGGGAAAAGGGGGCCTGTTCGAGACTGCGCGCGCGCTGACTTTCCGCCCTCTCCTTTGCGGCGACTCGCAGACTACCTTGACCGGACCAACCTGGGCAATGCGCGAACGCTCAACTCGGACAAGCCTGGAGAGTCCCTCGTCGAGACCTTGGCGCTCAAGGGTATCCGCTACAACATCATCGTCGCCATCTTTTTCGTCCCCTGTGAGCTGGCTCTCTCTTTCTCTCTCTCGCGGCTCATACATCCGAGTCAAGCTAATCGCTCGGCCACCACATAGACGTGCTCTGCGAGTTCCCAAGTAACCTCGCCTTGAAGTACTTCTCGCCGAGCAAGTGGATCTCGCGCATCATGGTCTCGTAAGTCGCGTGGGATTTCCCGCCGCCTTTTCTGACCCGCTGCTAACCCTGCTTGGTTCCGCAGATGGGGCGTCGTCACGATCTGCAGCGCCGCCGTCTCGTCTTACACTGGACTCATCATCTGCCGCATCTTCCTCGGGATCTGCGAAGCCGGCTTCTTCCGCAAGTCTCTGAACGCGCGTGTCTCCTTCTCAGGTCCTGCCGCCTCGCTGACAACTCGCCCGTCCCCCAACAGCCGGCATCATCTACTACCTCTGCTTCTGGTACAAGGCAAACGAACGAGCAACGCGCATGTCGATCTTCTCTGCCTCAGTCGCCGTCTCCGGGTGCGTGTCGCTCTTATCTTCCTCGCGCAGTTCAACTCGAGCTGACGCGCGCACACCTCGCTCGCAGCGCTTTCGGCGGTCTTATCGCGACCGGAGTCTCGTACTTGTCTGGCAAGGCAGGCTTGTACGGATGGCAGTGGCTCGTAAGTCGTCGCGAGACTGCCCCGGGAGTGACGGCGCTGATTTCGCCTCTCGCAGTTTATCCTCGAAGGCATTCCAGCTGTACTCGTTGGCATCTTCGTCTGGTTTGCTTTACCCGACTATCCCGAGTGAGTCCTTGGTCCGTATGGAACCGGCGCTCTGGAAATCGGGCTGATGCGAGCTCTGATCCCCCGCCTGCAGGACGGCCAAGTTCTTGACGCCCGAGGAGCGCGCTTTCGCCACGCATCGCATGGGACCGTTCGCACCCAAGGTGAGCTTTGAATATCTCGAGCGCTCAATGGACCGCAGCCTCACGAGCGATGTGCCACTCAGGGAACCGACAAGCACTTTGACAAGAAGGAAGCGGTCGACTGCTTGAAGAGCTGGCAGTTCTGGGCCTTTGCCGCTTGCTACTTCTGCCTGACCAACTCCCTCAACACCTTCGGATGTACGCTTCGCCTGCGTCTCAAGTCCCTCCTTCCTGGCTGACCTCGCTTGTCCACTCTCGCAGATTTCGCGCCGACCATCATCGCTTCGCTCGGCTTTAAAGGCCCGATGGGTCAACTCTTGACTGTCTTTCCCAACATCTTCGCCTTCTTCGTCATCATCTTCAACTCGTGGCACTCGGACCGGACCAAAGAGCGGCCGCTGCACATCCTCGCCGGTTGCGCCCTCGTCATGACCGGCTACCTGATCCTCGCTGTCGTGCGACATTGGGGCGTTCGCTACATGGGCGTCTTCTTCATCGCCTGCACCAACGCCGCCGTCATTCCCTTGTACGTCGCGCGCTCGCTGTCCTCGGGAGTGGTTCTGAACTTCCGTTCCTGCGGCTGACCACGCTCTTGACTTTTCCTCATGCCGCCGGCCTATAGTCTTGCCTTCCGGACTGCAACAGTCACAGGAGCCACTTCTACTGCCATTGCTACAGGAGGAGTCATCGCTATCGCGAACACGGCGGGAATCGTGGCTCCGTTCCTCTTCCCCTCAAAGGATTCGCCGCGATACCTCACCGGCAATTGGACCTCATTTGCCCTTGTTGGCCTCGCAGCCTTCATTGTATGCTTCCTTTGGTACATGCTCGGCAGCAGCTCGGAATACAAGGGATCCGACTCG
Organism: Rhodotorula mucilaginosa; assembly: GCA_034406715.1. NCBI lineage: Eukaryota > Fungi > Basidiomycota > Microbotryomycetes > Sporidiobolales > Sporidiobolaceae > Rhodotorula > Rhodotorula mucilaginosa. The sequence goes on from CP137879.1 coordinate 607,875, forward strand.
CTTGTCGACATCACGGAGGTGAACCAGGGTGGCGTTGTTGAGGGGGACAAGGAGAAGCTTGATGGTGCGGCCGCTCCTGCAGCATTGCGGGTCTGAGAATAGTATAGCGATTTTATGTAGAGACTCACAGAGAGAGTGTTCTGGTATGGCTTTTGTTTCCCACCTCACAAGCCAACGCAACATTTGATTGACTAGGGCAAGACATTTCTCCGGGAAAGTGTCTCCAGTCTACAAGTACGCCAGGAAGAGAATCAAGACTAGGGAAAGAAGGGTGAACATGGAAGTAGGGAGGGAACACTTAGGGAAAGAAGACTGAAAACGGAACAGCCATGTGCTTCCTGATCACCAGAGCGAAGAGTGGCTGTTCCCAGCTCCGGCGCGAGCATAGATTGCGCGCTGGCGCGCTGAGAGGAGGCGCATGCCACGAGAAAGTCCGAGGGAGGGTGCAGACGAAGTCCCGGGCTGGTGGTGGGCGGTATCATTGCGGTCCGGGTGCTGTCCAGCTTTGGGCAGTGAATTTGGATCTAGTGTCAATGTGCAAGACATGTCCCACACGGGAGAGGAGAGGGCAAGCTTGTGGAAAAGGAGTCTTGACGCACCCTTCCGCTTGGCCCTTTTCTGCCTCATGTCTTGGAACATAGTTTCCACTTGTTTCTGTGCTGCAACCTGTGCTAGCCGCCGGCTAAGTGCTTCACCTTGGTGATAGTCCAGGGACAATGTTACGTACCAATTCAGCATCCAGGTGCTCTTGTGGCTCTTTTCCAGACCAGCGGACTTGCCGCATGTCAAGAAGCCTGGCACAGAGTTTTTGTGAGATGTTCTCAATCTGTTTGCGCTCTTTGCTGCCCTCCCTTGGCCAATACATCTTGCTAGTTGCCCAAGCGTTCAAGGTGCTGGCACAGAATATCGCCAGCGCAGCTGTGGGTTCACCGTAAGCTTTCCCCACGGCTGTGAGCATAGAGAATGTTGCCGTTCAGAACGGGGCCTGAACGGGGTACGGGAATTTGTACGGCGGTACGTACGGGGCGCACGGGCCCCGTACGCCGTGCCGCACCCGTCGCGACGATTAAAGTCCCGTCTGACGGGAAAGTACGGGCTTCAAGAAACTTGTAGCAGCTGTAGAGGATTCTATATTGCATACACAGTGTCTCTGAACGTTCTGCAGCCTCACAGAGTAGGTCTCAATAAAGGCTCGCAAGGTCCGCGGAGTCCCGAGCGGCCTGAGCGGCAAGAGTCGGCCAGAGCGAAGTCCGCCTCGTCTCTTTTGCTCTCTCTGCTCACTGGCAACGCTTGTCCTCATGCTCCCGGCGCCAGCGGGAGGAGCACCGCTACCATGAAATCTCCAGCTGCTCTCGGCAAGGCTTGAACGTGCCTGGACAGACCAGATTTGGGTGGGAAACGTTCGACGCTTCGAGTGAGTCGTCTGTCCCTTCTCTCTCTCTCTCTCGGTAGGCTGCCTATGGCCACCAAGATGGGCTGCATGACCGGACTTGGATCCGCCGGTGGTGCTGGATTGCCCACACTGGCTGTGGGCGAGGGCAAATCCCGGGTGGGCACTCTGCTCTTGTGGGCATCGGCTGTGAAGACGACGACTGGTTGACGCATGCAGCGACGCACGCGAGGTTTATCGGCGCCATATGAAGCTCGAGCGCGCTGGGCAACACAAGATGTGCATTGTGGACTGGCGGAATCGCTGCTGACCTTGCTCTCTTTTGCTTCCCCATCCTTCCTCACTCCTCTCGCAGCAGATCACTCGAACCATCGGCATTACGCTACGCCCGCAATCGCTTTGATCCGACTCAAGAGGCTAGAGTTGCCGGGATTCAACTAGCTCTCCAACGCTGCCGCGCCAAGAGCGACTGCTCCGTCTTCCGACTCATCGTTTCCTCCGACTCGTTCACCGCCATCTGTCGCTCTTTTGGGTGAATTTCTGCCCTTCCCTATCATCACTTCTTTCCTTCCCTTTTCCATCGCGACGCTTCCATTCTTCAACCTCCTCCTCTTTGCCGACACTCCTTCCACCGCCTGGTCATCGGAAGAAAGCTAATGATACCTTGCTTTTGCGTGCGCGCAGCCTTCCTCTTTGCGGAGTGCTTTGTGGACATGCTCTGCAGAACGGCTCCGGTCGAGCAATCTCGATCATGCAGTGACTCGGGAAGTCACAGCGGCAGAACCGGACTTGCCGCGGGGAGGCGGAGGAGCTGTTCCTCAGCGCCGCAACTCTCGGTACTCGGTAGCCAGTTTGTGCAAGTAGAGCAGGAAGAGATGGTGTGAGAATGAGATGCCTTGCGCTCCAAATTGGTCACCAGAGCGAGTCAGAACGCGAGGAGACCTCTTGGACTCGCAAGCAGACAAGTCCGACCCGTACACCCCGTCGCACGGGCCGTACCCCCGTACTGTACGGGGTACGGGAGGCCCGTGCCCGTACGCTTCCCCGGCGGCCAAAAGTCGGAATTTTTTGCCCCGTGCCCGTCGCACGGGAGGGCACGGGTACGGGACAACATTCTCTATGTGAGCATGCCCAGAATGGGATAGTCGAGTAAATCATTTCCGGAGGGATTATATCTGCAAATAACTGTAAAAAGCAACTGTCCGAGCCGAGTACTTGCAGAATATACAACCTGAGCTCGTCGCTACTCCATCATCGGGCACTCACATTTGCGGAGCACGGGTCTCATTTCTGCCAGCATCTTGGCCAGAGTTGTGAGCTCTGTCTCCGCATTGGACTACAGAGGAGGAAATGTGAGCTCTGCACAGTACTGAAAGAGCTGGTAACCACAAGCCTCACCAGCTCATCAGTCAGCTGTCCTTGTAGCTTTTCCTCAGACCAGCTGTGTGCTCTAGCAGACTGCTGTGTAGCACGCAGGCTGGAACAGAGCTTGTGAAAGATTTCATCCATCACTTTCCGCAGTCCAGTGCCCGCTGTTGGCCAGCGAAGCCCTGCATCTCTGACCGCTGCCGCCCAAGCTTCCTGGGTTGTGTTGCGGAATGCAGTTGCGCGTTGACCGTAAGCCTTGTCAACCTCATCAAGCAGCTGCATGAGCAAGCTTTGATGCGTGAGTCGCGTTCCGCTGACAGATGGCTGTAAGGCTATATGTAGAGACTGTAAGCTTGTCCGAGAGAAGAAAAGCCAGTTCCTTTTGCTTGAGTCAACTGTCAAAGGCACTCACACTGTGTCGCATCAGGTGTCGCATGGGCGTGTGAGGTCCTGGCAGGCATGAGTTTCTGAAGGTGTTCTAGCACACTTGACTGCGTGATATGATGCCTGAGATCAGACTGATGGCACAAAAGTGAAGGGAAGAAGTGGTAGGGCAAGAGTGTATGGTGCTCACTAGATACTGTTCAAGCCAGTCCGACGTGTTGATTCTGCGGTCCAGGACCGCGAGAACCTTGTGCACCGAGTCAAGGCGCCTGAGTGCAGCTTGCAAGTGCCCCTCCGACACATGTTCGTTATGCTGCCATTGGCCTGATCCGCCAGACTCATCTGCCGCCTCGCACAAGCCGGCTTCGTGACCAATTTCCCAGGCCGAATGGAGGAAAGAGTTGACACGCTGGTTGACCTCGTTATCGTGGCCAATGTACGCCCTTCAAATCTCATCAAGCATACGCTCGAAAGGAGAAACAGTCGGGTGGGTGTGCTCTCTGGGGCGGCTGCTGCTGGCCATGGCTTGTAGGAGATTGCACTGCTCCAGAAGGCTGCAACAGCTGCTCAGAAGGAGGTGAACAGTAGCAGTCAAAGAGGCAGCGAGCGGCGTGCGTGCCTAGGGCAGAACTCGTTGGGGAGCGTGCGCACACTCCGCGGACATGCCGAGTCGCCCGAACGTGCGCGCGCAGTGAAAAAGCTTTTTGAAAGCTCTGATGCTTGACGGCATCGCTACGCACACGAAAAGTCTCCTTGACACCGAGTAGTGCAGAGAAGCGAGCTCAACGCAGAAGAAATCTGATCCGGTCATCACCGCTTCGCTCCTTTGCAGAGGGCTGCAGCTTATCTCCAGACTTGGAGCTACATTGGTAGGTTATCTAGATTACGGCCAAGAATGATACGGGTATAGAATTGCAAAGTATCTTTGCGGTGCAAAGGCAAAGATTTGTTGCGCGCAGTACAAAGTCAAATTCTGCTTTTCCGCCACAGTGGCAGCTACATCCAGTTCACCATGCCTCCACTTGCTCGAGCATAGATGGCTTGCTGACGCCGCGAGAGGATGAGGCTGGCATGGCGACCAATGGAATACTGCGGCTTGGTGTATGGTTGGTGGACATACCTGCCTGTCCAGGGATCCAACACCCCTGAAAGGAAGAGGGTGTAGTCTTTTAGCATGCCTTTTTTGCCTTTGAGATAGAGTGTATTGGGAAGTTCAAGCTGGAACCCACCTTCACCCGGAATTCTGAGAGTCGCCGACGCCGAGTCAATCTTGGGCCCCTTGCTGATGTTGTACGGTAGTGGCGTAGAGTCGTACGGGTAGTGGACTGATTCGCCTGTGAGTGGATCCCACGCGCCTGACAATTTCAAACACACACTGCGCCATCAGCATGTTTTCGCCTTCTGGGACAGATCATAAAAAGAATGCCGCGCGTGTTTTTGGAAGTTGAGACAGAGAGTCTCTCACCTTCGCCGGGAACTACTGGCGGGGCAGATGCCAAGTCAATCTTGTGAATGATGGCTGCCAACTCGCGGTGCGCATGGGCCTGCATGCACCGGAGGTTTGCTCGTGATCTGCTAGGGGTGACCAAAAACAGGGACAAGACATGAAGCTTACCAATTGTCCGCGCAGGCACTCAACCAACTTGTCTTCAGTCCAACCCTGGGCTTTGGCCATGCCATGGCAATGTGTGAGGTTGCCACAAAGTGTGTTCAAGCATATCAAGAGCTGATCGTGCAGTCGCGTATTTTCGCGCGGCCAGCACTTGTCAATCCGTTCCCATTCATCCAGCACGGCACGTTGGAACTCGCACAGAGGACCATGCGGGATGTGAGCTGTGCCGTACGCTTCTGCAACGCGCTTGAGCGCTCCTTCGAGGATCGGACCGCCGAGTTGTAAGCCTCCGAAATTGGAAGCACGGACTGGGTCGGGGGGTTTGGTGCTGCAAGTCAGCTTGTACCTCTCGACCGTCAGTGCTTGTTGGCGGGACTTGCCAATCTGGCGCTTGGCATTGGCAGCTGTAGCAGCCTTGAAAATCTCCGCAACGAGGAGGTCCTGTTGAGTGTGCTAGATACAGTTTTGGTTTACTTGATTAGGTCAGCCTTGCAGGTTTCGGAGCATGGTCATCAAAGAAGAGCGAAAAAGGATCGTACAAGGTATTGGGTCAAGTCCAGGCGATCCCGCCACCGGCGCGCCATGAGGTGCTCCTTGACCAAGTCCAAATGGTGAAATAAGACGCGGTGCGCTTCGATGAGGGCCGGTCGCCATGCAAAGTTGGTGTACCATTCTTTCACCTCTTGGGCCGCCATTGCGAGGGCTTCAATCAAGGGATTCAGCAGGTCGGCGTCTATGCCCGGCAGAGTCGAGATATCTTTGATCTTTCTTGCGAGAGCAGACCTTCCCAAGGACTCTCCGGGCGCTCGGCAACGAGGCGGAGTGCCAGTCATGGGCAGTTAGATGAGCTCTGTGTCGAGGGTCGACAGAGCAGGAGCGTCGGAAGAAGGCAACTCTGCGTAGGCCGAGAGCAGCTAACAATCCTTCCCCGCGGACAAGCCGAGAGCGGCGCGCGTTTCCGGCGGGAAGAAAGAGCCGATCAATGCACCCCGGCTCACACTTATGTGTACAGCCGAGATCAGCCCACTGTACCCTGCGCCAATACATTTATGGCCGAGCCGAGATGGATCGATGGTGGCGAGATCATCCGGATCGATGCGAGAGCTCAACCGGACGACCTCTTGGCGCGACCAGGACCCAGCACCGAGTGCGCGTTAATTGGGCTATTGTACACAAGCGTACCGGACAAGAGCCAGTCCATATATCGAGTGGTTGAGAGAGAGGAAACTGGCGCCGACTTGGTGCGGGAGCGATAACTTGAAGGAAGGACCCAAGTCGGCTCGCTTGCTCGGGCCCAAGGGGAGGACGGGCGTTTCCCAAGCTCCCAACGTAGTGGTTGTCGGCCGGAGAGAGAGAGCAAGTCCGGATGCTAGAGTTAGCGAGGAGAGACAGCAGTGCCTCGAGCTCAGCGCGAGTACCTTTGCAAGCCGCGAGTGGGGGGGGGGGACCTTCAGATCGAGTAGCTGTAAGCGATGGCAGCTGGTGCGAATCGCGTATGTAGGTTCACAGAGCTGAGAGTCTAGACAAGCGCGTGAGAGCGAGTCGAAGCTCGAGCTGATCGGAATGGGAAAGTTGCACCGCCACACTCACCTCTCTCTCAACAAGCGCGAGCTCTACACTGCCGAGGAGGGTGTGACCTGATTCAAGCTAACGAGCCGAACGAGAATGTCCAAAGCCGGACCGAGTACTCCCGGCAACTCGTCGCGCGTGCTCTCGTTCAAAGGCCACGCCCGCCTCCGACACCGACTCGTCCTCTCGCTGCTCTCGCGCCGCCCCGTCCGGATCGACCGCATCCGACCCGACGATGACGAACCCGGTCTGAAGGCACACGAGGTGTCCTTCCTGCGGTTGATCGAAAAGTTGACGCAGGGGTCGCGGCTCGAGATTTCCTACACGGGCACGTCGCTCCTCTTCCACCCGGGGACGATCCAGAACGGCCAAGTCACCCATTCGTGTCCCCATGAGGGCGAAGGGAGGGCCGTCGGTTGGTACTTGGAACCGTTGTTGGCGTTGGCGCCGTTTGGGAAAAAGGATTTGGTCTTGACCCTCCGAGGGGTCACAACCAACGCGGTCGACCCGAGTGTCGATACGATCAGGACGAGCGGGTTGCCGCATCTGGCCATGTTCCTCGATCGGGATGGCGTCGAACTCAGGGTGCGTGCGCGGCTGGCTGGCTTTTGCTTCCCTCTCTGGGTGGCCGGTGTGGGAAATGGGACTGACACCCCGCGGCTGCCGTCCCGCAGATTACGAAACGAGGTCACCCACCCTTGGGAGGCGGAGAAGTGACGTTCACGTGCCCTTCCGTGCGGACCATCAAGTCCGGGTTCGAGTTTACCAACGTCGGCCGGATCGCGAAAATCAGAGGGATCGCGTGCGTCCGCTTTCTTTCCCGAGGCCATGATACCTGGTCTTGATGACCAGAAACAAAGAACTGGAACTGATGCGTGTGCGAGCGTGTGCGTGTGTGTGCAGTCACTCGGTGCGGGTCTCGCCGCAACTGGCGAACCGACTCGTCGCGGCTGCGAGGAGCGTCCTGAACCGGTACATCCCCGACGTCTACATCTACTCGGACGTGTACCGCGGAGAAGACAGCGGCAAGTGAGTCCGGCCCGGCGTGCTCTTCCTCGGGGTCTGCTCTCTGCGCTTCAGAGGGAGCCGAATCTACGCGTGAATAGAGAGTGCTGGCTTTGATTCTGATTCTCTCCTTACAACCGCCCGCAGATCTCCTGGATACGCGATCACGCTGGTCGCGACTTCGACTTCTCACGTAATCCATTCCGCCGAAGCGTCTTCCTGTCCGCCTCCCTCCAAACCCTCCTCCTCAACACCAACTTCCACCACCGACTCTTCTTCTCAAGGCTGGACCCCTCCCGTGCCTGAAGACCTCGGCCTCCTCGCTGCTCGACAACTCCTCGCCGAGATTAAGCGAGGCGGGTGCTGTGATCGCGGGTGGGAATGGTTGGTCACGACGATGTTGGTCCTCGGAGCCGAGGACGTTGGGCGAGTGAGAGTCGCGGGTCCGTTCGAGGCTGGGTTGTGAGTCCATCCCTCTTTTTTCTTATGGGGAGAGATATCTCTTTTTTCGTTTGCAGCAAGCGGACTAACGAAAGAACGCCACCCTTCGCTCGCTCGGCTCGCGCGCGCAGCATCGAACACTTGCGCGACTTGAAAGCGTTCTTCGGCACGACGTTCAAGATCAAGGATGCCGCCGCCTCCGCCTCTGCTTCTGCTTCCGCTTCTTCGCGACTTGCCCTTACCGATGGTGCGGGCGAGGATGAGGCTGCTGCGATCGGAGGCAAGGACTCGGAGAGGGAGGGGGAGGAGTACATCCTGAGTTGTGTCGGGACTGGGTTCACCAACACGGCCAAGCGGGCGGGTTAGTCGGCGGGCCGTGTCTAGAATCCTCTCTCTATTCCGTCGTGGATGTGTTTGTTGTAATCATCTTATGCGCCGAGTGACGAGGTTGTAATGCGGGGAATAGTAATGCGGTTTGATTAGTAAAATGGAGTCGATTGCAAGTGGGGCTCTCGTCTCGTTGTCAACGCGGCTCTCGCTCACCCTCGCATGCGAATCTTGTGCGAGTGCTATAGGGAGACAAGAGAATCTCATTAGAGCGGTCTGCCCTGCGCTGCGCCACTCTCTCTCTCTCTCGCGTTGAGACGACGACGACTCTCGCTTCTCAGTGACTCGCCTCGCCTCGCCTTACCACAAGCTCCGACGCAGAGCATAGAGGACTCCGACCGATAGGAGCGACCCTTGAGTGCATTCGTCCGTGAGCTGCCTTCCCTTGCCCCTTTGCACGAGCGAGCGAGTTGACGCGAACTGAGCGCCCCTTTCACCTCCACGACGACGACCGACACTGACCTCGCGTACTATAGAGCATAGACGCAGAGCCATGCTCCCGTGGAATCCACCGTCGGGGTTCTCCCTCGCCGGAGGGGCGACTTCCAATCCCAACTCCAACTCCAACTCGACCGCAGCCGGAGGAGGCGGAGGCTATTCCGGTTACAACGACCACCAGCAGCAGCAGCAGCAAGGACAAGGACAAGGACAAGGACAACAGCCACAAGCACAGATCGGAGGGCAGGTCACCCCTCCCCCCGCCAACCCCAACGGGGCCCAACAAGCCCTACCCCCAATGACTCTCGCCTCGACTCTGCATTTCCTCCAATCCGAACACCGCCGCTACGCCCGAGACCGCAACGAGTGGGAGATCGAACGCGCCGAGATGAGAGCCCGGATTGCGCTCCTCGAGGGAGAGAAGAGGGGCAACGAAGGCGCGTTGAAATCGCTCGCGAGGAGGTGCAAGATGTTGGAGATGGCGTTGAGGGGGGAACGGTCCAAGTTCCTCAACTCGGCGGCGACTGCTCTCAGTAACCCCGCCGCCGTGTCGTCCGCCGCTCTGAGCACCCCCGCCACCGCTTCCGGAACGGCGTCCCCCATTCCGGGACAAGGTCCCACCCTCGCGGCCACCACAGCCGGGAGCAGCATCGCCCCCAACAAGGCCCTCACCGCGTTGCAGCAGACCCTCGCCGAGGCACCGAAATCGAGCCCGATGACGAGTTCGACGTCGTCGCCCGGTCAGGCGGCCGGGTTGTCGTTGCCGCCCGCGGCCGGTTCGGCCGGTGGAGGTCCGCAGCAGCAGCAGCACACGCGATCCGACTCAGTTGGCGCAGCGAACGGCGGCCACCCCGCCCCCACCACCACTTCAGGTCACGGCCCCTCCATCCCCATCCCCACCGCCACCGCAACGACAACGACGAGTCTGCGCGACCCGCGCGGCAAAGCCCGCTCGCGCGACTATCTCAAACAATGCCTGCAAGAGATCACCTACTTGACCAGTTCGGCGACGTTGAACCCGTTGGCGGCGCAGAGTTATGCGGCTCCCGGGGTCATGAGACCGAGGAAGGTGTTGCCGGATCAGGTGCCCGTGGGTCAGCCCGGGGTGATCAACCTTGGAGGAGGACCGGGAGCGGCGACTCAGGCGGCTTCGGTTATGGCTCAGGCTCCGACGACGGCGACGACCACTACCACCGCAGCAGCAGCTCCGACGCCCTCGACTTTGAACGCGCAACCCTCGACGAATCCCGGTCCCGGTCCCGAATTCGAGCCCGTCGCAGCTTCTTCGACGACGTCGCGCGGTGGTGCAGGCGCTCCGACGAGTTTGGCGGCTGCGACGCCGGTCGCGTTCCCTCCTGCTTCTGCTTCGGCGCTCCTCTCCGCCTCGGCTTCGGATTCGGAGTCGGCTTCGGAGGTGGCGACTCCCCTTCCGCCTTCATCCTCAACAGCGGCCGACTCCGCGTCGTCGTCGTCCTCCTCTGCCGGCCAAGAAGCGGAGACGAAGAAAGGGACCGAATCGACGCCGTCGTCCTCCTCCTCCTCCTCCTCGAATAGCGCCCCTGTCGCTCCGGACTCGGAACCGGACGTGTTCGCTTCGACGCCCGTCCCACCCTCGCCCTCGCCCTCGCTCTCGAACGGCGTCACCCCGACTATTTCGTCGGGACCATCTGCTGCTGCCGGCGGCGAGAGTGCGCATGAACACGATGACGACGAGGAAGAAGAAGAAGAGGAGGAGGAGGAGAGGGAGGGGTCCGACCCGCCTTCGGCGTTTGTACCGCTCAAGAGGCAACAGACTCGTCCTGCCCAGGCTCGAGATGGTGCCGGACGAGGTGCGAGGGACGATCGTGGAGCGGCTGCGACGTCTCCCGTGGTCGTCATGGCGAGCAAGGCGAACGCGGCGCGGAAAGACGGCCATGACGACGACGACAACGCTGAGATGGACAAGGCGATTGGCGAAACGGCGACTCGGGATCAAGATGCCGCCGGCACTCCCTCAGACGTGGACGTGGACGTGGATGGCGACGGTGAGACTGCTCCGTCTCGGGATCAGAAGCAGAAGCAGGAGGAGTCGCCGTCGACAACGCAAAAGGAGGAGGAGGAGGCAACGATGCCGGCCGCCGCCGCCGCCGAGGAGGAGGAAGAGTCGCATCACAAGTCTGGAGCAGGTGCAGGTGCAGGCGGTTCCGAGCCAGAGAAGCCGGCTACCACCGCCGCCGCCACTGCCACCGAGGTTTCGGCGCAGAAGGAGGAGGAAAAGGAAGAGGGAAAGGCAGCCGACGCTGCTCCCACTGCTCCTGCTTCAGTTGTCGTCGGCGAGTCGGACGACGACGACAAGAAGGAGGAGGAGGAGGAAGTACCGCGTGCTTTGGGCGTCGTTGGCGATGGTGCCACGTCCGAGGCGGGAGCTGGATCTACGAAGCAGGTACGTGCTTGGCTACCTCGCCTCGCCTCTCTCGCCGAAGATGAAGGCAAACAGAACACAATGCTGACTCTCTTTCCCTCCTCACGTCTCGTTCCCTTCTTTCCTCCATACGTTTTCGCTGCACTCCCCTCTCTCCCGTTCTCTCGGTCTCGGAATGCCACGTTCAGCAGCAGCCGACGTCGACTTCTTCTAGTCCGCCTCGAACGGGCAGCAAGTCGCAAAAGTCGAAGAAGAAGCACCACCAACAGGCGGCCGCGAAGTCATCTACGGAGGCCGGAGTAGGCAAGGACAACTCGGCGTCGACAACGACCACGACTTCTCCTTCTTCTCCGCCTTCCGCTGCTACCAAGTCGACAAAGACGGTCGAGGAGACTGCGGAAGGACGGGATCGGGCCTGAAGAGAGGGCCGGACCCTTTGATTTCTCTCTCCCCCTCTCCCAACTCCTCTTCATTCTGTTTTTTTCTGTGCGCATGTCTCTTCGGGTTCCTCTCTGTTTGCATGGCGCAGCGTCTCCCCGCGTTTCGGTAAATATAAAGCAAAGCAGCATTTTTGTGTTTCTCTCTTTTCTGTTTCCGCTCGTCCGGTTCTCCTTGCGATATCGATTCCGGGTCGGCATCGTCGCTTCTCCTTGAAGCCGTTTCTTTCCAGACCTCTCTTGCTCCAGTCTAGCGGTTACCTTTGCGTCAATAACTCTGACCTTTAGGCAAGGGTGCAGGGGATTGATTGCGGAGGAGGAGCATAGTACAGACAACAGTTGAACTCGGAAAAAGAGCCGGTGGAGGAAAGGTGGCGACCTCCTGGTCGTCATACGGTCGTGACCTGCAGACTCGCTCGATGCCATCCGTGGTATCGAGGGAGCAGGGACAGCGTCAAGGACGAAGAACGACTCGAAAGGTGCCTGCCGAGGGTGCGTTTACGGATCCTTTTTCGCGATGGGCAACTCGCCCCATTCGGCTTGGCCGGGCAACCTCGCGACGCGGACGTTCTCGTACTCGTCCGACTCGCCGATATCCCCCGAGGATCTCATGCGCTGCACGATCAGCATACACGCATCAGTTGCCGTGGTCCGATTCCGAGCCGAGGGCGAAAGGGAAGGGAAGGAGGAACGCACCCAGTACTCCTCCCTGACGTCAATCTTTCGCCGGTCCTTCCGCATCCCCAACTCGTCCTCTTTGCTGACCGACTGGACTTTTTGGTCGCGGTAGTCGTACCGGGTCTGGGTGAAGCCAGAGAGGGCGAACGACGAGAGGACGATGAGCGAGAGGAACGGGAGTCCGAACAGGGTGAACGGATGCCGGCGCAGGGAGAGCACGAGCGAGGACCTGCGTGGGCGCTTCAGCCGTCAGCTCCGGCTACCTCCGTGGCATGCCATGGGCTCTTGAAAGCAAGAGCCGAGGCGATAGCGAGAAAGAGGTCGCGACAGAGGGCTCGCTCGGAGGAGGGAGTCGGATGCTGCGCTCACGGTTTCACGGGTCTGGAAGCGAATGGCGGCATTCTCGTCGTCTGTACGTCGTCTTAAAGCAGCCTAGACGCTGGATGCTGATGAGCGAACGAGGGAGCTGGCGCGGAAGCGATCTCGAATAGGGGGAAGCTCGCACGGAGAAGTGCTTCGACCGTCTCTGGCCTACGACGTCGCTGAGCCTTGATGCTCCCCGGAGTGACATCGAGAGATGGGCGCGCACAGGGAGGAATGTGGACCCTTCCGAAAGAGGGAAGCCGCAGGGGCAGAACCCACGTCCCCGCCTGAAACAGCTCACCGCCTCATCAAGCTCCCCTGGCGCTCGTCCCGAAACGTACAGACAGCTCGCAGACGCACGCTTCAACGCAGGTCGGACCCTGTGGACTCGCAGTGTTCGAATCGCGCGTGAAAGACCGCCGAGCTGCGACTCCGGCAACGCGAACGAGCGCACGCGCCTTTTGCTTTTCCGCGCGCAAGCTCGAGTCTGATCGTGTGTATCTCTGGCTAATCAAGCCCACAACAATTAGTTTTCCAGTGTCCCGACCTGCAACAAGGCCATACTGTAGTTAAAAGTGTGCCCGGAAGTTGAGAGGGACAAGAAGGCTGAAGCGGCTTTTGTAAACGGAGTTGAGCCGGCCCCAGACAGCGTTGTGGACCTTGGTGCACACTGACCAGGACTGAGTCGAGTTGCGAGTCCCATTCAGATATCTGCCGCTCTGGAAGGACGGAAGAACCAGAGCAAGAGCACTGTCTTGGAGATCAAGTCGCTCGCTCAGAAATGCGCCACACGCTGGGCTATGTCCTAATACAACCTGCCATCCCTTCTCTTCTACTATACAAAGCTGACACTCCTCATCATTACAGATGTCCGCATTCATTGCTCTCAAAAGTGCTGGACTCGTTGGATTGTTGCGGTGTTACAAGACGTATTGGGTGCGGGCAGAACTTTGTGTTGCGGGGTTTTCAACGCTGCAGTGACTCCGTCGGGTTTGCTGCAACAGATTGATAAAGATATGCCTTGGGATTAGTCCCTACAGCACACGCCACTCTGCTGTAAAAAGGGTAGATTGCTCACCCAGTCCCGGTGTCATGGGAAGCTGTCGTGAAAGAAGCCTGATTGGCTAAAGCAGACAGGCGCAACCCTGTCAAACCCATGGCTGTTGCGATACTTGAAAAAGGGATCACCACCAACTCACCCAGCGCATGTGGTTGGTCATGTTGAAAGAATCGAGGTACTGCCATAGATATTGGAGATTCTCATTGAATTCATAGTTGATTCTCAGCTCTTGGGCCGTGAGCAGTCTGAGCATAGCTTCCCGCCACTCCTTTGCTCGTCTACATTCCTTTTTGTGCCATTGTTTGACTGCCCGAGTCTCGTTCCGACACAACTGGGGTAGGTGCACATGTGCAGCTTGGCAGAGAGTCTCAAGTTGTTTGCGGTAACTGTCGTAGCTCATCATGTGAGTAGCACACTCAAGGTGATCTGCTGGATGGCCCTCCGAACCATCAAGAGCCGGCAGTACTGTCTGCAAGGGGTGCACATCCATCTCTGCATCAGCCAGGTGAGCGTACAAAAACAAACAGTATCGGTAATACTTGCCCAGAGGTCTGGCTTCTCGAGGAGTTTGTCCAAAGTTCCCCATAGATCTCCAAGCCATCTCTGAAGCTCACTGGATTCGATGTACGGCAGGCGCCACATGCACGCTTCAGAGGTTTCCAGGTACTTCAAGGTGTCGACCATCGTCTCGGCTCTGAATTTGCGAGTGTTGATATCGTGCAGCTGCTTGTCCCTCACGGCGTCAATGCGCTGCAGGGCCTTCAGGCAGATTGCCCGGACCCTCTCTTCAGGAGTGTTTGTGGCCGGGTAAACTCCGCTTGCTGCCATCGGCGCTGGCTCCAAGGCGGATCCGGCTGGGTATTGGCCGTGCTACTGCTGCTGGAACAAGGGCTGCGGCTGATGCCCGTGTGATCTTGCCTCAGGGAAGAACTGGGAGGAGAGTGCCTCATGACGATCGAAGTTGTCAGGCGGGAAGGAGGACGGTGGGTGATAGCCGTGATGGTGGTAGTTCTGCTGATGCGCCATGCCAGCCTGTGCACAAGTTGTTCTTTGTGTAGAGCAAGGGATAGTCCCCAACTATAGCGTGGGTGTGGCAGGAAGGAAAGCGTGAACGGCGGGAAGATAGCGGTGTATGAGGAAAGGCGAGCACTCCCCGCGGACAAGCCGGAGCGTCATGGAGCGGGGAGTCATTCCGGCTAATCCAGCGGAATCCAGCGGCTAAGTTAGCTTCAGGGTCTTGCGGGGATCCTTGACGTGTAGCAAGCACGCAGTTGCAGGCGTCTCTGAAGGTCGAGACTGACACGGAGCGGCTTCGCGCGCGGAGATGAGTTGAGCCGACCGGCCAGACACAGCTTCGGTGGGACGTTCAGCAGAGTCGGACCATCCCAGAGCAAGTCATAAGCAGCTCGAGAGCGCCAGGAGTGGACAGCAGGAGTCGAGTGCTTGCGGGAGAAGCGACGGCGCGTGGATCGGTCATTCAACTTGCGAGCTCTCTTTCTCCTATAGACCCGCTTCTCGGGCATTGGACGCATACACGCTTGCTAAAAGGGTTCTTCTAGACTGTCTGCTCGCTTGTACGCGCCCAGGCTCCCTCGCCACCTCACTCGGTCCTCGTCGTCGCGCGCTCGCCGTCATCGTCGCGGCGTGGGGATCTCTTCGCTCTCTACACAGCACGCGAGGACGGTCCAAGTGGACGAAAGATGAACGGAGTACAGGGTTTGGGCGTCGCCGCTTTGGAGAAGGGCCCACGATCCGCAGGATGAGGAGGGACCGGCATCCGAAAGGTGAGTCTCTTCGCGATCAGGGACGATCAAGTCTAGGCAAGCCGGGACTGACTCGCCTATAACGCCACAGCAACGGTCTCAGCGACTCATGGTATCCTGTAACGGCGGCGGAGCTGGTCACGCTCGATAGGCTCGACTGGTTCAACTCCTTCGCCGGCACTACCCCCGACCCCCGAACCCTCGCACTGTACTCTCGCGTCCTCCTCTTCTCGTCCGACCCCCTCCGCGACGAACTCTCCTTCTCTCGCTCGCTCTCGCCCGCACAACCGCGGACAGTCCACTTGATTGCGCGAGAACTCGAGCTCGAACATCGCAGTTCGGGAGAGGGCGAGAGGCGCTGCGTGGTGGTTTATAAGTAGAGGCGTGCGCCGCCGGCCATTGTCACGAAGGAGGGTGAGGGTGGTGATGCGAAGACGCAATCGGAGACTGGGCGAATTGGGAACGGTATGGGTCGAGACCGGTTCGCGCGGACGGATCCGCCTCGTCGTGTGAGTTTGGGCCGTCTTTCCTTTCCTTTCCTTTCCTTTCCTTTCCTTTCCTTTCCTTTCCTTTCCTTTCCTTTCCTTTCCTTTCCTAAGGCTCACAACGATTGCCACCAGTCCCTGCGCGGCTCCGTCTCGAGCATCGTCCTGCGTCATGTTGCCTCGCGCGATGCGCTTCTCGCCTCGACCCCGACCGACTACCTCCACCAGCCAACTCACGACTTTACTTCTTCGCCGTCTCGCGCTCCGGCTTCTACGAAACCGCACCGCCATCCACGCAGCGGCTCTTCCCCGGGCGGTTCGTCGTCGGTGTTGCCTTCCCCGATCGGGACCGGCTCGAACGGGCCGTACACGCCGGGGCAAGAAGTCGATGCCGGTCACGCGCTACCATTCCCACTCCTTTTCATCCGTTTCAGCCTCGCCCGGTTCGGGAACGGGAGCAGGAGCGGCTGCGACGTCGATGGCGATGCTGCCGTCGTTTTCGGGATCAGGATTGAGCGGACTCGGCGCGCACCACCAGTGTCACCACCACCAGCAGCAGCAGCAGCAGTACGGTCACCGCGCCGGGTCGGGCAGCTCACGTCCCTATGATGCATACTCGACGCCGGCTTCGAGTCCTCTAGCCACCAACCCTCCCGGTGCTGGGTCGACGGCAGGAACCGGTGCCGCTGGACGAGAGCTCACTTCGACAGTCTCGCTCGGTGCTGATTTGTTGGGCTACCTCTGCGCCAAGTCGTCGTACCAGTATCAGCAATTCGATCAGCCGTAGTCGAGGTTGGCGGACGCAGCCGAGGCGGCTTTTAACGCTGTGCCGAGGTATGGCGACGACTCTCGCAGTCAACCGCAGCCAGTATACGAGCAGCAGTCGCACTTCCCAGCCTTTGGCTCGCCGACAAGCGACGCCGACATGATGCACGGGATCCGCAAGTCGTTCTCGACCACGGGAATCGCCAACGGTCCAGGCGGTGGCGGCGGCAACTCCGCCGGATGGAATGGCCACCCTCTCCCTTCGCGACCGTCGAATGAACTTGCGGCCGGGCATGACTGGCCAGTCGACGGGGCTGAGACGATGGGATCTCGTCAAGTCCGGCATCACGCTGGTACGGGATTGCAAGGCGCCGCGCTCGGAGGAGGAGGGGAGCTGGAGTGGCGTCGGCGCGACTGGTGAGGAGGAAGCGACGGAGGGCCGGAACGCGCGAGGGCGTGCGCATCCCAAAATCACGACAAACTATCACAACCGCTCGGTTCTGCCCGCGCAGCAGCAGACACGCTCAAGTGACCGACACGACGCGACCACCGACACGACGCGACCACCAAAACCCGCAGCTTGCAGAACCGTTCTCTTCTTGTACGATCATAACGCTTCGCATATTTTGACATGCACCTTGACCACCATGACCTGCTATTTCACTCTTTCTTGATATCCATACACCGCTTCCTCCTGCGTACCATATTACCCTCGCGATCCTTTCTCTCTTTTCAATCGTAACGCACTTGACGATCTTGCAACTCTTCGCCTTGACGGCCCACGACCTCTGTAGACTTCTTACCCTCTGTATTTACGCAGTTGCACTCTCGGCCCGCGGGCATACGACGAGCGCGGGCGATTAAGGTTGACGGGTGGCGGTCACGTGCAAAACTCGCGACGGCTAATCGTCGACCACGCGGGTCACCACTTCTTCGCTCACTTTGCCCCGCTTCTCCTGCGTGCCTCTCTCCTTCCTTTCGCTCTGTTGCAGCACATTTCACACTAAAGTACTCCCAGTAAGCTACCCTCGCAGCCTGCGGTCCCTCAGAGGCGCTCCGGCCGCTTGTCTGCCTGCATCGGCTACATTTAGCTGTCGAGCGCATCTCCTTATCGCGACCCGTCTTCGAAGTTATTCTCTTTCGAGCGAGCACTAGGGACGCATCCAGCTGACAAGGTATCGTCTGCAGACTCATCATGCCTCACACTATGGACCCCGTCAACCTCGATGCGCTCGTCGCTCATCCCGTCATCCGTTCGTTGCTTTTCCTTCGCAATTCTCGCCTACTCTCAGATAAAGCTGACCCATTGCTCTACAGCTCAAGGTCACGGCAAGCCGGGATACACCTCCGGCCAAGACCTCCCCGCCGTCCGCAGCGACTCGAGAGGCGCATCGCCGGCGACCTCGCGCCCTTCGTCCCGTCCGGGTTCCCGTTCGCATTCCCCCTTCCGCCACGACTCGTTCTTCCACCGCGGTAGCAACACGCCGGGATCGCAGGAGCGCGAGCAGCGCGAAGCGACCATGAGGCAGGTCGGGACGGCCCAGGACGCGACGTACGAAGCCGACTTAGAGCGCGCGATCCGGCGCAGCAAGCGCGACGAGGAGGACAGGCGCCGTCGTGCCGGCGAGGCGCCGAGTCAGGAGAGGAGCGACAGTCACGCTCGCGGGCTCTCGCGCATCCGGGCTGCGATCAAAGAGCGTGAGTGCTTCCTTTCCTTCGCCGACCGCTTCGGTGCAGCGAGTCGGGAGCACTCCGGCGCAGCGAACCGCTGGGAAAAGATCGCTCAAAGCCAGCATCGTCGCTCACACTATTTACTCTCACGCAGTCGTCAACGACCCGTTCTGGCACCGCGCGACCAAGACCGAAGCCGAGCACCAGGTCCGTCGGCTCTTTCTCTTCCTACCTGGCTGCAAGTTCTGAACACTAACTTCCAATCAAACCCTTGCACCAGGACGAGTACATGAAGCGCGTCATCATCGACGAAGTCAACCACGCCCGCGCTTCGACCGACGCCGGCGCGCACGACCGCGAGCGTGCCGCCGCTCGGTCTCGTTCGCGGATCCGCTCGCCGCTCGCGAGTCGCAACGCCAGTCGTGACCGCAAGGACCATTCCCACTCGCACTCGCACGCCAATGCAAATGGGAAGAATAATGGCACTACGGAGCTTGCTCCGCCTGTGCCGGACATGCCGTCCGTGCCGAAGACGGAGATCCCTTCGTCCGAGTCGGCAAAGGCGGCGAATGAGGTCGAGGGCGGCGTCACGCGCAAGGAATTGAACCACAATGCTCAGGTCGGAGAGCTCACACTCGGTTGATGGGGAATGGGGATTATGTAGGCATGAACCGAGTAACGAGAATCTGGATTTCGTCCTCCGTCAGCACGGTTGCAGCTTGGCGCACCCAATTTCGGCACTAGGGCTACTTTAGGAGCCTTGCGTGGGCGAGCTTGGCTCTTGGCGACACCGCCTTACCGAGCGCACGAACCTACGATTATTGCTTGCTCCCCGCTCAGGCCGCTGGTCCGCGGACATCCCGATCGGAAGCGAAGTCGACGCCTGATACCCTTTCTCCTTTTTGTCTTCGTCCTCCCCGCCAAAGTTCACTGTACATCTGCGACACTGATTACTGTTGTCCACATGGCAAGCTCAGCGTCGAACAATCCAGCGTCCGCAAAACGCTATGAAAGGCCTCGCATACACTTCCTGCCCATCGACTCTTGCGAGGAACCTCTCGGCTCGCACTACCACATTTGGTGGGCAGTGCTCATCAAGAAAGCCTACCGACTCTGCACAGGGGGGCAAGAAGCCCTTGTCAACTCTGCAAGGTCCGAACTGGTGAAGATCAAGCCTTGTCTTGATGCATGGGAGACCGCCCTCACAGACTGGTTATATGAGGATTGGAGCAAAGGGCTGAGTGAGGCGCAACTTGAGGCCATATACTCTGTGCTCTATGATGTGGCCTTCAACGCCTTCAGGCTCAACGTCTGCCCACAAACGGGTCAAACCTGTGAACAGGCAGTGCGTGAAACGGTGAGTGCTTGTGCTTCAGCCTTCCATGGTGCCATGCAGATATGTGCTAATACCACACGCACCAAACTTTTACTGGATGCAGCTGTCTGTAACACCAGAAGCGGTGTATGATTGCGCCAACAGAAAACTCTGGTTCAGCGAGCCAAAGGTAACACTGGTGTCACCTTGCTTCTTTGTTGCAGCAACTGGAACTCCTGCACAGGTTGAAGTCTGACCCACAAGCGACACATCTCCTACTGTATCACAGGAAAACAAGCTACCACGATTCTCCATTAAGCGCCCTTATGTGCCCGTGGAGCTCCCAACACCTTTCCCCAAGACTCCACTATCACGACATGGGGTGAATTCCCTTCTGCCAGACTTGCTGAGGACACTGACCTCGGCTTGGATGGAAGGTCCACACTGGCAAACTTTAACGGGGTCAGGGTCACAGAAGCAGTTTTCCAAGCAAACTGAACTTGTTCAAGGATGGTCCGCAACCCTCCGGAGCCATTTTAACAGCGAGCACCTGAAGAGACTTGAAGAAGCCTCCGGGGACTACGGCCGCATTGTGTTCCTACAACTTTTTGAATTCACCCTTTTTGAAGTGGTCAAAAAGGTCATTGTGGATGAAAGGTCCGGTGACATCAAGGGGATTCAAGTGGCTATCGACAAGATCACTTATGCAAGTCCCCTTCTTCTTTCACCACCAAGTTTTATTGCTCGGTCATATGTCAGCTGACATTTTGCAGATTTCTGACTTTGTCCTATAGGAATGCACCACAAGCTGGATAGAGAAGCGGATTGTAAGTCTTCAAGCATCTGAACAAGGGAGTGAAGGGTCTTGGCTGAGAACATCACTGTGGGCACAACAGGAGGAAGGCATCCACGAGTACAGAAGACGGAATGTCTTCCCTGAATCCAATAGAGGTCATCCCTCTCAAGGCGGCCAAGCTGCCTCCACAGCTTCAAACCATCAGCACTCGCATCCCCAGCAGTCCCTCGGCTCCTTTGAGCCGCAAATTGCTCGTCGGATTGCCGGAAGAGTGTACAGGATCAATTGGCGCGAGTGGGAAGAAGCACGTCACGGTTACTGAGGGACTGTTTTGAATCTCGCGTGTGGCGCACACTGTCACCTTTCGCTTTCACCCTTTCTCGATGTTAAGACCTGTTCAGGAGCATTTATATGACAATCGTAGACAGACACTCTGTGCAGGACAAGACTTTTTTGCCACTTCCTCTGAGATAGAAGAAGGAGCTGCAGCAGGCTGTACGGAAAAGAGAGAATCACACGCTTCTTCTTCGGATGGTTAACTCTGCGGCAATGTTTAGAACAAGGCGGCCCAGATGCCGTGCTCGGACAAGGTGAGTATATGCCTTTCATGGCAAATAGAGTGAAAGGGGAGAAAGGTGGAGAGAGAGTGGGCAAGCGATCTACAGGAGAAGGAAAGACAAAAAGGGCGGGAGGGAATGTTTTGCAAGCGACGAGAGCGCGAGGCCAATTGGGACCGCAAGGACCACTTGCACCCGCACTGGAAACACGCGTATGGACGCGGGAACAGCGCCACTGTGCTTGCTCCGTCTGTGCTGGATATGCCGTCCGTGCCAAAGTTGGGGATATCTTTGTCCAAGTTGGCAAAGCCGGAGACTGAGCTGACGGGAGTGATTCTCTATTTCTGATCGTCGCGAGGTTATTGTAAAGTAGTTTGTGTTCCCCTTTCTCCTCACCGGAGATCCTCTTTCTTTCTTCTTGAAGTACAAAACATCTCTATGCTCTTTCCTGCTGTGCGCAAGGAACTTGTCTGTCACTGTGAGAAGCCAAAACAGGTGGCGAGGCACGAGAAATCTTTCCACTCTGCGCAAATTTCCCGACTGAACGCTCTGCCTTTGCCTGTAAAAAAAAGCATTTCAAGAAAGCTCAGGGTATTCGGATAAAAAGGGGAAATAGACATGAGGAAGAAGGAAAAGCTATCTACAGCAGGAGAAGAAGAGAAAGAGAGAGAGAGAGGATCTTTTCTGTAAGCGAGTTTCGCTCAACCTCTGCGAGTTTCCTTCTTGTCGGACGACCTGATCGACACCTTGACCGGAGAGAGGCGCAAGCGATGGTAAGAGCCCAACCACGCGCCGGACCGGACCGTACGACGACGACGCGCGCGCGCGCGCTCAGAGATCAATCTCGCCCCTCAGGACGGCCTTCCTCCTCGGCGACGCCCTTTTCCCGCCCGATGCCAGCGCCGAAGAACTCCCCACCGACGTGACGGCCGTCGCCGCGTCGACTTGCTCCACCGCCTCGGTTTCGACAATCGCTTCGACCACCGCCGTCGCAATCACGTCGGCGACTTCTTCGCCCTCGACGCCGCCGAGTTGTTGATCGTAGACGACGACTTTGACGTTCTTGACGGAGCGGGTACGCCTCAAGGACTCGAGCGTCCAACTGATCAGGTAGATCGAGAGGGCTTGACGGATCCCGAGACCGACGCCGGTGAGGAGGGCGGAGGGGGTCGTGAGCGGGAGGACGTCCCACAAGGTGAGGCACGAAGGGACGGCGACGAGTCCGAGCGTGACGAGGGCGAGTCGCCAAGGCGAGAGCAAAGCCGACGGGATCGCAAGCGTAAAGGGTACGAGGGGCAAGCATGACCCCAAAGCGTGCGAGAGGTGCGCCGACATCGACAAGTGTTGCGAGGCGTCGTAGGTCCTCAAAGCCGGGATCGTCCACGTCGGATGCTCCAACACCTCCTTGGTGGTCAACTGGTCCCTCATCAAGTAACTCGGCACGGTCGCTTCGAACACGTTCCTCTCGATGAAGGCGCGCCCGCCTTCGCGTTCGAGAATGAAGGACCCGAGGGCCGAGACGCAGACGGCGAGTCCGAGCGAGAAGAGGACGTTGAGGTATTGGGCCGGGTCGGCTTGTAGGCGCGAGAAGGTCGAGAGGATCGGGCGGGGCGCGGGAGGGTGAGGGAGCAGGTGAGGGAGGAGGGCGAACGCGCCCGCAAAGGTGAGGACGTCGATCAGGAGCAGGACCGAGACGGTCTGGGTGCTGCGAGGGCGGTGCGGGTACGGGAGCGTTAGTTACTTGGCACGTGTAGGTTGAGGGAAAGAGTACCGTGACTCGAGTTGGGAAAAGCTCACCTGAGGAGGAAGTACGAGTGCTCGAAAGCTGCGATTCGGTCGAGGGCGAGTCAGCACCCTCTGCCTTTGACGAGGTCCCGCAGACCTGTACATCTTGTGTGCAGAGGCCGGAGCTCCAGTCGAGGATGGCGCTGTCCGCCCCAGAAGGAACAAGGGCTGCGGTGAGGTGCGGGAAAACTCACTGTACAGCGGGATGCGCGAGACGAGCGCAAGCAGGGTTCCGAACGCGGCTGCACATACACACGATGCAGGTCAGCCTGCGAGCCGAGACTGAGAACACGAGAGAGTATGGGCGCTCACCTCCGTCGTGCTTGACTGCTCCGCGCACGCGTTTCCAGACGAGCGCTCCCGCCGCCAATTCGAGTGCCCTCATGCCTACGATCCAGAACCACCTGACCCCTTCCCTCTCTACGGGCGCGAGGTTCTCGAGCAGGTACTTGCCGAACCCGAGTTCGGTCGAGAAGAGGCACGAGCGGATCGCGGTCGACAAGGCGAGGGCGACGAGGTGGAACGAGACGAAGCGGCGGCGGGAACCCAAAGGGCCGCAGAGGGTTTCGGTCCAGGTCGTCGTCGGTGCGCCCATGTCGAGCTGCGTCGTGGGCTCGCTGAGCTCTTGAGTGGGAGTCGCGAGGCCGGAGGAGGAACCTGCGCCGAGGAAGGGCGCGACGTCGCCGACGGCTTGAGCGAGCAGGGCAGCCGAGGCAGGAGCTTTCGTGGTCATTCTCGGTGTCGCTTCAGCTACTCTCCGAGGCTGTGGTCGACCCGTGTGAGAGCAAGAGGGGGAGAGGTGTTGATGACGTCGTCTCGCCTCTTCACGCGCAACTGGCGCGCTCGCGCGAGTGACGTGGCGAACCACAGCGCCGCAGTTTGATCGACAGACACAGCCGACGTCTACGCGCAAGCTACAGCTTACACTCGCACCAGGATGGCGACTGCTTCCCACGCCAGCCACACGAGCGCACACACCACCGTCATCACGCGCCATGCTTTCCAAGGTCAGTTCACTCCTCATCACCCCGCCTACCCATGACTGACCCCCCTGTACCGGAGCAGGCGCCCAAGCCATGTCCCTCTTCTCGCTCGCCGTCCTCCCCTTCTCCCTCGTGCGCCATCCCCTCCGACCCCTCTCGACTCACCTCCGCCGCACCGCCCTCCGAACTCTTGCGTTCGGTCCCGCACTCGGGATCGGATACGCCTTTTTCCGGATCAACTCGATCCAGAGCGAGCAAGGGATCGAGCAGAGTGCGCTGGCGATGAGGGCCGACCGAGGCGAGAGGAGGAGGGAAGATTACGCGACCATTGGAGCCGTCATCGGAGCAGTGAGTTTCTCTCTCTTTTTCTCCCGAGATTCTTTTCACGATCCAGGGAAGACTCGGACTGATCTTGACCTTTTAACACCGCTCCCGGCAGCTCGCAACAACGGCCATCCTGCTCCGCCGCGCCCCTCTGCTCTGGACGATCTCGGGCGGCGCCTCGCTCGGCCTCGCAGGCGGCACGCTCTACTCGTTCTTCGAAGGCGCGGGCGCAAACCCAGCAGGGATCAAGGGAGAGGCCAAGAACGTCGAGAAGAGTGTCAAGGGGGGATAGTCGTCGAGGCCGCGAGAAGGAGAAGGAGAGCAGGAGTTGGTGCCTGTTTCGCACCGGGAGGAAGAAGCGTAGATGCGGGGGAGACAGACGCTTGCCAATATCTATATATCTATATCCCGTACAAAGGTCCATTGACTGATTACAATGTACAGAGAGAGATCTCGCTCCTCGTGGTGGAATCGAAAGCGGACAAACCTTTCGCTTCAAGTCAGGTAATCTGCCAATTTGCACCGGAGATGAAGATATGACCCCAGACTTGACCCAAAAGTGTAGTTGCAGGAAAGAGCAGCTTCAAAAGGGAACAAAGAAAGAAATGTGATGGAAGAACAGGACTGGCGAGAGGGGAGGCGAGACTTCAAAGAACGGATGGTGAATCCAATAAGCTACGGACCCCAGCATGGCAGGACACAATCGTCCTTCAGATGTGTCGGTGTTGGCTCCAGGGCCCTCAGAGGAGGACCACTGCGCGGGCTATTCGTAGCATCCGAACTTGACCCTGGTTTCGCCACAGAGCTCGAGTCCCTTTGCTGTGGGTGAAAGACATCGGACATCACTGTCGGAAGGGGAGGTTCCAGATATGGCGAGGGCTGCACTAGTTGCCCCTGCAGGGCACCTTGCAGGTCCCCAACAGGATGCTGCCGCTGCAGTGGGACAGAGTGAGGGGCGGGCAGATGACGTGCATCATGTCCATGCCCGGCTGGCACGTAAGGTTGCATAGCGGAGTCTGGTTGGCCTGGAAGCATAGGGGCAAAGTGGTAGTTGGCTCTATGCTGTGCCGCCCTTAGCTCGGCTTTTTGGCGCTCTCCCTGGGGAAGCAAATTCACGGAGCATCAGCATCTTTACTTGAGCTGTATTGGTTCCATGCCTGAATAGGCAGGACTCAACGGCATGTCTCGCCTCCTCCTTCCAAGCCTCATAGCGTGTAATTGCAGCCTCAATTCTCTGAGTAGTCTCAGGGGCATTCTGCAAGTTTCCGAGGAACGGTCAGTTTGAGCGGATGGCAGAACCAGAAGTAAGAACACACACCATCTTAAGGTATATTTGGTACCTTGCGTCACCACACTCTCTGGCAAGTATGTCAATCTCCCTGGCCAACTTCTCAAGGTCATAGAAGCATTGGCTGGCGTTTTGCTCAACCTTTGTTGTCATCCCGTGCACTTCAAAGCGCTTGAGGATTTTCGCTGCAACGTACTCCCAGGCCGAATCGGCCTCGGCTTGATTGCAGGCTGTGCGTGCCTGATCAAGTGCGTTCCATACCCTGCTCCCCTTCCAGAAGAACCAGAACAGCCAGTCTGACGGGGTCGGTTCTTCTCCGTCTAAACCTGATGGCCCAGTAGATTTCCGAGGCATAGCGATTGTGTGGCCCAGCAGCACAAGCAGAAAGTAGCAAGGCACGAAGGGGAAGAAAGGCTGTCCGAGACGACGCCAATGAGAGCTTGCTTGAGACTGCGCGGACAACCCGCGGACCTGCGCTCAGGCCCCGCTTTCGAAAATTGCACAGCCGCCATTTCCCTTTGGTTCCAAGGAGAGATAGCAGTCTGTAACACAACAGCATGACTAACACGCGCGTTGAAAGGGGGTAAAGTTGCCGGATGATTGCAGGCAAGCAAGCAGAATGGCGCCTCTATCTGTTTCTCATGAGTCGTCAAAGAATAGCATTCTGCTTTGCTGGTCCCTCAAGCTGACTTGTCAGCATACCAAAAACACAGTTAACTAGCCTCAACAACCACGCGCTGTTTTCTCAGGCTCAACAGCAGAACAGGGAGAGGCGGACAAAGCAGTACAAATTTGGAAGGAAGGAAGAGAAAACTACGAATGATGGTTACGGCTGAAAGGGAAATGAGGATTTGACTCCTGCAGGTTGTGGATATGTACGGTGTGAGCCGATCTTATGCCTGAGGGATCTTGCCCATTCCCTATGGATTGGAAGTTGGGTAGGGGAAGCTGCGCCCGCGGGTGCCACTGCGTCTGCGGCTGGCCCGGATGGTGATGCTGGTGGTGCAGTTGCAGCTGCCAATGAGTGTTCCTGCTGGTGACTGTAGGCTGCAAGTTCCTGTCCGCAGCAAGATGCCAGCTCGTCTGCCTGCGACGAGGATGTGAGTTCCCGGCCCACACTCGTTGCTGCTGCTCTGCCACTTGATGACTTGTGTACTCCTCTATGTCAAACTCCCTTGGTCCAGAGTGTGGGTCAAAGCCTCGTGTCAACAAGGATTCAGGGGACAGTGGCAGTAAAGAGCGGAACGGCTCTGGCTGCGAATCAGTCACTTGCGGAGCAGGTAGGGGATTCTGCATGTGCAGAGCATTGGAGGGGACTGTCTCCGGATTTTGCGGCTAAACCTGTGGACTTGTGCGTGCTCCTGAACTCCAAGCAGGCACCTGCCCCTGTGACCTGTGCATGCCTCTGCGCTCCCAGCGCATTTGCTCTCTCCGCCATTTTGTATAGTCAAGTGCTGCCTTCCTCTGATGGTCTTGCTTGCGCTTTAACTGAGAAAGATCCTGGAATTACTTCAAGTAGGGGTGTTGTAAGGCAAAGGAAGCTGAGCCGATCGGAAGACTGGTGTCACACCTGTGGCAGAGAAGGCGGATGATTTGCACTCGAGATGTTCCCAAATGATTGCCGCAAGCGTTCATGACTCCCGTAAGTCATGTCAAAGTTGTCCTGTGTGGACAATTCGGTAAGTGTCACTGGACGGAACTTGGAATATATGAAATGTGCAGGGCAAAACAGATTGAACTTGACTTAACTCGACGAGTTTGTTGCCCTTCCCATTGCATGTAGGCCTCAACTGCCTTGTCAATCCTTTGACAAGTATCTGGGGCATCCTGAAGGGTTCGTGCCTGTCAGTTTCGGAACGTGACGGGGATGGAGGCGAGTTGAGCAGACAGACTATTTTGGTCTGCACTGTGCTGGCCACAGGAAGCGGCGTGTCCCAGACAAGTTGTCCAATCTCTTTGGCAATTGTGATCAGGTCCGTCAAGTTGTCCTGACCTCCGCGCGCAATGTGTCCGATGCCATTGGCATGAAAGCAGTCAAGCAGCCTTTTTGTAAATTGCTGCCACTGCTCCTCAGCGCCGAGTCTACTGCAGGCGCCAGCTACGAGATTGAACGTTTTCCATAGCGTGCTCTGTCTGTGTAAAATCCCGAGCAGCCGGTCCGACGGCCTGGATGATGCTGAGATGGCACTTGGCTGCAATGGGGCGTTCCGAGGCATAGCCTTTGAGCGCGGGCTCTCGCAAGCTACACTTCACGCGGTGGAAATGAAGGAGTAGAATGAAGAAGATCGTCCGCCAGCGACTCGCGCCTTGTCCGAAGCGGCCCGGACAACCCGCGGACCGCGCTCAGTCCGCGCGGCCAAGGCACGGTCTGCCGCTTTCCGCCAAGGCAGAACCGAAGCAGATAAGGTGCTTGTTTTGCTGCAGCATGAATATGACTAGCAGGGCAGAGAAGTGCTGTAGCAACAAACACGATAAGCATAAGGAGCCAGAAGCCATTCAGCAGGAATCGTCGTATCTTAAAACAAGGGAGAGTGCTCAAACACTCGCGAGCGCCGGAGTATTATCTGGAGATAGTCTGACGTGTGTCGTGCTCACCGGTAGCCATGGTTTGGACTCGGCGAGAGTACAGAAAAGCGTTGGTGGATGACATCCCAAGATATGACGCCCGCGAACATTCGCGGCGCGTCTCGCTCGCTCGAGAGGCGCGTCCTTGTTGAGGTGAGTCGGCTGCAGTTGCCTTTGTCGCTTGTATTCAGCCCGGCCGCGTGACGCGGTGTCCTGGTCTCGTGCCGTCGGGGAATGGTCAGCCTTCGACGAGTGGATTTCACGGCGACCGATTCTTCCCGGTAGCGAGGTTCCGCAGCGACGGCAGCGACGGCAGCGACGGCAGCGACGGCAGCGACGGCAGCGACGGCAGCGACGGCAGCGACGGCGGCGATCATGTTGCGGCACGCTGGTAGTCTCGAACGAGTTTGTAGCGCAGCTGGGCGACGTGTTGAGGCGAGAAGACGAGGTTGCAAGGCGAGCGACCCGTTCCTCCTGAGCGAGACTGTATCTAGCGGGTGTTTCAGAATCGTAGGGCGAGTCCGGTGATGTGTTGTAGCAAGCCTCGGGGCAGATCATAGCAGCCCTTGCTGATATAGTGAACGAGTCGGAGGGAGCGATGAGAGGACCTCGTCGCAACTGCTCACTCGATGGCTATGGAGCAGGCAAGAGCACACTCGCCGTAGCATTCGGATCCACACTCTACACCCGCCATACCTGCCCGATGTGAGCGTGGGAAGGGACGCAGGACAACCTTCGCTTCGCCTTGTTCCGCGCCGACTTGATGGCTTCGACCTCATCAATCGTCACAACGACGGCGAACGGGGAGCTGGGACCGAGAAAGCACCGAGCAGGCGGAGGGCGGAGGTGCCTTTTGCGGATTGGAGCCAGGACCGGCCTCCGAGTGAGTCCATGTCCGTTCCCCTCTTCTCTCCTCCGAAACGTAACTGAACCTCTGCCTCTGTTGCGCAGTGAGGAATGGCGTACACGCGCAGGGAGACTCTCTCTCTAAGACGAAGACGGCGCCACCGCCGTACCGCAAAGTCCTCTTCCTCCGGCAACCGTACCCGGACAATCACGTCGACGCCTCGTTCCTCCGAGACCTCAAGCGAAACGGTGCGTCTTGCAAGCAGCCTCTTTTTGCGAAAGGAGAGAGCTCACGAGACTGAGCCCCCAGTCAACGTCCACCCGGCCAACCTGTCCGCTTTGTTGCGCCAAACCCTCCCAATCACGCAGCACGTCGCCTCGATCTTTATCTTTGTCGTCGTCTTTGTCCGCCTCTCGCGCGCGTCCCTCTCCGCCTCGGCACTCTTGTCCCTCTGCGCCAATTTGAGCGTCTCGTTGCGAGCGTGGGCGTGGACGATCGGAGAACCGACAGCTTGGGCAGGAATCACTTCCAGTCTGACGACGGCCGGTCGCGCTCCTTTACCTTCCACTGCTCAGAACGGCAATGAACCCTGCTGCAACGTCGACGAGACTACACGTGGATCTCGACCTGTCGAGACGACTGCCTCTGCCTCAACCTCACCGGTCGGGACCCTCATCCCGCTCGTCGCGCTGTACCTCCTCTCGCCGGCGCTCAAGACGCTCACGCGCGCAACCACCTCCGACTCGATCTGGGCTCTGAGCGGCACCTTGTTTGCCATCAACGTCTTTCTCGGAGACTACCGCGCCATCCCGACTTCGTCTTCGTTCCGTCGCGACTTCGTCCCGCGGTTGTTTTCGCACGCGTCGAAAAAGCCAACTTTATCAGCACCGGAGCGGGCGCCCCGCCGAGCGCCTTATTTCGCACGACGCGCCCCGCTCCCTTCGACCCTGTCCCTCACCGCCGCCCTCTCGGGCTCGACCGTCCTCGCCTCCCGCCTTCCTTCCAACGCCCAAGTCTTTTCCCTCCTCCTCTTCTCCACCCTCTGGTTCGGCCCCTTCCCGCTCCTCCGTTCCTCGCTCACCCTTCGCCCAAGTCTCATCCTCACCTATTGTCTCTCGGCGATCGCCCTCGTCGGGTTGTTCAGGACCGTCGGGACGGGAGGGACCGTCCTCGCGAGTGCGATCTTGCTCGGGACGAGCGTGGTCGCCCCCCTCGTGAGAGGGTGGTTACATGTGAGGTACAAGGACCGCTTGAGCGGGCCGTGGGACGTGGTGCCGCCCAAAGTCAACAACAGCGGGCACGAGCAACGCTTTGACTTTTCGTCGACGACGTTGTCGTCGTCTTGGTCATTGCCCAGGAGCGGGGCAGAGATAGACACTGCAATCTACGGCCATGTCAGGTAGACAGACACACTGACTTGGACTGAGTTCCCTTCCCGTGTTGTAACCAGTATGTCAATTCTTGTTGATACGCTTTTTCGAGCTCGGCGGTCGCTCTCTCTCTCGCTTTCTCGCTTCGGGTGACCGGAAAGCCTGCTTCTTTCTGGCATCAATCTGGTTGACTGATGGTGAACTACTATCTGGTTCATGCGCCTCTTGATCATGCAGGCCACGGAAAGAGAGTGTGACCTTTGGAAAACACTCGCTCTCAGGCTCAACCCGAACTCCCGGTGATTTGGCTTGAGCACTGAGAGTTCATTGCATCAGACAAGAAAAAGAAGAGAAAGAGGAAGAAGAGAATGGACTCGTCAAACAACTAGATACGCCGGAGGGTGGCGTAAATCTTTTGTTGCCGAAGTGACATGACGAGGCGAGCGGCGTGTCCAATTGACGGGTTGTTAACCCGTTCCCTTTTCCTTTTCCCTTTCTGGGTCTTGGGACCATGGGGGAGATGAGGCAGAGACGGGGGTGCTTCACCTTTGTTATGTGCCACAGGATTTGAACCTGCAGATCTGACCTCTTTCAGCTCTGTAAAGAGTTTAAGCAGCTTAGGCTTGTATTCTGCCTGCACACAGGGCAAAGGACAGCCTTAGTCAGTGGGCCATCCAGATTGCCCGCTGAGTATGAAAAATCTCCTTCACCAGTACTTCCGCTGGGCACTCGTAATGCTCGTCATAACCCCGTGGAAGGCCAACACTATTCAAGTGGTGCTTGAATCGGATCTGATCGCAGAGCTCGCCAAAGGTGTCCTTGATGCTTGTGTAAGTTGAGTTTTTCGGTGACGACCTTGGCCACCTTTCCCCAACAGCTGCCCACGCCTCTTGGATTGCCTTGGTGAATTCGATCAGTGGTTCTTGGTGATCAGCGCCATATGCATCAGCCGTTTCATCAAGCAGTCTCTGGATTGTCGCTGGGAAATATACCCCATGGAACATCAGCTTTCTTGCAGAACTTGTGAGGCAGTTCCACCTTACCAGACTTACTCTTGTTACTCCTTTGACGCGATGCTGCTTGTAGCGCTGTTGGCGGAGCTTGGATTGCCTGGATCAGCCCCGGACGTGCACTGTTCTGCAGTGCCGGAAGAATTGAGTTGATTTGTTTCCCCATGGCGCAGTTAGAATTGAATTGATTTGTATTCCCACGGCGCAGTTAGAACTGTGTACCTACCAAGATATTTTCTGCTTGAGTGTACTCAGCAGTATCCTCCCCACGCAGTTCTTTGAGTTCGCTGCAGACCCGATCCAACTCGCTCAATATGGTGCTATGCGCCGGATTTTTTGTCCACCAGTTGAAAGACCCGTGTTCAGCTTTTACCGCCGTCTCTGCCCCCTGGATGGCTGCCACAAATGCAGATACCAGGGGGCGCACACTCTCAGGGACAGGAACCTTTCCTATGGCACCAAGTTTGTTAGTGAGGAGAGAGCGTTTGATATTTGTGTGAGTTGCCATGAGGCCAATGCTCTGTATTGGTTGCGAGATTGCTGACCAGCACACAACGACTTGGCAACAAGTGATGCGAAGGAGAGCAAGCCGTGGCAGCCCGCTTCGAAGAGAAGTACCGGACCGAGAGGCTCGTGCACGAGAGGTCCGCGGAGTTCCCGAGACAGGAGCAAATTGTTCCCAGCGTGTGGAAGCGAAGAGAGCAATACGTACAGTGTCTCCTTTCACGAAAGTGCACACATCCTGCTCCTAGCCTGACTTGACTTGTTGATTTGCAGTCAAACAAAGCCAGGAAGTCAAGCCTGGGTGAATGAATTGCAATGTGGGAGCCCATGAGATTGTATGTCTTCTTATGACTTACAGCTAGACAAGAAAATAGAGCTGGACTTGATTGAGCCTGCGGAGGAGCAGCAGCGTAAGATCCATGCTGGCAAGCTACCATGATATTCAGTTTGATCACAAGGGAAACAGCGTGGGAAAGAGCGAGCGGCCAGCTGGGCTGAGGCTTGGCCAAGATTCGACAAGCTGGCCCTTTCTCTTCATTAGAGTACACGCTACAAAAGGAGCACAAGAGGAAACAGGGCGCAGCGCTTGGGTGCAGTTGCCTGAAAGAGTCGGAGGCGCGCCGGACATGCTTGCGGGGCAACTTCCGGGCTCAAAGCTCAAAGCGGCCTCAGGTTCTTGGAGGGTGTGACGCGTTGCCGTAATAGCAGCAAACAAGCAGTACTAGCAGACCTGTGAACAGTCCACGCGCTGCGAGCACCGAGAGAGCGGGTTTTTCGAAAGGGCGCAAGGCCGGCCTTCCCAAGTTGAGGCGCGGCGTAACTCCGCGGCGGCCGCCGACTTCATCACGCTCCGCTTCAACGCGTCGTCTCGCTTTCTGAGCCAGAGCTTGTAAGGACGACGCGGGCATTGCTGTAGCCGGACAAGCAGCTGCTGCGAAGAGAACGAGACGGCCATGGCGTCGCGGCACCTGCTGAACCCGCTCGCGCCGCTCGACCAACCGACTCCCTCGGCTCTCGACGGCGTACCACCGCAACTCGAACGCGACCTGAGAGCCTGTGAGTGCTGTCTGTGCACACGGAGTACGCTGTCAAGGAAGGACTAACCGGGCGAAGAGCGGTCCGGCGCGCGAAACAGACGGCGCATTGATGATTCAACAAGCGGGCATCATGCTGAAGGCGTGAGTAGCCAGGCGCTCTCTCGACTTGCACTGAGACCTGCGCTGTGAGCTCATTTAATCACTACTCCCGAACCAGACCGCAAGTCGTGATGGCGACCGCCCAAGTCCTCTTCCAGCGCTTCTGGTTCGTGACCTCGCTCAAGCATTTCGGAATCCGCGTGAGTGCCGCCAGCCCGATCTTTCGTATCTTGCCACACGACCAAGCTGACGAGCGCACGCAGGACGTCGGGATGGGCGCCCTCTTCCTCGCCTCGAAACTCGAAGAGTCGACTCTCCGGATCCGCGACATCATCAACTGCTATTCCTACCTCTCTTCCCTCGTCGCCTACTGCTCCAACCCCCCGTACCCGCCACCCACCTCGTTCGAGTCGTACGACCCGATGGACTACTTTGCCACCGAGTTTTACGACCTCAAGGACGCGCTCGTCATTGCCGAGATGCAGATCCTGAAGCGGCTCGGGTTCCAAACGCAGTGTGGATTGCCGTACGGTCACTTGGTCAACTACTTGCAGGTGCTCGAGTTGACGGGAGAGAAGCAGCTCGTGAACCGGTCATGGGGCTTTTGCGACGACATGTGCGTCACCGCTTCTTTTCGTCCCTTTGAGGCAGCTCTTCCCGTCTTCTCTCCGCAAGCGTATCCTGCGCGCGCAATCCAGTACGGCGACTGACACAAGTTCTCTACCTGCGCAGGCTTCGAACTCCCGCTCCGGCCCTCTATCCGCAAAGCACCCTCGCCCTCGCTGCCATCTACCTCGCCACGCACCTCGCTTCGATCGCTTCGCCGTCGCCGATCGCCCTCCGGCTCGAGCCCGTCGCTCTTCGCCATCAAGTTCCTGCTCGACAGGTAGCCTCAGGAACAGAGCTAAAGCAAACCCGCGCGAGGTCAGTCTTAACCTCCCATCCTTCGACGAGCTCTTACCCTAGCCAAGACTGACCCTTTCCCGTCGTCATCGCTCCTCATCATCCCACATCGCTCGCCCGTCCGCAACGCCATCAACAAGGCTACCAGAAGGCCGGACTGCTCGAACCGGAAGATGTCAAACTCGTCCAGCGAGTAGCCACCCACAGTCGCGAAAAGGCCGAATCTATCCTCGACGCCGTACGTTTCCCCTGTCTTTGGCCGCATCGGATACCCAAGGTACTGAAACGACCTGCCTATCTAGGAGAGAGGAACGTACGCTGCACTGTATATCCAGCTACTGGGCAAACTGTCCAGGACAGACACTTTTCAGTTCATCCTGGTCCTCCTCGGCGACTTTATCGCAGTGCGTCCCCCGCTTTGTTCAACTCTCCCGCCTGCTGGGTCAACAGTTTGGGAGTGTGACGGGGAGTGTATCAATTCAGATCCTGACGGTATCTCTGCCTGTCCACCTGCCTTCCCGCAGACCGCGACGAGCGCATCCTCCTTCTCCTCCCTCAATCCGATTCTCCCTACCCGCCCCCTCAAGTAAGCGGAGCACTCCGCTCCACCAGGCCAACACCACAGCAACTGACTCTTTGAATCCCCCTAAAGGACCCTTGAATCTTCTGACGATTTCGTTCGACTCAAAAGCGCCGCCATCATCTCGACCATCCTCTCTTATGACCGTTCTCCGCCGACCGACATTGTCGAAAAGGTCCTCGACATCCCGCTAACGTGATCTGTGAGTCTCTTGCGTCCTCCTTCTTGCAGCCTTTCCTGTAAAATTCGCACTGAACTCGCTCCACGGTGTCTCGTGCAGGATCACCGAACAAACCCGAGGCCGGGACGTCGGCGTCCAGCTGCCCGGGTCCATGCTGCGAAAAGTCGAGGGATGACAGCTCGTATGGACGGCGGGCGGCAGTCTGAGCTGCGTGGAAGGACCACGTCGCCTGGCCGCGTCGTCGTCGTCATCGTTATCG
The DNA here is from genome assembly GCA_034406715.1 of Rhodotorula mucilaginosa. Taxonomy (NCBI): domain Eukaryota; kingdom Fungi; phylum Basidiomycota; class Microbotryomycetes; order Sporidiobolales; family Sporidiobolaceae; genus Rhodotorula; species Rhodotorula mucilaginosa. The sequence continues at coordinate 642,495 of CP137879.1, forward strand.
GCGGCTCTTCGCTGCTTTCGTTCTGACGCTTTACTTTCGCCATGAGGCTGACACTTCCAAGCTTTTTCTTGGCGGAGCTCTGATGCTACTACAGACGTGCTACGCTCGCTTGCTCGCGGTCTTTCCCGCATGCCGCACACTGCTCAGCCGGCTCTTCTCCTTTTCGCTTCTGCGCCACCAACACTTGCCGCCCGCGCCTCGCCAATCTTGCGCTGTCTTTGTACCGCAATGTTGTATGGTCTGATAATGCAGGAGCGCTCCGCATGTGTGGCACAAAAAAGCCATAAGTTCAGTGACTTGACTTGTTTGGAACGTAAGCAGAAATCCGGAGCTGAAGTTGCGCTTCACTTTGCGCGGCGGATACACAACAGACCGGAAATACTCCCCATGTTGGTACTGCACCCATCACATGCCACTTTTGAGCCGCCTGCTCGCTTGCGCAATCCATTGGGGGCTTCTCTTGACTGCTTCCGGCTCGAGTCGCCGCCCGACTGCTTCCATTCGCTCTCTTCTCATCACTGCCGCTTGGCCGACACCACTTTGCACCCATGAAGGCGAGTTGCTGCCAAAGCTCTCGCAAACACCGGAGCTTGAGACTCTGGCAAGGATCTTGGTGCTCATAGGCAACTTTCATCCTCAACAACGCTCCGCTTCTCGCTGACCGCTCCGGTTTCTAACATGTCTCGCAAGCGGGTCAGCGCTTTTAGGGATACAACTGCGGCTCTTCTGCTCACTTGGATGCCGCAACGTCCACATTCTTGCACGCTGCTGCGTCTACTCCGCCCCTCCGCGGTGCTTGCTCCAGGCCAAGACCATGGCAGCATCTTTTGCTTTGCCAGACAACTCCAGCAGATATTCTCGCCTTAGAACCTAATGTAGCTCACCTTCTTATGCAGTGCCTTGTTGAGGCAAAACTCTCCCAGATGGTGCGGACAAGCAAGGAACCCGTTGCGAGGGAAAACTTCTTGAAAGCTCAAAAAAGAGATGCAAGCAATGAGGAGAAAAGTCAAGAGCTATCAAAGGAGTTTTCCTGGTCGTTGGAGGAGAAGCAAAAAGGAATTTCCAAAGAGACAGGACTAACTGGATGCTACAAGTACTGGATGCTACGAAAGAGCTGCGGGTTGGCTGATGCAGGGTTCCTCCCTTTGCACCTCCTCTTGGTTCTTTCCTCCTGCTGTAAATATCGGCACGTGTGTTGTCAATTTCTAGAGGCCAAGTCTGCAGCACCTATACTGCTTTATGCCCCTTTGCACAACTCCGACATCTGGACTCATAGATGTTCTTTTGACCGCTTCTTCCCCTTCTTTTTCTCTTCTCTCGTTCGGAATACACGCTTGGTTCACTGTCTCTTTGACTGGAAGTACATGCTACAAGTCCACTTCCGCGCAAGTTGTCCATCTTGAGGAGTCCTGCAGCCTTGTCCTTGCAGGTGGTCCATCTTGCGAGCAAGGCAAGAGGTCAAGTTGGAAGCTACTCCCAGCGCCCAATGGGGCAGTAGGCATTCCTCTTGGCTTGAATTTGAATGCTCTGCCTTGGACCTATGCAGCTGGAGCCAAGACTTGGATGTTGTGCATGTTGCCACTGATCCCGCGCTGGATCGTAAAAAACCCGGCGGGCAGAGGCAACAGTGGGAGCACCTGTAGAGCCAGCAGGTTCAGGTGCTGATCTAGACATGGGCTGAGAAACTGGCTGCTGTGAGACCACCTGTGTCCAGCCAAGAGTTATCTGCCAGGTTCTGCCGTGCTTGTCAGATACAAAAAGCATGGAAGAGCAACATACTGATTGACTGCCTTGGTTTGCAGAAGCTTGTTCTTCCCTCTCGCGTTTGTTGCGCTTCTTGCGCTCGATGCTTCTCTGCAGACGCAAAGGCATGGAAGTCCTCAGTCTGCTGTGGGACCACAGGTAAGGCAGTCCCTGCTTGACCTGCCTTTGCTGCGTTTGGCCTATCCTTCTCCCTTGTGGTTTGATGATATAGATGATAGGCCAAGCACAAGTCCTTGATTTTCTGGCGCCAGCTGGCGTCCTCCTGGGGAAGAGTCGTAGAGTGGTCAATGGCGGCAGGTGATTCACTCATTCAGAGTTGAACCTTGACGTACCAGGACAGACAAAGCTGCATCATGCCATGTGGTTTCATACTTTCCTTTGGCAATGATGGCTTCTTCAAGGTCCCCAATCTCATGGATCAGGCTTTTGGTCACTTCCCTTTGTTCAAATCGCGTAGTGATGCTGAGAGCACCCTTTTGAGAACTGGTTGGGAACTCGATGTTCTGTTTCTGATCATATGCATCAGCTCTGTTGTAAAGACAGGCAAGCATATAGTCTTCATAGGCGTTCCATTGCTTCAAGGCCCCGCAGTCAGTGCACACCGCCTTCATTCGGTCCAGAGCTTCAAGTAGTGGCCCTTCTTTGTTGTTGACGATGTCTCGGAGGCACTTGACCCTGCAGGCACTCAAGACTGTCAGAGCCATGGTGCTCGCGTAATAATCCCCCTTCGATCGAGCGACGCAAGTTTGCTGGGTGGGGAGAAACAAGGACGGACGTCTTTTGCTCCCCCTTTCGGGCAGAGGCAGCGCTCTTGGCTGGTGCAACACGCTTGCTCATCGTCAATAACAGAACAGTGGTGTATTGGAAAGGAAGAGCAAAAGGCTCGCTCTTGCTGCATTAAGCATCTCCCGCTCGAGGAGCACCGTGCATCGGACAAGCCGCGGATCTTGGCAATGCTGCGAGCACGCTCCGGCTTAAGCTTACGACAGCGGCGGCGGCAGCACAGTATGCCGTCTGCAAGTATCAAACTGTGCGCCAAGCCTCTTCTAGCGGGGCGCCGCCTTGGCGGTGGGAAAGATGCGCCTCGATATGTCGAGCACGAAGAGATACTGCAATCAAATTGATCGCAAGAACTGGAGGATGCCTCCACGCGATGTCCCTTCCCCTTGATATGTGTTAATTCTAGTGCCGGTACTGAGGTGCGCAAGCGGAGTCAAGTTGTGTCGCTAAAGAAAAAGGTCAGAAAAGCGAAAAAAAGACGGTGAGGAGAACTCTGCTTGGAAGCAGCCTTTAGACTTGTGCGGCGGCGGAACTGCCGCCGGTTTCAGCCACGACACCAGCGTTACACGCAAGAGGCACTCAGCTGCGAGCGGATCGGTCTGTGCGAGGCGAAGAACGGTGCGGCGGCAGCAAGCGCGGTCTGCGCGAGGTCTTTGGCGATGAAGAAGCAAGCCGAGCTGATCTTGCAACGGGGAGGGTGCCATCATCAAGCCAGCGATTTGAAAAAGCAGCAAGCAAGCTTGAATGCTGTGCCAACCGGCACGGCATGAGCCAGAAACAGCCGCGTGCGCGAGCAACGCCTTGGTGGCCTCGCGAGGAGGAGAGCTTACCGCTGCCTTTCGGTCCGAAAGTGTACCATTGCAAGGGACGACACGAGGTGGATAAGCCCAGTGCTCTAGCCGTTCCCCGACTCCGTGACCTGCGCACACGTCGAGATGCGCTCTGTGCGAGTCGAGCGATCTGGATGCTGTGCACACGAATACCCCACTGCGGCGTCATCCTCGGTTCTTCCCTCGTTGACTGACACCGATCGAGTCGAGGGCAATGCTGTGTATAGCTTTGCTTGAGGGGGTGACTCTGCTGCTGTCGATTCTGTGGTTGGGGGGAGTCGCGTCGAGACGAGGGTCTTGAGTTGCCGAGCAAAGAGTGTTGCCTGTTCAGGCGAGACATGTCGAGCATGAAGTCGTCGTGGCGTGACTGTGTCGCTGATCTGTTCAAGCAGTCTCTGCAGCGTCGAGTTGTGGAGAGCTCGGGTCCGAGATGCAGGCGGCGGTCGTGATGAAGCAGGAGAGTGCGCCGCCGGTCGAGGGATTCGACAGTGCGGGCAGGCTGGCCGATCAGTACAAGATCGAGCGAGGCGTAGGTGCACTCTTCAGCTGGAGCGAGTCTGGCTCGCAAAGGCATCTCGGGAGGAAACTCAAGAGTGACGAAGGACGCCGAGCCTTCTTGCGCTCTTGCTCTGCCTCCGAGGCAGTCTCAAGGACGGTGTAGGCATTTTTTTTTTCCCACCGACGCTGGATCTGCCGGAATGCTGGCTGTCAAGTCCGCTCGCCTCCATCGCTTCACACACGGCCACCTTCGGGCGCAGCTTTTCCTTCCGTCCGATTTGAAAGAACAGAAGGCACGCAAAAAATGTATGATGCACCTGAGAGATCTCGCTCAAGGTTTTGGACACTCCAGACTGCGGCTTTTATGTTTCCAGACACGAGACCGAGGTAGCAGAAGTAGACAGATGATGCGCATTTTCGCTACTACCATGCATATGGGCGGAAAACAGTAGGGCGGACATGGCTGGCAGGTTGGAGAGGCACATGTCCTCGCTGTTGTCGAGCAGACCATGTCTCGTTGACTAAACGAGGGGGAGGGCTGGGCGGCGGAGCATATTGGACCGGGTGGTGGATTGTTTGACTGCGGCTTTGATACGAAACTGGCTGCTGTGCATTTTGAGGGCCTGCTGCTGCCCAATACTGATGACTTTGGTACTGAAGGGATCACAAGCTGTCAGCTAGAAAGCCTGTGCATAACCGCAGTTCATCCGGATATCGCCTACCCGTGGAGAGTGCTTTCGAGGAGGAGGAGGAGGAAATCCTGTGGCTGGCATGTGTGGCGTAAAGGGATGCTGACGTGTCCAAGGTTCAGAATCCTGTGCTGAATTTTGATGATTCTTGCGCGAGGAAGTGTGCTTGTGGTACAGAGGGTACGAGGATCCGGCCGCCGTGTTTGGATCACGGACTGGAGGCGCATGGCTTTGTGAGCTTTTGCTAGCGCGGTGATGTCTTTGTTGTTGCTGTTCTTGCAAAATGCAATTTTGGGATGTTCATTGGTAATCAGTCCTTTATGCTTCCTGCAAGTCCTGACTCGGCAGAGCATGCTTCAGAGACTGGATCAGCTGACTTGCGCACCTGGTCCTGTCCTGCCTCCCAGTGATCATAGGGAGGTAAAATCTTGTTAATTGCCGATAGGTAACGGTCCTGGTGAAGTGTAGTAACATCAGCACAGGATCTGGAAATACAATCCCACATAACGCAAACTTACCACGAGCGCAGGCGCAACCTTGGCTGCAGGCGAGCGACCCCTGTAGACATTCAGTACCAGCCATGTACGTAGCTCCTCAATCTTTTGTTCCAGGGCCTGTGAAAGCTCTCCATACTCGAGACGGCTCAATCCGCAGTCGCCCAGCCGCCTCAAAAGTCGGCGCTCGAACTCGTCCCAAATGAGCTCAACACCAAGTTCTCTGAACGACTTTCGTGCATCAAGGAGTGTGTCAATAAGTTTGCTGTCATCTTGAACGATGGTCCACAAGCGTTGCCAAACCGTGTGCGGGTCCGCCGGCTGCTTACGCGCCGACATGGGGCCCAAGCGAACAAGTCCAGAGGGTCTTTGGGGAGCTCAAAGAGAGCACGTGGCACCGCACAGACTTCCCAGGATCCCGCGTTAGAGCAAAAGACTGCGCCGGAAGCTCAAGGTTCGAACGGTCGAAACGAGGCGCCCAGGAAGAACGGGATGTCCGCGGAGCTCAGGCGGTTCGAGCTTTTCAGATCGATCGGATCGGCCACGTCGCCACCGCCGCTACTTTTCCCAATCAGGGCACCCGCACCAGCTTCGCATGCCTCAGAGAAGGTGGAGGAGGATAGAAAAGACAGCGGCAAGAACTCTGTAGCGCGAATGAGACACTCCCGGATCTCAGAATTGTCTCGACATTCAAACGCGTATGCGACCTGCATCCCAGCTCTTGCTCTCACAGCTGTCTCAAAGGCTCTGCACAAGTACATTGTACAGTAGTGAATTCAGCAGCGTACAAGCCTAAGATACTGGTAGTGTGAGCAGTCCGCACTTTTTACCATGACTGCATGTGAGGCACAAAGGGGTCTGGGGTGTGCTGTGCAATCTGGCGTCTCATGGGGACGGGGTGTCTCCGAGCAGACCATGTTTCGTTCAGTAGGGGTGGGGGAGTACCGGCTGGCTGAGGGTATTGGGCCCGGTTCGGGATCATTTGGTCGCGATTCCCGTGCGAGATTGGCAGCGGCACCATTGAGGATGTTGCCACTGCGGTATATTGGTTTGGATAATACTGAGTGGATGGCAAGCCGTTGATCAGCAGACTGTGAAACATATGCATCTCCGGGCTTGTGCTTGCCCCGGGAGAATGCGGTTGAGGAGAACAAACAACCGCCGCAGCGGGCACTGGATGCGCAAATCCATGCTGAATTGCCTGCGGTGTATACTGCAGAGCAGTCGGAGGTGTCTGGGATGCGGCGTATGGCGCATAGTAGGTATACGAGGACGCTGCTGGGCTCGGACTTCCGAATGGCGGCGCACGAGTTTGAGCGCTCCTGCGGGCGTGGGGCTGCGTTTGATGCCGGTCCCGCGGAGGATCACGCTGGCGAATGAAACAAGTATCAGCATCCTTCTACTCTGCCCTGCATAACCGGATGCGGATCGCGGTACCGCCTCTGATTGGACCGCGCACCTGGTGCTGTCTTTCTATACTGTATGCATAATTGCCCAAAATGCGGGCAGTCACAGCTAAGGTGTCTTTCTGTTGAGCTCCAGCATGTCAGTCCGTCTTTTGTAGGGTCAAGACATGACAACAAGAAGCTGGAAGCGCAGGACGTACCACAAGATCTTTCGTAATGTCATAGGCGTGATACGGGTCTTCATGGACTTTTGAGACAGCCCACGTGCGTAGCTCTTCAACCTGCATTGCAAGTGCATGTGAAGTGCCTTCGTTCGTGATCTCGTCAATGTCAAAGTGCTGCAGTCCCTTCAAAAGTCGACGCTCGAACCCGTTCCAGGCGGCCTCAATGCCAAGCTCTTCGAAGGTTGCATGCGCGTGATCAAACTTGTCAATGAGCTCGTCGTTGCCTCTGAAAATGGCACATAGACGCCGCCAGACCACCTCGGGGTCAGAGGGCGCTTCACGCGCTTGCATGTTCAGCCGGAGACAGGCAGAAGAAAGAGCTCTGGGCGATCGAGTCTGGCCGAGACGGCTACTCGCAGAGTGGACTCGTAGTACCAGGCGAGAGCAGGAGGCATAGCCCAGGTTGGACTGCCGCCGACTTTGCGGGACGTCCGCGGACTTCTGACGTTTCGAGCTCGACTCGGTCACGTCGCGGGCGAGCGTTGCGGCGAGGCCAAAAAAAAAGTGGTGCAAGGACCGTTGATAGAGAGGTGAGGCAGCAATTATAGTGCCAGCAAGTCAAGTAGCCGCTTGAAGAGAACGCAGACGACCGAGTTTCGCAAAGGGCGCCAAAGTCTGCGCCAGGCGAGCGAGCAGCTGGCCGTTTGTTGCGGAAGTCAATAAGTGTAGGGCTGAGCTGAAGAGCAGAAACACATCGTCAGAGAAATGAGCGTCAGCCAGCAAATAAATACCCAATAGCAAGAAGAAGCCAGCCCCTTCTAATTCTCCGCCTTGGCCACCTGTTCAAACACCCCCTTGACCACCTTCCACTCCTTGCTCTCTTCCAGATCCTCCACTCCCAATCCCGTCATCCAATTACTGACCGCCATCCGGACCGCTTTCCTGCCCCGCCACACCGTCGGCGTGAAGAAGCACTCCCTCGTTTCGTTCAACTCGCGCAGGAATGAGTCCGGGTCGTCGATGAAGCGCCGTGGGCTATTGGTGGTGGAGGGAGCGAACAGGACAATGTTGAGGACTTGGAAACGCCACGGATCCGTGTCGGAGGAGGCGGCGGTCGGTTCGGGCGTCAAGACGTCAAAGGCGGGATGGGAGCGAAGGTATTGCTCGGCGAGGCGGGCAAAGGCGATGTTGCGTTGGACGAGAGAGGCGTAGCCGTTTTTGCCGAGCGAGAGTAACGAGGCGTACAAGGGCAAAGCGCGGCTGCGGGTGAGCAGAATGACGCCCAAGGTCAGTCTCGATCCTGAAGCAAGCGAGTCGTGGGCAGGGAGGGCAAACTCACAACCGCCGCGAGTTTTCAATGTTCATGAAGAGCGGACTCGGTAGAGACTTGCTCGCTTCAACAAACGGAAACTCTGGTTCGCAAGACTCGACCTTGGCCGTCTTCGCTGCCGCCGCAGAGGCCAAGTACGCCGGCGCGTTCGCTCCCGGTCCCGTCAAGGCATACAGACTCGCCTGCTCTCCATCTCCTCCCGAGTCTCTCGAGTCGAAGATCGACATCTTGCGACTGAAGAACAAGCCACAGTCGTAAGGAACGTTGAGCCACTTGTGCGCGTCCGAAGTGATCGAGTCGGCGAGGGCGAGGTGTGGTCCATAGTGAGCAAAAGCGGGATCGAGGGGAGCGAAAGCGGCAAAGGCGGCGTCGATGTGGAGGTGGGCGTGATACTGCGTGCAGAGAGCGCGGACCGCCGGTGTGTCGGACGCGATGGCGCTGCGACGGGCGCGCGCGAAATCAGATCCTGCGATTCCTCGGCGAGTGGTTATAGTAAGGCAGAAGAGCGGTGCTCACCCAGTGTTAACTTCGCCAAAGCTAACAGCGACGATGCTCGCCCTCCCGAGCTCGTCATTGCGCTTCAACTGCTCTTCGAGTCGCTCCAAGTCAAAGCAGCCCAAGTATCCTCGCTCCTCCTTCTCTTGATCTCCCAAGTCGATCACGCTCCTCCTCCCAATGCCGACGATAGCAGCCGCCTTCTTGACGCTCGCGTGCGCATCCGCGACCAAGACGTCGACTTCAACACCGCCGAGCCCGTCTTCCGGGACGGACCAATCTGCGTGACCATGTCGAGTGCGCTGGATGCGCGCGACGGTCCAATCGCGGCCGAGAGCGAGGCCGATGATGTTGGATGCGGTGGCGCCAGTCGTGATGGTATTTTGGGTGAAAATCTCGGCGGGCAGGGACAGGAGCGAGAGGAGGTAGGCGAGCGTGAGGTTTTCGACTGCCACCGAGGCGGTGGCTTCCTGGAGTCGTAGCCCGTGTCAGCCTTCGTCACCACGAGTAAGAGTGATTCGCAGAGCTGGGTGAGTAGCTTCTTGCGCCCTTAATCTCGCTTCAGCCGGTGAAAGTGCGCGTGAGAGAAAGGGGCAAGCCGAGCTGCAGAAGAGCGACAACGCACCGGCCAGTGGACCTGCACGCACGGGTCGTAGCTCGAGACGAGCATGTCGGCGAGGTGCGCAGCAGGCGTAACTCCGCCCGTGATCAAGCCGTAAAAGCGCGGTCCGGCTTGGCCTGGCATCAGAGCCGGGCAGATGGTCTCGACGAGGTGCGTCGTCGTCTCTGCGGGCGGGAGTACCGTGTCAGCAAGACGTAGGCGCTATCTAAGCTGGCGTACACACCCTGCAAGCCGAGTCCTTGCTCTGGGAGCGAGCGTGGGAGCGTCTTGAGTGCGTGTTGAATCAAAGCAGCGGTCGACGTCGTCGGCGCTTCAGCGAGCGAGTCGACGCGCGCGCGGACGTGGTCGGACACTCGTTGAAGCTGTGCATGGTACACTGACCGGTTTGCGTAAGGCGCGGGAGGTCAGCGTCGAGGGCGAGCAGGTCAAAGTGGGGCCGAACGAGCGCCGAGCGAAGGGCAGTGCGCACCGTACAAGGCGGAATCAGGCTGCGGGAGCGACATGGCGGCACAGACAAGTGCGCGCGGATCTAGCAGCGAGCGGCGCAGAGTCAATCCGGGCGAGCGAAAACATCCGAAAGATGGTCCGCTTCCATCACAAAACCGCGGTGGCAAAGTCCCAGGTCTTATGGCGCGCGCCTTATTCTCGGCTGCACCCAGTCTGGACCAAAGTACGACCAAGCTAGACAATGAGGGGCTCGCACTTTGCAAAAGCAAAAGGCCAAAACAGACAGCTGCAGACTACGTGAAGGGGGCAAGGGAAATTTGGCAGAAAGCTCAAAGGGACCGGAGCGAGCGTGCCATGGGGAAGTACACACTCCCCTGTACTCCTCCACGCTTGTGGATGCCAGACATGCCTTGTCCAAGACTGCGAATGGGCAAGGTCATGATTCGTTTTGCTTCGCCCTCAGGCTCTGGACTGCCCGAGCGCTGTCTTTTTCCACCAGGTACTGGTGACTGGGCATGTACATGTACCCGCTTGTGATGTACCTGTGTGGACATGCGACCCTGTGCATGGAAGGGAGAATAAGTGAGCAAGAAGTATCCATTATGCTGCGTGGCATAGGCTTGAGCATCTGCAAGGCTGACCAGCGGCATCCTCTTTTGCCAGAAATCGTCAAGTTCTGCCACTTCCGCTGTGCCCCAGGGATTGTAAAGGCACCCGTCTGAACTGATATCCTGTGTGTGAGAGCTCCAAATTGGTCACACACTGCTCAAAAGCTTGAGAGAGGACAATAGGCCGCAGAAAAAAAGCCAGTACCTCTCCTAATGTACCGCTGCTGGCCCACGCTTCCCTATAGCTCGCAAGCTTGTCCAGAGCCCAGACTAGTGTTTCAGATTGCTGACAAGTCAAGTGATCAGTACATGTGCTATGTGAAGGTCTCTCGCCAAAGAAGAAGGGTGTCTGACCCCAAGTGGGTTGTCCCCAGCCACAACCTGGTAGATGTGTTGCACTCCCTGCAGACCCCAGTACAAGATCAGTTCAGTGCTCTGTTGGAGCTGAGACTTCGCAAGAAAGCGACAGACACAAGGCAAACCATCACCATCCAAACCATCATCAGCTGCCACTTTGCGTAAACACCTGACAACCTGGACCAAGGGAACAGATCGCAACAGTTTATGGTTCACTGGCGAACCAAGGCTGTCCTGCACCTTCTTGTAGACTAGGTCCCATTCGGACTTGGCTTTTTCCCGCTTGCCTGCCACTCCCTGGAAGGTAGCACAGGCTGCATTCAGTGCTGCTTGCAATGAGATGAGGTTGCCGCAGGGGGTTGGCCAAATTGTGTAGTATTGGTCTCCCTACAGTTGAGTGTAAGCATAAGAATGTGCACTCAAGAAAGTGGAACAGAAAGTGAGAAGCTCAATCACCTTGAGAGCCTGCGGCTGTTGAGAAAGATGTTTGTCAAGCTCTGATTGATACTTTTTAATGATGTCTCGCAAGTCCTCAATCATCCAGCCCTATGTACCGCATACATGCAGGTTAGCAGGGTCACCAATAAGACTGTGGCTGCAAGATGCAAAATGTGACGGTGACTCACCAAGCCCGGAGTGCCCCACCGAGCCTGTGGCTTGTACACAATTGCGCCTGGGTCTCTGCCAAACTCTTGCAATCGTTCAACGATGTCTTTGAGCAGGTCAGTGTCCACCGCGAAACCCGGGATCGGACCGATCCGTCGGGCAAGCCAGAGGTAAATTCCCTTCCACATCATTGTGCGGTCCTTGGCTGCATCCACCGAGGAGGTCTGTTTGCGCTTATACTCAAGATCTGCATCTTTTGTGCTGCAGAGAGCCTGCACAAGCGTGTTGTCGGAAGGCAAGATGTGACAGGCCGCAAGTTCCGATTCGAGCTGAAGGGTACACAAGCGATCTTTTCCTGCTCCCGGCTGGTTGAGGTCAACGTCGTCGTAATTGTTAACAAGTGCTCGTAGCTTAAGCTGAGGGTCCAAACAAAGGTCCTAGTATCAGTTGCGGTTGAGGCCCAGCAAGACCGGATTGGAACTTTGTGACCTTGTTTCTCCTGTCCGCATTCAAGTTTTTCACAAAGATTGTCCAGTCCTTGTATCTGCCTTTCATACTATACTTGAAGAAGTCCTGTTCATCACAAGACAAGACTGTCAGTAATGCCTCAAGCGGTACCTCTCGCCACAGGGCAGTTCAGACGAACTAGCAGTTCAGGGTCCTGAGCGATACGCTTCACCTCAGCGATGGGTGTTCCAAGTTCGGGGTGCCACCCTTCTGGGCAAAGCCCGACAGACACGCGCAACCATTCGAAGAACTCATTCCACGCTTGACGATCCGCGACCTGAGCTTTGTACGCCTTGGCAGCGTCGTCGAGTGCCCTTTGCATCGTTGCCTAGTTGTCAAGGGCGGAGTTCAAGCAGCTCAAAGACAGACCGTAGCTAGGGGAGAACTGATTGCGTAGGGTAAGGGAAAGAAGGAAGAAGGGCCGCTTCATTGGCCAAGTCGAGAAGAAGCGACGAGCTCCGCGGACAAGCCGAAGGAGGTTCGAGCGCGGTTTGAGAGCTTTTCGCCCGTATCATACGCAGCTTTAAGGCGAGTGGCATCATAGTGGCGGCTTTGTGTACAGCTGAGCCCAATTTCGCAATGCTGTAGCGCGTGCACGCGAGAGGAGACTACCGAGATTGGAGAAAAAAAAAATATCAATGGGACGCCGTTGACGTTCTGGGCCATTTTCAATAGGCGCGCGGTCCAAAGCCACTCCCGCAGGCATAATCCCAGCATCCGAATGGTGCAACGCAGTAGAGCAGGCAATGCTTTATTGCAGAGATTGCGTCCGCATGGCGCCGCGTGAGAAGGTTCAACATCTCCCCATCGTCGGTCTCGTTCGGACGACCGACTTTGACTCTGCGCCGGGCTCTTGTAAGAGTATCCCACCAGGGGCAAGACTTGCTGCATGGTCATAGGCGCGCAAGACTGACAAGATCACTTCAAGGGCTGAGATTGCAGGTCAACAACAAGTGGAACAGGGACACCGAGGTACAAAATCTAACAGGCTCTGGCACCAGACTTTCACTTCTTGCATGTATACGGTACAAAGACATATTCCTTAGCTTGGCCACGATTGCTGTTGCCATTCTGCCCAGTGCAGCTAGAAGCGGGATTGCTCTTGTTCCGCTTTGCATCTCCGGAGATGTCTGCCGCACTGCCCAAGCCCTTTCGCTTTGGGCACCGCACTGGGTCCCATTCGGGATGAGAAGCATTTGAGAGCGAGCCCTGGGCATAAAGGTGGAAGGAAGCAAATAAGTACAACAGATTCGTGGACACTGCGTTGACAGAGAGTGCTCTTCAACAACGCTTACCGAGTGCGCTGACATTGGCTGCGCTACGGGTTCTCGACGTCGACATCTCCCGCGCAGAGTATACCATATCGGATTGAGCTGAAGAGGGGAAATTGTGCCTTATAGATTAGGCTGTATGTGCATATTGGGGCCGGGACATCGTGAAGGAGGCACGCACATGCCACCAGTGGTCGCCATGACTCGGTTCAGAGACTTCCTTGTAGAACTTGTCACGCACTCTCTCATATGAAACAAGCGGTCCTTCAAGGTCGTCCACAAGCCATCTCTGGATCGTAGAAGCGAAAAAGGCGCTTCAGGCTCGTTATTTGCCCGCAACCGCTGGAATAAAAGTGGAGGGAGGCGCACCATGCTGAGCCTGAAGTAGGCGCAGGTCTGGCCAAGGGGCCAATTCCCCTTTCCCAACACTTGCAAGAGACCGTCGAATGCATCTGTTTCGAGGAGAGGACTCGGGATGGGACCCAGTCTCCGCGCAAGCCACAAGCAGATCCCGCTCCAGATCGCTCGACTTTGGTCCGCTTTTTCCTCGGAGCCGGATTCGAGGCAGAAAGAGTGGTACGCAATACCCATGCGGTCCAGGGCATGTTGGAGTTTGTGAGATGGGGGTAATTCCGCACACATTTCGAGATCTCGTTCGCGCAGGCGATATTCTTGCGCAGCGGGGGAGTGGTCGACTTGGATGGTGTTGTAGTGGTTTCGGAGCGGGATGGCTTCAAGTCGTGAGTCAATAGGCTACATGAGAATTGTACTGCCATCAGCTAAGCTACGGACTGAGAGCCCGGAGAAAGAAGGGAAGGAAGGAAGGAAGGAAGCGGTTAAAAGCACCTGGACAAGAGGGTAGCCGCGTGCGGTATTCAGCTCTTGCCTTGTCAGAGCCTGCGAGTAGATGAGGTTTATCAGTGTCGCAGCACGGGCCAAGACGCGTGCTTGACCGTACCAAGAGTTCGGGATATTCGGCGAGGACCTCGAGCCGGAGCTCGAGGGCTCTCACGCCTACGGCCTCGGCGTATGCGTGCGGGGCCATCGTCGGAGAGGGCTTCACCGAATTGAGGCCATGCAACACCGAGTCGTAGAAATCTGACCACGCGGTGCGGTCGCCGACTTGGAGTTTGTACGCGGCGGTGGCGCGATCAAAGGCGTCTTGGAGGTGGAGGAGGGCGTGCCGATCGATGAGCATCTTGCGGGGAGGATTGGTCTTCCTGAGAGTGCAGGAGTAACGTTTGTGCGGCACGGGAAGCAAGGGTTTGGGCCGGAGAAGAGATTGGATCGGAACGGAGGCGATGATCCCAGCAGATCCGCGGAGAAGCCGAGCTGGAACGAGGATGGCGTGACCCAGCTTTTGCGCGTGGGGGCGGCAAGGGCCAGCTCTTCTTTCTCCCTTCCTCTTGGCCGAGCAGATCGATCAGACGGCTGCGGCAGGCAAGTCGGCGTTGCGCAAAGGACGGAGACCGAGAGGAAGTAGGACGATTTGAAGCTCCACTCCGCATGTCTCGAGCAGCTTGGGCGCCCGATTTGCGGTATGGAAGGCTCTTTGTAGGTGCGGTCCCTTGGTCCATAGCTCGGCCGGAACCTGCGTGGATCGATTCGCGGCCACAGGGCGCGCGAAGTGGTTGGATCAGCAGCGGAGGACTAGCGGCGAGCGCGGGAGCGGAGCGGAGTTTCGCGACGAGACTGAGAAAGCAGAGGGTAGCCGGTCTCTGCAGCATAGCCTAGCCGACCGCTCTGAGTGGCTGGAAACATATAGGAACGCGTTTGTAATCGAGTTTGTAATGCAGCATTACAAAAGGAATGAAGCCGCTTCCGTTCCGCGTCAAGTCGCGCTCCGCCGTCTCTGAGGCCGAGTCTACTCGCAGCTGTCTATACGCGTGCGGTGATGAGCCTGCCTGCGCCCAGCATGAGCTCCGTCATCCGCACCGCCGCCGCCGCTCCGTCTTCACGGCGTTCGCTCGCGACCGCTGCCTCGTTCGCCGGCGGAGTCTCGAGCTCGAGTCGGAGCGCTACACGACCACGGCAAAGACTCGCAGGACAGGCCAGCGCACCACGTGAGTCGGCGCGCCTTCTTTACTCGGGGTGGGTTCGGGTCCGCGCACGCTGTGACGCGGGAAGGGCGAGAGGACTGCACTCTGCTCCCACTTCTCCCAAAAATCTCGGCGGGTCGCGTGACATCGCACGGGGCGGGCGGGAGCCTGTACACTGCCTATATACCCTCACGAGGGTATTCTGGCAGGATGCCCTCGGTCGCAGCTCCAGAACCAGCTCCCCCGGGTGACGTGCTGACCTCTTCTTGTCCTCGGGCTAAACCCGCAGTCCGCCACGCTTCTTCCACCGCAACGACCGCCTCGACGCCGAGACCGCCAATCCCAGAAGAAGTCATCCGTCGCCGCGCTCCCCTGCCGCCGGTCGAAGAGGCCGACTCCCCCTCCTCGTCGGAACCGACAACTGCCGCCGCCGACTCGGCCGTCTTGTCGGACGAGACTCGCACCTTTGAACCGCCCGCCGTCTCCCTGACGCAGCAGCAACTCTCGCTCCTTTACGCGTATACCAACCCGCCGCCCGAATCGGCCCTCGCAGCGTTCGCAGCGCGCGTCTCGCTCCCCGACTTGGACCTCTTGGCGCCTCAAGACTCTCAAGCGCAGCAGCACCTCGCGCGGATCGAGCAGGCGTTGATTCACGAGAGCTTTTGGGACGGAGTGCGCAACTTGCAAGATCAGGTCGCCCTCGCCTCGGAGGCGGACCACCGGAAATTCACAAACTTTCACGACCGGCCCCTCTCCTCTTCCTCGACTTCGACCGCGAGTTCCACCACGCCGGCGGCAACGGACCGACCCACCTACGCGCACAACGGTGCCCTCGCCGCGTTGGGCAACTCGCTCCTCGGCACGTTCGCGACCGAACTCGTCCTCGAATCGTTCCCCCACTTGCCCACCCGCGCCGCCAAAGCCGCCTTGACCCTCTATGTCGGCCCGAAATCGCTCGCCCAGGTCGCCCAACTCGTTTGGGGTGTCGGGCCCAGTCGGAGTGAGAAGGCCCTCGTCGGGAGGGAGGATGAGGACGCGAAAGTTTCGAGGAAGGAGAGGGCGTATGGGCATTTGGTGCAGGGGCGAGGAGGGGCGCGAGTGGCTGGGAATGAAGTCGGCGCCAAGGAGGGAGCGGCCGGTCCCGGGTTGATCAGGTGGAACCGAAAGGTGCGGCGTTCCGTTCTCGCGTTCAGAACAGTCGAGAAAACTGACAGACGTTTCCCCCCCGCGCCCCGCCCCGCAGGCCACCTCGCCGACGAAGGACGCCGTCCTGTACGAAGACGCGCTCGCGTCCGTCGCGCGCGCCCTCGTCGGCGTCGTGCACGAAACGCACGGCTTTGCCGCCGCGCGCCAGTTCTGCCGCGCCCACTTCCTCGCGCGCCTCGTCCCGCCGACGACTTCGACCTCCCTCCCCAACTCGGCCGCCTCGAGTGACATCCTCCCCCTCTTGAAATTCTCCAACCCTTCGCGAGTCCTCTCCCTCTCCCTGACGCAACACGGTCTCCCGCCTTTGCGTCACTCGCTCCTCAAAGAATCCGGACGGTTGACCGCCCATCCGACCTTTGTCACCGGCGCGTTTAGTGGAGAGGTCAAGTTGGGGGAAGGGTTTGGGTCGAGTATCAGGATGAGCGAGTGGCGCGCGAGTGAGGATGCGCTCAGGAGGGTGTACTTGGGTGGTGGGAGGTTGGATGGGGGTTTGCCGACTGACGCGTGGGCACGTCAAGGCGCCGAGTTCAAGGGCTGGAAACCGTCGAGTGGGTGGACCGAGGTCGAACACGAGTCGAGGTAGCCGTGACTCTCTCCTTGTCTCGTAACGGACGACATTCTTTCGCACTCTCGCATGCAAAACAAAAGTAACAGCAATTCCCAAAGGACCATTTCATTACGGCAGTGCGGGCTTTGAATTCGGGAGGGGAGATAAAGATACTGACTACGACTATGGGCAGCGAGGGAGGTTCAGCGATGGCGGTGGTGTGGCGGCGGACGACTCTTGTCCCGCCTGTGACTTGAACTGGCGCCAGCTGCCCCCATTGCCGTCATCTGCTCGCGGAGCTCTTTTATTCGAGCTTTCGTCTCCAACAATGGGTGCTCGCCCTCGTCGCTCGATTGCGACTCCTCCGGCGACGACGACGCGGCGATCCGATCAAACGACTTTGTGACTTCGTCGCTCCACTCGGCTGGCTCGGGGCCCTTGCGACGCCGACTCTCGAGTCTCCGGAGTGCCTCGACCCTCTCGCGTCCGGACTCGATGAACTGCCCGTACTTCGCTTCGAGCTTGTGCTGCAACTCGGCGGCGAGAACGTGCGGGTCCTCGGATCCGGCTTCGTCGCTGTGCAATGTCAAGCCGTCAAGAGAGGCGTCGCCGAGAGGTGGGGCGTGCAGAGCGCGGCTCGTCGTCGGCCACCCCGAAGCGGCGAGGAGGTGGCGGATCTGCGACTCGACTTGCGACTCTTGTCGCTGCAAGGCGTGCAGTCTTTGCTCGATTTGGCGCAGGGACCGCACATCGTCGCGATGTCGGCGTGCGCGCACATAGCGCTGCTCTTGCGCGAGTCGCTCCGTCTGTGCCTTCTCGAGTCGGTCTTGCAAATCCTGCAGCTTGGATTCCATCGCCGCGAATTGGCGCTTGAGGCGAGCACGCCGCCGCTTGTCGAGGTCACGGTCCCGGTCGTGAGCATACTGGTTATATGTCTTGTACTCGGCTTCGAGTTGGTGTTGCCAATCGGGAGTGAGGATGGTTCGGTCGGCGTTTACGTCTTTTTCGGTCAAAGGGCTCGACGCAGGCGAGCTGTCGGCAGCGTCGCGAGACGGAGAGACAAGGTGGCGCATCTCGTGCTTGATGTCGTCCTCCTCAAGCTGCAGTTCATGCAGTTCCTGCTCAATTTTGGGCAGGTCAAGCGAACCGCTCGGCAAGTGCTTGTGCTGTCGCTCCAACTGATCACACTGGTACTTGACCTCGTCCAGCTGTCGAAAGAGCTTGTGTAAGCGGATCTGCTGCTCGCGGAAATGCTTCCAGTCGCGGGTCGCGTGCAAGTGATGGGTTCGGTCTTCCTCGAAATCGTCTCGCGACTGCGGATCCTTGGACCAAGGCGCTGGTAAATGCATGTGTGGATCGGTGATGTGAGTCACAGTGAGGGGTAACATGTTGTTCCTCATCGCGTGAGCGTAGTGCTCATGCTCCCGAAGAAACTGCCGCCCGACCTTGTCCGACGGGCGTGCCGGCGGTTCATCCTCGTCCTCGGACAAAGGCACCGCGGCGTGCTTGCGCCGGCGCACGATGGGCTGACTGTGAATACCGCGCTTGAGGTCGGCGTACTTGGTCGGGTCGTAGTCGGGCAGGTAGCGCTCGTAAGGCCACATGTTGGAATAGTCGTACGCGGGCGGGAGCTGCTTGGCGTTCCGGAGGACGTACGTCAGGCCGAGGCGCTGCAGCAGGTAATGGATCAGTGTCGAAAAGTCCACAGGAGTGCGTCCGAGACACGGCGATGCGCACCACTCCGTCCAGGACGACGCAAGCGATGGAGGTCAGAAGATACGGCATCTGGGCCAGCAGCGGTTCTCCGCTCGGGTTGATCAGCATGACAGACTGTTGGTTGAGGGGTTAATGCGGCGTTCAGTCGTAAGCGAGCGAGAGGTGATGCCGGGCTCACCGCAATGTTCAAGACGTGCACGAGCCCGCCGATGAGGATCGAGGCGACCGTGATGCCCTTGCGGCAGCGAATTAGGTCAGCTCCAGAACACACCAAGATCTTGTCACTCGCTTGGAACCTACCTCTCGAGCACGCTTGCGGTAAGCGTCGACGAGGCAGTACACGCGTGGCAAAGTCCAGCAAGGCAAGCCTGTCGCGGAGACACCGTTTCCGTCAGCTGAAACAACAGCAACACAGCAACCTCGGTCGACTCACCGATCCACGCCAAGATGTAGGCCGTCATCTTTGCGGCATAGTCCGACTTGGCGGAATCAGGCAGAGACGAAGCCGGCGGCGGCGCTTTGTCCTCCTTTTCCCGATAATCAACGACAAGCCATACGACCGTAAACAGGGCCAGGACGATCTGCCGACGGAAAGAGACTGTCAGTATTCCTGGCCAAGATTGGATCCGCGAGAGCACAAGAAACTCACGACTGTGCCGCCAAGCTGCACCTTGACTCGGAAACGGCTGCGTTGCTCTGGCGTCATCTCTCCCCGCTCGTGTGCTCGTACTGCACGTCTTTGCTCGAGCGATTTGTCACCAGGCGGCATGTGAGGGCGACCGTGGATGCCCGTGATGAGGTGAGCCAGCGCGTTGTCGCTCGGACGTTTGGCGCGCGCGGCGCAGCACAAGTCGCCGACGGTCCACATCATCAGGAGTAGGATAGCGCTGTGGAGACATGATGGCGGTCAGAGAGATGTCACGTGTCTCTGGCTCGAGACACGCGACTCACACTTCGAGGACCATGATGATGCTGTGGCGGAGAGAGAACTTTCAGTCGGCTTTGCGCACGAAAGACTAGTTTCGAACGAGTCCACTCACGCATAAAGGACCATCTGAGTGATGATGTACTTGCGCACGATCAGGAGACCGGCAAGCATGGCGGCGTCGCCTGCAGCAGGTTCCCCGTGTCAGTTGGCGCCCTTTCTAGCATCTGAGGTTACGCCACTCACCGACAAGCCAAGCCGCAAAGAAGATGAACCGTGGCAGATCAACTGCACGTGTGCGAGGGGATTAGATTACGTCCCATCGAAAGGGACCACGAGGTGCACTCACTTTCCGGCATCGGGTGCCGCCACACGTCGACAAACTCGGGCACAAAGAGCCATACCGCCAGACCCACTGTTTCGGGGGGGCGAGGAGTCTTAGCGTCCCACTCAGCTACATGCCCTGCACACGCGACGTACTCGACCAAAAGCCAAAGAGCCCAGAGACGAGTTCGGCCGTCGTCAGCGCCATGGTCTCGGGTTCAGACGCGCGCAGGAATCAACGAGGCAGCGTCGTTCGGTCGGTTGGTCGTCGTTCGTCGGTCGTAGCAAGGGACAATAAGCCGGCAGATGAGGTCAGAAGCTGTGCGTATGGCGTGCAGCAGGTGGGGCGGTGAGCGTGCTTCGGCATGTCCGTGGAACCCAAACTTGTGGCTGCGCTCAGGCCTCCTTCCTGCGCACGGGCGTCGCGTGGCCGAGGAGAGAAAATGACGCCCCGGCCGGGAGCAATTGCGTGCCGCTCTTCGGCAGCGCTCGGCGCACATCCGGGTGGGGGGAATCCCTTTTCGAGCGACAGAAGATTTGAGGCGAAATCGGGAAGACAGGCCTCTTTGCCGTCGACGAAGAGTGCGAGGCAAGCAGCTGCGGTCACTGCGCGCAAACGTGAGTCAAAGCAGACGCACTGTATGAGCGATTCTGGATAAGCGAAAGCTCTCGTGGGCGAGAGAGAGAGATTTCCGGAAATTCGGCGCGGCTAGGCGAGAAAGTTCTTGGCCTTGTCCGATTTGGTCAAGGGCAAGCTGTCCGGGCGTGTGGCGCAGGGGCAAGAACAAGGAGCAGGAGCGCAAATCGTATGTGTAGCGCAAGGGATTGCAAGATGATAGGAAAAAAAAGGGGGACTTGCGCACCACGAACGAGCGAGCGGGCGGCCGGCCGGATCGAAGAAATCCTCTCTCTCTACCTTCCTCGACCGCCGCGTCCGCCACGGCCTCCTCTTCCACCACCACCACCGCGTCCACCTCGGCCACGCGCACCGCCGCGCCCACCGCCACGTCCACCGCGGTCCGAACCGCCGCCGCCGTACCCCTTCTCGGGATGATCATCCTCATACCTCGCTCCCGACCCTCCCCCTCCTCCTCCCTCCTTCTTCTTGATCTTCTCAGCCTTCTCCTCCTGCATCTTTTTCATCCTCTTCGTCAAAGGTCGTTCCCCTAACAAACCCCTCGGCATCGGCGCTTGTCGTTGTTCCTCGAGGGGGATTTTGCGGAACTGTTTTTGAGAGAACGAGGCCGGGCCGGCGTTCTTTGGTCGGGGGCGTTTGTTGGTGGTGGAGGTGGTGGTGGGTCGACGGCCGCTGATGCTGGACGAGGGAGGGTGGTGAGGCATCTCGTCGAGGAGGTGGGCTTCCGAGAGCGGGATCGGGTCCGTGTCCGAGTCGTCTTCGTCCTCTTCGTCGTAGTCGTCCTCCTCCTCCTCGTCGGAATCGTCCTCATCCGACCCGACCGCCATGGACGCGTCCTCCTCCTCCTCCTCCTCTTCCGAGTCGTCCTGGACGAGTTCCTCATCACTCGCGACCGGCAGATCGTGCTCCCTCGCGTACGTAACCTCAGCCTCTTCATCATCCACCTCCGGTTCCAACTCGTCGTCCTCTTCCTCTCCCTCGGTAGACTTGACCGCAGACTTGCCCCCCTTCGACGACAACGCCTTCTTCTTGGCGACGTTGGCTTCCTGTTCGGCGCGCCGTTCAGCGGCGAGTTTGCGCCGCGCGGCGTGCACTTTCGCGAGTTCGGCCGCTTCGCGGTTCGTCTTGTGGACTGCCCGTACGCTCTTCGGTGTCAGTTCCCCTCCTCGTATCATCCAGAGAAAGAAAGAGAGACCGGAACGCACCCATCTCGTGGAAGAGGACTTCCCCCTCGCCGATCCCTTCCTCAATCTTGACCAACCCCAACTCCATCCTCGGTCCCAACTCGACCAACCTGACGGCCCTCTTCTCCCCTTTAACCCCCCTCCCCCTATTCCCCCTCCCGACGTAATCCGCCGCCAAACGGACTTTGCCCCTCTTCTCGTCTTGCTCCGAGTCGCTCCCTCCCGACAAGGCGCCACGGGTGGACCCCGTCTCGGCGTCCGACATGTCGGACATTTCCGAGTCGGAAGTGACGAATCCCATTTGTTCTTGGCGGAGGATATAGTCCGAGATGTCGTCCGCGCGGCTCAAGTCCAGCACGCCTTTCGCGCGCGTCGTCGCTGCCGTCTTGGTCGGGAGCGGTCTCGGACGAGTGACCGCTTTGCCGTCCTCCTCAGCTTCCGAAGCCTCGCTCTCTTCGCTCCCTTGAGCCAGAGCGGACCGCAACCCGACCTTATTGTTGGTCGAACCCGCGATCAATTTCCGGATCGGTTTCGAGACGCCGACGGGGCGGACTTGGATCACGAAGTGGCGGAAATCGACGGTGCGGGTGGTCGAGTTGTACGAGAGGAGGACGACGCGGCGCGCGGACGAGAGGGCCATCTGCGCGGGTGCACAAAAGGGTCAGATTTTTGGCGGATTCGAAGGGCAAATGATCGAGCTCTTCTTCGTTTGAGTGTGCCAGTCATTCAGGCAGACTCTCTCTCAGACTCGTGAGTGAGTAGAGCGTGGTGGACTCACGGTCTGGACGTGGATGGGCGGGAAGAGGTTCTGGAAGACGGTCGTCATGAGTTTGAGTTGCTTGTCCTCGCCGCCGAACCCAGACAAGATCAACTGCCGGGCGGTAGGGTGTTTGAGGGTTAGCTCCAGTGTTACGGTAAGAGAAGAGAAGAGGAGAAAGGGTGTCACCAAGGGCGCCTCTGCGAATTCCCTGCCGACGGCGCGGGGTCTGCGGGCCATGCGGAGGACGTCGGAGGCGAGCGAGTAGCGCAAGACTTTGAAGCTCAGTGTGGGTCCGCGGGGTAAGCGGATCAGGCGGAGGTTGACGGTCGTGGTCCCCTCGACGAGGGACCGTTCCGCTCGCTGTTCGGCCGTCTCGTTGGCGACCGTTTCCGAGGGCACGGCGTTGGCGGTCGGAGGCTGGGAAAAGACGGCGAGGTGGGTGACGCCAAGGGGCCCACTCATCGAGACATAGTCCCTCAATCGGTTCGCTTTCCGTTCCTTCAAGCGGGTGGCCGTGTTGGGTTCGAGGACCTTGCGGACGTCTTTGGTGAGTTGGGCGACGCTGCCGCCGACGGTGCCCGACTTGACGACGAAGGATTTCGGCACTTTTGGCGCGTTCGGGTCGGTCGCAGACGGCGCTTTCACCTGCAGGGGGTAATCGTTAGCTTGCGGTCTAAGGGGAGAGAGAGGGAGAGAGGGAGAGGGACTTGCATGGGTGCGCGTCTTCTTGCGTTTCGCGCCCTTGTACGGCATCCTGGGCGGGTCTTGGAGGGGCTAGGCTCTGGCCTGCAGGTCCCTAGGGCGGTGTGTAGCGAGAGCTGACTGATGAGATCGAGACGAGGCAAAGCTCTGCTGAGCTCACGCGGAACGGCGAACTAGGAGCGCATTTGTAACTCGGGCTATTAGCTGATTACAAACTGACTCGCACCTCGCCTCGCTCGCACATAAGCGCTGCCTGCCTCCAAGTTGGCCGTGTGGGCAGAGGAAAGTCTCGCTTTACGATCTGCTACGCCCGACAAGATTCGCCTCCAGGGAAGCGCCTTGCTAGCGACGCTTGCTGCCGCTGCTGCTTCCTCATCACTCAACGCTCTCTCGCCGCTTGCCTACGCCTACAAGAGGGCGACCACGCGCGCGCTGCGAGGACCGCATCGAGGCACAGGCACGAGCTGCATCCGATCCTGCACGAGCAGCGGCTCCCAGAGGTGACCCCGCTTTGACGTTCGTCGACCCCCACATCACTCGCTCTGTTCCCAGGGCCATCCATGGTTGGGTTCTCCTTCGTCGGCCGAGGCGGCGCAGGTCCTTCTGGATCATTTGGTTCGGGCTCGAACGGCGGCAACCCCCAGGGGGCCGAAATGACCAGGGCGGCGACCCTAACGCGCCCGCCCAACTCGGCGACGGATCAGGCCGGAGAGCAGCAGGACGACGACGACGACGACGACGACGACGACGAGGCGGCCGGCGAGGCACACGATGGTGACGACGCACAAGGCGGTCATCTCAGCCGCCCACCGGCAAGCGCAAAAGGAACGGCCTGCTGCTGAGCCAAAAGGCTCGCAAACGCGAGCAAGAGCGCCTCGTCTCTCACCTTCTCGTTCGCGTCGGCGGTTACTCGCCACAGCAACGTCAGCAGCAGTTCACTTGCCGCCGAGAAGGGTCCGCTCCTCATCGAGCGCCAGCACTTGGAGGACAGTCAGGGCAACGTGAGGGCGATCCGCGTCGATTGCGTCCCGCCTGCCGTTGTCGACTCGTGCGAGCAGCTCAAGAAGTGAGGCATCAGCGCGTCGTGATCGAGGTATTCGGCCCTCAGGGAAGCCGAGCGCATTCTCGCTCTCGCTCTCGCCACGCAGCAGGTGGAGTCCCGCGGTCAAACCGAGGGGCGCACGAAAACCCTTTTCCGTGAGCTGACGAGTCCCTAACACCCTACTCTTGTGCCCCAGTCCGCGTCGTCGAACCCACCAGCCGACGCCTGGTCGTTCTTTGGAGCTGGTCTTCCCTCAAAGTGGCGCGGAGGGTTCAAGGCGAGTTGGGCTTCTCTTCTGACCCTCCTCTTATTGGGATTTCTCGTTCGCGTGGCATGTCGACGCTGATGGTGACTTGGTCTACCCACCCACAGCTTCCGGCTCGCATGGATCGTCGAGGTCAAGGTCAGCGCGCAGCATTCGGCGCGAGCAGCAGCGGCGGCAGTGGCGGCAGTCGCAGCGGGTCGAAATCGACGTTTGGCGGCAGCAGGAGTAACACCTTGGGCCGCCGTCGCCGTCGAGTTCGAGCTTCAAGAAAGCAGGCCTGATTGACTTGCCGCCCGCTCGACCGCGTCCCGTTCCGCAAGCAAAAAATCCTACGCGCGCGATCACCAAAGCTGCAGGCCCCGAGATGCCGGATACAGAAGGCGACTCCTGTAAACTGCTCAAAAGGGATCGCACTCGCCGTACGCAAGCTCGTGCTCTGCTTCACACACAGAGAATGGCTCATGCCCTCCCAATCCCGCTGACTGGCTGGCTGTCGCTCGCTCGCTCGCTCGCTCATTCCACACTCGCTTTTCGCAGGTCTGGCTAGATTCTTCATCGCCCTGACTCTTCCTAGCAGCTGCTGCGTTTGTGAAAACGCTCTGCCCGCTGCTCTCCGCATGATATGACGGTGGCACCGTGTGCTCTCTCTCGGTCGCACGCCCGCCCGCCCGCCTGCGCTAGCGCCGCTCAGGCCTCGTCTTTGCGCGAACGAACCCGGACCTCCGAGGCGCACGCACCTCCCTCTCTCTCTCTCTCTTTAGCTTCCTACGCTCTTCCCATAGCTACGCACAAGGGCGACGATGCCTACCGAGCCACCCGTCAGGATGTGAGTTGTTCTGCTCGTCCGCGCCAAACTGGGTCCAGAAGAGCGAATCACTGACTCTCGCCCACGCCGCCCAGCACCCTTCGCCCACCGCCCCATCGAGATTACCTTCAAGGTAGGCCATAACCCCTAGTAGAGAAGTCCTTATACTGTGAAACTGACCACCCCTTGCCCTGTGACCTGCGCGCGCTCTCACAGGCTATCCAGGCATCCCGCCCTATAACCCCCAAGACGACCACAACGACGCCAATACCAACGACCCCCTCCTGCCGCTACCGAAACTCGAACGCCAACTCGCTCACCTCACTGGAACCGTCGAGATCCGCTGTACCGGCGCGACGACGGTCAGGGCGAAATGGCTCTCGGTCGAGTTGGAAAAGATCGAGGTCGTGCCACCCTCTTCGTCGTCATCACCCGCTCACGGAGACGACTTCAGTAACAACAACAAGCGCAACAAGAAGCAGAAGGGTCGCAACGATGCGTCGGGAGGAGGGCCTCAAGACGAAGAAGCCAAGTTTGTCGAGTTGATCGGGACGGGGCCTAGCAAACTCTGGGAGGCCAACGCCAACAACACCGGTCTCCGCCCCGTCATCTCCATCTCGACTTCGAGCGTGTACCCTCAGCAGCATCCTTCGACGTACAAGAATCGCCATGGCAGGAAGGCGACTCTGGGCGCGAAACTCGGCAGCGTCTTTTCTCGCTCGAGGTCATCTTCCAGATCGATGGGCCATCTCCCCACCTTCCCAAGCAACGACGAAGACGAAGAAGAGGACGACAGGGGCGTCGACGAAGAGGGCTACGCCGTGATTCCAGACGGGAGTTATCCGTTCTCGATCCCGTTGCCGGAAGGGCTGCCGCCGTCGGTCGAGATCGAAGAGGCGGGATTCCGGCGCGGATTGAAGGGGATCTCGTATCAGATCGTGGCGTCGCTCGCTGTCAAGCCGCCGAAAAAGTGAGTGCGGAGTCTCGCTCTTTCTCCTCAGTGATTCGTGCACAGCTGACTCCTTCGCCACCCACTGAACAGGTCTTCGCTCAAGTTCTCGCCAACCTCGACCAGCAGCAGCAGCGCCACTGCCACGCCTACCCTGTTCGTCTCGTCCGCGCCCATCTACCTCGACAAGGCCGACATTCTCCCTTCCTGGCCAGCCTACTCACCTCTCTTACCGTCTCCGCTCCCGGCTCGATTGCCATGGTCGTCTTCGGTATCGGGTTTGACGACGGGTGAGACGCGCGAGGCGACCAAGACGGTAGCAGGAAGAGGGGAAGTGTCGATCAAGGCGACGAGGATGACGGCGGCTTTTGGACCGGGGGATACGGTCCGCCTGTGGGTGCAGGTGGTATGGCGTGGCGAGCAGCCCGTCAAGGTGGGCCTCGAACACTTTCTCTATCCTGACACCTCTTTTTGGGAGAAATCGATTTCGCTAACGAGGACAAGAGACAGCTCACTCGCTTGGACTTTGTCCTCCGCGAATCCCTCACCTATCGCTATCCCTCGCCGTCCAACCCTTCTTATATCGTCCGCGCTCCGTCTCGAATCACCGACCTCGTCAGTGCGAGCGCAGATCTGGAGGCGGCGGCGCTGCTGTATCAGCACGAGCCGGTGGCGTTTAGCGTCGAGGGAGTGGTGCCGCTGGATTGGAAACGGATGACGGTCAGGACGGCCAAGGTGAGTGTTTTCGGCGTGAATGTGTTTTCTGGTCTGAGCAGGCTGACGGATTTCTACCCGTACAGCACATCGACATCAGCTACCACCTCAAGATCCGCGTCCTCCTCGAAAGCGACCAAGGCCAAGGCGAAGAAGAACTCGCAATCGACCACTGGCCCGTCATCGTCGCCAACATCCCTACCCGCACCGCGAACGGGATCGTCCGTGAGATTGGATGGGTCCCAGGGCTGTGCGACCGGCCGGGAGCGATGCCGATCACGGCGAGGGACTTTGCGAACGGGTCGCCGGCGCCGCCGCACGACTCGACGGCTTCCCAGGCTCGCTTCCGGATTGCGAACCCCTCGGCGGCTTCGCCCTCGCCCTCGCCTGCCCCTGCGCCTGTACCTGTAGCGCCACCGCAGCCAATCGAGCCGTCGCCGATGGCAGGCTTCGTCCCTTCCACTCGTGCCGAAGAAGAAAAGCTGCGGTACTGCGAACAAGCGACGCGCACGCGGGACGTGTTGCAGTCGTCTCTACGTGACGCCGGCTCGACGACGTGTGGTGGCAGCGATCCGGACCAGTCGATGTCGCCGACTTCGCCTGCGAGTACGCGCTTGTATGCCGAGCACCGCCCTTCAGAGGATACAGCGCAGGTCCATACGGCGACGCGCGTCAACGCTTCCAGTCGTCTGCTCGAACGCAGCTCGACCACCGTCGCTTGGTCCGGTTCCGAAGCGGGAGGCGCAACTCCCGTCCCAGTCGTATCAGCTTCGCCGGTCTCGGCCGCCCTCGGTCGCAGCTTGACCGTCGCCGAGCAAGAAAAGGCGCGCCTCTACGACCAAGCGACCTCGATCGCTCGTCAACGTCAAGCCGAAGCGCGCTCGCAGGCCGAACTCGACGAGTTTGAGCAGGCGCAGGATGCGTACGAACGGAGGTTGATCCTCGAGGCAGAGGAGGAACGCAGGCGCGAGGAAGAGCGCGTCAAGGCTGAGTTTGAAGCGAGTGAGAGGGCGAGGATTCGAGCCGAAGAGGA
The DNA here is from genome assembly GCA_034406715.1 of Rhodotorula mucilaginosa. NCBI lineage: Eukaryota > Fungi > Basidiomycota > Microbotryomycetes > Sporidiobolales > Sporidiobolaceae > Rhodotorula > Rhodotorula mucilaginosa. Next base: position 670,211 of record CP137879.1, read on the forward strand.
GCAGTGGCGCCTCGAGGAGGAGGAACGGCGAGCGAGGGCCGAAGCCGAGCGCGAAGAGAAGAAACGGCGAGCGGAGCAGGCTCTCGCGGATGAAATGCGCCGGTTCGAAGAGCAACGGAGGGCGCAGTCGGCTCAGAGGGCGGCGGAACTCGAGCGGCAGGCGGAGGAACGGCGTCGAGAGGATGAGATGAAGCGGCAGAGGGCGGAAGAGATGCGTCGCCTCGATGAGGAGCGCGCGGCCCAGGAGGAGGAGCGTCGTCGGCGTGAACGAGCGCTCGAGCGTGCGCGAGCTGCCGCCGTCGCCGCGGAACAGGACGAGCAGCGCCGTCGTCAGATCGCGTTGGCCGTGGCGGCCGAAGAGGCACGTCGTCGTCAAGAGGAAGAAGATCATCGTCGTCGCCAAGAAGAAGCTCGCCGACAAGAGCTTTCAGAGATCGAGCAACTTCGCGCCGAACAGCAGCGTCTCTTGGAAGAGCGCGAAGAGCTTCGAAGGGCGCTGGCGGCGCGTTCGCCTCATGGTGAGCCTGTCCTTCTGTGTCCTTCAGAGTCCTTGGATACAAACCTTACAACCCTGACACCTCACCGCAGGCTACACACCGGCCACGAGCGCTCCGGCTTACTCGGCCGTCACCACCAAGAGCACCTCTCCGAATCCGATCCCGAGCAGCCCACCGCTGCCGCCGCTCGCGCGCGCCTCGTCGGTCGTATCCTTCGCACCGAGCATGTCTGCCGCGAACGCTACAGCCGAAGCGTACGCGCAAGCGATCCGCCAACAGGCTTCCACCCTCAGCGACGAAAAGGCGGCGTATTTGCGCCAGCTGCGGCAGCGTACGATGACGAGTTCGCCGCCGCCTTCTGCCGCTGGACCGGCGTATCCGACCCAAACGTCGGGTGGTTCCATCGTGTCGACTTTACCGCCCGCGAGTTCGGTGTCGATGGTGTCGCCTCCGATCTCGAGCGGTTACAAGACTGCAGCCGAGGAGAAGGAGGAGGCTCGTCTCCGCCATGCTGCTGAAGAGGCCGCTTCTCCTACGACGGGAGACGCTCCTCCGCCTTCGTATCCAGCTGGATCGTCCGTATCGACTGCGCCGCCCGTCCGGAGCGCGTCCGAAGAGAAAGCCGAGTTGCAGAGATGTGGGTCTGCTCGCTCTTCTTGTGGTTTCGCTCTGCTGTCAACCGCTTACTGACTCCTTTCCTTCGTGCCCCCGCAGACTATGCCGCCAAACAGGCCGTTGATACGGCTCAGCAACTGCGCGAAGCCGCCAGCGCTCCTGCCTATCCTCAATTTGCGCGCTCCTCGGGCGCGAACGCGCCTCCGCTCGATTCGACGGCCTTTTCACCTGCAGCGGCGTCGACAGAGTCTTCCTTCTGCCAGGATGACCAGCGGGACCCTTCGATCGCAGCGGGGAAGCGGGCGGCGCCCTCGTCTTCTCTCGTCACCTCTTCTCAGTGGGACCAATGCCCTGTCGCCTCTTCGCCGTACGCATCGACTGCAAACGGTGCTGGCCACGGATCTGCACCGGAGGAGGAGAACCAGGACTCGGCGTTTAACGGACTCGGCGGCGGGTCGACTCGAGCCAATTTCCCGGATTACGAATCGGTCACGCAGCAGATCTACGACTATCACCAGCAGCCGGGCATGTGAAGCGGCCGTTGCTCGTATGTAGGCGTTTGTGACTGATGTAATCTGCTCTGTGGTTGACTCGAATGCCAGCTTGTGAGCTAACTTTCCTGCAGGCGCCGAGCGAGAGAGAGCGGCTGACCCGCGCTGGTCCGCCTCGGCCGAGCCGCTTCGAGAGCATCTTCACGCAAGTTCGGCCTCGCCAGAGCTTGCCTGTGCTCGTGCTCAAGCAGCGTGTCTATACCGTGTTATTCAAGCCTTTTGCCCAAGCCCCCGCTCTGCAAGAATGTCTGGTGAGTCGTGGCCGCTGCGTTCACGTGAATCCGCTCTTCCTCGCTCTTCCGAAGCTGATCTCTTTGTTCGATCCCTTGCCGAAACAGCCGCCGTCGCTGCACCTATCGCCGCACCTGCTTCGGCTTCTACTTCCCGTTCCCGATCGAGACCGCCCCGGGGAGCCGTCGGATTGGGTCACTTTCCCGAAGACGATGTCGCCACTTCGAGCCGCAACTTGATCGAATCGCTCGCCAGGTCCTTGTCTCGACCGAGGGGACGCACTTCTCCGCCACCGTCAGCCACCGTCGTCGCTGGAGCAGCAGTGCCGGGACAAACGAGGGAGCAATTCATCGCTGCGAACGGCGGACACCCGTGGGGTGCACTCGGAATGGGATCCCCCGCCGCCAGTCCGTCTCCTTCTCGCTCGCCGCGAGGTCGTCAAACTCAAACCACCTCGACCAGCGTACCGCCCCGCCGGGAATGGTCCGTCTCGCGGCGGGAATGGACCCACGCAGGATCGACCAGTCCCGCGGCCGCTGTCGACGTCTTGGTCTCGTCCGTTGGCGACTTGATCTCGACCACCACCTCTTCGACCCGCTCGACGCCGAGCAGCAGCCGGAGTCAGAGTCCGGAGCGGCGAGGACGGGCAGGGCTGGCGGATCAAGACGAAGGATGGAAAGCGTCGACCAAGTCTTCCAGGAGCCGGAGTCGCTCCGTTTTGGCCAAGGTCCGCGGCATCATGCGGTCCTCCTCGTTGTCGCCGCGCGGAGCCAGCAGCGTCGACCTCCCGAACGTCGAGGACAGCGAGCTGTTGCTGGAGAAGGAGTCGAGCCCACGGAACTGAGAGCATGTTCGATCAGCCTAGACCACGCGCGCACATAGATCTGATGAATACCATGTTGTTGCTCTCATCCTTATGCGTCACCTTTGCTGTGTGACTGAATAGGGCGTGCAGTGGTCGAAGGGGGAACTGGTATAGCTGTGCGAGGGGTAACAGCTACATGGCGAGGGCAGAAACGGGTAGTATTTCGGTGTGGCGGAATCAAGCTTTGTTGAAAGTGCAGGACAAGTCATAGGCGTTGCAAGTTCTGTGCTTTCTCCGAGCCCAATCTATTCAGCCCCAATGGGACAGGCATGAGAGTAGCAGGCTGCTTTATCCATAGTAGGCCTTGCCCCAGCTGCAGCGAATGAGAAAGATTTTTTGCATTCATCAAGAGAAAAACGCTCAAACAAGCTTCACTCCCACCGTGCTACAGGGATGTAGGCATTCCTCATCCCTCCGGCTTGACAAGTCTGCGCTGTACTTGCCAGAAGTCGGCCCAGGCTCTGTCGGGATGTCCACTGGTCTCGCACCGGATCATAAAAGGAACCCGGACTGGTGGCGCTTGTGGCGGCGGGATCACTAGGAGGACCAGCTTGTTGACTTGTTGCGTACGGTGTCAAGGCAGGAGGTTGCTGTCGAGGGAGGGGATAATGGCAAAGGGGTGGTTCCCTCACGTCAGGCTTCTGCTCCACTGGTGACTGGACGCCGTGGACGGAAGCAAACATGCAGAAAAGCAACGTACCGGCGCACCTACACCCCGGAACACTCCTTCTTGTCCTGGTTCATTCTTATGTCTGTTGGTTTTCTGCAGAAGCAAAAGCAGACAAGGCAAAAGCCAGCTCAGCTTGCGGTACGCGGCAACAATGGAGGCAGTTTCTGCGTGACCTACTGCTTTTCTTTCCCTTTGCCTTGTGCTTTGGTGGAATTTGCGATACTTTAAGCACAACTCCTTGATTTGTGGACGCCTACCATTCTGGAAAAGTGTGTTGATGGGTGAGTCATGGAGTTCCAGAGTGCGTGATAGCTGGGTGACATACTAGTACTGACACAGCTGCGTCATGCCATCGCTGCCTTGTGGTTATTTGCTGACGTGTCTTGATAGCTTGCAGAATGTCCTCAATCTCACGAATAAGGTCCGTACCGACCTGGCGGTGAGATTCCCAGCGCCGTGTTATGCTCAGAGCGCCGGAATCATTATTATTGGCTCGCAACTTGATGGGCTGGTTTCGGTCATACGCATCTGCTTGGTTGTAGAGACAAGCAAGCATGTAGTCTTCATAGGCTTTCCACTCCTCGAGTGCGCCGCACTCCGAGCACATGGCCTTGACTTGATCGAGAGCCTTGGTGAGCGGCCCGTCTTTGTTGCATATGATGTCTCTGAGACATATCCTCCTGTAGGGACGCAAAGAGGTCTGAGTGAGCTTGCACAGTACGGACTCCGCTGACCAAGCAAGCAGTCAAGCCGGTCCGGTTAGGACAAAATTGAGGGAGGAATGAAATGTGGGCAGACCCGGCATTTTGCCCCGCGTGAGCTGCCGTCGACATGGCTCTTCTTCAGGTATTAGACAGCGCTCGGTGACGGTGAAGAGGCCGAGGGCAAGTGACCGAAACAAAGGAAAGAAAGCCTGGGGAAGCAGCCGTGCGTGCTCGAGATCTCGACGGGCACCGTGCGCCGGACAAGCCGCGGACTCGCTGGTAGAGCATGCTCAAGGAAAAGCAGGGTCACTCAGCGCGATACCAGCTCGTGATGCTGTGTTCTCGTGCTTGTATGCGGTAGTGAGCGCCGGTTCCTGTGGCAAGGTGTTTGCTGATCCGGCCGGCGGCGAGACCAAAAAAGGGGTTGCGCGCTTGAGAATGCTCTGTCTTTGGGCACCTTTGCCTTTGATGCTCTGGCTCTGCCTAGCGATGCTCCGTTTGGCGAGCGGAGCCAAAAGTCGGAAAGCCGAAAGCAGCAAGCCATTCCGGACCAAGACACCGACAGCGATGTTGTCGTGGAAACAAGCTTTTTAAACATGTTTCCGCGGTCCGCTGCGGCGCTGCTTCCAGGAGACGTTCGGTTCGCACGCGACGGCTATGCTGCTGTCAAGACCGTGGAGGTAGGCTTGGCGAGACGAAGGCGAGCGTGTCCTGTGCGAAAAGATCCAAGGTCTTTGACGATCAATCAGAAACCCCGAGCTGTCCTTTGTTTCGGCAAGGAAGCCATCCCCGAGCCAGCGATCAAAAAAATCAGCAGCCGAGAGTAAGCGCTTTGTACTGGGGGGGCCAGGATATCCCAGCCGGGGCAGCCGCAATCGTTGACCCCTTGCCGCCTTCTTCCGGCCGGGACGCTAGCTCTGCCACAAGCTCGTCGTCGCCTTTGAACTGCTTCCCGGGTCGCACGCCGTGGAAGCAGCCTCGCCTCCTTGTCGTGGCGATCTCCGCCCAAAGTCGATTACGCTCCAACGATGATAGCAGCCGCCTTGTTGACGCCTGCAACTTGGACGCCGCCGAGTGGCGTCTTCCGGAACGGGCCAAGGGTTCGGGATACAGGGGTCCAGGACCTCGAGGTGGCAAGTTTCGGCAATGGTCACTATCGCGTAGATCGGCCGGCTGTGTGCCCGCGCGTTGCCGATAGTTGCGAGTCTTGGTGCGAGTCGTTCGTCTCGGCTCAAGCTGAAGCGACCATCGCATGGGAGAGCACGGGCGCCGGCGGACTGAGCGTGTAATAACTTGAGCAGTCCGAGATTAGCCAGCAAGCGTAGATCTGGGCGAAAGCGTCGACAAGTCAGAGTCGAAGAGGAGCGTAAGCCGAGAGACGTCGACTTCTCTCCAACAACTCGACTCGGCTGAACTCGGTGCTGCGATTACTGCATAAAGGGTGTACTTTTACCCGGACTCTAGTCTAGCCTGGCCAGCGACCGCCCCTCGCCCCCTTCGCTTTGGCAGGTTAGGAAAAGGAGGCGATGCACGAGTCGGAACGGCATCCAGGCGGCGACGCACAGGGCGACAGCGAGGGCGAGAGCGCGGGCGTAGACACGACCGCAGACTTGATCGCAGGATGGCTCGGCGGCGCAGGCGAGTCTCCCTCTCCCTCGTAGCTCTCGCCGGTCTCGCTCGCTGACCTCGTTCTCCTGCGTCGGCAACAGTCGGCGTCCTGGTCGGAAATCCCTTCGAGGCGAGCAGTCTGTTACTGGAACTACACTCTGTATGATGCGTAACTAACGAATGTACCCACCCGCAGGTGCTGAAAGTCCGCCTGCAGACCCAAGACTCGCACGGCAGCTCGTCGTCGTCCTCCTCGACTCACCCTTCGCACTCTAGCAACTCTGCCACCGCCTCGAACGCCGCCCCGAAAGCTCCCGCCACATCTCATGCCTCACCTCGAGTCGGCAAATCTTCCTTCTCGCCTTTACCCTCCCCGGCTTTCCCCTTCCCGCCGCCGCCTGCACCCGCTCCGAAACCAGCCAGGACAGCAGACGGCACCGGTCGATTAGTCGGTCCGACGGGGTCGCACCCTCCAGCGCCTTCCAAACCGGGCATCTTGTCGCTGTACCGGTCGGAAGGGTTCCGGTTCTTCTTTGCGGGCACGGCCGGTCCGATTCTTGGATTGGCGTTCATCGACTCGGCCTTTTTCGGCCTCTACGGGCGCATGATGTGGGTGTCGCAAACGGGCTTCTTTGTGTGTGTGTGTGTGTGACTGACCGGAACCATGTACCCCGCGCGCAGGCAAGCGTTTGGCCAGGATCGACAGGACCCCAATTCCCTCTCGCGGGTCGCGCTCTCGGGAGCAGCCGCCGGCGCCATGTGCGCCATGCTCGAGACTCCGGTGCGTAACCCCCCTTTTCCACAGGCTGCAGCTGCAAAGAGATCTTGCCTCAGGAAACCTCTGACATTTTTTGCGCCCGCCTCGCCTCGCTCGCGCGCAGATCGAAGTCGTCAAAACGCGCGCCCAGGTCGAGTCCATCCCGGGCAAGAAACTCGGCTCGTTCAAGATCGCGTCCCAGATCGCGCGCAAGGAGGGTTTGCGAGGGTTCTATATTGGAGGGTTGATGACCGCGGTGCATGATGGCATCTCGAGTGGCATCTTTTTCTTTGGATGTGGGTTTCTCGCCGGCGTGGTGTTTTCGCTTTCGCATGCAGTTCGTGAGACTGACTGTATGCGTCGCTCGACCGCAGATTTTGTCTTTCGACGATTGTTGCGCGGCGAATCGCCTTTCCAAGCTGCGGCCCCTTCAACAGCGACGATCACCACGTCGACGCCGACGCCAACGCCGGACGCGCCGCCGATACCGTCACCCTCCGGAATGGGCAACCTCGAAGTCTTGCGGATCATGCTCGCGGGCGGTCTCGCGGGTGCCCTCTCGGCCATCGTCCCGTACCCGTTCGACATCGTCAAGACGCGGTTACAAACGGCCAACTTTGCGACTCGGGCACGAACGAACCCGGTCTCGTGGGCCGCTTCGGGTCCGCAGGAGGGGACGAACTTTACGTCGAACGCGACGCCGTTTCATACCCGTCCGGCGGCGCCGAGTGGCCCGGCGGCCGAGCCGGCGTTGTCTTCTTCCAAGAGCTCGTCGGCATCGGAGAAACCCACCGTCCGCTCGCTGTTTCGAGGGATCCACGCTGAGGGCGTCGCGCAGTATCGGTATCGCTACCCCTCGACGTGGGTGTACCACTTCCTCTCGACGCATGTCTTTCACCGCCCGCGAACTTCTGCTCTCGGTGGTGCCCACCCGACGACCGTCTTGGACCCGAGGGCGGAGAAGTGGTCCCTCCGCGTGTTGGGGTTGGGAGGCTTTGCGAGGGGGATCCGGCCGACGGTGGTTAGTTCTTTCGTGGGCAGCGCGGCGACCATCAGTGCGTTTCTCCCTTCTCGCTTCTCTTCCTTTTCTCATTGGCGAAGTTTTCTCTCTCGAGCGGGTGCTGACTCGCGCAAGTTACGTGCAGCTACGGTCGAAGTGGCGCTGCATCTCATGGGCGTCAACGGCGGCGGTGGCGGCGTCGGCTAGTCATCGGTTCATGCCGAACGCTCGCTTTTCCGATCGCGCCGACTTGGGCGACGCTTTCTCGCAACAGACACTCCCCCCTCTACATTCCTTCCCCTCCCCTCCTCTCCCATCATACACCCCCTCCCGCATGCCTCGCCGGTCATTCCGCTCTCCGCGCAACTTCTCGACCTCGGCAGCACGCTGGCGGTCGCTCGCACTCAACTCTCGCACATGGGATGGATCCGCCAGCCGGTTTCATATCCAAGCCTGTACCGCCAAAAAAAGGAAAGCTGCAAACTCTTTGCATCTTGTATGACCACAGCTCATGTAGACTTTCTCGCATTCCTCTTCCTTTCGCAAATCATTCTTGCATGCCGCACCTATTCTCCGTCGCTTGCTGCATGAGGCGATCGGTTTGGCATCGGTTTCATGCGGTAACAGCAGCCGGACAGCTGCTGTCGATGTCGGAGAGTGGCTCAGCCGGTTACGGTCATCGATTCTGACTACAAGGGACCGACAAACTCGGAGATTGCTTTCGAATCGAGCAGCGTGACTTGTTGCCGCGCGCGTACCGCGACTGCGTGACTGCGAGACACTATGGAAAGTGGCAGTCTTGTCTTAGGGTTAGGTTAGGGTTAGGGTTAGGTTAGGGTTAGGGTTAGGGTTAGGGTTAGGGTTAGGGTTAGGGTTTAG